>JAJKFI010000026.1:5728695-5773854 GCA_029204185.1 Lerista edwardsae
GTCATTCACCCGGTATGCTGGGCGGGACTTACCTTTGAGTGGCAGTCCGCCCGTTGCGTCATGCCGCATTCTGCTGCTTTCCCGCCTGCCGGGGCAGGCGGGAACGCGGTGGAACGCGGCGTGACGCAACGGGCAGACTGCCACTCAAAGGTAAGTCCCGCCCAGCATACCGGGTGAATGACACCGCTGCATACACCTTCAACAGGTTCCCCTGGAGTGACACCCAAGATTTGGAGGTGGCGTCCATCAGGGTTCCCACCTATCCAGCGTCTCCCCTCAAAGGGCCTGTAATTTGCAAAGGCAGGTGCTAGGGAAGGCCCTGAAGCCAGGCAAGCAGCTGCTTGTTTACAAGTCAGAGCTCCTCAATGGGGTCAACTGTGGCAGGTCAGTATTTCCAGTTCAGAGCTGGGAACCAGCTGGGTTTCTTCCACAAAAGTGGACAAACTGGAACAGGGCTCCCTTGTTTTGGAAGGCTGAAACGAAGTTTGGAGCTGCTGCAGCAAAGTCACTCACCGTATTTGAAGACACTGTTTGTCAACCTGCAAGGATTAAACCATTGGTTCTTTGGCTAGAAACCAATGGCTGTCCGGCAAGGCTGACTTTGTGCAGAGGGCAACCAGGGGCCCTCAGGACCTATCAGAGTTGTGCAGAATGGGTCAGCCTCTCTCATCTTGCCAAGGTGCTGCAATGGCTAAGAGCACAATCCTAATCTGAAGTTGGGCCGGCACAGTTAGGCCTGCAAAGTTTGGCCGGCACCAGGGCCACCGTAAAGTGTGTTTGCACCACTCTCGGAGTCAGGGGGGATGGAGCATGTCTGTGTGCAGGCTTCTCTGACTCCAAGAGTGGTCCAAACATACTTTACGGTGTCCCATGCGCCGGCCAAACTTTGCTGGCTTAGCTTATGCCGGCCTAACTCATTTTAGGATTGCGCCCTAAATCCCCCCTTCTCTCCCGCTTTTTCCTCAGTGCCCATCCCTGCATCCACTTAAGGCTGTGATCCTAAGCACACCATCAGGAGACAAAGCGAGACTTGCTTTTGAGTAAACATGCTTAAAAGCGTGCTCCACAGGGCAGGTGCCAAGTTGGAACTGGAGAGAAAAACACCACATGTGCTGACATTTTAGGTCCCCTCACTTAGCGGGAGCCAGGCGGGAGATATTTGTTCATCTTCCATGTCTCCACTGAACTGCTCAGATGCAGCCCATTGCCAGCGTGTGGTCCTTGCTGGTCCTTCCCAGTTTCTCCCCATGTTGCGCGTTGCACAAATTAATCCCTTTTCTTGCTTAATGGTATCCGATCGGAGATTCGGGCTGGATCCAATTAGAGTAGAACAGCCAAGTCAATTTGGATCAATTGGGCTCGATACAAATCCTCTAGAAGCTACTAGTGCAAGGAGAGCAGATACCAGCCACAAGAAAGGGAAGGGGATGCCTTTTCTCTGCTTAACCAGGAGGGCATCCTGCTGCAGCCCCCCCCCCCTCAAGCACCCCCGGGCCAAGCCCGGCATCTTCCACAACCTTGCTCAGGATTGTTTCAGCCGTTCCCAATCGCCCAACTGCAACCGCTTCTGATCTGTACATGAAAATCAGAATCCCATCAAGCCATTGCTTCTCCCACTCACACACAGAGATGCGTCACTAAGCGTGCAATCCTAGCCTGGAGTTTGGCTGGCACAAGAGCCATTGTAAAGCATGCTTGGACCACTCACCAAGTCAGGGGGGATTGCGCACTTCTGTGTTCTGGCATCTCTGGCTCCGAGAGTGGTCCAAACTTACTTTACGGTGTCCCTTATGCCAGCCAAACTTTGCTGGTTAGGATTGCGTCCTGAAACATGTAATGGTTTCCCGTTTATTTTATCTGTACAATAGGGTTTTATCAAGGATTTTCCATTTCCAGCTTGAATTTAGTACCACCCCCATGTAAACGGATGATGCTACCACTCTTGGCAGGGGGCTTCTAGGGTTTCAGGCAAAGGCTGTTCCCCCAACACACACACGGAGGCTATTGCCTGCTATTGACCCTGTCTTCCTGATCTTCCCCACACAGAACAAAACTGTTCCTCCCTGCCCAGAAGTAGGAGCTGTTAGCGTTCCATACAAGCCACAACGTTCTGAACTTACTTCAAGCTCTCTGGCTGTTCCTCCGAGTACAGTCCGGCCTGTTTGACTTGCAGCATTCTGGTTTCCTGGAAACTCAACTCAGTGGTCCGTTGAGGCTAGATAAGGCGGCTGCGGCGGCTCTGGCCTGAGGCTGTGGGCTGAGCCAATGTGGAATGTATGTTGTGGTTGGACTTGGCTGGGAGCCTCATGACCGAGGAGCAACTGTCCTTCCAGAGCAACTCAAGGTTTCTCTTGGCGCCGGTGTGGCTCGACTCCCAGCAGCTGTGAACCTGGCCACATCCCACTTACAGGGCAGTGAGTCGGGGGCTGCACACCAGCAGCCTCACCTGGCACCTGCTCCGTGTTCCAAAAGGCCCTGGCTTCGTCCCCCAGGTAGGGCTGGGAAAGATCTTCCTCTGCCTCCGGCTCCGGAAAGCTGCTGTCTGTCAGCACTGCTGACGCTGAACCAGGTGGGTCTGCTAGCAAGTTGCAGGGGCACAACATTATACTCTCCTGCTCATGGGCACCCCTGGAGGCAGGAGGCTGGGCTCAGCAGCCAGGCTGTTCTAAGGACCTGATGGTACAAAGCCACAAGCCCCATCCTTGGAGGCTTGCTGGGTGGCAAGAAGCACGAGAGCCTTCTCAGTGCTAGCCCTCTCCAGGTGCCACACTCGGCCGTGTGCCCAGTGGTATCATCCAAATGATTTAAGAACAGGTACTCACTTTTGATTGGCACTTGTCGGGGTCCACCCACCAGAAGTGACGTCATAAGCCGGAAGTGATGTTGTGGCAGGAAGTCGTGGCTGCCGCCGCCACCACACTGCCTGCCTGCCTTCTCCCAGAAAGTGCAGGCAACGGCTGCGGGCGTGCAGTACACATGCGCAGCTGCTGAGCCAACCAGCTGACGGGGCCAGCTTCGAGTGGGCGGGGCCAGCTCAACTTCTAGGAACCGGTACTCACGTAGTGGTGCGTAGTGGATACATGACATCACTGCGTGTGCCCCCTTCCTTCGGCTGCCGTTCTACCACAAGCAACTTCAGCAGGGGGTCCCTGATTATTCTCCATCCCAGTGCTTTGGTGGTTAATCTTCAACAACAGCATTTCTGTTTTCATTGATGCGCATCAGCCGCCTCAGTCTCTTAGAGCAGAGTTTCTCAAACTGTGAGTCGGACCACTTGGTGGGTTTGTGCTCTCATTTCTGGTGGGTTCCACAGAGCCTCCAATGAGGACATGAGTGATGGAAAGATCAGATAATTGCCTCCAGCCGCACTCAAAAATCAGATAGCTGCTAATTGCCCTGCAAAGAGCTGAGCTCCTGCAGTTTGCAAGATCACCACTAATTGCTCTGCAAGGAGCTGAGCTCTGAAGTTTGCAAGCTTGTGTAAATATAGGGAAATAAGACACTCAGAGCTGATCTGGTATGTTTCCCCTCCCCCCAAGTCCATCAATGACAGGTAGTGGGGGCAGCTGAAGGCTGGGCCACCTAACTCAGCCCCTCAAGCCTTAAGGCTACTCATTAGGGTTGCCTCCTTGCAAGAAATGGATCAAGGTTTGTTTGTTTTTAAACACAAAATATTACTTGTAATTAAATAAACATTTCTTTCCCGATTACTTTTTTTTAAAGTCTCATAAAGCTCGATGGGTCCCCAACAGAGCATTGTTTTAAAACGTGGTTCTAAGTGCTAAAAGGTCTTGAGAACCTCTGCATTAGGAGGAGACAATACATGTCAACCAACCAACCTTTTGCACCAGGCAAATTCAGATTCTGTTATCTCAGCAAAAAAATAAAATAAAAATACAGTTCGCCACCGTCTGCTTATGCTAAGCATCTCCCCCTAAGCAAGGGGGAGCCGCAAGACACTCTTGCACATCCTGAAGCTCCCCTGAGCCCCAGCAAGCGCAGAGCCTGGTCCTTCTGCTCAGCCCCATTCCCAACCTGGAGGTGGTCCTCTAGATGACCTCCCTCAGGCTGCCCCCTATGTTTGAACTTGAGTCTCCTCCACTTCCTCTTTGTGGGCCATAAACAGGAGCCTCAGTCAATCATTTACCTCCAAGGCAAGAGCACAGCAAACGGGGGCGTTTGCGGCATCTTCTCAGCCAGGCTGGGCTGGACCCAACCCGCTCTTCTCCTGGCAGCAGCGTGCGTGCCCCTTCTGGTACAGCCCTGAACCAGCTCCCCAGTGTGGGCCGTGGAGGCGAGTGCCTGGCTTCTGTGCGCAAGGGCCAGCCGCGCATTTGCCAGGCAATGTGACATGTGTGGGGCTGGAAGGAAGAACAGGTGGAGAGGCCAGAGCCAGGAGCTGGCCTGTGCAGAAAGACAATCCCAAAGCTCCTACCCTTGCTCCCCTCACCTGAAGTTCATGGGACATTCATAGCCTGCGTTCTTGCCCATGCTTCAAGGTGGCTCAGGCTGCAATCCTGCACACACTTATCTAGGAATAAGTCAATTCAAGGGACTGACTTCTGAATAGACATGCATAGGATTGCACTCGAACAGACAAGAGTGAAACAGCCAAAATATTAAGATACTTTTTTATGCACATGTTGCTGCAACTTTCAGTGGCCAGCGAGAAGCAACTTACGGGTGACAATTGTTCAAAACCAATGCCTTGTTGAGGCTGCAGCTCACCAGCCCAGTTCATGCACGTGCAAATAAACAGCCCTTGAGTTCCTGATGTGAGGTCACCACCACGCACTTGGCCATGGAGGGACAGACTGGAAGTGATGCAGGAGGGAACACAAGCTTGAGAAGGCTGCACCCGCCAGAAAATGCTTGAGCTCCTTGGAGCAGTGGAAAGCAGCTAAGCTTTCTACGTCCAGAGCAGGGGGAATTTCACAGAACATTCAGACCCGTCTCCAGCGACTCCTGAGCTCCATCAACTTTTCATGTGCCGGTCCTCCCCCCTGCAAATGGGTCAGGTGTCCACAGGACTGGACCCCATACCGTGGCCTCATCCCCTTGTACGGTTGTAGCATTTTGCAAGCTCCAGATGGCGCTGTTGCGCAGCCCTTCCCTTTGGGACAGGCGGGGGGGGGGAGGGGGGTTTGGCATAGGACAAGGCAGTCTGCCAAAACCAAGCTTGACTCTTGCAAGTGGGCGAGGCAGCGAAATGGCCCTGTTGCATTGTGCTCCAGCTGCACCACTGTTGGGGCGACCACACAGAAGCAGCCTTTGACCGAGAAGGGGATGTATGCATGTGCACCGACACAAATTGGGGCCCACCAGCTTCCGTTTCCACATCCTCAGAAGTGCAGGCGCCCACAGTGCAGGCTGGCACAGGAGCTCAGCCACTGTCCTCCGGCAAACAGAAGGGTACCGCTGGCCACCAGCCACTCCTGCCTCCTCTCTAGGTACTCCTGCTGATGGGAGTTGCTGTGGGGCAGCCCACCTGCTCTTTGGGTTATTTTGAACTAGTCACATTTGAGGACACAGGTGCATTTCATGGCCCAGCTAAGCATGTTGGCAGATTTTAGCCCCCCTGAAATGACCCCTCACCCCCGCTTCTAGCCACACTTTGTACATTTGCTAGAGTGCAGCTGTTCTCTGGGCCAGGCAGACATTAAGAGCATAAGAAGAGCCCCGCCGGATCAGGCCAAGGGCCCATCTAGTCCAGCTTCCTGTATCTCACAGTGGCTCACCAGATGCCTCAGGGAGCACACAAGACAAGAAGATGCCTGCATCCTGTTGCCACTCCCTTGCACCTGGCATGCTGAAGTGGCTTACTACTAACATAAGGAGGTTGCATAACCCATCGTGGCCTATAGCCCATGATGGACTTTTCCTCCAGAAATCCCCTAGGCCAGATGCCATCGCCACCTCCTGTGGCAAGGAGTTCCACAGATTAATTACCCGCTGGGTTAAAGAGTATTTCCTTTTACCTGTCCTCGCTCCCCCAACACTCAAGTTTTGTGGATGTCCCCTGGTTCTGGTGTTGTGAGAGTGAAAAAAACATCCCTCTATCCATCCCATGCATAATTTTGTACATGCATTAAACATGTCTCAGCACGCCTGGAAGGAATACATACCCATTTTACAGGAGGAAGCGCTGGGAGAGGAGGCAAGCAAAACCACTGCCTCGTGCTCCAGTTACACCACTGCTGTGGCAACCACACTGCTCCCCCCTTGCTGGCCCCCCCCCCCCCCCGCAAGAGCAGTGTCCGACTGCAGACAGTTTGCCAAGTGTTACCTGCCATTGCCCGGAGTGGCCCCTGCTGGCTCCTGGCCGTTCCTGCAGGTGGGAGGAAGGCTGGCTTGCCGCACCCGCCCAGAGCAGACAGTGTTGCTGGCCCAGGCAGGCGTCAGATGCCCCTCTCGTCTCTGAACTGTCGCATGGCTGGCTGGTCGCATAGCTAGCCACTAGCGGCAGAGGCGGCCAGAGCCTGCCCTGTCAGCACTTTGATTCAGCTTCCAAAAAAAGGCAGGCTGCGCTCCGGAAACAACAACAACAGCCCCCTCAAAGAGCACCTCTCCCTCTTGTCACTGCAGGGCTGAGGATGGCTTCATTTTGCCAAGCCTGACCCAGGAAGACCAGCAAGGCAGCCCTTTTGCTAGACGGACCACCGTGGCTCACGAGCACCCAGGAGCCTGGCAGCAGCCTGAAGGGCCAACCAGCCAATGCAAGCACCCCCTATATAGAAACCTCAGGACAAGGCAGGGACAGACCCATAGGTATACGGAGGTGCCTGGTGCTGCTGCTGCAGCAGCGAGGCTCTCAGCTGATGTCACCACTTGTGTCCCGTCCCCCCCCCACCCCCGGTAGTAGTGCAAGGTGTAGGCTCTCAGCCTGGCTGGGGAGGAGCTTAGCGCACTGCTGGCTAAGAATGGCTTGACCAGAGCCCAAGAATGCTTTGGACACCACCTATTTCGTGGCCTTGGTGTTGGGTTGATCCTGCCAAGAGTCTTGGTTGTCTTTGCGGCAGTGGACGAACACAGCAGCCTCTCTGGAAACGGAATAAGGTGCTCTCTCGAGCTTGGAGAGAACCAGAGTAGGCGAAAAGGGGGGGCCAGCAAGATCCTGGGCTCTTGGCCTCAATCAGGATGCGAGCAAGAGCTGCCCGGCCTGCCAACACTGTTCCCAACTGAGTGGTTGTATTTGGCTGCTAGGGCTTCATTTTAGTGAAGTGGTGGAAAGTTGAAGCCACAAGCCAAGTACGGCCCCCGACCCCAAACAAGGAGGACATGAATGGACTGTACTGGCCACCCTGCCTGTCTCTTGTGTGGGGATGCAGAAGCAGTCCCTGATTTGCTGCAGTGGGGCAGCTCCCACAGGCTTGCAGCTTCCCGGACGGTTGCTCCTAGTTTTCCGCAACCCACCTGACATCAGATTGCAACCTACCAAGTGGGTCCCGACCCACAGTTTGAGAAACATTGTTCTACGGCAAAGCTCAGCCTTGGGGTCACTGTGCATACCTCAGAGGTACTAACCCAGGGCAGTGCTGCGTAGCCCACGCACAAGAGGAAGCCCCGGCGCTGAGATCTCCGTTTCCATGTGTTTAGAAACCCACTTTGTCACATTCCCACAAGCACCTCGGTGTTACCCTTAAGATGCACCCGCAACAGGCAGTGTGTGAAGGAGGCCGCCTCCCAAGGGGGCCTGGGGGGTTGTCTGTATAAAGAGCGCCTTCCATTTTCCCAGGGAGGGCTGCGCATTGGAAGGGCAAGCTATTTAACAGGCAGGCAATGCCAAGCCTCTCATGCACACCATCAATCATTCTCGGCAGATGGCAAATGTATCTCCTTTCACCACAAATTGAGCAGCAAACATTCAGATTCATCACCAAGCCAACATATTTAAATTCCCTTCCATTTTCCATGCAGGCCCTCCTAACAAATTGCCAAGTAATGAAAATCAATATTGTCCTCCAACAACTGAGGAGGGAAGGAGGGAGACGCTGGTGCCCTTCTGGAGGGGGTGTGCCGCAGGCATGAAACGGCACCCAGTCCTCTGCAGTGCAACCTTCGATTGCCCTCAAGCCCCATAGGATAGTGCGCGTTGTGTTTACATGGGGAATAAAGGACTCCTGAGGATTCCATGGCTGGCTGGCTGGCATGTGACGCAGGCAGGGGAGGTGGACTGGGGGTCTGCAAGGGAGCAGGAGGGCCTGTACGTAGTCCAGTCAGGCCACCGCTTCTGCTGTGCCCCTGGCTCAGGGCACTGCCCACGAAGCCACTCCAAGCAAGCAAGAGTGTGGCATGCGGGGCAGAGGCTTGGCAGGGCTGGCACTGCTTTTGCCTGCCTGCATTCGGACACTATGGGATGTGGTGGCGCAGCGAGTTAAATCCACTGTTGCTGGGCTTTCGACCGCAAGGTTGGGAGTTCGAGACTGCGTGATGGAGTGAGCTCTCGTTGCTTGTCCCAGCTCCTGCCAACCTAGCAGTTCGAAAGCACCTAAAAAATGCAAGTAGATAAATAGGGACCACTTCCGTGGGAAGGTAACGGCGTTCCTTAGAGTCATGCCGGCCACATGACCATGGAAGCTGTCCTCGGACAAAAAACGCCGGCTCTACAGGCTTTGAAACGGAGATGAGCACCGCCCCCTACAGTCGGTCACGACCAGACCATTCGGTCGTGGGGAAACCTTTACCTTTTATTCAGACACTGCCCAAAGGCTTGTTTAGGCAAGCTTAAGGTGCAGCAAGACTCTCTGCCCTTTGGAACACATAGCACTAGCCGAGAGCCACTGGGATGCACTGGGTATGCTAGCCGTGAACCTGTGTCTGAATAAGCAGAGGAATGTGGTTCTCCCGGGCCTCACCAAACACGTTCGGCAGCAAACAGCCAGGGCTCCTCAACTCATTCTCTCCCCGCACCCAAACACTCCTTGAGCAGACTGGTGCGCCCTCTTCTGGGGCCTGCCACCCCCTTGTCACCTGCCTGCCTCACCCCACACCTAGGCCTGGGCTTGGCCACTACGGACATGCAATGACAAAGGCTGGATTAAAAACTTTTTTATTTTACAGTTTTATAAAGCAGCTTTACATGAAGCACAAATGTCGATCCATTTCACTTTAATATATTTATGTATATATAAACATAATAGGACCATTCCCACTGCAAAAACCATGTCTGGCTGTGTATAAAACTAGCCTGTGCACATTGTGCTTAAACCACAAAGTCTGTACAGCTTTACAAAGGACTTATCGCCCTCCACGGGGCATCCTGTAAACAATTTATTGCATATTTAAACACATGGTATAAATCCCACATGTAAAGGGGAGGGGGAAAGACAGAACAGAGAACATGAAAAAGACAAGGTGGATGAAACCATCAGGTTTCAGTGGACGTCTCACAAGGACGGCGAAGAAAATGCCACAGCACCATGTCAACGGTTGTGCTTGTGTGTCATCGGTCTGCATCTCCCAACATGCAGTGTTTCAAGTGAGAAAAACAATTCCACACATTAATGCAGATGGAAAGGGTTGCGCCATCCAGGAATGTAAAAGGCATGTGTTTAGCTCTCTGCATTCCAATGCATCAGCAGCCACGCTCTCGCGCACTGCCTTGTCCACTTCAATTCCCCCACCCTCCTAAAAAAAAAAAAATCAAGAATTTGCACTAGTAAACTTGATTCTCTCTCCTTGGAATCACATCATCGCCCACCTCATATACACACACCCACACAAACCAGGAATAAAACTAAGAGGCCTGATCCTGATCTGACATTTCCAAAATTGGCACGTGGAGCATGTGCTGTGGGCTCCTGCAAATTCTTCCATGGTTCCTTCCCCTTTCTTGGAGCACGAGGCCTGCTCCGATGCTTACACAAATCAGGGTCTGCTTTAACCATCGTTTCTGCAGCCTGTTTCAAATTCTCTCTCGGAATTCCAGAGTCGACTCCAGCATCAGAGCAGACAAGGGGAGCTCTGAGGAGGGAAGGATGGACACAACACACGACAAGTCTCCCACCCCTGCTTAGGTCAAGAACATCAGGTCTGGCCCACAGAAGCAGCACTAAGACTATCTAGGCCCCCCATTTCCCAGAACATGATGCCCACAGACCAAATTGAGAGTGCTGGAGAATCTGCAGCTCATGACGAAATGGACAATCAGCCCCAGCCAGCAAACTGGTGAACAGGGGCCAGTCCCAGGGGGACAGGTGGGGAGGCAAGCAGCTGCCCCCTCATTGAGACACACTGACCCAGATGGAAACGTCCCCCCTACTTGCTCACCCGAGGCTAGAATACAAATCTGAGCTGGGAAAAGTCAACGCGGAGTATTCTTCACAGAACATCAACTGATGGCTGCTCAGCTGAGTCATACTGCAGCAGGAGGAGTCACGGCCACATAGTTAAGGCACTAACGTATCACCAAAGCAGCGTGCACATGCGCACTCACGCACACACACTTGCACTGGTGGCTCCAACTGGCCATGATCCACAAGCCTCATCTTGCCCCAGAGGTGACGTTTCTTAGAATTTCTTTTCCAAGTACTTTGGCATCACGGACTAGGATCCCTTTCCAAGGCTGAAAACTATCACCTCCACCACCTGCAGGTTTTTAGGTCTTTGTTCAGGATGTTGGCCAATTACCAGAGCAGAAGGAGGCGATCTTGTCCAAGGCGGCAGCATTCCAAGGCCAGTCGCTTGGAGCTTTCTCTCCTGAACTCCTCCTACACAAACAGGTGCAACAACATCCTCTTTGGAACTCATCCCTTCCTCCTGTCCAAATCGCACACAACACTTGACGGTTATATCTCTGTATTACTCTGGAGACTCTCGTCCTTCCTCTTGGATTTTGCATCAAGCTCTGTTAAAGCGAAGCAGGAAACAGCAAAAGCAGGGAAGTGAAGCAGGTTGTCTGGGCTCCTAGGAACAGGCTGCTGGTCCCCAGGAATATCAAGGTGAGCTAAGCCCTAAAAATCTGAGCTTTCTAAAATGTCCCTTGCTGCTTCCGTACTTTTCCCCAGCCCTGCACAGAAGGATAAAGTGGATTGCAGAGAAAGAGAAACACTAGGAATCCTTGGGCAGCTGCCGAGAGATCCCATCATCATCTTCCAGACAGATGCGGGTGCTGCAATTCTGCTGCCTTGATAGATTTTTGGATCTCCGTGTCTCAAGAGCTTGCCCCCCTTGTGCCGGAGCAATGCAGAGACACAACCTACATGGATTCTGCATGTGCAAAGCCAAGCAAAGGGAGCAAGAAGAGGCACCTGGCTTTCTGGGAGGCATTCCACAGAGTGGGGACTTTTGAGCTTCACAGAGCTCCAACAGTCAATAGGCTGCCCATGATATTGAGATGCCTGCCAGTGGCAATCTTGCCTACTGAAAGGCCAAGCCAGGAAGGCCTCTCTCTGCTGAACTGCACGCCTGTCTCCTCACACTTCTCAAGCCTCCTGCTTCTTGGCAACTGGAAATCAAGAAGGGCTTGCCAAACACAAGGTGCTCCTCACAGTACAAGACACTCGAAAAGGAAAGTCCAAGTACAGGAAAGGAATTGCCAGGCAACCGTGGAGCCCTCACTAAGCTCACAACCCGTCCCAGCCTCCCAGCACTCCTGAAAGGCAGCTCTACTGAATAGCTTGGAGCATGGATAGATGTAGCAGGAGAGGACTGTGCCATCAATGTCTGCCCAGAGGTGGAGGAGTCCTCTACTGAAATGGATGGGAGTTGCACAGATCTGCTCCCCACAACTCCCATCCTCCTCAGGGGAAGCACCTGATGAGCCTTCACCAGACTTTACTGAATGTCCAAAATGAGCCTGCAAAGACTGTGGATACTGTCCACAGTATCTGTGCTGTGGATACTGTCACTGAGTGCAGGCAGATGAGGAAAGAGCCATTTGCAAATGCTCATTTCATCTTCCCCAAGAAGGAAGCAATTAGAACGAGCTGTTTCAAGGTGGAGTCAATGCAGAAAAACTCCACAATGTTTACCAGCAACGCCCCCTGCAACGCAAGGTGTGTTGTTGTCCCTTACTTAATTCACACCCAATTCTTCCAACCGATGCCACAGAGTGAGAGCAACAACAAAAGTCTCCCAAGAAACAAAACTGCTTGAGTAAGAAGAACACCTCTCAACGTAACAAAGAAGCAGAACCACCCCACTCTTGCTAGGAGCGGGGCCCCAGCTGGGTGGCGGGGTAGGTGTCGCACAAGCCCCAGCGCGCGACGGTAGACAAAACTGCTGCCCTTTTGTGCAGTCAGCTGGTCCCACATGTAGTTGTGCTTACAGAACAAAACAGTCAAAAGGCCTATTCCACCGAGAACCTCTCCGGAGCAGGAAGCAAAGCCACCCAGGAGGGTCTCCTCACGTCTGTGGAGAGTCACAGTGAATCTTCACCCCCAACCGCACAACCATTTCCCCACCTTGAAAAGAAACCAAGCAAGAAAAGTATTTTCAAAACGTGGCGTTCTAAAGAAAGACCTCCAAATTCTCTCATGGGGGTGGGGCTAACTGATTTTTTTTTTGAGAGGTCATCAACTCTCAGTAATATAAGTAAACAAAGTATTTCTGACATGATGTCACACTTTTCCAAACTGACTCAAACGCATGAGAATTTCCTCCTTTTTTTTCCTTCTTTAAAAAAGGCCATATTCCAATTTTTCTGCCAAAGGCAGCTAGAAAAACCATTACCATTTCTGTAAAAAACTTTTCCCTAACACACACTTGGGAAATTCAAACATACCACAGTGACAGCACCAGGAGCTTTACGGATCACTGTGGCTAAGGAGCCAACCAGGTTTGGATTCAGTATTTTGCCTGAACCCCTGCTTTATATTTCCACTCTCTTACTTCAACAGATTCATCCACTGGAATGCTATTTTTTTTTTCAAAAGTTGGGATTTAAGGACCACTTATTTGAAAACAGAGTCCATAAAAAACAAAACCCCACCAGAACGCACACATGCGCACGCACACACTTTTGACACCACCCTTTCCAAAGTTCCTTCGCTTAGCTCTAAGACGGTGGCCGTTCCCAAGCATGGTGGACTGGTTCAAACACACAATTTTGGTTGCCAGCTCTGCTCAGTTGTGCTTTGCTCTCCCGCCTCTCAGGTAACTCTTCCACCGCTTTACAAACTCTCTGAATATGGCCGACTCGTCTATCGTACTCAAGAGCTGGAGCTGGTTGATGTGGGTGGTGTGGTAGTCCCAGCGGGCCAAGTTGGGAGCTGTCCCGAGCATGAAGTGCCGGAGGTCGTAGATGGTCCCGGAGCCCGTGTCGTAGAGCGGAAGCATCGCTTTCAGGGACTCCATGCCCCGGTCGTACAGAAGCTTGGCCTCTTTCCCCAGCTTCTCACCCGCAGTTTCTTTTAAGTCATACAGCCCAATCAGGGAGTACATGAATCCATTCAACACAAAGGAGCTGGGCGAGGTTGGGTACTCCTCATACCAGTCGTGCTTGTTCATGAAGACAGCCTTCACGCCACGCTGCTCCGACGGAAGCTTGTAGGGCGCTGTTGCCCGCAGAGCCGAGTTGAGGAACACGCGGTCCTTGGTCAACAGGTAGGCTCTCACCAAGGTCGACATCGCCTGCCCTTGTGCCATGGCGGAGTACCAGCCCGGGTCCAGAGACCTGAAGCCTTCCCCCAGCTTGCGGGTCACCATGATGGGCCACCCGCCCTTCTCGTCCTGGTTCCGCACCAGCCAATTGCTGGCCGCGAAAAAGGCCGCCATGTGGGCGGTGGTGGAAATGGTGACGTTGTCCAGGAGCCCCCTGCCCCTCACCACCAGCCTCACCACTCTTTTGGGCATGATCTTGGTCTGCTTGACGGCCTTCGTGTTGGAGAGCCCCACCCCCTTCCTGAGGTCCGTGACGAGGTCCCGCGTGACGGTGCTCCAGCTAGTCCTGGGCCCAATGCCGTAGGAAACGTCTCTGTCCTTGAAGGCTATCAGGTGGGTGTTGGAGACATAGTGCACCGTGAAGAGCTGGTTCTTCTCTGTCGTCTCCACAACCACCGAAACGCTCCCGTTGGTGATGAACTTCAGGTCAAAAGAAATGATGAAATCTCTCACGTTTCCCAGCTGCAGAGAGGCCCCCTCTGAATTTTCTGAAAGAGGGGAAAATAGGAACTTAGCGCAGGATAGGATCTTTTTGCCAGGTCTTGACACAGAGACCCAGAAAAAGCAGTACCCTCTGATCAGTCTGCCAGCCAGAAAGCTCATTCTTCCAGCACCGAAGGACATGCAAGTTAAGAGCCCAGAAGTCCACCTTAGCTAAGGACATCCCCTTCCCAAAGGCCAGCCACATACTTTGTGGAAGCCGCCAGCAGAACATCTGCGCCAAGGGTTAACGTTTCACAGGTTAGAGGAGCCCTGCTGGATCAGGCCAAAGGCCCACCTAGTCCAGCTTCCAGTATCCCATCAGGACCCACCAGATGCCTCAGGGAGCAGACAAGACAACAAGATGCCTGCATCCTGTGGCCACTCCCTTGCACCTTACTTTCTGAAGTAGCCTACTACTAGTGTAAGGAGGTTGCAAAACCCATCATGCCCCCCCCCAGGCCTTTCCTCCAGAAATCTTTCCAATCCCCTTTTAAAGGCACCTAGGCCAGATGCCATCACCATCTCCTGTGACAAGGAGTTCCACAGGTTAATTACCTGCTGGGTAAAAAAAATATATTCCTTTTATCAGTTCTAATTTTCCCAACATTCAATTTTAGTGGATGTCCCCTGGTTCTGGTGTTGCGAGAGATGGAAAAGAACACCCCTCTATCCACCCCATACATAATTCTGTATGTCTCAATCAAGTCCCCACCTCAGGTGCCTTTTTTTAAAACTGAAGAGCCCCAACCAGTCGGTTCTTCATAAGGGAGGTGCCCCAGCCCAGTAATCATTTTCGTCGCTCTCTTCTGAACCTTTTCCAGCTCCACTATGTCCTTTTTGAGGTGTGGCAACCAGAACAGTAGGCAATACACAGACACCTCTTACAGTCCCTTACCTGCCCAGTTGAAGAGCAAAGTCTGACTCAGCACAGAAGCTGCTAACTGGCTCATCAGAAACATTTCCTAGGGGGTACTGGGAGGAAGGCGGTGTGATCAAAGGAGACCAACCCCAGATGAGCTGCAGAGGCAAGTCAGGAGAGCAAAGAGGAAGGAGCAGCCCTAGATGCTGGGGAGGCCCCAGGGGGAGCAAGGCGAGCTCCTGAAGGGCAGCTTTGGAGTGCACCACCACCACCACCCCGCCTACCTTCACACAGGCCTGATGGTTGCCTGGCCAGCCATAAAGGGCGAACGACTCTCACAACTTCCCCTTCTCAGCCACACTAGTGCCGACCACAAGAGCAGGAGAGAGTCTCCGGCAGCTTTCTTCTCCAAGAACCCACTCAGAGGCGCAGGCTAAAATTACTTCGTTGTCTCTTAAAGTAATGGACTCATTACTTCTAATGGCTATTGATTAGTGGGGGAAATACATTATGCCCCTATTAATGAGGCTGTCTCCGTACAACGTTGGGGGGGGGGAGGACAATGCATATAATCATTAATTTTGCTTTAGAAAAGGGAAAGCGAGAGCAAGAAACAGCAGGGTTTTTTTTTTTTTTGGCTTGGAAAAAACTGAAACCAAGGAGAGGCGAGGGTAACAGATGCTAATAGGAACACAGTCCATCTCGAAATGGGTCGGGTTTCTTCAACAGCCTCACATAGTAGTAGCCCAGCTTTGCAGGCGGGAGGACAAAGAGCAAGAGGCCTGCCTTGCCCTTTGGACAGGTGAGCTTCAAATGGGACCTTTCTGCTTCGGACTCCATCTTTTGGCCGACTCAAATTTTGATCCTTGGCTAGGAACCTCCCTGCTTGTTCCTCTGCCCCCTCCTTCCCTGGCACACTGTCCTCCCTCTCCCCACACACCAGACTTGTAAGTCTCTCCCGCACCCTCACTGCCTCTTGCCTCACGCAGCCCCACCCACCCACCCCTTGCACCAAGCCCTCCCTACTCTAGCCCTGCCAGGCTGCACCCAGCCGTGTTCTCCTGTCCCAGCCCAGTCTTCCTCAACAAAAGCGGGATGCTCACTAGACAAGGAGATCCAAGCTTTACACCAGCAGGCTCCAAACCACAGTCTACAGACCAGATCCGGGGACAGGAAAAAGCCATCCCGGCGCAGCGCTTTCTGTTCTGTGCTGCAGCCTCTTGTTATTCCACTTGATCTGGGCAGCTGCTCCCACCTGGAATTGGGCTGCAGAGCCTGCTGGCGTGATGGGCAGCAGAAGCAGCTGCCTGGTTTCGGAGCAGATGGGGTGGAAAGAGGCTGTGGAACAGAAAGCGCCATGCCACACGTGGATGGCTTTTTCTGAACACAGTGGCCCACAGTTTGGAGAGTGCTGCTCTACACAATACCGTGTGTCCCACAGGCCCAAAACAAGCAGACTGATCATTGGACGGACACACACACACACACACACACACACACACACACACCCCAAGACAGGCTGGCTCAGAGGCCATCCAACACCAGGGTGGATTCATCCAAGGCAGGCTGGCATCCTCCACGCCATTGGCAGCGACCCACCTGGCACCACAAACTGCTTGACGTTTGTGAATCGGGACTTGTCGGGCAACGTCGTGACGGAGCAGCCCTTCGGCACAGTCCAGTCCCCCAAGCGCCCGCCTTGGTCCCTCTCCTCCGCCGTCTCGTACACCTCGACGTGTGGCGCCTTCTCAGTCAGGTTCTTGCTGTAATGGCTCAGCCCGTACTGGGCAATCTGAATGGGGTAGAAGTAGCCCTGCGGGCCCCACTGCGTGGACAGCGGCACACCTGGAACAGAGGGAAGAGCAGACGACGACAGCAGCAGCTGCAGCACGAGTCCTTGCAGGAATGCGCACAGGCACAAGAGCAGCCTTGCCGGCACAGGACAAGGGGGCCCCACACAGCGCAACACCCTGCTCCCCTGTGGCCAGCCCACCTCCCCATTTTCCCCATAATTCACAGGAAGTCCCCCCCCCCAATATAGAGGTTCCATTCTGAGCTGGGTCCCTTGATTCAGCAGGCACGATGGCACGACACTGCTGGGTTCGCCAATTTCTGCCCACCTCTCTTAGGTTGGCTTGTGTTCTTAAAGTATGCCCTGCAGATTTTTATTTGAAAAAGCAGTGTGTAAATCCAGCAAGCAAACAAACGTGGTAGCTGCCGACAGCTGGCTCACCAGGAATACACAGCATTCTTTTCAAGAATGGTGGTGCAGGCCAGCCGCCTAGCCTAGCCCCCCGTTTCCAACAGTGGCCAGCCAGCAGTCAGCCAGGTGCCTCCAGGAAGCGTCCTACAATATGTTCCATACAATTTTTATTTGACAGATTTATAGGCTGCCCTTCAGCACAGGACTCCTGGGGCAGTATAAAATTAAAACAGTAAAAACAACCAAATCAATACACGCTGCCTACAGTAGCAGTTCCCAATCTGAATCAAGGACCATTGACTTAAGCATCCCTTTGTCCTCATCTTCCCAGGCACTGACAGAGACCAGCCTAAGCACTTAGATGTTCTTCCTCTAAAGTCTGTGTTTGTGGGGTTCAGTGATTCTTAACAACCTGAGCTGCTTTCAGGGAATATGAAGGCTAACACTCCTCTCCGACCTAGAGAGATGGCTAGTGCGGGGGGGTGGTGTTTGGGCTGCCAGTGGGACAGGAGGGCTGGGTTTGCCGATGGCTGCAGAGCTAGGACAGCCCACTGCGCACAGAGACGGGAAGCACTGATAGGATGATCTTTCCCTGCCCAGCCACTGGCGGGCAGAATGTTGAGAAAGACAGGTAATTCAGCTAGAATCCAAAGCCACCGACTCAGGAGCAAGTCAGTCGGTCAGTCAACAGGTACTTATATACCGCTTTTCAACACGAAGTTCACAAAGCGGTTTACAGGCAAATAGTAATAAAGTTAAATGGCTCCCTGTCCCAAAAGGGCTCACAATCTAAAAAAAAAGGCAGCCCGCCAGCAACAGCCACTAGAAAGACTGCGCAGGGGTGATGAGGGACAATTACTCTCCCCCTGCTAAATATAAGAGGAACACCACTGGAAAAAGTGCCTCTTGCCCAGTTAGCAAGTGACACAGAACTCCACAGGGCTTGCTTCTGCACCGACTAGGAAATATTGCAATGGTGGCTCGACTCCAAGAGCAGATCTTAAATTCACTCTGCTTTCGGAGATGGGAAGCGAGGAGCATGCAGGAGAAGCCTTCCTGGACTGGACCACCAAGTGCTGCAGCCAGCCTTTTCCCAGGTGCCCACAAATACAGCCCATGGCAACAGCTCTTCCCATTGCCTATCTCCAGCACCTGATACTCAGAGGGACTTCCTCCGGACATGGAGGTGTCACATAGCTATCGCAGCCAGCAATAGCTCTTTCCCTTCCATGAAATTGGCATTATACATCACCACAGCCTGCAGACTCTAGCAGTCAGTCATGCACTGGGGAAAGAAGTACACTCTTGGATCTGTCCTGAAGTTTTAACAATACACAGGCAGGACAAAAACCTCCCTACCCCTTTTCTCCACCCTGTGAACTGTTTTACAAGGCCCTGTCATGTCTCTCTCCCCTACCACTCCTGGTTCCACTGACCCAAGGGGGACACTTGTTCAGTGGCAGCACCCCTGCCTTGCATGCAGAAGACCCAGGGAGCAAGGCCTGGAAAACCACACACACACCCTGGAGCAAACAGGTCTGCACCAGACTGACCAGTGGCGGACTCAAGGTAAGCCCAGTTTCCACCTCCAAAAGCCCCTGTTTTCAAGGTGGCAAGACTGGGTACCAAAGGCCTTCTCTCCTGCCAAAAAATTTATCTCAGCTGCCAGTTATGTCTTAAAGCCAAAAGATTCCCAAGACAAATGAAAGAGGTGCAAGTCCACATATTAGCAGCACTTCATTAGGCCAACAAGCACCTCCAATGGTCACTTGATGGATGCGCCTGCCCGAAGGGTAAAAGCAACCAGGAATCCACTTAAGCACTGCGCTGGATCTCAAGCGCTAAGAGCCGCTCTGCTGAGCACCGCACACTGGTCTCTGCAGAAGACACGGCAGGCCCTGGGACTGGAAGAAGCAGAAGGCAAGAGTCTGCCATAAAGGCTTTACTCGCAGCCCTCAGTTTTCAATTTACATTAAACAAATTCCCCCGGGGCACAGGACACCAGACCATGTGCTGGCACTGTGGGAGGAGGGAAGGAGGAAACCTGGAATGAGCAACTTCCTGCCTGTGGGTCTGGGCGCTGAAACAGAGGCAACGGTCACTGATGAACGAGGGAAACGTCTGGGGAGCAGAGGCAGCTCCGAGGGAGAGCAAGCGCTGCTCAGCAGGCAGGAAGTCCCAGGTTCGATCCTGGGCAGCATCACTGTGCAAGGCTGCAAAGGCCTCCAGCCCTGGAGAGCTGCTGCCAGTCAGAGTCTGTCACTGAGCTAGACAGGCCCGTACTGGCCTGAGTCTGTTCATTCAAAAGGCTTCAGAAAAACTACAACTAAGGAAGAAAGAAGTCTCCTCCAGGCAACCAGGCTGGGAAGCTGCAGAAAGCAAGGCGGCCGCCTTTGGTTTTTTGCTCTTGTAAATGAGCCTTCCAAATCCTTCTTAAGGCTTGTATCAAATAAACGTTATAAACCTGAACAAAACAGGCAAGAACGTCGGAGACCAACCTTCTACCCCACTGATGCACTTCACTCGGTCCCGGACCTCCACGTTGTAGCCCTCGAAGGACATGAAGACGCCGTCGGGGTGGTACGGTGCTCTCTGGGCATACACCTTGGAGTAGCTGTGGGAAAACTCAAACCTGTCATAGCCGTCATACTGGGCGATCTTGCCGTAGACTTCGAAGTACTTCTCCAGCCAGGAGAAGGGCAGAAAAACCTCGCTGCCTTCCCGCCGACCCTTGATGGTCTGCTCGTCATTGATCAGGCAGTCGATCTCCTCGTACTTCAGCCCCAGGACCTTGCTCCCGTGGAAGCCCCCGCCACCGATGACGACGGGGGGAGCCTTCTGCTGCTCCTGGGGGGAGGCCTCTTCGCTCTGCTGCTTGGCTGGGCTGTTCGCGTAGCTGTTGCTCTCCGATGCTGCAGGGGCGCCGTCTCCTCTGAAGCCACTGCCCAGGTGACGCGGAAATGGCACCGTTTTGCCACTAGAGCATCTGTTCCACAGCAGGACCACAACCAGGCTGAAGAGGACGCAGATGACGATCAAAGTCTTGTAGTTGACCCGAGCCGTCAAGCAACGCATATTCGCATCATCCCTAAAAGAAAGCACAGGACGCATCGTGTATTAGTCGCCAGCTGACAGTTTCTACGGTCTCTACCACCACCACCACCACATCAAGTATGTCTCCTTGAAGGAAACTCAGCAGGGGGCAGAAAAAGAAGCTTATTGGGGGCCTGGAATGAGAAGGGTAACCTTTGGAGGCACACACTCTTGAAAGGGGAGGCTCCCCACCAAAAGCCTTGCTTCCTGTCAAGAGGTCTTGGATCATGATCACCACCTTGTTTTGGCCAAGGACCTGCTCAAGACCAGACTGGGCTGCTGTCAACACTCTGCAAGAGGCAGTCACATCAGAATGGAAGAGGGAACACTTGGAAGCCCTCCCTGTATGCCACACACAGTTGGCTGAATCTGCTGCTAATGTCCACAGCAAAGAGAGACACACTCTCTCTGGCAAGTGGGACTTTGTACTTTGTAATGTTCTCTCCACTAGTTCACCCACCCCCATGCCTGAATTGCCGGGCAAGCCTGGGAGCACTGGGAGCACTCTTAGCTGAGCCAGCCTGCTCTCTGGGCAACTCCAAACAAGGCCACTGTAGGGGTCCAGGCGCACATCTCTGCCAACAGCCTTTGGAACTGGGGAGAGGAACACCCAGGGCCATCTTTGGTCCAAAATGCTACCATTTCCAAGATGAAGACTCCATCAATCAGCTGGCCCCTGATTTTGCCTGTGCTTGGTGCAGAGACCAATTCAAGATATTCTGAGCACTGGACACTGTCAATCCAATGCAAGCTGTAAACATTTGTGTGGGATGCAACTTGGCATTTGAACCTAGACAAGCTATTTTGGAAAGGGCGACGAATAAGGTGTTGGAACAGAATTTACTGCTGCAGGCAGTCAGATTGTTGTGTAATTCACAACAGGGAGGGGAGGGGAGTTGAGGGAGGGAGGCGGAGAGTAGTCAGCTCACAACTGCCCTGGAAAGACCCAGAGATGAAAAGTAAACAAAGGGACAGAAGCTGCTCCACAGTGCGCATGTTAACATGGGGAGCAGGCAAACACAGAAGACTGCTTTCCCCAGAGAGCCCTCAAGGCTGACCTCTTGTACAGGGCTGCCACAAGTTGTTCGGAGATCTGTGCACACAGCTACATTTATACAACAAAACCCAACATGCACAGTAGGATGTGTCTGCCAGAACTCAAATTTACAGCATGCAGCAGCCTGAAGGGGGTGGGACGTGGAAATCTAGGCCATGTTCTGGCTGCAAGGGTGGGAACTGCAGGGAGACCAGAGAAGGAAGATTACTTCACTCAAAGGCCGGAATGGGATGCTATGTGTCCCGTCCCGTCCCGTCCCCCCCAAAAAAGAAAAGAAATGTTTTTGGTTTATTTAGATAAATGATTTCTACACCACGTTCTCCTCCACCAAGGGAATTCAAGGTGCTCCACATTTAAACAAGTGCAATAAGACAAACAATACAGCCAACTCAGGCCAATCAGCATAGCATACACAGACTACACCAAATGCCTGGTGGGTTAAGAATATGGTCCCACTTCTGAGGGTGCTAGTCCCAAGTTTTCAAGGCAAGATTTAGAAAAACTTGTCCTGCATCAGATCTCAAAACAAAAAAGGATGTTGTTTGAGGATGAACCCTCAAATAGAGAAATCCTCCCTGCAAAAGTGAAGTGGAGGGGAAGAATAGTCCCCTTCCTCCCCCCCTCACACTACAAAGCACATTTTAAGATCTGGTTATCTGCATTATGGAGGAAGGCTTGCTAGTTCGTCATATAGCTTTTATGCATCTAACTCCACATTTTAAGAACAGGTCATTAAGTGCTGCTTTACGAGGAAGATGACGATGCCAGAATCTCATGATTAAGACCAAAGGAACAATGCATGCTTTTAGTGCCATGTGCTTGGGCACATCAGGGGCAAAACACTCAGCTCGGCACCAGCCCAACTGCATGGCACTCAGGCCAGCTGCCCCGATTCACTTTGGCAGCCTGATCCGCCAGTGCTCCTCTGCGTTTCACAGGTAGCTCTTGTGGGCACATGAAGTTCACCGCAGCCCCAAAATGACCCTTGCAGTCTGCCTGGCCCAAGGAAATATCTTCCTCCACCTGAACTGTTCTTCTCACTAACCTTGGAGGAGGCATGCGGTGGGTACTTTCCCACAAATCACAGAAGGCCCACTCTGCTGAACTCGAGAACTGCTCAGGCGTTCACCTGTGTATGTGCATAGGGGCCCACAAGATCACGCCCAACTGCCCGCCGTCACAGACTCTGCCCTACATGCATACGGGCTGGGAGGTCTGAGAGCACCCGCACATGCGTCAGCCTGCAGGCACGTAAGCCTCTGCCCATCATGACCCTAAGATCTCTTTCTTGGTTAGTGGCCACCCACTCGCTTTTACACATAAGATTTTCGGCCGCAACATGCATCGCTTCATACTTGTTTCATGAAAATCACAGAATTTCAGCTGCCTGGGCTCTAGGGTTTGATCTTTTTTAGCCAGGAGAACACACGTCCGTGATAGCAGCACCAAATACATTTCCAGTCCTTGCATGACCATGCAAGAGTCCACCCACCTCCAAGGGATTAAGCTCAGTGCAGCCAGGCCTGCTTCTGAGTAGACCCATCTAGGGATCCACTGGCAATTTTCAACAACCTAAGAGTTCTCTCACTTCTCACGAGTTCTCAAACTGGCTTGCTAAGAAAGCTAACCAGGCACAACCAAGGAGACTTACAGGAATTACTGTATTTTTATCCCGCCTTTCTCTCCCTAAGGGGACTGGGCTGCTGGACTTGAATCCCACACCTCTGAGCCCCATTACAGGACGACTTCTGGCTTCCACCATCTCAGTCCAGGGTACAATTCTGCACTCTGTCCACAGAAGAGGGTCAAACAGAATACTAAAAACATTGGCTGAGCCTTCTAAATTGGCTTCCATGGGATTTTTGCATGGGCAGGGTCACTCTGCTCCACTTTTGTTCAGCATTCTAGAACAGCGTTACTCAACCCATGGTATGCAAGGTGGTGCCCAGTGGTACACACAGCACCCTCAGAAACCCCCCGGCCTGGCAGTGAGACCACGATGCAACAAACAGCAGGGGGCTCGGCGGGCAGAGCTCCAGCACCCGGCCTTCAGGTGCTTGAAAAAGTTCTCCCACCTGCACTAAGCCTCTTATCAGCGTTTGTGTTGTATCTAGCCACAACCCCCCAACCTGGAAGTAACTGGCTATGGCATCACAGCCAATTACTTCCAATAGGTGAGCCATGGGAAGTTGTATGGCAGGGTTCAAAGGATGAGAAATGCTGTTCTAGAAGATTTGAGCAATGGGGAACACCCAGAGCCGCCCTGCTCTCACCACTGACAGCCTGAGCTGCTCTAGGGGTTTCTTCTGCATTTCCGTGCAGCTGGCTGCAATGCCCATGCCTGAATTTCTAATCTGAAAGGAGAAACAAACTTTTTTTTACAAAGGCTCTGCTTGCTATAAAGAGCCATGTGCAGCCCACTGTTGCCTCAATTGGCTTGACCCAAAAGCAAAAACAGAGACAAAAGACTTCTGCACCAACACAGCCACCAGATTGCAGTAGACTGGTTGCTGGTTTATTTTGGGGGCTCAATTTAAGATGATGGTGTGAAACTGAGCCTCCTATGGTCTGGGACAGGGGTCTTTGAGGACCACTTCCCCCCATCTGGGCCCCCTCATATGGCCCAGTCAAACACTTGGGGTGCCCATGTCAAACTGATGTCTACCACGAAGGTAAACTGGAAACATACGAGAAGCCCTTTGCATATTCCACATGGTCAGGAGCAAAACTGTGGAGCACATCAACTGTGCATCCACTGTGTGTTCTGTCTACGGGGGCACCTGTTCTCTCCCCTACCTGGTCAACTGCCCTGTATCGTCGCCCTGGAAAACACACAGGCAGAACCACCATCATCCAGTCAGCCTTAATTTGGCATTTTCATTTGACACCTCAATTATATAGCTAAAATGACCAAGGTGTACATCCTAAAATGCAAGTCACACAAAAGTCCTCATCTTAACTTGTCTGTATGTCAACAATGGAAATGCAATCTGAACTAAGGTTTCCACTCACTTAAACGGTCTCAATTAAAACGCCTGGGTGTAAACACATCGGTCTCTGCTCAGACCTGGTTTTACTCAAGGGCCTTCTAATTAAAACACAAGATAATACGCCTTTTTTTATAGGAAGAAACCAGCCAATTCATTCAGAAGGCAATTTATTGCAATACAGAATGAAGCAATTTAAACTCTGGCAACACAGAGGGCCAAGCCTTCCAAAACATTCTTCAATGAGATTAAAAAAGGAGGCACATTAAACCTAAAAGTGTCTGAAACCCTATTAACCACATCTGCAAGCCAAGAAACGCCATAAATTAGCATCACACCTTTTGCCGGGAAGGGTGAAATTCTTCCAACTTCCACAGATTTTGTTGACAAAAACTGATTTAGGTTTTATAAGAAAAGATAAAACAGAAGGGAAGCTGTCCTCTGGGGTATCTCAGACAAGGCACAGGGGTGAGCAAGCCTCAGGCTTGCACCATCAGTTTTGAAATTAAGGCCCAGGGTCACGCCAAGAAGCTGGCCTTTCAATGATATCGCCGTACCCACGTTTGCATTGGGCTGCAGGATACTTTCCTCTCTTATATCAGGCCAGCGGCATCATTCAGCCAGAATGCTGGGCGGGAGGAACGGGTGAGCGGCAGCCCGCCCGTTGCGTACTGCTCCATTTCGCCGTCTTCCCCGCCCCGGGGAAGCCACTTCTAAATTTCCTCAGCATGCCCCTGACCCATGGATTTAAGAACCCCAGTGGGCAGTAGCAGGCAATCCCAAATTTAGATGTTAACACACTGTGCTCTCTGTAAGTGCACCCCCATGCACTTATCCCATCAGACCTGGCTGGTAACAATCATAAATTTTAGAACATAAGGTTACATAAAAGTAGAAAGGCAGTTCAATATACACAGGACAATATATACAGGAACATAGACCGTTTTAAAACACTGAATTGCCTAAAGCTAGCCAACACTGTCACGCGCCCCGAATTCCAACCTCAAGAGCAGCCATTTCCCCAGCCCACTCTATGATCTCTGCCGAGGCAAGTGCCCAGGTTGGAACGTGGAAGACATCTCTCAACAC
This sequence comes from Lerista edwardsae, assembly GCA_029204185.1. NCBI lineage: Eukaryota > Metazoa > Chordata > Lepidosauria > Squamata > Scincidae > Lerista > Lerista edwardsae. The sequence goes on from JAJKFI010000026.1 coordinate 5,754,069, forward strand.
CCTCACTCACCCTCTTATACTGGACTTCCAACCACCCGTCACAAAGCCATTCTTCCTTTACTACCCCTTCGTTAACCAAACTCTTACGGCTGATGCAAGAAGCGAACCGCTCAAACTGGAGTCAGACCTGGGCTGAAACCCAAGCAAGTCAAGCTCGTTCAAAATGGGGTCAGGCCAAAGCCTCAGAGCTGACAACATGTTTGGGGGACAGAGAGCCCTGGCAAGCAGCCATTTACACTTTGCATCGAGAAGCCCCTGATTCACACCATGGCACCTCTCAGAAAGCTGTGATGGGAAAAGGCCTCTTCTCTCTCTCTCTCCCCCCCCCCCCCGCCCAAGACCTTGGAGAGCAACTGAGAGCCAAGACCAGAGTGGACAAGATAAACCACCCATCACCTGGCTCAGCTGAAGACATGCCATTTGTCCCATTTCCCTCTGAATTCTGCAGACCAACTCCAGCCTCCTCAGCTAGCACCATGCATGCTGGATCAAGGCCACGGTGGCACCTCACTAGCCTGTCCAAAGGTCAGCCAAGGCAGTCAGGCCTCGCCGCCCTTTTCCAGAAGAAAGGAAGCCGAACGCCACATCCTTCAGGCAGGGCAATTCGCTGCAGAGGCACCATCTCTTCTAACAGCTTAACTACAGTTGTCACAGCATGCTGTGGGAATACGAGCTGGGCTGATGGGGACGCAGCTGGCGTTTCATCAGCCCCCAAGAGTGAATTATCCAAACCAGCCCCCTGCCAATGCAGAAGGAGCAGCTGGGCTCAGACATGCCCTGATCCCACAATGGAAATGGCTTCAGGCTGGTGCCACCTGACGACTCAGCGCCAGAATTCTGCCCCCTGCAAATGCAGGGATTCAGCAGATGTCCTTGTGCATGCATGGGATCCAATACGGCCATAGGGCTCCCATGAAGCACTGAGATGCGCCATTAGGATGCGCCATAAGGGAGTAGACGAGACACCTAGACTTGAGACACAGGAATGCAACCCCAAGAGCACACAATTCAGACTGGACAGCATTTGCACCAGGTATCTCCACGTGGAAAATATTCATGGTATGCCATACCTAGACACCCTCCTCAACCTCCAATATGAGATTCCTCCTGCACCTCCTGCATCTCTGGTTGTACTAACTAGGACAAAAGCAAGTTTACACGCTCATATTTTGGAGCTCCTGGTATCAAAAGTTTCAATCAGGTTAGAACTGACTTGGGGTGGGGGGGAGAGAGAGAGAGAGAATAAATTACTAGTAAAGATCAGGAAGGTCACACACCAGAATTGCTCACAAACAGCTTTTCCAAGTCTGAAAAACAGAGTTATCGGCAAGATTCCAAATAAATGCCTGACAGATTCAACATTTCTCCGAAGACTTCAGTGCAATGTTCTTTTTAGGTGCAAGAAAACACACACACAGCGCCTTTAAAATGTAAAGATCAGGGACTTCTGCTCCAGCGAGATAAAACCCTTGCTTACGTTCAAGATTCCATGCCAAGCTAATCTGGTTACAAAATGAGCGCAGAGGCCACTGAGCAGGGGCTTGGCAAACGAGAGAGGAGCAGCCCTTAAAAATACAAACCCAAGAACAGCAGATTAAAGCTGAGACAGTTTGTCCAAAGCTGTGTTTTCCTCCTCCAAACACTCACATAAAACTTGATGCAGCACCCAATGGCTGCTCTCAGTGAGCCTCAATATTAAGGCATTCATCCAACCGTCAAGATACATATTTGTAATAAGAACAGGAGGGAGAATGACAGAAGTGACACATTGGGACACCATGGCTGTGGGAACACAACAGAACACTTGGGGTGGGGGTAGCAATAGTTAGTAAATCAAGCCAGCACCCCCACCCTCCTCTCACTGTTAAGACATGATGCTGTCAGCAACAGGTTCCCTCTTAACCAGGTTTAGCCAGGCAGACTCATATCTGATCCAAGTCAAAGTTGGTATCATCCAACATCCGCAAGAGCTTATGTCAATTCATAAACAGGGAATAAAAGTGAAGTTTTTCTCCATGCCGGCTGCCACTCCTTTTTTAAAAACATCTGTTTTTTAACAAGTGATGTAACACACTTGTTACATCAGGGACATTTGGAGCAGTGGAAAAGTGAACTTTCAGGATGGTTCTGGTTGGGCCAGGCAATTTGGATCATATTATGGCAATCATAAGTGGGACGTAGTGGCGCAGCGGGTTAAACTGTTGAGTGGCGAGCTTGTTGACTGGAAGGTTGGCAGTTCGAGACCATGCAGTGGAGTGAGCTCCCGTTGCTTGTCCCAGCTCCTGCCAACCTAGCAGTTCGAAAGCACATAAAAATGCGAGTAGATAAATAGGTACCACTTCAGTGGGAAGGTAACGTAGTGCATTCTGTGCACTACGGCGAATAGTCATGCCGGCCACATGACCACAGAAGCTTGTTCTCAGACAAACGCCGGCTCTTCGGCTTAGAAACAGAGATGAGTACCGCCCCCTACAGTCGGTGATGACTAGACCATTCAGTCGGTCGTGGGGAAACCTTTTATGGCATATTGTTGCATATTATGGCTACTCCACAGGCTGAATGGCATCCCTGGTAAGCTGTCCTGCCTCCTATTGCAGTACCTGGTAAGCTGACTGGCAGTGGCTCTCCAAGGCTGCAGGCAGGGGGATTTCCCATCCTTACCTGGGGGCTTCTGAGACTACCAAGACCTAAACAGCCCAGGACCAGAAGCTTTCAAAAGCCACTTGCCTCATGCACAAACTCAACCCAAAACTCCCCTCTTCCACCAAGGCTGCTCTCAGAGTGCTGGAGGGAGAGCACAAAGGGGAGGGGTCTCATCCATAGCACTGCCCAGACTGCAGAACAGACTCCCGACAGAGGTGCCTGACTCCGACATTGTACACTTTTAGGAGACCAGTAAGGACTACGGTATATTGTTAGAGCAAGATTTTTGGAAATGCCACTTCTACTTCTGTGACGTGCATTTTTCATCTGTTGCAATGTGGATCAAAATTGTGTTTTATTCTTCAGTTAGCTGCCTGGGATGCATTTCTACACTGAAATGCTGGCTGGCTCCAATTAATGAAGGATGCTACATGACATGGAGCCTGGAGCAACTGGGCCTACCTGATTTTCCAACCATTGCACTGGGTGGGTTTGTGATAGAGCCACAAGGACCTGAAGTATTTCAAAGCAACATGGAGGCATTTAGGTCGCAGGGTGCCCGGAAAAAAACTTCTAAGTACCTTTCGTACCACATCACACCTGGCTGAAATGTGCGAGACCCTGAGGCAGGGCAGGCGACATACTTACCAAAACCAGACATCCTGACAGGCTATCTCCCAGGCAAAGACCTTCCACTTGCATCATAAAAAGGAAATGGCTGCTGAATCCAGCACTGATCTGTGTGGAAATGCGTCTTCATTAGGCAGGCAAAATCATCAGGTGACCTGGGGCTACCTGGATGTTCTCACACCTGCTGGCAGGTGAGCTGCAGCACTCTGCCCAACAGCTGCCTTGAGCAAGGTAATTAGGGCCATTTGCAGGATGAGATTTGCATCAAAGGTTTATTCAGGACTGTTGCAATATGATGCAACCAACATCACTGCGCTGCCACACAGACAGCTAGCGGGCAAGAATGGTCAGGAAATTCTGTCCTGTTTTACATCCACCCCAACACACTAAATGCTATTTCACTGTGCAGCTCTTCCTCTCTTGGAATACAAAGATCCAATTAACAGCTTATTTACAATTAATCTGCCTTTTAATCTGTTTGCATTTTAATGCATCTTGACTAAATAAAAACCTAGAGCAGCATTTAAACAATGCTATTTGGGTTTTCTTTCTGCCGTGAAAAAGATGTACCACTGTACAAACAGAAAAGAGCGGAGATAATTGAGTCTACATCACAGTTCTCTCTACAGGCTGGCTGTTTAGTACAGATTTACTATTTAATTACAGCTGTCAGCCATATTCCATCTGTGTTGCCTTCGAAAGGAACATTCTCCGTTGTTCAGCAAAGTGACAGAGACCCAGGAAGACTCTCTGCTTACTGCGACGGCAGTCCCAACACAGACAACAGCAGAAGCTCTGTCTGGCGATTCCATTTTAAAATGAGAATACATTGAATGACGATCCCAGAGCTATTTTCACTTCTCAGCACACTGAAATTTTCTCAGTATAGAAGCTAGGGTGGATTCAGTGAGGAATTTCAACCCTAGGGCCTTGCATCAGAATCCTCAACAAGCAGCAGGTAAAAGGTCGCTCAGTCTTTCCTTTAGGGTGAGGTTCAACCTCTGATTTGCAGGGGGGCTGGCAGTACACAGCTATATATGTGTACTCAGAAGTAAATCCCACTGCACTCAATGGGGCTGCATCCCAGGTGAGTGTAAACAGGATCCTCTGACACAGCTCCTGATCAATTCTGTATAGCCCAGTGGTTCTCAAACACTCTCTTGACCTACTGGGCCTTTGGCTGTGACTTCCCATTCGGGCTACAACAATCCTATACATCAGTGCTTCTCAAACCTTTTAAACTGGGACCCACTTTTTAGAATGGCACTTGTGTTGGGACCCACCAGAAGTGACACAATTAACCTGGAAGTGATATCATAGCCGGAAGTGCTGTCATTGTGAAGTAATCAAATGACACCCCTGGAATGCAAACTGGCATTCTTGAGGGCAATTGCACAACCATGAAACATTCCTGACAGAAAGCAAAACTAGGACAAAATATTATGTAAAAGCACTGAAATAAAAACATTTAAAAAAACACTCCCTTGAAAACTCAAACTGAATATAGCAAGAGTAAGGTCTGCAACTTCCAAGATGGCTGCTCCCAGCTTTCCGCGACCCACACGATATCAGGTCCCAACCCACCAAGTGGGTTCTGACCCACAGTTTGAACAACACTGCTATGCATGGTACAGGGTGGCGGGTTTTTTGCAAGGATTCTACGGCTCAGTTTGGGAACCACTGGTATAGCCAGAAGACTTTAGGTACACTTACCACACAATTCTAAGTATGCCTACTCAGGGTTCAACGGAGTCCACTGTATTCAGTGGAGCTCATGCCCAGGTTTTCCAAAGCACACTGAAGCTCAGGCACCCTGCGCTCCACACATCCACAAACTCTGCCAGGGAATCCTTGCTTTCTACAAGCACCTCGACTGCCACCAACTGAAGGCTGGGAATCCAAGCAAGGCTTGAGCCAATTTCCTGCCACGGATCAGTCCCCATCAGCTCTTCCCCCCACCCACTTCTGTTTTACCTGGGTTATTTTCCATGAAGGCTGGGTGAACTGATGAGCTGGGGGCAGCGTGGGACAGCAGACTGGTGACAAGGGTCAGCGTGGGGCTGGAAAACGCCTTCAGAAGGGTGCTGCAGAGCCCCAAATCAGGACATGCAAGGATGGGGGCAGCCCATCTCCCCATTCTCAAAAAGAGACAGCAGCAGCAACAAACGATCCCCATCCCATCCCTCCAGGCAAGAAGAGGCGCTCCTCCAGGATCTTATCGTCTCTAGACCCTCGGCATTCCAGGGACCCTCAAGGGTGAGGGCCAGGTTTGTTTTATTTGCCAACGCATTAGGGAGCCACATCCTCCCCCCCCCACCCCGGCCATATACAGGAAACAAGACCTTATTGTGCCTCTGCTGGCACAGAGAGGTGAGCTGGAGGCTTCCTTCATTTGAATCTATTTTATTTCTCTCACCTGAGACTGCTGCGAATTTTCCACACCACACTGTCTATAGAGCAGGGGGCGGGGAAGGAGCGTGGAAGAGAAAAGAGTGAGCAGAAATGGCTGTTGCAATTATGAACCCATTTACTGTAGAGTCCAATAAATCTCCCTGCTCTCCAGATGGATTACAGACTATTAAACCCCCTCTGCTAATGGCACAAACAATAACGTCGAACTCTGCCAGCTGCTTCCGAACGCGTCCCGAGGCTCCCTCCGAGCCACCCAAGCACCACACTGCTGCTTGGCAGGCTGCCGGAAGGAGGCTCAGCACGAGAGGGAGGACGTGGAGCGGCGTGGCCAGCCCCCTCCCCATTCTGAGGCCAAGCAACGGCACGAGTCCTCAGGCTACCCTGCCTCTGAGCCCCATAAATAGCCTTCCCTCCCCTACAGGGCATGTAGCGGGCACCCGGCCCCCAGCAACTCAAAAAGTCCTACCTGCTTGGCATTTTTATCCCTTGGGATCTGATGCAAGCGTGACGCTTCTTCGACCCTCAGGGGCATCTGGGACTTGGTCCAGGAGCCCAGTGGAGCAGTGCAGAGCCAAGCACAACAAGCCACCTGGGGGTGCCTGTGCTTGGCCTCAGAGCAGTCCTTGGGGAAGAAGGGGGTGCCTCTGGCAGGTAGCATGAAGTCACTGCATGGGTTGGGCCCAACTGCGTGGGCCCAGACCATAGGAGCAAGGCCTGGACCTCTGAGATCCAACCTGCCAGACCCAGCCTCAGGCACAGCCACTCCCCCCCTCCACACACACACACAGAGTTGGGCCTGACACCACACACTGGCTGTGTGGAAAGGGCTGTGCCCTTGTACCCCACCCCACCCCACCCATTCCCCTTCCAGAAAGACATCACAGCCAAGGATTGCTGGAGGGAAGAAATGGCGGCCACAAGCGGCTCTCCACCCCTGTTTGGGAAAAAGGTGAGGCTGTTTTGCTCCTCCTTGTGCCCCCCCCATCCCTCTGAAACTTGAGCCTTCCCCTCCAGCTCAGCCTCTTCCTGTTGAATGGCTGCAGGCAGCAGCAGCCCCACCCACGGCAAGCCCACAGGGGGCCTCCTGCTCAATAGCTTCACTTGCATTGACCCTGAGATGATGATGCAGAACCTCCAGAAGGGGAATGGCTTTGGAGAAAACTGCTCCAGGCTCTCCCTTCCTCAGATCCAAGTCTCATGCAGAAAGAAGCCTGGACACGTCTTGCACACGTGTCTTGTTAAATGGGCAAAGCAATCCAAGGGATCTTCACCTCTGGCACAGCAAGAAGTATGGCCAGGAACAGGAGGCAGGCGAAGCTTCTCCTGAACTCAAGTGAGCTTGATGTTGTAACCTTCCAACTCGCCGAAGTAGCCACAGGCTCGCGTGTAATTTGATTGCATCAATGCGTGGTGTGGCAGGAGCTGCTTGATGGTCTTCTTGAGAAAGAGCGGGGGCTGGAAGTCAGCTGGTTCCTAATTAAAGGGGCTCCAAAAGACCACCAGTAGTTTTCCCAGTAGTAATGTATGGCTGTGAGAGCTGGACCATAAGGAAGGCGGAGCGCCAAAGAATAGATGCTTTCGAATTATGGTGTTGAAGAAGACTCTTGAGAGTCCCCTGGACTGCAAGGAGATCCAATTGGGCAGTCCTACAGGAAGTCAAGCCTGATTGCTCCCTGGAAGGACAAATCCTGAAGCTGAAGCTCAAACACTTTGGCCACCTCCTGAGAAGAGGGGAGAGGACTCTTTAGGAAAGACCCTCATGCTGGGAATGATCGAAGGCAAAAGGAGAAGGGGCGGCAGAGGATACAATGGTTAGTGTCACCGAATTTGGTGACATGAATTTGGGCAAACTCCAGAAGCTAGTAGAGGACAGGGAGACCATGGGGTCGAGAAGACTCCAACACGACTTAGCAACTGAACAACAAAAGACCACCAAGCCTACCCCCCTCATCCCTGCAGAGCCACCTTGTAAGGGAAGAAAAGGCAGAGGTGAATTGCATAAGCACACAGTTAAGCAGCTCGTGGGTGAGGAATGGCTGGGTGCAACCTAAACATGGCAGAGATGGGGCACTAACAAACCCCACCTTACATCTACACAAAATAACCAAAGCCATTCTCCAACTCCACAAGCCGACTGTAACAAGGGCAGTCTTAGTAGGCTACACAGCCCACGTTTGCCATCTCTGCAATTGACCATAGCCTCTTTAGCCACTGACCCTCGAAGGACCCAGAACGCCAGCTGCTTCCACAGCAAGGCCCAAAGCGGGCTTCGGGCTTCAGGTTTCTTGGACATCCCTGATCAATGCATACACTTGATTTCTCTGCCATGTGCTCTAAAGCCCTTCCTGCAAATCTAATCACTTGGGCCTGATACGATTACCCCGCAGCCTTCTGCTCCCCACGCAGCCCCGACTCCCAGGCATTGCGTAGCACCAGCGGTTGTCCCTCGGCCATTAAGGAAGATTAGCAGGACAGCCTTAAATAACCTCAATTACCGGCCCGAGCGACAGCTGTCGTTTCCACACCCAGGCATCCGAGAAGAAAATGCTGCATCTGTGGAGCGTCCAGTCAGTCTCCAGGAATCCCACAGGTGGCCTGATCGAGTGCGTGGGAAGTGCTCAGCAGCTCAATACCCTAACCTTGAAGCTGCCTGGATATCTCAGGAAGCAAAGCCCTGTTTACATGCTGCAAGAGCTGTCTCCGTGTGACTTTGCAGCACGTCCTGCTGCATTTGAGACTGAACGTCAGAGCACAAAATGTGCCTGGCAACCGCAGCAGGGTTGCAGGAGAGTCCCGGAGGCTGTGGCACGAGCAAGGGGGAGCCCCTCTTATTCACGGCTTCTTGATTGCTCGTTTTGTACCCAGGAGGCCTCCGGTTCAACCCCCAGCAGCATCTCCAGCTCAAGTGACTTAAGGCACAATCCTAGCCAATTTTCCAGCACTGGCATAGCTGCGCCAATGGGGCATGGGCTGCATCCTGCAGTGGAGGAGTAGTCACAGGCCTCCACAAGGTAAGAATGTTTGTTCCTTTACCTCGGAGCTGCACTGCCCGTACCCCGGTACTGGAACGTTGGTTAGGCTTTCACCCTTAGAATTCCTCCTTCCTTGGGGAAGGTCTTTCCACTTGCATTCTGGAGAACTGACGTCAGTCAACATAGCAGAGCATCCTGGGCTGGGCAGACCACACTTGTGTTACATGTTCCAGGACTATGGAGAACATACCATGTAATGGCTTAAAGAGGGCCGGGACATCCCTGGAATCTCCCACCCCACAAAGGCATAATATGAAAAGCACATTCAGCATTTGAAAGCACGTTCCATTAATACCTGGGCTAGAGCCACTAATCACATCCAAGTTTAATTTTCTAAAATTGTAGTTCCAGATCACATTCATGGGCATTAAAGGACTGGCCTGCCCATGCAGAAAGCACAGGTGGTGCCACAATGACCGAGTAAAAGAGTGTGGGGAGAGACAGAAGCCACATTTTTATGTGTTCTCCGGTGTAAGAAAGGAAAAAGCTCCTTGCAAGAAGAAAGCTAGCACTGCAGGCTTTCATTATTCACTTCACTCTTGTTCACTTTCTATGTTCCCGTTAATGTTTAATGCTGTTGTTGTTTTAATGTGTTTTATTTATTGTGGTTACATTGTATTTGGTTTGTTCTATGTAAGCTGCCTTGGGCATTTGCTTCGGCATGGGAAAGGCGGGGTATAAATTCTCCAAATAAATAAATAAATAAGTAGGCCCATCTAAAACCTCTACTCAAATGGCTAGGTTTTTACTTGCAGGGCATCTTTCTGAACATTACTTACAAAATAAAGGGCACCTCCCACTGACAGCAAGTAGGACTCATTACTGATCTTTGTCCTACAGGGACAAAAGGAGGCTGCAGCCTGTTCTGAGGCACTGCTTCCTACCCTGAGGCTTTGGGGTTACAAGTCTAAATAAGCTGCCCTTTCAAGAAGCAATTGTTTCATGCCAGTGCCCTTAATTATCCTCTTCACAACACAGTTTGCCCTCTAGGACTATTTGCCATATTTTCAGCGTCTTTTCAGGTAAGGGTTGCAGAGAGAAGAAGAGAACTTCTGAAGGACTGTAGATATGCAGGTTCTGTCCCCATCTGAAGCATTTTACTGGGGTCAGAGCCTCGCAGCTGCCAGATAATGGATAACAGCTTTTGGGAATCAACAATTCTTAAAGCACTCTACTAGAGATACAAGTTGCATTATTTTTTAATTGATTTTTGCATTACAGCAAGATTTGCTTCTGCAGTACGCATGGAGGTTTCGGGAATAATTAAAGCATTCCCAATTTTTGCACCAGCGACGGAATGCTTATTTTTCATGACTGAAGCGCCATTTTAATAAAAGAACTACTATTAATTCTTTCCACTGCATGACAAAATAATTGCTGTCATCCATTTTAGGTCAATACATCTAGCAATTGGTAATAAAGCAGAAGACCCAGAAGCTTTCTGTGGCCGCACAAATTCTTATTTGCAACCAAGACAAGATCCTTGCTTATCAGTCCTTATGCCATTTCATACAGCGGTGAGCAATAGAGCTAAAGAGCTGATCCAGGAGACGTTGGAAGTTTTATTGAGGAATGGAGGGTCCCTGGCCTCCTTAAAAGCTGCAAGGGGGCTGCAAGGCTGAAGAAACCAGCTTTGGTTCCAGGTAATTTTGCTAAGTCTTGGCCAGCCACTAATATCTTTTTGATTTAGGGAGAGGACATTGCTCAAGCCAGCAGTAGCTGCTCAACTACAGACACTCTGGGATGAAGCCAATTATCTAGTCCAGTAGTTCCCAGGCCTTTGACTGGTGGATGGACCTGCACCCTCCAGCGTCAAAGAAGTAGGCATGGTCCGGGAGGTGCTGTTTTTTGCCTGTGCCTTGTCGGTAGAGGTGCAAGTGTTCTCCACAGCATGAAGCATCATCAACCGGCCTTGGTTGGTAGGATGGGCCTTTGGTATTTGGTTGGTATTTGGGCCTTGGTAATACCCAATACAACACAGACCACAGTAAGACACGTTAATGAAGGTGCATCTGTGGGAACAGGGTGGAAGTCACAGTCCTGACTTTCCGCTAGCCTCACACACTTTTGTTGTTGTTCAGTCGCTAAGTCGTGTCCGGCTTTTTGTGACCCCATGGACCACAGCACGCCAGGCCTCCCTGTCCTCCACTAGCTTCCGGAGTTTGCCCAATTTCACATTCATCGCTTCAGTGACACTGTCTAACCATCTCATCCTCTGCCGCCCCCTTCTCCTTTTGCCTTCAATCTTTCCCAGCATGAGGGTCTTTTCTAAAGAGTCCTGTCTTCTCAGGAGGTGGCCAAAGTATTTGAGCTTCAGCTTCAGGATTTGTCCTTCCAGGGAGCAATCAGGCTTGACTTCCCGGAGGATTGACCGATTGGATCTCCTTGCAGTCCAGGGGACTCTCAAGAGTCTTTTCCAAAACCTGGCCACTGACCAGAAACCTCATGAAAGGCAACACCTGATGAACCCAGCAACTCAGAGCATGCAGATCTGGCATGACCTGTCAAGGGATGCTTCCATTACACAGAACACCGCACCCTTGCATCTAGCTCTGCATGTCACCCCTGCACACATCAAGGCTACAACCAAGGTAAAATAAGCTGCATGTCGATAAAACCAAGCAGCCTTATTCCTCCTGTGGGTCACTTACATCAAAAAAGGATGTCGAGGACAAGACAATTTCTAGCTCCTGCAGAGACACACACTTACCATAGGATTTCACAAACAGCTGGCATTCAGCTATTGACTATCACGGCTTAATCCCATAAAAAGGCCAACCTGATCAATCCACAAAGTCTCCCAATTCCCACGTGAGGGCATGGTGGTGTCCTCTATTAGCATTCATTGATTTGCAGGCTTTGAACAGGTTGCAAAGGGCACTGGAAGCCAATTGCTAACAATACGGGCGGGTTTACGCTTCCTACCATAACATCGTTAATTTAACTGAAACACTCCCAATAATTAATCTTGATCATACATTATTGTGGGCAAGCAGTGATTCAGTTATTTTAAGAGACCGTGTTGCATCATTCCATGAATGGGATCTGTTTTTCTTATAGAGTTCAAAGCATCATCACAAAACCAGAGATGAGTTTATTCAGCATGTACTGTGCCCACTGCGATGTGGAGGTTTGCAACTAGAACTCCCACGGTTAAGAAAGCCATTATGAAGCAGCGCTGCCTTCCTGTTTAGCAACCCGCTCGCCAGTGAAGCACACAGAGCTCTGTAGTACTGCCCCTGGGAGTCGCTGCAAAATGAGGGGTGGGAAAGAGGGAGCCTTGATCCAGTGCCAGCCAGCTATGAGGCTGGGCTCCAGGCATTCTGAAGCTCAACATTGGCACAAGTGGCTGGCACTAGAGACAGGAGCTTCAGTACACCGAGCTCGGATCCGGATACCGTGGGTCTCGGCAACGACAACAGTGGAGCCGAATTCTACTTGCTTCAACGTGTATCCGCACGGAACACAAATCTTGAAGGCACATTCAGTCATGGGCCTGCTTCGGGCACTTCTGAAGCATGCAGATCAAACAGCAATGGAAGGAAAGTAGAACTCCCACCCCACCTCCCACCCCGGTTCCAGCCTTCCTTTCTAGGCTCCTGATTCCATCTCAGACTTCTATGGACAACTCAAAACTTGAACGCTGCAGAGCAAGACTGCGAGTCCAAGACACACAGAAGCTGCCATATTCAAAGTGAGATGTCAGTTCTTCCTTTTGAAGAACTTAAAATAAAGATACACCCACACAGGACAATACCTACAATCAAGGGGCAGCTTCTCCAGGCTGGTATCAATATCACCAGAAGGACTTACCGCAGCCACTGTTACAGACCTGTCTGCCCTCTTCCAGCCTATGGCATCAGCCGCACTACCACCACACACAGCACAGTCTATACCTTTCTACTGCTTTAAACTGCAAGTTGCTTTGGGAGCCAGCCTTGGCATATCAAAGTAAACAACGCTGGCAGCCTTTTCCTCGTGCACAGCTTGCACCAGAGCAACAGAACAGTAATTTATTTTCAGAATGTCCCACCTTCTCAACACGGCCAACAGGCACACAAAAATAAGCCACAATCAATAAATGGGAAAAAAAACGTAAGAGAAATGCAGAACAATGCGCAGGAGACAACAGAACAGTTCCAGAGTCAAAGAAGTGGGAGGGAGGGAAGAAACCGGAGGACATAAAAGCAATTAGGTGCCATTATGAACTGTCTACTGATGCTCCAGCCAAAGGCATTTCAGGATACAGAGAAAATCACCAGCCCATTTTCCCTACCCACCTCTTTTGCAACAAGCTTCTCTGACTTCAACTGCTCTGACAGCATTAATATTCTTTATTCCAAGAAGTTGCTTGTGCTAAGGAGGCCTTTCTATTGCAAGTGTTTCTGCAAGTGCTGAGATAACTTTGCCAGGACTTCCCCAGGGAAGAGCAGGGCCCCCACTTTCGGCACTTTGAACAGGAGTGAGAAATAAGTCTTCATTTATTAAAGAGAAGAGTCCCATCTGCAAAGAGGGTGCTTGACAAAGAACAAGACAGAAAGTCCCTGCCCCAAAGAACTCACAATTTTTAGTAGACAGAAAAAACAAAGAAAAGAGGGGATGGCAGCAGAGGCAAACTGGGGAAGAATAAGCCATTATTTCATGCACTGGGGCTTAGTTACAGATGTTCTGAAGCAAGGCAACATGGGGTAGCCCTCAATTCGTGATCAGGAGCTGTTAGGTAAACAGGCTAGTTTGCCAAAAGAAGTGGGCATCTTTCAAGTCTTCAGGTAAGTGCAAGCTAGTCTGTGTGATCCTTCAAGGAGGCTGATCACTCCACATACCCCAGAAATAAACCAGTGCTGAGAGGGAAGGCACACAATTTCACAGGGTTTGAAGATCTGGCCTAGATGCCTTTAAAAGGGGACTGGACAGATTTCTGGAGGAAAGGTCCATTGCAGGCTACAGGCCATGATGGGTAGTGCAACCTCCTTATTTCAGGCTACCTTGGAGTGCCGGATGCAGAGTGGTGGCAACGAGACGCACGTATCTAGTTGTCTTGTGTATTCCCTGAGGTGTCGGATGGGCCACTGCGAGATGCAGGAAGCTGGACGGGCCTTTGGCCTGATCCAGTGGAGCTCTTCTTATGTAAGATGAATCTGTAAGCATGACCAGGGTGTATGCGTGTGCATGCACGGGTGGAGAAATCCATTTCACGGCTTCCAGAATCAAACGTCAAGGAGCCTGTGAAACACGACAGAGGGCGAGGTCCGCCTCCAACACCTCGGCAACAACAGGAAGGGTGATGTATAAGTAATGCCGTCAGCTCCCCACGCGCCCAGATCCGTGCGCTTTTCTGTTTCAAATGCAAACGTACTCACAGGAGTGCCCCAGGCAGGGCGATGTGGCAGTTCCCACTGCAGGGGGTGCAACACCTGCTAGGATGCACTCCCTGTAGGTTCACCTTTGCAGGGAAGTCGACAAGCCGGCCACATGGCAACTAGAGGACTCGGTCTGGGTGGAAGTTTCCAGGCACTCATCTTTTCCTACACATTGCAGAGCAGAGCTGCCAAGACGTTTTCTGTTTGCTCTGTAACGCAGCAGAGGAAAAACACCCAGAGCGATGCATTCCAAATTATTTTCAGAGCAACCAGTCAGTCTGGAAACACACGCGCAGGCTGCAGGGCCGAGAGAGCAGACACAGCAGCAGCCGCCAGTCCGCAAAGGAGAAGCAGGTGAGGTCCAGGAGCAGCCAGGCATTGGTGCCTTGCTTTTGGGGGGGGGTGGCCTGGAGACCTCGCCAGGAACCAATCCCAAAACATCACATACACAAAGCGTGTACTCCCCAAGTGACCCCTTTCCAACCATGCCACTAAGCTGGGGGGGGGCTTGATTGAAAGTGGGGGGCTCTTTTATAAAAATGCTCTTGCATTGGTTGATGGATCCTGTGCCCACCCCACTCCTTCCTCCCCACAACTCACTCCTATTCTGAAATTAAAAGGGTAGTAATCCCTGCTAGTTATTCCCCACGGAGGACCGCACTCAAGGGGGAAAAGCACTCTTGGGAGGGAAAGAGGGGCCGTGGCTCACTGGCAAAGCCACCCCCGCTCTCCAAGCAGAAGGGGCTGGATTCAGTCCCTTGCACCATTTCCGGGTGGGGCTGGGAAAGGTTCCTGAGCCTGGAACCCTGGAGAGCTGCTGCCAGTCAGATAATACCAGGTTTCATGGACCAATGCCTGACTCAGCAGGCGGCAGCTTCACATGATCCAGTGACCTGCTTAACGTGACCCCATCTGGAAGCAGAGGAGTGCCACGTGGGGCCCATCCAACTACGTAGAGCACAGCTCAGAAGGCAACTAACAGCTGCAAGTAGAAGAAACACAATTAAATGGAGGGCAGCTGGACAAACAATGGGAGAGCAGCATAAGAACACAATCAAGACAACAGAAAAATAAAGCCAGTTGATTCAGCTGACATTTAAACAGGTCTGGGAAGAGAAGACGGCGGTCTCCCCCTGGCACCAGAACGACAAATGGGTAGACATCAAGCAGGCCTTGTGGGGGTGGGGGGGCATCAGGCCAGAAGAGGCCCCTCACCCTACTGGCAGGGCCTGCAGAAAGGGGGGCCCCAACCCTTCTGCGGCACAGGGAAGACACATGGAAAAGAGAGCGACAAAAATGATTACGGGGCTGGGGCACCTCCCTTATGAAGAAAGACTGCAGCATTTGGGGCTCTTCAGTCTAGAAAAAAGGCGCCTGAGGGGGGACATGATTGAGACATACAAAATTATGCATGGAAGGGATAAAGTCGATAGAGGGATGTTCTTTTCCCTCTCTCAAAACACCAGAACCAGGGGGCATCCACTAAAGCTGAGGGTTGGGAGAGTTAAAACAGATAAAAGGAAGTACTTTTTTACCCAGCGGGTAGTTAATCTGTGGAACTCCTTGCCACAGGAGGTGGTGATGGCATCTGGTCTGGATGCCTTTAAGAGGGGATTGGACAGATTTCTGGAGGAAAGGTCCATCGTGGGCTATAGGCAATGATGGATTGTGCAACCTCCTTACAAAGGTGGAGGGCTACTTCAGAGTACCGGGTGCAAGGGAGTGGCAACAGGATGCAGGCATCTTGTTGTCTCATGCCTCCCTGGGGCGCCTGGTGGGCCGCTGTGAGATACAGGAAGCTGGACTAGATGGGCCTTTGGCCTGATCCAGCAGGGCTCTTCTTATGTTCTTAAAAGGCATTATTATCACACAGAAGTTCTTCTGTGGTGACCATTTCCTCTGCCTACTTTTAGGCAGGATCTTGGCAATGCGGTTCCACTGAGAACCCTCCAAGTGCCTGTAGTGGCTGGCAGTTCCAACAGCCACAGGGAACGTGCAGACAAGCCACCCCTCTGAGCCCCTAGCTTCTTGGATGCAACTTCTGTGAGTGGGAGCACTCTGAAAAGTCTTGCCTGGCCGAGCAGCCTGCTGGCTTCTACACTACCCAGTGATAGCAGCATATCCTTCTACTTGTACAATATTACCACTATAAAAAAAGAACACTCACCCCACCCTCCTCCTCAGTTCAGGCGAGCAACCCAATCTTCACAGCTGCCACACACCGGGTGGAGAATTTATCAACAGCTCCCAATCTCTTCCCTCACCATATTAACCAATTCAACGTCACTTAAAATATATTAAATCCTGCAATACAGCAGTCTGAGGGGGGAAAATGAATAATTCATGAAGGCAAAACTAGGTTATACAAAATACGGCTATTTTGCAAGCATCCGTTATTTCCCCTCCATCATCCTCCCTGTCCAAAACATACACACACACACCGCCAGTGCTAAACTCGGGGCAATCGAAGTCTCCAATACGGCACCTGCAAAAATGATTTTCAGCAGCTCCAGCACAACGACATTCAATCAGCTTCTAAATAAATAAAGCATGCCCAGGTTGCAAGTCAATGAATCAGCGCACACCACCTCTGCAGGACTCAGTTTAAGCCGCTCCTAAATGTGCATAATGCCACAACGTTCAAGCAGCACTGAGAACACGCAGTCCAGTTTCATCCAGCCCTGGTGCAATTCAAATTGGCAGGCATTTTCATCCTACACGCAGCTCAAAAAACCTCCTTAAGCAGACTACTTTTAAAAGATGCGTTTTTAACACATAGTGGGGGGTTTTGCCTCGCAAATTAGATGCGAACACTGCACACATTAGCGCCTGTACAAGTTGTGTACCATTTATGATCCGTACAGGGCTTGGCAACAGTAAAAGATCCTACACCCTAGAAGATTCTTCCAGAAATCTAGTAAATATTTCTGCACATATGCAATGGTAATTCCAAGTACTGGCTGAATCGCTTTCATGAGATGTACTTTTTTTGCTTCTTTACAGCCCTTCTTTTTCCACTAAGTGCGGCTGCTGCCTTGGAAAAAAAGAAACATGTTTCCTTCCTACTTTAGCAAAGCTTTTCAGATATTACGATTTTCTTCAGTTGAAAGTAAGAATCAAGCTCTGCTAATTAAAGAAAAGAATCTGGGAGGCAGGAAGCTCAAAGGGCATAGAGAATCGGAGGGTTTGCTTCCCAAATTAGAACCTAAAGTTACCAAAATGTCTCGATTTAGTTTGTTTACTGTTTGTTTACTGTTGAACAGATAATGTTTTAAAAATAACGAATGAGATCCTAAAGAGAGAAACTGTACTGTGTCATTAGCATTTTGGCTTTTTTTTGTCCAGCGTCAAGACTGTCTTAATTTGAATTTTCAACTATTTAAGCTACCAACATGAAAAGACCTGAACCGCAGCTCAATTTTATTCTTACATGCTTCCGGTTGGGAAACTTTTCCACACAACAGGGACCACCAGTCTCAAATCGAGCCCTACACTCACAAAGCCACCACACCAGATTAGGGTCTTAAAAGCCCTCCCAGGGCTGAAATGCCACACTCCCACAAAACACCATTCTCCTAAGCAAACACATCACTTTTCCACGACTTAAACTGGCAATGACGCTGCACAGGAAGTTGCAATGAAGTAGGTCCTTGCCTCATTGGGGAGGGGGCAACGAGGCAACGAGAGAGGCTCCCTCTCAGGCAACGAGGGGAGGCACATTTTAAACAACAGCACATCGCAATGGGTCCGTGACGGCTGCTTACCCGGCCCTTGGGATGCTTCACTTCGTCCCTAAAGCCAAGATGATGGTGCCTTCCTGCCTCCCAATAAAGTTGGCATTTCCATTTAATTTCACGCACAATTCTTCACTGTCGCTTCTCTGTGTCGTCCCCCCTAACAGCATGACCCCCACTGGCTGAGACCTTGCAATAAGCAGCCTTCCCGTCCCTACACCTCTGGACTCGTTCCACACACACAAGTGTGATGCCCGAGAGCTGCTGAAATAGAAAAGCATTCACCCTTTCAGCCCTGTGGGCTCACCAGGAGGTCAGTGTATCGCAACAGTTTCTGTCTGGATGGAAAGAGAGGGAAGAGGACTTCAGGCAGAGCAAGATACCAAAAGTGGGATGTGATTAAGAAAGCCTTACCTTAAGTCAAAAGAAGGCCTCTAAACACTACCGCATCTCGCTCTTAAGAGGGTGCCGAATAGCCACCTAGGGGGATAAAAATAAAGGCCATCAGAGTCCTGAAACATGCACGCAAGAGCTCCTCTTTGCACAGCTCCTGCAGTCTTAAAGGCAGCTCTGCAGATACGTTTCCAAGGCTTAGTCTTCAAGGCTTGACACAGGATACGGGAAGGATCAAGCACATAAATGCCACTTCCTGGGGGCAGCTGCGTCAGCTGTGAAGGAGTCTAATCTGCTCAGACCGCCACAATGCTACCTAATTGAAGCGCTAATCCCAATGGCTGCCTGGTGGGATCATGAAAGGCAAAGCTCTCAAATGATTGGGAGGATGCCGGACTCAAATCCCCCCCCCATATTGAAGGGAGTTGTGTTTTAAATAAAACATTCCAGTGTTCAATTTAGAAGCCTCTTTTTCTCTCTCTCACGCACACAAGGTTTGAGAAGGAAAAGCTGGCTTCCAATCTTCAGCAGATTTCTGCTTCAGAAGGCAGGAGTACACCAAGCATGCAAGTTTGGTTTTGCTTATAAGGTGGAAGAGAGGAGTTAGAAAGACATTCCTCCTCTGTAATGCCAAGGTTTATAGTCTTCACTACTGGACCAAAGGCACTGGCTAAAATTTTCCACCATCTGCAAGTTCCTCATAAAGTCTAGAGAAAAGGGCAAAACCCAGGGATTGTGAGAGGAGGAGAGAGCAAAGGAGAGATTCTACAGGAAAAACTTGACTGTGGAAAGAGCGTTCCATGGCACCTAGAGGTATCCAATAGCAGACTGAGGACTTGGATCAGTCAGAAGCACAACCAATTTGATCAGCGCCGTTTTGGTCCTTAGTCACTGTGAACTTGGAAAAAATAAAGAGAGGCCAGTATTTTGTGCCACCCCTGCTTTTTTTTTTTTTTTTAATTGGCTGGAATGTTTCCGTGCACAGAACCTGCCAGAGCATTGCTCAAGACTCTCTTATTTAGCACTCCCATCAGAATACAAGCAGTCCCCCAAACCTCTCCTGCTTTCAATGCCTCACTGTTCAACCAAGCTGGGACTGCCAGTCTCGCCCGCATCCAGCCTGATCGCTCTCTCCAGGCAGCAAAACTGCAGTGAAGAGCCATCTCCCAGTATGCAAACCGAGAAGGTTTCCAATGCTGTCGAAATGCACTTAAGTACTACTTGCGACAAAGTTCCCTTCTACGGGTCATTAAAAACATGACCCAGGTCCGCCTGACATCTGTCCACAGAACCCTCTCGCTGGAGGCTCAATAAACAAAGGCAGCTTTAATAATTCAGATCTTACTTTGCAAAAGATGTGACGGACCTGTCAGAATCTTTCTGCAAGACTGTCAAAACTCCTCCACCCTCTCGGAGGCTTTGCATAAAATTTAAGTCTGTGTCTTGCCATTCGAATGCTGATAACCTCGACTCTCTTCTCCTCTTTAATGGGATTAAACATAACCACACAGGCATCTTTATTAGGGCATCATGCACCATTAAACTGTCAGTTTTTCTTCCACTGGTCTTTTTTTTTTTTTTT
>JAJKFI010000026.1:5776736-5804993 GCA_029204185.1 Lerista edwardsae
CTCCAAGCCCCCAACTCTGCTACTATTTACACAAATACACAACAGGTGACACAAACCCTAGTGACACCTCTGGGTTGTGGTGATGGCCACTAGCTGGCACAGCTTGGAAAGGGAATTGGACAAATTCACAGAGGCTGGGGCTCTCAGCAGTGGTGAAGTTCAGCCAGTTCTCACCAGTTCTGCAGAACCTGTTGTTAAGTTTAGGTTGGGAGAGGGAAGAAAGGCAGTGGCCGCCCTGAAGGACATAGAACCGGTTGTTAATTTATTTGAATCCCATCACTGGCTCTCAGTGGTTACTCTCTGGGGTGGTTATGCCCTACCTCCAGGCTCAGTGCCAATGGCAGAATATTGGTTGCAGGTGAGCAGAAGGAGGAAGGATATCTGCCTCTCTCTGGCTTATGAGCTGCTCCCAGACAGGAGGCTGAGCGAGGAGCCTGATCCAGCAGGGAGCGAGGAGCCTGATCCTGATCTGAGCCTTTGGGCCTGATCCAGTAGGGCTGTTCTCATCTTCTTATGTTTTCTCCTTGTCAAAAATATTCCCTCTAGTTCAGTCCCACCTTCACCCAGCAGAGGGTGCTATGAAGCATCCTTATGTTTCCTACAGGGGTTCCTGCCATACTAGAGTTAGTAACCAAGTCTATGAATTCTGCATCACAGATGCACTTTCTTGTGGCCTGAAATTGCTAATTTCTGAAGCAGGATTTTTTTTAAACCAGCCTGTAGCTTAAAGTCTGTGTAGCCTTGGTCTCTTGTCATTAGAGCTGGCCTCTTTGCAACAATCACATCAGGACAGAATTGTTTCGAGGGCCCATTTCACACGCTTAGTGACCAATTTGCCTAGGAATTGTTACTTGCTGCCAACAACCCCACCTGCCTAGGAAGGCGACCTGCTGAAAGCCACACGATCAGACTCAAGGGAGACCTAAATCTCTGACTCCAAGGCCAAGAGCCACTGCTGAGCCAGGCAATGGTTCGTTTCCCCCAGGTGCCAGCCACGGGCAGACCTGGCCATTTCCATCAAAGTGTTTCCTTTATTCACCTTTCCCTTAAGTTACAGGAAACGCAAGATCCCCTTTCAAGCCTTGCTCATCGTGAGTGACTGCCGGCTGCATTTTTCACGGTTCCGCAGGAAGCTGCAGCAGAGCCGAGCTGAGCTCAGCAGAGATTTAAATAGCACTTGGCAGTGCTGCCTGTGCTTTTCTCCTCTGCAGCCTTTGTCCCACCTTCTTGCCCACTGCCTTACCTGGCACTGGGTCCTGGTGCAGGCAGGCTGGCACGTGTCCTCGTGCTGGCCTAGCCTGCTCTGGAGTGGCACAGATGTGCCTTAAGGCACATTTGCAACTCTCCTAGGCCAGCTCAGGGGGCACGCGCTGGCCCAACTGGCCGTTAGGATTGCACCCTAAATAAATAAAAAGAAGTGTTCTGGTTAATTCGCCATAACGTTTGATAGAATGCGGATATTCCAATGCAGCTTAGTTCATTACATTCTGCATTAAATTACCTTTCCAATGATATATAACATGGTGGTATTATTCATACTAACCAAGGTTGTCACAGTTTTGACCTTTAGTGTCAAGCTTAGCTTGTTGCCCCCTAAAGCTTATTGCCCAGTGCAATTGCCCGCTCTGCATCCCCTTAGCTATGCCGCTGTTCTGAAGAACGTTATCAGAGCTATGTTGCCTCCCTGTGTGGCTTGAATGGTGCAGATATTCGTTGTTTGTGCTGTGGCTGAAAAATAAAGCAGGTTATATCACAGCTGCAGGGTCAAAAAGGCACTGGTGGGGCAGATGGCGCAGGACACAATTTCCAGGGGGAAGATGGCAAGGAAGTAAAGGGTTAAACACCCCTATGTCTGTATTGTGCTCCTGATTTGTATCAGCCCATTGCACCGCTGCATGAAGTGGAAACCAGTTCCTAGCCCGATAAATGTACATTTGGGCCACAGTCCTCGTGGGCGAGGCCTGCTTCCATAGCAGTGTTTATGGTACTGTGAAGTGCTCAGTCTGGCAGCGAAGGCAACAAAGAGGATTCGGCTGAAAGTCAAGGGTGAGGCACATTGCAGCAATGAAGGTCAGAGAGCCAGATGCATGGGCAGAGTGAGGGCGCAATCCTCACCTGGAGTTAGGCTGACACAGTTAGGTTTGGCTAGCACAAGGGACACAGTAAAGCGCGTCTGGACCAATCTCGGAGTCAAGGAGGAGGATGCACGTCTGTGTGCTGGTCTCTCTGACTCCGAGAATGGCCCAAACGTACTTTATGGTGCCTCTTGTGCTGGTCAAATTTGCTGGCCTGCCGGCCTAACTCCAAGTGAAGATTGCACCCTGGAGTTAGGCCAGCACAAGGGACACCATAAGGCATGTTTGGACCACTCTCGGAGTCACAGAGGCCAGCACACAGACATGCACCATCCTCCCTGACTCCGAGATTGGTCCAAACCCGCTTTATGGTGGCCCTTGTGCCGGCCAAACTGTGCTGCCCTAACTGTGCCGGCCTACCTCCAGGTTAGGATTGCGCCCTGAGACTCATGGTTGGTCAGGTTCCCAAAGGCAGGAGTCGGTGTGGCCAATCCAGAGACAGGTTGCCCAAGACGAGGAGCCAAGCTTGCAGCTGTAGTGGTGCTTGAGGCTAGCCAGACCCCTCCCCCCAAAACACTGGCTCCTCAGGTCTACAATCCAGCAAGGCTGATGAGCTGCAGCACGACCCACCCTGGCCCTCATCCAAGGGGCATCTGGACGTGCCCGAAAACTGCCCTGGTGGCACCAGGAGGAAGGGGACTAAGCCAGGGTTTGAGAGACCATGGTTGACTTGTAGCACCTTACAATCTCCCATGTTAATGCCTTCCATTCTGGGGCTTCTTATCAGTCACCTGAAACCCCACACCACTGCTGAACCTAGATGTGGCCTGGACATCCCTTTCCCCTCCTCAGCCCTTTAGCCACACACATCCCAGCTCCGATGCAAGGGGGTTGGAAAGATGCTTTTGTTGCAGCCCAGTTCTCCCAGCTACTCTCCACCCCGCCCTCAGATTCATTCAGCCATGGAAGGAAGCCTGTGGCAGCTGGGACGGAAACCGCCACTCACAGAACGTGTCAGAGCGACTTCCTCGGCTTGCCCCGAGGGGATCGTTTTGGATTCCTTCATTCGGAACAAACCCCTCGATTGTGCGACAGAGACAGAGCCGGGCAGAGGCAGTAGCCCTCACCACCGGTCCTGCCCCACTTCACTGCACTTTTGTCCCTTGTTGTCCCCAAGACAGATCTGTGCATGTTTCCCTGGAGAGGCACTTCCTGATCCTCCTGGAACACCAAGCTCTATTTTTACGATTTTTATTCTCCTTACTGAATCGCACCCATGCATCGGCAGAGGTGGATCTACAGGGAGGGCAAAGCTCTAAGTGTTGCAAGAAGCCTTACCCTGTCATGTAAATCCCTCTCCCTTGCTGCTGTGGCCAGTAAGCAACGCCAAGATGTTGCTGTTCCCTGTGAGGATTGGCTAGAACGGTGCAGGAGAGGAGTG
Source organism: Lerista edwardsae (assembly GCA_029204185.1). Classification (NCBI taxonomy): domain Eukaryota; kingdom Metazoa; phylum Chordata; class Lepidosauria; order Squamata; family Scincidae; genus Lerista; species Lerista edwardsae. Next base: position 5,780,253 of record JAJKFI010000026.1, read on the forward strand.
TTTTCCACTGCAAGGTGAGGCTTCTTGCAAAACTTAGAGCTTTGCCCTCCCTTAGATCTGCCTCTGTGCATCGGGGAGTAAATGTGATAAAAAAGAGATGTGGATTCAGAAGGCTCACGGAGGTGTGAAGGGGAAGGACAGGACCAAATCTGGACGGAGCCACAGAGGCGCCTGGCTGGACCCACCACAGAAAATGTGGGGCCTCGCTAATTAAGTAGAAGCCTTCAGGAGAGAATCTCCAAAGGTGCTATTCAGTGGGGGAGGCGGGGCAGAGGACAGCTTGGGATCTTTTGGGAGATCACTGGGGGATCTGTAGATCATCTGGTAGGGATGCTCAACTCCCGACGGCAAGCAAAACTGCAAGCAAAAAGCCCAGTTCTCTGCCATGGAAAAAACTCTCAGCCTCTGGAGCATCGATCACTCAATCAGCAGCCTTCGGCCAAGTTTCTGCACAGCTTTGCCATCCAAGCCTCCGTCCCCAGGCCACGTGGCTCCGATTCGGGCCACGCAGCATCTTCAGCTCTGTGCCTGTTATACAGCAGGCACAGATCTGTGGAGCCTCTCCGGGGGCAAGGGCGCGAATGTTGCCCCTTGCCCCGGGGAGGCTCCTGAGCGCGGCCAAACTTGCTGTTCCAGCGCAAGTTAGGATTGCGCTCTCAGTTGCATTCTGGTGCACTAGTGTTGGAGAAGACTCTTGCGAGTCCCCTGGACTGCAAGGAGATCCAATCGGTCAATCCTCCAGGAAGTCCAGCCCGATTGCTCCCTGGAAGGACAAATGCTGAAGCTGAAGCTCCAATACTTTGGCCACCTGATGAGAAGAGAGGACTCTTTAGAAAAGACCCTCATGCTGGGAAAGATGGAAGGCCAAAGGAGAAGGGGGGCGGCAGAGGATGAGATGGTTAGATAGTGTCACCGAAGCGATGAACATGAAATCGGGCGAACTCCGGAAGCTGGTGGAGGACAGGGAGGCCTGGCGTGCTGCGGTCCATGGGGTCGCGGACACGACTTAGCGACTGAACAACAACAAGCACATATCCAAGTAATCTGAGTGTGAGGCTCATGGGGAGCTGAAGGCCATTGGCTCCACCACCCCCAGATACCATTTGGAACTTGACTCTGGTCTGTGGATCCCGGTGTGTGTGTGTGTGTGTGTGTGTGTTTCTCAGTACAAAAACAACTAGACTCCACAATACACCTGCTAAGTCCAACTGCAGCTATTTCTGGAGGGTTCCAGAATGTGGGGCCTTTCTGGAGGCCCTGTGAAAATCCCCAGGACAGCTTTCAGCCCCCACCTGGCAATGGTCCTGGAACCTCTGGGCCAATCCTGGAGGGGGGCAGTCACAAGTGGAAGTCTGCCCTCCCCTGCCGTGGAAGTAGGACACAGCAGGGCACGCGGTCTGACCCAGCTAACAGGCCTGGTTGCAGCAAGGGCACAGTTGGCCCCAGCAGCAGAGCTTTTCCGAACTGGCCAGAGGAGGGGGATTCATGGGGCGAAACAAAAATGCACCCGAGGCCAGATTCAGGCATGCTCCATCCAGCTTGACGGAGGCTGAAGCGGCTTCCGCAGATGCCTGGCTGCTGTTCTGCACCTGCGCATCACGTCTGAGCACTGACCAGTGAAGGTCAAACAGGACTGAAGCGCCAGTTTCTTGCTCTGAGTTTGTCCAGAGTTTGCAGTTTCCAGCTCCATATCCCGGCTCTACAGAAAGCCGCAGCAGCCACAGAGCCGAGCTCTGTCCGAGCCTTCGTGTCTTCCCCAGCTGGGCTAGAAACAATCGCCCACTGTTGGAGGACAGAAATGGAGCCCCGAAGAAGCACGCGGACCCTGCCTCCCTCCCGCCGGAAAGGTCGTGTCCGTCAGAGCACAGGGAGGGGCTGGTGCTCCCTCCTCAGCCACCAGGCGAAGTCCACGCCTGCCCCCGGAAAGCCAGCTCGACACGGCCAAAGGACCAGCCACCCTGACACAGCATCCAGGGTGCAGCTGTGGAGCTCAGCACAGACAGTGGTGGGGGTAAGAGACAGGGCAATCTGGGCAGGGCATGACCAAGCAGCTTCCTGGAAGGCTCCTGCTCCAAGGCAGAGACCCCCTTCGTGAGCTCTCCTTCCACCAAGGCATGAAAGCTGATCCTTCTTTAAGGGAGGGCCCAGTTCCAGCACATGGGGCAGGGGGTCTGCTTCCAGAGGCAGATCTAAGGGAGGGCAAAGCTCTACCCTCTATCTAAGGGAGGGCAAAGGCTTTGCAAGAAGCCCGACCTTGCAGTGGAAATCACTCCTCTCCTGCACCGTTTTAGCCAATCCTCACAGGGAAAAGCAACATCTCGGCGTTGCTTACTGGCTACAGCAGCAAGGGAGAGGAGGGATTGACATGACCGGGTAAGGCTTCTTGCAACACTTAGAGCTTTGCCCTCCCTGTAGATCCGCCTCTGTCTGCTTCAGCACCATCTCCTGACCTTGCCACGTGGCTCTTCCTATTCCAGCCTGGCTTGGCGGCCCTCAACAGGAGGACTGAGCAGGTGCACGTGGCCGGTGGCGCAGCTAAGAGGCTGCAGGGGGGCGGGCAACAAGCTGAGCTGGACACTAGTGGCCAAAACTGTGAAAACCTTGAGACGTACAAATAATACCGTCACGTTCTCCAATATCTCCAATAGCTTTGAAAAGATGATCTAATGCTGAATGCAATGGAAAAAAAAACCTGTGTTGAAATGTCTGCTTTCTATCAAGAGTCGTGGCCAATTAAATTAGCCAGAAGACCTTTCATCTATTTACTTATTTAGAGCGCAATTCTAAGCTGCGCTGGATTAGCGAGGCCAGCAGGCCTGCGCCAAATCGAGCGCAGCTTTGGTGCACTGGGGAGCTACCCGGGGCAAGAGCCACATTCACAGTCTTGTCCCAGGGGAGACTGTAGCCACCCCTTTGGTTTCCTTGGATCTGTGCCTGCTAAACAGCTGGAGCAGGGCCGAGGAGGCCACACGGCCAGTGATGTCACACACCCACTACGCACCACTACGCGAGTACCGGTTCCTAGAAGTTGAGCTGGGCCCGCCCACTCTAAGCTGGCCCCTGCTATTTAACCAGGGAACAGTTGAAGCAAAATATGTATAGACACATCTCTAGAAAGCAAAGCAATAGAAGTTAAATCAACACTAACCACAAGCTGAAGTTATTACAAACATGATCACATCCATGGCAACAATCATGACCTCACTTCCGGCTTATGACATCACTTCCGGTGGGCGGATCCCGACAAGTGCCAATCAAAAGTGAGTACCTGTTCCTAAATCATTTGGATGACACCACTGCACGCGGCCCAAATTGGAGCCGTGTGGCCTGGGGACAGAGGCTTGGATGTAGCCAAACTGCCGCATCCCCTCTCCACCCCCTCCCCAGGCTGGCAGGCCTACTGGCCTGCTCACCTCCCACCCAGTTCCTCCCTCCCACCCACCCTCCCCACCCAGTTTGGCTGGTGGTGCAGGAGCGGTGATGTGGCACCTCTGCTCGGTGCTGTTGGGCCAACACTGTTGGTAGAGCCAGCCCAATTGCACTAGTGCCTAAGCAGGGGTGCCGGTTGGCGCTAGTGACATTGGGCCAGCGCAAGCGCATTGCGCCAGCCCAGCATCACTCTTAGGGATTGCGCCCTCAATTAAATTTGATTTTGTCATGGGTGTGTGTGCTACAAAATCTTCTTTGACCCCGGGTAGCAGGTGCCTTAGTAACGCCACTGCACGTGGTCTTCTAGGCATATCTTGAGCAGACCTCCAAGTGCAGCCCTGCGAAAGGCAGCGGCTGGGCCAGGGTCTCGATGGAATCAGCTGAGCCCCCGGGGGCACGATGCGGTGCGGCAGGAGGCCAGCTCCCTGCGCTTCGTCAGGCGGACTGCCACGACACGCACTCCTTTGCTCTGGGGTTTGATTCTTTTAGAGAAAGAAGGAACTCCAAATGTCCGCCATGCCGATGAAAATGCTCTCCACCCGCAGCCAGGGTTTCATTCTCTGTTTCCATAAAGGCAGCCAATCTGGATACCCACTTCATGCTTCTAAATTTTAAAAGTTGCTATGGAAACGGGAGGGGGGGGCAAACAGTCTTTGACGTCTCCTGGCACAGACAAGCAGTACCTTGCAAAGCGAAAACAAGCCTGCTGTGTTACCCAGATGGCAACTTGACAGGAAGAGTCTGCTGCACAAAGGAAACTTGGTGGAAAATGCACGTCTGCCCACAGACCCTCCTGGCATGCGGCGTTGGGGCGACTTTGCGCAGAGCGCTTGGAATGGCGCTTCACTTGTCAGTTCCTCCGCAGTGGTGCTCTGGGCTGACCCTTTTCATCCCTGCCTGCTACTTCTTCATCTAGTCTAATCTGCAGAGTGTTTCACAGCCTTTAAGAGCTCTCCTGCGCAACAGCCCTGCGAGGTAGGTCTCTGTTGGGGTCACGGCTTAAGAAGAGCCCTGCTGGATCAGGCCAAAGGCCCATCTAGTCCAGCTTCCTGCAGCTCACAGTGGCCCACCAGATGCCTCAGGGAGCACACAAGACAATCAGATGCCTGCATCCTGTGGCCACTCCCCAGCATCTGGCACTCTGAAATAAGGAGCTTGTACCACTCGTCATGGCCGGTAGCCTGCAATGGTCTTTTCTTCCAGAAATCTGCCCAGTCCCCTTTTAAAGGTACCTAGGCCAGACGCCAGCACCACCTCCTCTGGCAAGGAGTTCCACAGATTAAAAAGTTCTTTACTGGGTGAAAAAGTATTTCCTTTGATCCGTTCTCACTCCCCCAACACTCCATTTGAGTGGATGTCGCCTGGTTCTGGTTTTGTGAGAGAGGGAAAAGAACCGCCCTCTGTCGACTCTCTCCATCCCATGCAGAATTTTGTACTCTCAATCAAGTCCTCCCTTCATGGGCTGGTTGCCCATGTGGCCTAGGTCAGAGGCAGAAAAAAACAGAGGCTCTAAAGTAAGTAGCTTCATTCTCTCTAACGTAGCCAGGTGAGCGAACACACGTAGAAGAGCAATGCATGCATTCACTGGACCGCCACACATGTGGATGCATGGACTCCACGCATGCACAAGCATGGACTCCACGTATGCGTATGTAGGGCTGTCTCTCTGCCTAGGGGGACTTTGCTTCCCTGAGCTTCGAGCTTCCCCGAGATCTTCCACGCATCGAGCTTCTGTGTGTGGGGATGACTCCATGCAGCACAAAGATGCTCTCCTCCCCATGCGCGTTCACTGGCCTGGGGTATGCCATGGAAACTGGACTTAGGCACCCCATGGGAACAAGACAGGGATATCACCGTTGTTATTGTTGAGTGGGGCAACTCAGACATTTTCTACATGCCTCCCGTCTTGCCTGTAATAACTTGTTTAAACTGTACTCCTTTGTCAAGGAATGGGCAAATCTGCCAGTGGTGGGGCACCCTCCCTTCCTACCCTCCCCCCCCTGCCCCAGAATGTGGGCTCCGCTCCACTATTTTTGTCCAAGAGCTTTGAAATCAGGAGAGCCCCACTCTACGGGGGCACTCGGGGAGGGGGCCCCTGGCAACCGGAATTGTTTTTCCAGCCCTCCGAAGGCTGCAACTGGAGTGGATGGTGGGAAACCCAGTGAGGTGTGCTTCTTTTGAGCTAACAGGACGGACACAGGCTGGATAGAGGCCACAGCACCAGGGGGAGGGAATTTGACCCTTTGCCTCACACTGGGTTTTGGACTTGTCCCCCATAGCTGCTAATAGCTTCATGGTGAATACGTGCAGATAGCCGTCTGGAAGCAACTCAAGAAACAGGGGGAGGACTAAGAAAGAACTCGAAAGAACGAAAGAACGTCCTCCTCTGGCCAACCTGTTGCCAACCTGTTGCCTGAGGCAACCACTTCAGTTGGCCTCATAGATGGGCCTGCCCCAGCGGGATACTCAGTGGAACAGCTTTCAGCTCCATATACCCACTGCAAGGTAGCAGAATTGGCTTGCCTCAAGCCAGGAACACAGTGTGCAGACAAGGAATTATCTGCTCCGGTGACTCAATAGGGTGCAATCCAACGTTCCCACTAATGGCCATTCACAGTGCAAACCAAACACATGCAAGCAGGAAGCAAGCGAGGAAGGAAGCACACACACAGATGCTTAAAGGAATGGCAAGATGCTGTTTTACTGTAAGTTACTCAGCCGTCTCCAAACTGCAGATAGTCTGAATTTGCTGTCAGCTGCAGGCAATGTGCTTTCTGGGCCTTGCGCACGACGGAGCAGAAAGCTGCACAGGATCCCCTCACCTTTGCACTGAATCCAACATTATCGTATTCCCACTGTTAATAACCATTAAGGGTTAGATGAGATTGACTCTCTTGTGTCTGTGACCCCATGGAAAGTGACAGAAGGAGCTCGGTGTGATGTCATTTCTTTCTGCACATCCAAATATTCAAAGATGAGGCCAGCCGACTGTCTCCACAAACCCATTCATTCATTCATTCATTCATTCATTCATTCATTCATTCATTCATTCAATCTGTACTCCGCCTTTTTCCCCAGAGGCCACCACGGTGGCTCGCAACTAATTAAAATGTATAAAATTCAAAAACAATAAAATACACATTAAACTGTCTAAACCAGTGGTTCGCAAACTGTGGGCTGGGACCCACCAGTGGGTCGTGAGCCAATTTCAGGTGGGTCGCAAAGCACCTAGAGCAGCCATATTGAAGATATGGGAAGATGGGATGCTGGAGAGGGGGAGGGCTGTGTGGTTGTTTTGCTTGTGTCAAGGTTGTAAAGAGGCTTTTTTCTTTCTGATTCACTTTGCTATTGGAAGATGACTGAGAAATAACCCAACTTTTCCTGCATTCTCAGGAAAGCAGCAGGCTCTGGCGTCACAATGATGGCACTTCCAGCCATGACATCATTTCTGGTGGGTCCCAGACAGGCTGTCATTCTGTAAAAGGACCACTCTCGGAATTTGGACCACTCCAAGTGGTTTGGACCACTCTCAGAGTAGGAGAGGCCAGCACACAGACATCCCTTGTGCATCCAAAAATCCTCCCTGACTCCGAGAATGATCCAAACGTGCTTTACCGTGGCCCTTGTGCCAGCCAAACTTTGCTGGCTAACTGTGCCAGCCTGTCTCCAGGTTAGGATTGCGCCCTCAGATTTGATCCCTAGTCCTTCTGAAAGTCAGTGTTCAGTCCTGATGTGGCTGAGCCCCTGGAGGGTTGTGGAGGAAGTAGATCTGGACATGGTCAGGAGCAGACAGTGTGGGGAATGTCATGTGAGCAGGCACCACTCAGTGGTGGAAGGCTTGGAGTCAGGAAACCAGACTCCACAGTCAAGAGTCATGTCCTTCAGAACTCTAGTCAAGTCCCAGAGAGTTTTTTCTGGAGTTGGCTTGCTGCATGCTGGGGAGTGGGCGTTTTTTGGCTTCTGGTGAGAACAGGGAAGCAGGTTTTTATCACAAGCAGCTGAGATTTCTGATCTGCCGGCAGGGTAACATATGCCCTAGAGAATGCAATGTACTGGATGGTGGGAGAAAGTCATGTTCACAAAAGCCGGCCAGGATATAATGGCACAAAATTGAGCCTCTTGAGTTTAATCTGCGCCTCACGGTAGTTTCTAGGTTACCTTAATCTATTTCTGCTAAAAATGGAAGCATATTAATTAGGGGGCTGCTCATTTCAGAGAGTCTCCAGCTGAACTGCAAAGGAATTAATCAGGTTCTGTTTTGTTCTTACAGCCTGCCCTTTAATTACGAAATGCACCAAGATGCGTCCCCCAGCCTGATCCCGTTCCGACAACTGACCTCAGGAACCCTGCGCTGGAGAACACTTCCTCCAGGTCTAAGATTGGGCATCCAAAGATCTGGACCCATAGATTGGTCGAGCTCTGAATGATCAGTTGTAACTTTGAGGATCTCACTCTCTTTTACTCTCTTGTAACCCCCCCCAATACCCTAACCCTGTTCCTCCTCCATGAATGCGTCCAGTGGTGTCATCTAAATGATTTAAGAACAGGTACTCACTTTTGATTGGCACGTGTTGGGACCCGCCCACCGGAAGTGACGTCATAAGCCGGAAGTGATGTCGTGGCAGGAAGGGACATGAAAAAAGCCCTTTTTGAGGACTCAGATGATTTTAAACTGACCCAACAGTTGCAACAGTATTCCACAGCAGTATTCCACAACCCCCAGAACATGTTAAGGAGGCCTGGCATCATGTTAAAGTGACCCAACAGTTCCAAAACCCCAGAGCAGCTCATTTTTCGGTGGCAAGGCAAGGCAAGGCAAGGCAAGGCTCCACTCGCTGCCTGCCTGCCTGGCTCTGAGAACATGCAGGCAACTCAAACGTGCAGGAAATTCAAACGTTGCAGGGGGCGGAGTCGACGAGTGGGCGGGCGAATGGGTGGAGCCAGCCGTAATCCTAGGAACCGGTACTCGCGTACCCCAACGTACCCCCTGCATGACATCACTGAATGCGTCTGTTTCAGAGCCAGGTTCCTCCACCCTCCAAAGCTGCAGGCACATTCTGATATTTGCGGCAGATGTGGCAAAAATCGAGAGCCCCCAGCTCAAGCATCACCTAAGAGCCTTGGACCATGAATAAGTGGGACTGACAGATGCCCTTGCTAGCTCCCACAGGCCCAGTTTGAGAGGTTCAGTTAAATGGCCTGGTGGTTAACATTTCATGACTCCAGACTTTCAAGTTTAATTTTTAAAATTCACACAAGCATCTTAGGGAAATCTCTGGGGTAGAACTTCGCAGGAGTTATTTGCCGGAAAAGCTTATTTTGTGTGTGTGGGGAGGGGTTTGAAGTGCAGAGCCCTCCAGATGTTTCTGCATGCCTGATACTGGAACCATTTCTGTTGGCGTTTGATGGAGAATGGAAAAGAAAGGACTTTGCACCCCCCAACTTGGAAGACCAATCAATGGGGATGAAGAAAGGTTTTTTTCAAAGCAGAAGACAAGCAAACAGGCACTTACTTGTTCCAGTGGGATGACCAGAAAGGAGCCCCCGCCAGCACTCTCAGTCACGATGGCCAGGAATTTGGCGTTGACCGCACAGAAGTGGTTGTCGTGGACATTCTTGGTGATGGGGATCCCGTCAAAGCAGTTCTCTCGGTTGGCCACTTTGCCGTAGACGTTTCGAAACTTGGAGCTGCGATACTGCGGCCGCCATGACATCTGGAGAGCAAGGAGCACGGAGTTGTTCAGGATCCGTGTTTCCCACAAAGGAAAGGTTGGGAGCCGTTTTAAAAGTGGACGTCAGCTAATGATCTTTTGGGAGGAGAGTTAAACCTCCGATGCGCTCCCCGCCTTTTGCTGAAACTCACATCTCAGCTGTCCATTGCAATAAACGTCCAACAACAATCCAGACAACTTTTCAACCACACTAAAGGTATGGGCGGGCAACACTGTTCTCAGACAAATGGAACTGTCGTGGGGCAATTCAAATCAATGGTTGACGGCTGCCTGGTGTGTCCTGGGAGCCCAAACCTAACAAAGAAAAGCAGCAAATGGACATCCGTCTGTCTGTTTAATGTGTATTCCACCCGCTTCCCGTATGGTGCACTGGCTCTCAGCCTGTGGCCCCTGGCAGAAGGGCTTCCTGCACCACGATGCTTCCTGCATCACCTGGACTGAGGGGCTGTTGCCTGCCCAGTCTCTCTCACACCTTGCAACATGGTCAGAGCCAACCCTGCTCCCTTCTGCCCAGGTGACCTGAGTTGCCTGGAGGGGCCTTTCGAGTTGGGAGGGCTTGTGTGGGTTGTTCCACCAACGTCCAGCAAACAACAGGAATCCTCCCCAGGTGCTCTCATCAAGGAAGGACACTTTAGAAAGGGGGCTTAATGTGACACTGAGAAAGGCTCACCCACCCAGGCAGCTCATAAGAACATGAGAGGAGCCCCGCTGGATCAGGCCAAAGGCCCATCTAGCCCAGCTTCCTGCATCTCACAGTGGCCCACCAGATACCCCAAGGAGCACACAAGACAGCACAATACGTGCATCTCAGCTGCCACTCCCTTGCACCTGGCATTCAGAGGCAGCCTGCTTCGAAAACCAGGAGGTTGCACATACACATTGTGGCTTGTAAGCTGTGATGGGCTTTTCCTCCACAGATGCGTCCAATCCCTTCTGAAAGGCATCTAGGCCAGGCGCCATCACCACATCCTGTGGCAAGGAGTTCCACAGACTGCTCACACATTGGGTCAAGAAATACTTCCTTTGGTCTGTTCTAACTCTCCCGACGCTCAATTTTAGTGGCTGTCCCCTGCTTCCGGTGGGAGGGAAAAGAACATCCCTCTATCCTCAGTGCAGGAGCTTCTTGCTCCTACTGCATGGGTCCTGCCCAGCCTTCCAGCACAGTGTCTGTCCAACCTCAAGCAGGTCGCCTTCAAAGGGCAGGCCAAGCAGTCAGCCTGGGAGGTGAACTCCGGCATGCTACATTAGGAAGTCAGCTGAGGCCCGCATGCAGCTGATTGCAAGGGGTCCACTTTGGACGTTCCTCCGACTTCCCTTCCTCACACCGTAAGCCAGCCAGACCCAGAACTAGAGTCCCGCCCTAGAATGTGGAGTCTGCCCTTCACGGATCCACACGCAGCAGTGAGCTGGGCTGGGCTGGGCCGGGCGGTGGGGGCTGCCTGCCTGCCTGCCTGAGTCCTCTGCATTTCCTGTAAACAACTCCAAGGCTTCGGTCTCTGGCACTGCTGGGAAAGGCTCAGAGCTGCCACCGCATCTGGCTGGGCCGTTGCATCCGCTTCCCTAGAAGGCGGCTTGGTGTAAGGAAGCACAGCAGGAGCCGTGGCTGCCCGCAGGCCTAGAGGGGGTTCTCTGTGCCCGGCCAGCCTCCCTCGCTCCCCAGATGAATGGCTCTTTTAGGGGCTGGGAGAGGAGGGAAGTTCACAAAGCTGCACAAAGGGGGCTCTTGGTGTCATGTGAGTGGCAGGAGACAGAGGCTCTCACACAGCCCGCCAGCCGCTCCTCCCAGGGCCCTTTGGGGAGTGAGTCACGATTCCCACACGCCAAGAAGAAGCAGGAAGAAAGGAGCCCACCCCCCCCCCGCTCCCTGCGCAAAACTGCCCCGCGCAGGTGACGATCTGCAATCCCAGAAGTCACTCTCAGATCAAGGACAGAGCAGTTTGGCTCATTACATGGTCCAAACCCAAGTTTCGAGGCATTTTGCCTGCAGGGGTGACGCTGAAAACACCCAGGGCCTGTCTGGGGCCCGAGTAGGACTTCCTGTGGCCAGGACAAGGTGGGCACACGGCTGCCTGCCCAGTGGCAGATCTAAGGGAGGGCAAAGCTCTAAGTTTTGCAAGGAGCCTTACCTTGCAGTGGAAATCACTCCTCTCCTGCACCGTTTTAGCCAATCCTCACAGGGAACAGCAACATCTTGACGTTGCTTACTGGCTACAGCAGCAAGGGAGAGGAGGGATTTTTGTGACAGGGTAAGGCTTCTTGCAACACTTAGAGCTTTGCCCTCCCTGTAGATCCGCCTCTGTGCCTGCCTCTCCCCGCACCAGGCCAAGGCATTGTTTCTCTGGGACAGGTACACACTTGTAGCACAGGCTGGCAACCCTAACCCTTGGCTGCAGCTCCCAATGGCTTGTCCTGCAGGGGCAAAGGAGCTCTGGGACTGGCAGTTTGGGTCAGAGCACCCCATGTGGGTGGGGGGATACTCAGTGGTGTCATTCAAGTGATTTAAGAACAGGTACTCACTTTTGATTGGCACGTGTCAGGACCCGCCCACCGGAAGTGACATCATAAGCCAGAAGTGATGTCGTGGCAGGAAGTGACATGAAAAAAGCCCTTTTTGAAGCCTCAGATGATTTTAAACTGACCCAACAGTTGCAACAGTATTCCACAGCACCCCCAGAACATGTTAAGGAGGCCTGGCATCATGTTAAAACCCCAGAGCAACTCATTTTTCAGTGGCAAGGCAAGGCAAGGCTCCGCTCGCTGCCTGCCTGCCTGCCTGGCTCTGAGAACATGCAGGCAACTCAAACATGCAGGAAATTCAAACGTTGCAGAGGGCGGAGTCGACGAGTGGGCGGGTGAATGGGTGGGGCCAACTGTAATCCTAGAAACCGGTACTCGCGTACCCCCGCGTACCCCCTGCATGACATCACTGGGGACACTCCTTTCTGTCCCCAATGACAAGCGCTCTCTCTCTCTCTCTCTCCCCCCCCAGATGCCATTGTCCCAGCCAGAACTGGCCCCTCTCAGAGCCGAAGTATGTCAGTAAAGGAGGCATTCCTGCTAGAAGACCTGCCATTCAGCAAGGCTTGTCTGTGGACAAGCCTCAGCACTTGTTTGCCAAGGTCAAAAGAATAATCAGCGTGAATCTTGGTTCCCTGCCATGTCTGAATGCTGGTTGTCGTTTTCCTGCTTGACCATGGCGGCACAGGTGGTCAGACTAGCATCCAGACTTTCCTGCATTCTCGGTCTGGAAGCAGTTCAGAGAATCAGCAGCAGGAACGGTGCAAGACAGCCTGAAACGCCCCCTCAATAATGCCTCCACCTATTTAACTGGCGGGGCTCAACGAGATCCAGGATCTCTTACTCGGCACAGTCATTGCTTCGGATATGCAGAAAAACTGCACCGTCAGTTGCAGGTGAGGAACACAGCTCCAGCCTGCGATTCTCCCCTCTCATTAGTTTGTCACTCTCCTGATGAGGCGGACAAAGGAAGATTTCGCTGCATGAACAATGGTGTAAGAAATTAGAGTTGGTTCTCAGTTATTATGTGATTCACATTTTGCAAACGGTTCCCATTTTTACCTTTTTTTCAGAAATCATCCTAGCTCAGGGAGGGCTAACTGTGGGTCAATTCTCACACCTCCCTTGTAGTGGAGTTCCAGTGACTGGGTGGATTTGCTGAATCCAGCCTCACGAATGGTGCGTTCACACCATGCCTTACCCATGTCAAGGAAAAACCATTATAATATCAAAAGCCAACTTCTCTCCTCCCGGGCTTGCCTTGCATATGAAGTAGCCTGATTTTTGTCTGAGGGTTCTGTTCAGCTGCTGATATTCAAAGATCGCAGCTGGCTCCCCATTGCATCAAGGTCTTGGCAGGAATCACGCTTCTCAGCTAGCCGGGGAGGGAGAGGGAACTCGTTCAGGACAAAGTCAGGGCTGCAGTGCAGGGGGTCTTTCGATCAGCTCTTCCAGCAACCTGAGCTCCTGAGGCCTGGGGAAAAGGCTGGCCGGGAGCTTATTTAGTAGTGAGCTTCTCTGGCTGGTTGCCCAGGAAGAAAGCTTGTTCACCTCTGCAAAGAAGTTTTACCTGTGTCCTTTCAATAAACCTGCATGAAGGCTACTGGCAAACCACGCAACCCTCCTGTCCTCCAGCAAGTGTCGTGGGAAGGGGTCTTTCTGCACCCACAGGGGCACCAGCAGGTCTTTCTGCACCAGCAAGGGGCAAATCTTTCTGCACCCACACCACCAGCGGCGTCATGCAGCCGGAACGCTGGGCGGGAGGAACGGGTGAGCGGCAGCCTGCGGGGGCGGGGAAGACGGCAAAACGGAGCGGTACGCAACAGGCGGGCTGCCGCTCACCCGTTCCTCCCGCCCAGCGTTCCGGCTGCATGACGCCGCTGCACACCACCCTGTGAAGGTGTTACAAGGTGGGTGGGGCTTGCGTACTCCTGCATGTAAGGGAAGCATCACCCACCACACACAAAGCCCTCCCGCTCCCATGGCATGGATCCCGAAAACGGTCCCCTGAGAAAGGGAGTTTCTTGCCTGCATTCAAAATATCCCCACATTCGGCACCAGGAGAGTGCAAGTTTCCGAGCACCTCCTTGGTGGCAGGTGGGTGCCCACATGGAAACTTCCCAGCTGCCAACGCTTTTGAAACTGCTTCACAGAGAAGCAGGATCATTCTGGGAGGGAGAGGCAGGAAGCAGAGTGTCCTCACTTGACCCAAGACAGCTCAGGAAGCAGAACATTTGAGCCAATTGTCATAAGCCGGGGTGTGACGGGGAGGCGTCCGCTTGGCCCCTTTCGAAGGGATTCTCGCCAGCTTTGCCCTCTGAAGCAGCCTGGTAAACAAGAAATGTTACTACGCAGCGGGAATCCTGCAAGGCAGGGCTCCAGGCCAGCTTCCCCAGCCTTGCAGCTGGCACGTCCCCCGGATCTTGGCCGTTCGTAGCACAGGGCTGTGCAGCTGGAACTTTGCTCTCCAACCCAAAAGTGGCACCAAAAAAAAGGCTACAACTGTGTCACCCAAACACTTGTGCACGTGAAGCAAACGCGTTATGTGCTTGTTTGTTCCACGTAGTGAGACGGAACCAGGAGCTGCACCAGGAATTCAAACTCTCCGTCCTGCCCAGGCTCCCTCCAGCTTCTGAGGGCAGCTTCCAAGGGCACACTGCAAGGTGTGACTCCCAGGAGTCTGCCAGGCATTGCCCACATCTCAGTCGGTTTCTTTGCCCATCTCCACAAGTCCTCACAATCTCCCCAAGTCTTCTCACAAACGCAAAGCCCTGTCCTCAGCACATGGGTTGTGGCACCTTTATCTGATACAGGTCTGAGATCTGAATGAATCCAGACTGCTTGGGATGGGAAGGTGACCTGACTTAGGAATTCTCTGGATTTTGAAATAATTGCATAAATACAACGAAAAAGTCTTCCTCTTGCTCTTTCCATTGTTACCCATATGGGTGTCTGTCTGCTGGCCTCTTTGACATTTTTTAACAATGCCTGTACGGGTACATATCACAGAGCAGAGAACTCACAGCTTGTCCCTGCGCTTAAAATGATCTCTAGACAGTTTAGCGTTCACACTACAAGTCTTTGCGAAAAACGTCCAGATTTTGGATTAGTCCAGATTTCAGATGTCCGGATAAGGGGTAATCTATCTACCTAATCATGATACCTACATGATACCTAATCTACCTACACATGTCTACCTACCTACACATGCCTACCTACCTAATCTACCTAATCATGATACCTAATCTACCTACACATGATAAGTATGAGTTGAAAACAAGTTTGGAGCCTGAGCAAATTTTGCTCAGAGGCTAAAGAAATCTGGGGCAGAGACCATTATTTAATGTTGATATATGCCAACACCAAGAGTTGCTTTATGCTGGATTAGACAAGCAGACCATATAACCTACTCTGGTCTATGCTAGAAACAGCATCACCTGCTACCTGATCCTTTTATGTAGCGATAACAAGAACTGAACCTGAGACCTTCCGCGGTAGCAATGGATGAACCAACACCTGCCAAATGTCGGTGTTTCTAGTCACTATACGTTAGGGAGAACCATGCCCCCCCCATGCCCACACAGAAGCAGAGGGCCCCACTCCATTCTAGGTACAGGATGGAACCCAAAACGGAAGGAAAAGTGGGGGTTCTATGGCGGTTTTTGTGCTATTTTGCAATGAAAAAAGAGAATACATTATGGGAGGAAATCAGAAATTTAAAGACATGCATATACATGTCGACAGACAGAAACGGACAGAGGGCAGTTCACAGCTAGGCTAGTCCAGGGTCAATTGCTCACTAGTTCCCTAGCTAGGACTGACAGGAGCAATAAAACAGGCTAAACTAGCAAGCCATGACTTTCATGTGAAATTGCAGAGGGCTTTGCTGAATAGCCCTTATGTGTGCAAAGACACCATAGAACGATCTTGGCCACAGGGAAAGGCATTGTTGGATAATCTTGCACTATATTAACAAATGCTGGGTGGAAGCTCCGTTTCAATCTGCTTGCAGCTCCCGAGCAAGGCCTCGATGGCACCAAAGGGCTAGAGCATGGACACTTCCATGGAGCCGACTGAGCACTCAGTTTCCTTCTATCACCCGAAGGGCACCAATTTCCTAGCAACATTTGCCGGGGAGATTTGCTTGACAGATCAAGAGATTAACCATCATCAATGTTTTGAGAACAGCCATCTGTTGCCGGGGAAGGTCTTTAGCATTTCTGATATTAAGGGCTCAATCCTAACTGGAGCTGGTCCTGCACAGTTAGGCCAGCAAAGTTTGGCTGGCATCAGGGCCACCGTAAAGTGCGTTTGGACCACACTCAGAGTCAGGGAGGGTGGCGCACGTCTGTGTGCTGGCCTCTGTGACTCAGAGAGTGGCCCAAACATGCCTTATGGTGTCCCTTGTGCTGGCCTAACTGTGCCGGCGGATTTGTGGGCACATGTGAGCACTTGGTGCATTGGACATGGTGCATGGTCTGCCCTTTGGCCAGGTTTTGGGGCATGCGGTTTGGGAGTCCAGTACGCATTCCATGTGGCTCACTTTGCGCTTTGCACAGGGAAAGGCCGGTTGACCCACAGGAGCCTGACAATTCGCCCCTTGGGATGGAGCACCTGCACAGCTTTGTATGAGGAAGGCCACAGGCTCATTCTCTGGCGGGAGGGGGGGGGCCTGCCTGATCCCTGGGAGGAGGAAAAGCTGCCAGTCAGAGCAGAAAAGGCCAAGTTGGGTGACTCTGCACACTGCGGCTTCGCATCTCCAGCCTCCCCTTTGGACGCCCTGAGAGCTGCTTGTCAGGCTTGGCACAACATCCGCAGCACTTCAGATCTCAGGAATGCGCATTCAGGGGTGTTTGTGGCCTTCCTTTCTCTGCAGCTGATGCTTTCAGGCCATTTCCTTCATGCCTGCAAGGAAACGCTGGTGTGGCTTTTATTGTCGCCTGCACACAATCCTTCTGCCTGCGAGGCAGACAGAGGAAGGGGGACCCAATGCTGAGGGGGCCACACAGGCTCTGCACAGATTCCAGCACACAGGAAAACTTTTCCTCCTTTCTGTTTTCATTTCCAGACAAGAAGCAGCTCCTGCTCTCCTCCTCCGAGTGAGACTTTCTCCCTCCCTTCTCCTCCCGTGGCAGGACCAGGAGTTCCCTCCCAATCAACAATTGACTGAAAAATTGCTGCTTTTTTGAGGTGTTCGAAGTCTTCTTCAGGCTGGACGTTAAGCAAAGCAGCAAGGGAGGTGGGGGCAGAGGGCAGAGAAAAAAGGGGGGCCTGACATGTGGTTTTTCAGGGGCTCGGACAAGTCAACCCTCCAAGTCCTAGAGCAGGGGTGAGAAAACCCATTTCATACAGCAGGCTGAATAGCATTCAAGGCGCCTGCTGAGGGCTGGGAGTGATGTAATTAAGCAGGAAGAGACATCCGTAAGCAGATGATGGTCAGAAACAACCACTTTGTTCTCCCATAGAAAGTCATTAGCTGCAAATGACAGAAGAGAAAAAAAATGTGCAAACCTTGTTCATAATTTCAAGATATGAGAGTTCAATTATAGTGCTGCGAGACACCAGTTATAACGGGAGGGCTAGAGAAATTGCTTCTGTGGGGGGGGGGCACTTCTGCCCTGTGGGGCTTGTGCTTGAGACCTCTGTCTTTAAGCGCCACTGTGTCTGATTTCCAGCGTGCCAGCCGGATGCTTCCAGGGGACAAGAAGACTCCCTCTCCTGCGACTGCTTCTCAAGGAGAGCGGTAACTCTGTAGCAGACTGCCTCTGAGACCACGCACACACGCACGCACTTGCACACACACGGCAAAAGATTCTTGCAGCTATCTGAGAATCCTTCAATACCCAGGAAGACGCTTCTCCACTCTGCCGCACTGGCAGCTTACCCACCAGGGCAGCTGCGCACTGAGGCTCAGAGGCTGGAGCCCTGGCAGCTCCTGACAGCGCCCGCTGGATGAGGTGGGGAGTGGCGGGGGTTAACCAGAAGCAGCAGCCCTTCCAGGCCCCCGGGGCAGCAACGGGGTGCTCTCTGCAGAAAGCTTTCTATTCAGACATCCGGGGCCAGGGCAGGGCAGAGCAGGGCAGCCCCCAGCGCCTCGCCCCAGACTGAGTGCCCTGCGACGTCTGCCGCCAACGGCGCCTGAAGGATCCCAGTGGCTTAAATTATTCATGCCGGCAGTAAAGTGCTTTCCCTGCAGCAAGGGCAGCCGAGGCGCCTCGACGCCAGCTCCCAGGCCAGGGCGAAGAGCGTGTCAGAGAAGACACCTTCACGTCGCACCCGCAGGTGTCTCGGAAACGAGGGAGCCCCTGCGGCGGCTGAAAGGTCGGCAGGGACAACTTGACATTTGAGGGTGCCCCCCATATGTCTCGGACTTGCCCCCCCCCGTCAGTTTCCATCAGAGAGGAAGGTCAACACTATCTGCCGGCGACATTTGCAGGATTGATTGCCCACCCCGCCAGTGAGGGCAGAGGGACTGTGGCAGTGGTGTCATTCAAATGATTTAGGAACAGGAACTCACTTTTGATTGGCATTTGTCGGGAACCCGGAACCAGCCATGGAGGATCCAGAACGCCCGTTCTGGTCCATTCCCCCTGAATGACATCACTGCCTTTGCCCCCCTAGGAATCCGGAGTCGCTCCCTTTAACCCTCTGAGTGCCGGCCAACCAAGAAGAAAAGCTCTTTGCAGAGGAATTGGGAGGGGGGAGGGAGAGTGAAGTGGGCGGAGTCAGCCCTAATTTTAACTAGTGGAACTGAGTTCCCCCCACGTTCCCCCTGCATGACATCACTGGACTGTGGGCGTGCAGCAGAGAGCCTGGCTTGGGTCTTCAACAAACACATTCTGTATGGTTTTCCCAGAGCCCAGAGCGGAGAGGCAGTGGACCCTTACCTGAGTTCACTGGGGCCAGCTTGGGCCGCAAGCCCATTGCCATGGCTGGGAACCCTGAGGCCAAACTGCAGGCCGCCGGAAGATGCTCTGGTGACGCCCAGCATGCACGTGCAGCTTTGGAGCGTTCCGAGTGCTTCGCAACCAGCAAGCTCAGACTCTTCGCCACACCACTTTGGCGAGCTGCTTGCGCATGCTTGTTCCCCTGCCTTGTGTGTCTGCGAGGAGACTTGACTTGGAGCTCTTGCTGGAAGAGCCTGGAGCTCTTGGAGCTCTTCCTGACTTGGAGCTCTTGCTGGAAGCAAGTCAGAAGCGGTGCTAGAACAGAACAAGCCACTGTCTGGCCCAAGAATGCAAAGGGACGTGCTCAGGAGATTCTAGGCCTTGCAGCTAAGAGACCACCTGGGACGTCCTCCCACAGGAGTCCAGCCCGGCTTAGCTCCTTCCCTCCTGCTGAAGACCAACTGCCCTGGCCAGGCCTTCCATCTGGACTAACGGTGTATCCTTGAGGGCTCTGCCCTGCTGTTTTGTGGTGGTTTTTCTGTCATGTTAGCTGCCATTGTTGATTCCTCATTTCTGGCTGCTTTTTTTGGGAAGGAGGGGTGTAGTGAAAAGTGGCCTACAAATGTTTTTAAATAAGCAACATAACTTGGGGGAGTATTTGCAAAGCCTACCTAGGACCAGCCTGGAATCCTGTTCTGTGCAGTGGAATTTAACCCTGGAATGTGTGAACAACAATAACCTTTAAAAAAAAAAAAAGCCTTGGGGTGAAATAGCCTTTCAATGATTGTCTTTGCAGGAGCGATAAGGTGCAAGGGGCAAGCATTGCTTTGCAGCTGGCTGCTCTTGAGATGGGCTGCTTCAGAAGGTCCAGGGGCACACAGGCAACCCGTCCCCCTCGGATCTCAAGAGCAGGAAGAGGCCTCACCCTACTCTGTCAAATCCACTTTTGCAAGGAAATGTCACATTAGCAGAACCCGGGTCATCTGCAGGGGACTGAAGCCGGGGCTTGTATGCTCTCAAGAAGCCTGTGGAGAAGAATCTGCCTCCCAACAGGCTCTCGGCAGGAAGGGCTCACTCTCAGCCCTCCTGCACGGTTAGCCCGAGTGAGAGACGGCTCTTCAGCTGCTGCTTTGAGTCCCGTAATTGCACACGCAGCCACCCACTTCCCTTTCAAACAGCAGAGTGACATCGCCAGCAGCACCACTAGCAAAACCAGAAAACTCCCCCAGCCAGTGGTGTCATCTAAATGATTTAAGAACAGGTACTCACTTTTGATTGGCACGTGTCGGGGCCCACCCACCGGAAGTGACGTCATAAGCCGGAAGTGATGTCGTGGCAGGAAGGGACATGAAAAAAGCCCTTTTTGAGGCCTCAGACCATTTTAAACTGACCCAACAGTTGCAACAGTATTCCACAGCACCCCCAGAACATGTTAAGGAGGCCTGGCATCATGTTAAAACCCCAAAGCAGCTCATTTTTCAGTGGCAAGGCAAGGCAAGGCTCCGCTCGCTGCCTGCCTGGCTCTGAGAACATGCAGGCAACTCAAACATGCAGGAAATTCAAACGTTGCAGGGGGCGGAGTCGACGAGTGGGCGGGCGAATGGGCGGGGCCAGCCGTAATCCTAGAAACCGGTACTCGTGTACCCCCGTGTACCCCCTGAATGACATCACTGCCCCCAGCTCTGCAGCCATCTAGTTCGTCTGTACACTGACTCACACGGCACACACCTTCTGAAGCTCCGTTCCTGACTTCTTCAGGAGCTGGGTGACTGGCAGGCAGGCTTGTGGCAAGCAGAGCATTTATTTTCTCTTTGCAAGTCAAGAAACCCGTAGGCATGCTTCAGATTAAGGCGCAATCCTGGAGTTAGTCTGGAGTTAGGCCAGCTCAATTAGGCCAGCAACATTTGGCTGGCACAAGGGCCACCGTAAAGTGCATTTGAACCACTCGAATGCAGTCTCAGAGTCAGAGAGGCCAGCCTGCAGACGTGCCCTGACTCCGAGCGTGGTCCAGACGTGCTTTACGGTGATACTTGTGCTGGCCAGATTTTGCTGGCCTAATTGTGCCGGCCTAACTCCAGGTTAGGATCGCACCCTAAATAAAAACAGACCCCTCCCTCACTTCGGTAGGGCAATGGGTTGGCACACGAGTGGCGAACCGTCAGGTAGAGAATCCACCCATCCTTTTTCATACCCCTAGAAACAAGCACAGTCACAATCCTATTCACTGCAGCAGCAAACAACACAACAAGACAATTTGGAAGAAGAGGTTTTGTTGCAACAGGAAATACCTGCGTGGAAGCAAGGCAAAGCACCCAACAAGAAGCAAAAGTTTCATGGCATTGCTAAAAATGCTGCCATACTAACAAGAACAAGGCTGCCACCACCCACCCACCGAGGACGACCCCCAGGCTAATCATGCAGAGAAAACACCAATCAGCACTCGGGCATCATTGCCCTGCTCAGACCACCCTGGCCCCACCCAATGCCCAACCAGCCTGCCAGGCACTTCCCTAGTTTGAGGCCCCCATGGCCCAGCAGGTAGAGCTCTGGGCCTCCCCACCCCACCCCACCCCACCCCAGCAAGGGTCCGAGTCTCCTAGCGGGCCCAATGCATTTGCCAGGACAGCATAGCAAACAGCCCACCCACCCCTGGAAAAAGGAGCGAGGGCCACACATTGCAACAGAATGTGGCTGATGCCTGGAGAGCGTCTGTGTCCACCACGAGCCCTAAGCCACCTCAACAGTGCTGGTGAACCTGCTTCTCCTGGAGCCGGGCAGCTGGAGAGTGAGTGGCCAGAACATCTGAGTCTCAAGACTGACCTTCGCGCTGCATGACGGTGGCTCCACTTCTGCAGAAGGCTCCCAGCAGAGTTGCTTGTGAACCTTGGAAGGAGGACGGTCCAAACCGGGAGGGAACTGCAGAGCTGCCTGGTGAAAACTCTGTGGTTGGGCTCCTCATGCCTCACCGAGCACACAGCCAGCCATGTGACTGGAGGGCGATCGAGTCGATGAAACGATAATTGCAAAACGGCAGGCGGAAAACCAGGCCAGCTTCCTCTGCCACGGCCAGAAGGTGGGGGGTGGGCCCGAGGTGTGCATTCTCAGGGTCTGACCAGTTCATATTTCCGGGACAAGAAGAAACAGCCTCGTGGGCAGGATTACCTGGCCGCCAAGTGAACCGAGGCTTCCGACAAGGACTCTGATGCGTGGGGCCTGGACTAATCCTTCAGTCGCTCTGTTTTATAGGCAATCTGCATGTGTTGAATTCCGGGGGTTCTTGTGTTGTCCTCCTACCAGTTTTTCAGACTTAATTTGTGTGTGTGTGTGTGGGGGGGGAGTTGTTCCAGTTGCAGTGGGGGGGGGGGCTAGTCAAACGCGACAGAGCAGTGGTTCTCAAACCTTTCAGCACCGGGACCCACTTTTTAGAATGACAATCTGACTGGGACCCACCAGGAGTGATGTCATGGCCAGATATGGCATCATTGTGACGCCAGAGACTGCTGCTTTCCTGAGAACGCAAGCAATAACTTGGGTTATTTCTCAGCCATTTTCCAACAGCAAAGCGAATCAGAAAGTGAAAAATCCTATTCCCAACCTTGACACAGCCCTCAGAACAACCACACAGCCCTCCCCCTTTCCAGCATCCCATCTTCCCGTAGTGTCAATATGGCTGCTCTAGGTGCACTGCAACCCACCGGAAATTGGCTCGTGCCCCACTGGTGGGTCCTGACCCACAGTTTGGGGACCACTGCAATAGAGCTTTGCAGGACTCCTGCCCATTGACCAGGATGCTCCCTCCTTTCCCAGCAGCCCATTCTCTGCTTTGTACTCCACTGTGGCGTTCTTGGGTGATGTGGCTTGTGGGGTGGCTGGGATTCCAGAGTGCACAGATTGTAGGAGTTCACCGTCTGGCAGTGCCAGGTCTCGACGGAGAAAAGCACACTGAGCTCATGGCCAGATGGAGCTTCCAGCACAACGTGGAAAAGCCAAGAGACGGGAGCTCTGTCTCCCACAGGAGGAAAGGCTACAGTGTTCAGGGTTCTTCAGCCTAGAAAAAAGGTGCCCGGGAGGGGGGGGGGACTTGATTGAGACATACAAAATTATGCACGTACGGGATAGATAAAGTGGATAGAGGGAGGCTCTTTTCCCTCTCTCACAATACCAGAACCAGAGGACAGCCACTCAAATTGGGTGTTGGGAGAGTGAGAACAGATAAAAGGAAATACTTTTTTACCCAGTGGGTAATTAATCTGTGGAACTCCTTGCCACAGGAGGTGGTGATGGCATCTGGCCTAGATGCCTTTAAAAGGGGACTGGACAGATTTCTGGAGGAAAAGTCCATCGCAGGCTACAGGCCATGATGGTTAGTGCAACCTCCTTATTTTAGAGTTAGAGTGCAGATGCAGGGGAGTGGCAATGAGATGCACATATCTAGTTGTCTTATGTATTCCCTGAGGCGTCTGGTGGGCCGCTGAGAGATGCAATAAGCTGGACTAGATGGGCCTTTGGCCTGATCCAGCGGCGCTCTTCTTATGTTCTTATGTTCACTGCAGGGCCCTGCTGTGGACCGGGTACCTTCCCCTCCCTTCTAAAGCCAGCACAGAAGAAGTGCCTGGTGCTAGGACGACACATATGCAGTGATGTCATGTGGCCAGGATGCTCCGGAACGCCGTCCCGGTTGTTCCATGTAAGGGCTGGCCCCGCCCACTGCAGTCGTCGCTGCGACGCGCCCCTGCAATATGCAATATGCGAATGGGGCTGGCAGCGACGAGACGTCGCACGCTGTTTCGCCCTCCCGCCCTCCCCTGCGCTTGGTTCACTCCGAAATGGAGCTTGGTTCGCTCCGGGCGCAAGGAGGCGTGGCCGGGCTCCACATGGGGGCAGGGAACTGCCAATCAACCGTGCGTCCCAGTGGCTACTTCCTGCGTTCCGGATGTTAGCGCAGGTAGATCCCACCACTGCACACATGACCAGTGGGCTGATTGGTCACCGGGAGCAGATGTGGCCCACAGGCTAAGACTGGCCAAAAGTGGCTCTGGAATGCACATTCAAGGTGCAACGGACCAGAGCTCTGGACTGCATGATGGCAGCAGCTCCAAGGACCCCTCAGGCGGGGAGCCGGTGCTTTCTTTCCTCAAGTCCCCAGGAAAATGGGCCTGGTCCCTCACTTGACCGCTTCAACTGGGCAAAGCCACAGCACACTGTGGCATCCGGGATTCTTGGCGCACCATCACCATGTGCTTGGTGGCGGCGGCAGCGGCAATGAGAGATCAAGCAGCCAGTTTGAAAAGACTAGGCTGGCCTGCAGCAGAGCTCTCAGCGCTCCTGTGGACAAGGGGTTTGTTCTCTCGGTGGGAAGGGGAAGGACCCCTCTCTGTCCCCACTGAGCTCCGTGCCATGGGAGCGCAAGGCGAGAGCCGCGCCTCACATGGGGTGCAAACCGGAATCCTTCCAAGCCAGTTTGTGTTCGGCAGGGGAGGGAGGCCGTGTGAAAGAGCCGCGGGCCAGCAAGCCGGGGTTTGTCGCACAAGCAAAGCCCCTGCCTCCCTCCCCCCCCCGTGCTGTTCTCCCAGGGTGGCTTTTATGAGGTTCGCTCCAGCGCCAGCACAAGTCACCAGCCTCCTTCCGTTGCCAGGTAGAGCTCATTGTCGGAGGGTTTTGCCGCTCGCTGCACATAGGAGCCGCATCCAAGCCTTCTGGCTTCTTTTGTCCCATGCGTAGCGAGCATGAGCTGATCAGCGAGGAACGAACGCTTTGGGGAGGCAGAGCCATATTTCTCTGGCGTGGCGATCAGAGCAAACCGTTCCAGAAGGATTATCTCATGGACATCGGGGCGGATGGAGGGAGGGGGCCGTTGCTAGAAGGGGGAGAGAGAAGCAGCCGAAGGCCCCAGAGGAAGGGAGGACGGTGCAAGCGGCTGAATGCAGATTGTGGCGGCCCCTGGAAAGGGCTGAGCGGGGAGGAGGAAGAGTGGCAGGAAACAGAGGCTGTTGCTCTGGGTGACAGGAGCAGCCAGAAGCTTTCAGAAAGCATCCCTCCTCATCCTGGGAAAAGAGGTGCCCCTGCCCAGCAGCAGGAGAGTGGGCCTTTGCCACAGGTGACGGCAATGAGGATGTCCCTGTCCAATCCACGCCAACCAGGGCCCTTGGTCTGTGGCCAGTCCCTGCTGCCTCCCA
>JAJKFI010000026.1:5805393-5836928 GCA_029204185.1 Lerista edwardsae
CCTCCCAGCGAGCGAAGAAACTCCGCCCAGCGAACCGGTAGGATGACACCGCTGCTTCTATCCCAGACAGACGTCATCCGCAGCATCTCTTCTTCCAGAAATGAAGTGCAACGTGTCATCCTTCGATGGCCCAGAAGGGCATGGAGAACCCCCCCCTCCCACCGCTCCCAATGCGCCAGACAACCAGATGCTCTGCCAGCAGGAAGCAGACGTGACGGTGCCCACGCTGCCGACACAGCCCTGCAGTCGTGCGACAAGGCCTGCTTCCACCTCTGACGCAACGACCTTGAGCGACAGATGGGTGACATGGGGGGGGAGGAGGCTCTCAGCAGTACCCGGGCAACGGCCACTTGTATCGGCTGCACAGATTCCCAGGCACAGGCTGGCCTGTGCACCAGGCCCGTGCACAGCCAAAGGCTACAGAGGAGCCATTTGCCTCTCGAACCCTGCTGCCTGTGAAGCCGTGGCATCCTTCAAGGGGAACATCCCGGCTAGCACAACGACACAGACTGCAGGCCGGCCTTATAGACATTCGGGGCACAATCCTAACATGGAGTTACGCTGGCACAGTTAGGCCAGCAAAGTTTGGTTGGCTCAAGGATCAGTGTAAACTATGTTTGGACCACCCTTGGAGTCAGAGAGGCCAGCACAGACGTGCACCATCCTCCCTGACCCCAAGAGTGGTCCAAATGTGCTTTAGGGTGGCCCTTGTGTCGGCCAAACTTTGCTGGCCTAACTGTGCCCATCGAACTCCAGGTTAGGACTGCGCTCTCAAGAGCAGAGCAATGACAAGGCCATTGCCTTGGGTGTGCATGGAAAGCCTAGATCACTCTTTTTATTCACCAGTAGTCAACTAAGGCGATAGGATGTGATAGCTGTGCCTGGTGGGGAGGAACTAGAGAGAGATCACCTTTCTCTCTAACGTAACACAAGAACTTGCGTCATCAAGTGACTCTGCTGGGCAGCAGATCAGGGTAGAGAAAACAAAGGTCGCTGTCACATGATTCATAATTAAACTTTGGAACCCACTGCCACAGGATATGGTCCTGTTAACCCCGATGGCAACAGTTGGGCCAGCTGGAAGTTACTGGCATCCATCTCCTAACTTAGATTAATGCATATTTCTCATGTTGCCAGGACAACACAAATTCATAGAGAAGAAGAGAGCTATCAATGGCTACAAGGACGGAATAGCCCTTGGGGGACAGGCGAATGCTCAGTTTTCCTGCACTGCCTGTGGGCATCCCGGGATACTCTGGCCAGCACTGCAAGAAACAGGCCATGTTCTCAACATTGTTCTCCTGAGTTCCACCTCAGTTCATCGGTGATCACATTGCATGTTGTTGTTTAATAGTGTGGCAGCTCTAACTTGCTTCCACTTAAAAGAGGGGAGGAGAACATGCTAAGACTGCAGGGGTATCACATACCGGATTTCACACCAGTGTCATCCTCTGTGCAAGGCCAGAACGTGCACGGCTGACCAAGTAAGCTACTAATCATCATTTACGCGATCATTCAGTGTTGTGTTTATTCCAGCTGGAAAAAATGTGCAGGTCAACAGGGATGTGGTGCTTTGTGTGTGTGTATGGGGAGGGGGGTTGCTCTACTGATTTGCAAGTGTTTACATATTAAAAGAAGAGAAAGGATGTTTGTGGTCAAATTTCAACTGCTGCTGTTTTTTGTTTCAGGTGTTTGGGGCTGCACAATTCCCCTTTGAACCCTTGCTTGTGGCGGGACCAATGCGATTATCTCTGGGTACATAGAACTCGGAGAGGAACGGTTTTGCATTAAACTCATTGCTATTTTCCAGCAGGTCACTCCGAGGAGCTCTGGCTGTTTGCTAGGTGAGTTCTCCGTGCTAAACTAGAGAGTAGGGCCTGGCCATTTCTGGCCGTCTCTGTTCTGGTGTCCGGAATACCTGGTGGGTAGCACAGCTATGCTGGACAGTTGGCTACGTGGCTCTCCAGACCCACTGGCTCAGTGGAGTGGGTGTCCACCTGCCCAAGACCAAGGCTGTAAGAACATCAGACCAAAGAAGGCCCACCAAGCCCAGCTCCCTGTTTCTGGCAGTGCTCAGCCAGGTGCCTCTGAGCAAGCACCTGTCTGTCTCCAAGCAGGATATGGAGTCACAGGCTGCTCTGCAGCTGGCATTTGTCAGCAGGCGGCTCCTCCGAGAGCTTCCAGATCACCATCTCAGAGGACAGATGTAGACAGAATAAAGGTAAAGGTTTCCCCACGACCGAACGGTCTAGTCATGACCGACTGTAGGGAGCAGTGCTCATCTCCGTTTCTAAGCCTATAGAGCCGGCGTTTGTCCAAGGACAAGCTTCCGTGGTCATGTGGCCAGCATTACTATACGCCGTAGCGCACGGAACACTGTTACCTTCCCACCAAAGTGGTCCCTATTTATCTACTTGCATTTTATGTGCTTTCAAACTGCTAGGTAGGCAGGAGCTGGGACAAGCGATGGGAGCTCACTCCGTCACACAGTCTTGAACTCCCAACCTTCCGGTCGGAAAGCCCAGCAGCAGCGGTTTAACCCGCTGCGCCACCATGTCCGAAGACAGAAGACTCCTTCATAAATTTCTCCTATTCCCTTTTGCAAAACAGGCCAGATCAACCAGGGTGCCAGCTCCGCCACAGCATCAGGCCCAAGGTTAATTAGGGCATCCACGACCAGCATGCCTGTTTCCATGGCAAACCTGATAGGCTGAGCTCTGAGCGCCATCGAGGCTGCAGTACCAGCTTGCCTGGGCCTCTGGTCAGCTGACCTCCAAGAGCCAATCACAGTGTACCAGATTCTTTCAAGCCATAGCTGCACAAGGAGCTCCTCAAGCTGCTCGACTCGCCTGAGGTGAGGTCTCTGCCCCATGCCTGGATGTGACCAGGCATCTGCTTCTCTGGGGAGCAGAAAGTCTTTGTCCTTTGTTAAGCGACAGCCTGTGCTGGCCTGGCTTAAACCCATGTGGCTCACGGTATTATTAGTGCTGACTATTGCAGGAGAAGGGAGGCAAGTTCTGGCCCTGAGGGGGCTCCAAGCCCAGGTGCACCTTCAGTGGGGAAGGGGATTGGAAAGCTTGGCACGTTTCGTTTTTGGAGGGCAGAGCCAGCTGCCAGGGATGACCCGCTCCTCCTTCCAGTGATGGAGGAGATTCTGTGGATTTCTTAGTGCCTGAAATGTGTCCCTAGAAACTGCTTTTGATCTCCTGTTATCTTGCCGCTGGGCACAGGTAACCTCTTTTCCCTGTTTCACACTCTGCCAGTGAGAGTGCTTTTCACTAGAGCATTTCCTAGATTGCAAAAGAATGCTGCCTGTCTGGTTAAGACAAGACCTCAATTCTTCTTTGCAGACTTCTTTGCCAGCAAAGTTTGGCCAGCACACTGTAAAGTACGTTTGGACCACTCTCAGAGTCAGGGAGGATGGCGCACGTCTGTTTGGACCACTCTCAGAGAGGCTAGCACACACAGACGTGCACGATCCTCCCTGCCTCCAAGACTGGTCCAAAAACGGTTTACGACGCCCCTTGTGCTGGCCAAACTGTGCCGGCCTAACTCCAGGTTAGGATTGCACCCCAAATCAACTGGGCTAAGGGGAGGCTCGATAGGGTTCTACCTCTGGGGGGCAGTGTTTCTATCCTTCCAGGGATCAGACTGGGGCAGAGCAATGACAGGCAGGTTGGGTTGCTGTGGCATGCCTCAGTCTCCCCTTGTGGAACCTGAGTGGTAGTAAGAAGTGTAATGCACAGGGGGAGGGGTGGGCTGCATCCTTACAACAGCCCCCTTGGAACTTGACTCCTGCTGGGTTGGACCACACACCTTCTTCCACTCTAGTTGGACTGACAGCCAGCTCCAGCTTCTGGTCCCAACCAGGGCTGGCTTTAAGCCAACCAATGTCGTCACATTGGGCCCCGCGCTTCAGGGGGCCCCGCACTAGCAGGGTGAGCGTATTGCCTGTGGCTGCAGCTGGGATCTCTATGGGCTGTAAGTCAGTGGGGCGAGCAGAGCAGCTTGACCTTGGTCTCTCCCACCTGCCTCTGCCTCTGAACAGCCCAAGTTGGGCCACCTGGAAGCAGTTGGCAGTGATGTTATGATATCACCACCAACTACTTCCACATGCTACTTTGCACGTGGCACGAACAGCGCTCTTCGTGGTGAGTGGAGGGCCCCGCAGGGAGGGTTGGGGGCCCCGCAGGAATGCCCCACATTGGGCCCCGCCACTGCTACAGCCGGCCCTCCTCCAACACTTGGCAGTCCTCCAACACATTTCCCCCACTCGCACTGCACACGTGAAAGCTTTGCCTTGCAGGGTCTGTCCTGACGACAGAGATGCGGAGGAGAGTTAGCTGTGAGGCTTCGGAGCTCAACTTTGGCCACACCTCCATCAGTGCAATGACTCTCCCTGCACTTTGGTAGGACGGTAAGCAAAGGGGCAAAAGAACGATGGCAAACTCCCCCTCCCCTTCCCGCCTGCTCTTTTTTACTATCCATCCCATCAACTTCCAAGACAATGTTTGTTTGATTCCCAGTCCCCTTCCTGTCCCTCCCTCTTGCAGCCTGCATGGGAATGCCTGCGAGGGTGCCTTATGACCTCATCCAGATTTACAAAGCTTCTCTCTCTCTATTCCCCCCCACCCTGCCCCAGTTGGCTGCAGTGAGCTCTGGCCTCTGAGCTGAATCTGCATGTTTGCAAATACCTTTGGAGCAGACATAGCCAAAGAAGCATGCCTTTCTGTGCAAGACATGAACTGGAACAGAACTCAGGATTCCCCCTCCCACGGTGACACTTGTGATCTTTTGTGTGAGAGATGAAGGGCCCAGTCCTATCCCAACGTTCCAGCAACAATGCAGCCGCAATGCAGGAACAACGCCTCCGTGACTTCACCACCACCACTGAATGTAGCACCCATCCCATTGGGATGGCTACACCAGGGCTGGGAAAGTGGATAGGATTTTACCCTTAAGAGTGCAATCCAGAGCACTTCACCAGACAGCGCAATTCCCTTGCACCAGCCTGGGAGTGTTGTTAATGTGCCGCAAGGCTGTCAGCTGAGCCCATAACAGTGCCACCTTCTGCACCAAGAAGAAAGCTTCCTGCTTCCCCCCACCATCGAGTTGCACAGCTCAGGTGTCGGGCATTGTGGATCTCGGAGTCCATGGCTCAGTGGCAGAGCACACTCTTAGCACGCGGAGCATCCCATGTTCAATCCCAGGAGCTGGGAAAGGCCCTCCACTGACAGCCTGGCGCTTCATGTCTAGTAGTCTGCATTGCGAGTGCTGAGCTAGACGGAGCAAGGTTCACCCTGCAGCCTGCTCTAATCTGGCGCATGAAAGCTGGTCTCCTGCCCTCGCTGCACATGCACAATCCACAGCCTGTCCTTTGGAAGAGAAAAAGCCAAACAGGCAGAAAGACAGACAGACACAGACAGGCATTGAGGCAAACACATTTCCAGCCAGCCAGCTCTGCTGTCCCATCAGTTACGTTCTTACAGGGCCGATGGCAGAAGCAGCTGCTGCACACATTGCGCCTGGGGGGGGGGGGCTTTGTAACTCCATTTGCAGCCATAGCTGGATGCAGCTTTTGAACGGGCAATGCCAGGAATCAGAAGCGGCAGAGAGCAGACCGGATCAGGCGAGGCGGGGTCCTTGGATAGCTACGCCAATTTTAGCACCTGCAAAAGCGGAAAGAAGGACCCCCCACCCCAGGGCTATCCACACATTCTGTTGCAGGCACAGGGCACCCGGAGTATCCACGTCATTCACACGTTGCAGTTCCATGCCCCTTCAGCAACGGTTGGCGCTCAGCTGGGCTGGCTGGGGGCAACCTCCCCAGTGGCCAAGGGTACAGGCAAGGGAGGACCCGGAAGGGACTGCCTTGCACGTTGTGACGCCTCTGGGTGTCCGAGTCGGAGGCAGCGGCAACACTGGGGGGGGGGCGGGGCGGACCATGCCTCCACCCCAGCGATATCCGGGCAAGTCTCTTCCTCGCGATGGTTTAGCAGTCTTTTATTTCCACTTTTCCAGCAGAGGCTGCAGCTCCCCCCCCCCGCACCTTGTATGGGAGATTCTCAACGGGGGGGGGGGGCTACCCTGCAGCAAGCCAGTTTCTCCCGCAACGCCACGTGCCCGCCCAGCGCACACCTCCCGGGCACCGCCTTCAGGGGGCCACCAGCAGCAGCAAGAGGGGGGCCCCTGCGGGGGTTCGCCCGGGGCGCAGCTTTCCGCAGCCTCGTCCACAGCCCAGGCACGGCCCCCCACGCCCTCCAGCAGTGGCTGGGCAAGGCGAGCCTGGCTTCCCAGCACGCTCCCCGCCCACTTGCCCCGCTGGCCGCCCCAACACCTGCATTGCAGATGCCGGTCTGCGGGCACGTGTGCGCGAGTTGCAGAGCCCCCGACCCCTCCCCGCGTCGCGATGCCGCCCGTGGCACTCATGCCGGCAGCTGCTGCGGCGTGACCCTGCCAGTTCTGGCTGGGGACCCCCGCTGCGACTCTTCCTCGCCACTTTCAGTGGCTGCCGCCCATGCAAAGCCACGACGGGAGAGAAACCGCATCGTGCGCTTGTCCTGCTCCGAGGCCCGACTGAGAGCTCCCCCCGCCCCGCCCCCCCGTTAAGAACAAGTCGTGCGTTGATCCGTTTAGCAGCGGAGCGCCAAGCTGGGAGCAGGAAGAAAAACGGCCCCTTCTTTTTCTTTTGAAAAGGTTCCCTCTCCCCCCCCGTCTCCCCCCCCGTCTCATGGAAGAAGTGGCTTGGCAAAGCGCGCTAATGATCTGCTTGTTCCGAGCCTGCCTGCTTCTGCTCGTTCTGGCAGACAAGCCGGCTACTGGGGCAACGCGGAAGGGCAGGAAGGGGTTAACGTCAAGCCTGACCCCGGACGACTCCTTCTAAAAGGGCAGCTCAGAATTAGGAACGTGCAAAAATAGGATGCGGGGAGGAATACAGAAGGGAAAGAAGGAGGCAGGGCAACCAACAGGCCCCCCCCCACACTGCCTAACAGCTGGCATGCACAAGTCACCACACCAGTGTCACCAGGCAGGGCAAGGAGAAGCATGCCAGGAGCGGAAGGAGGTTCTGCCTAGCTGTAGGCCTTCCACTCTCACTGCTGCTCAAGACGTTTGGCAGGACAGGACGGTGTGCCCTGTTTCATCTGAGCAGAGATAGCTGGGGGAGAAACACCAACACACACACAGACCGGAGGCCTCTTCAGAGCTCCATCGATATTCTTATATGAACATAAGACAAGCCCCACTTGGGCGTAGCTAAAGAAGTGCAGGGGGTGCAGTTGCACCGGGCAACAAGCTTTAGGGGGGCAACAAGCTCAGCTTGACACTAGTGACTAAAACTGTGAAAACCTTGGCACGTATGAATAAAACCATCATGTTATATATCATTGGAAAGGTAATTTAATGCAGAATGCAGTGAAGCAAACCAGTGTTCAATATCTTTATCAAAAGTTATGGCCAACAAACCAGAGAAAATGAAAATACAACTGTGATGTCACTTCCTGTTGTGATGTCACTTTGAGGGCATCATTTTGCCCTCTGCACTGGGCTACATTTCATTAGCTACACTCTTGGCCTCACTGGATCAGGCCAAAGCCCATCTAGTCCAGCTTCCTGTATCTCACAGTGAATGCCTCAGGGAGCACACAACACAACTAGATGCCTGCATCTCATTGCCACTCTCCTGCATCTGGCATTCTGAGGTAGCTGACTTCTGAAGTATGGAGGTCACACTACCCATTATGGCCTGTAGCCTGCGATGGACTTTTCCTCCAGAAATTTGTCCAGTACCCTTTTAAAGGAATTTAAGTCAGACACTTCTCTTGTGGCAGGGAGTTCCACAGATTAATTACCTGCTGGGTGAAAAAGTATTTCCATTTATCTGCTCTAACTCTCCTAACTCAATTTTAGTGGATGTCCCCTGGTTCTGGTATTGTGTGAGAGAAAAGAACATCCTTCTATCCATCCCATGTAGTGTAGCCCTGGGATCCTGCAAGCAATTCTGTGCGGGACCAGGGATTGAACTGCCGTGCAACTGCTGCTTGGAGGCTGCAAGCTGTCTTGGATTGGGTGGGGACCCAGGGTGCATTGCCTTTTTATTCCCCCCCCCCATCTCAAGACAAGATATGGTGAAGAAAAAAGTTACATGTATGGGAGATGCTTAAACCCAGAAGGAAAATGGGGTCACCTTTGGGTCCTGACTCCTGCCTCACAAATACAAGAAGTGTGTGTACAATACATGCAAGTGACTATATGGGGAAGAATTTGTGTCATGCCAGCACAAAACCAGCCCTGTGCTTGCATCAAATATGGCTGGCAGAGGGAGAAACTGAAGTCTTAATCCATTCTCTCTTCTGGTGGTCGGAGGATTAACGCATTTAAAACCTCCTAGAATGTTTGTCCCATCAGCGCTGCTGTTTTTCCCTTCTGCACCAGGCTGCTTGTAGCAAAACATGCACAGCCCCCCACCCTTGCAGGGGAAGAAGGTAGATCACTGTCTACTGTATGCAGAAGTCTGCCCTGAAAGGTGTAGGGCACTGCAGGGTGACCTGGATTGAGCCTTCCGCACTGTGCATTGTTAGGGTGCAGCAAAACCTAAACAGAGACCTTTGTCCATTCCCCCCACCCCAGGCCTGAAGGCCCTGCAACTAGAGGCTTCCTCTGATTCAATGGGAGGGGTTTGATTCACTTTAGAGGGAGAGAGCCACATCTCCAGGGGACAGACACTGTGGCTATTATCCGAACACTTACAATGAGTCAGTCAGGCCTGATGAAAGAGGGGCCACAAGCGAAGAATCGTACCAGGTCCCCTGAGCTCACAGCCATCACCACCACCACCACCCCACAGAGATATGCATTTAAATATGAGCAACACCCCCCCCTCGCAACTTGTATGCATATCTCTCCAAATATGAGAGCCAACTTTTCTACTCTTCCCCTTTTACACCTTGGTGGGTCTTCTGTGTTGCATTCACTGCTTCCTCTTTAACCGTCACCTTGCCCACACCTGGACTTCTCTGGGATACAGATGATGTAGCAGATATACCCCCTCAACAGGAGCAGGCAGCAAGGAGATTGGGAATCTGCTGGCAGGTATCTGTGGGTGTATGGGGCAGATTGGCCAGGGTCAGGGGCGGTCCTAGTCAAAATGGCACCCGGGGCACCCAATAGAAGTGCGCCCCCACGGGAGCCCAGGTCTACCCACCAGAAGCAGCCGCAGGTAGACCTGGACTCCACGGAGCCCAGGTCTACCCATTAGGACCGGCAGCCCAGGTCTAGAGCCCAGGTCTACCCGCAGCTGGTCCCAATGGGTAGACCTGGGCTCCGGAGCCCAGGTCTACCCGTGCAATGTTGTGGGGGCCACTGGTGCCCCCCAAGATGGCGCCCAGGGCTCGTGCCCCCCTGCCCCCCCTAGATCCGCGACTGGCCAGGGTTCCAATTGTCTAACAACAGCAATCATAAGAGGCCTTTTTGCTTACCACCACCACCACCCCAAACTCAATTTCTCTGCTGAAGGACAGAAAACTCTGCAGTCTCTAGAAGAGCGGATTTCTGCACGAAAGAACTGCGAGTGCAGTTCTGGAACTGGAAACAAATTCCTGAGCAGACCATATGCTCCAAGGCACTGTACTCCAAAGAGTACAAGAAGGTGCCTGCAAAATCTACCTAGGGCTGCAGCAACTAACCAGCGCCTAAAGTGAGTGGTTTGTTTGCTTTTATTAATTGACCATATGGGACAATGCTGTGGAATCCCCAGCCTTTCTGTGCATTTTTTCTGTTTGTTTTGTCCCCCTAATTTTCCTCACTCTTCAATCTGCCCCTTGCTGTTTCCCCTCTACTTTTCTCCGGTCTCTTTCCAGTTTTCCTTCTTCTTCTTTTCAGTGTTTTCCCTGTCATTAACTCTTTGCGTGCACCCCACTTCCTCACCTGCCCTATTTCAGTGCCTTTTCAGACTTCATTGTTTCAACCTCTTCAGAGTAAACATGCCCTAGATCAAAGTCTTAGGTTTCTGGGACTTGGCAGGAGTCTTTTCCCTCCTCCACCCCTCCTTCAATTTTTTTCAGCATCTTCCCACCTTGTTCTGAGACTGGTCTCCATGGGACCAAGCTACTAGACTTGGTCTGAGCCTTCTGTGGAAGTGTGCCTCTTCCCCCACCTTTCTTCAGTCCATTGTCCGTATCTTCCTGTCATTATGTCCCAGTGGACTCTACAGGGCTTTCTTCTTAGTCATGCCCCAATCACATGGTGAGGCTGCAGCACAACTCATTCGCTGTGTTTCCAGCCTTTTAGCTCGGCTTTCTTCCTTTGCTTCCTTGCGATGTTAAATATTCTAGATTAATCACCTAAATCGAAGTGGTCTTCTTCTGCCTGATCCCACCCTGACTCTTGGCAGGAAATAAGAACATAAGAAGAGCCCTGCTGGATCAGGCCAAAGGCCCATCTAGTCCAGCTTCCTGTATCTCACAGCGGCCCACCAGGTGCCCCAGGGAGGCATGAGACACAAGACTCTTGTTGCCACTCCCTTGCACCCAGTACTCTGAAGTAATGATGAATGATGAAGTACTCTGAAGTAATGATGAAGTAATGATGAATGATGGTGCTAAGCTATGTGCTAAGCTATGTTAGTCTCTCTAGGCATCACCTCTGTCTAGATGACCCTGCATGCTCCAGGTAGAATGAGGTTTGGGGGTCGCAATCTTAACCAACTTTCCAGCACTGACATAGCTGTGCCAATGGGGCATGTGCTGCATCCTGCAGTGGAGCTGTAGTCAAGGAGGCCTCCTCAAGATAAGGGAATGTTTGTTCCCTTCCCTCCGAGATGCATTGCCCCAGTGCTGGAAAGTAGGTTAGGACTGCACCCTGGGGAGGGTCGCCCCTTTAAAGCAGGTGTCTCCAGACCTTTTGGTACGAGGGCCACATAATACATTTTACAGATTTTCATGTGGGCAGCAAAATTTTTTACAAATGAATGAATGAAATTTAAATAAATGAATAAGTTTTACTTGGATCTTTTTTGGAATCAGCATGATATGACTCAGAACAAAATGTGACATTTACAGAGAAATAATGCCATGCTTAAACTGAGAAATGATATACAATGAGTAAAAATGTCAAAAACTATAAGTTGTTTCGGACTGGATAAAATCTTGTGGCAGGCCATATTTGACCCTTGGGCAGTAGTTTGGAGAACCCTGCTTTAGAGGGTTGTTTGTTTTTAATAAAGTGTCAAAACTCGGCACACCTCTAAGGAATTATCAAAGTTCAGGTACCTCCCTGTTGTTCATTAGGGTACAGACCACACCACACCAACCCGTCCCCCTGGGCCACTACTTTGCACTTGTGTCTTTGTGGAAACAAAGAGATCTCACAAGTCTATGTCTGCAACAAAAGTTGAGTTCTGAATCCAAAGCTTAGAAGAAGCCTTTTAGAACCTGGCACAACTATAAAAAGGTAAAGGTTTCCCCACGACCAAATGGTCTAGTCGTGACCGACTGTAGGGGGCGGTGCTCATCTCCGTTTCAAAGCCTGTAGAGCCGGCGTTTTGTCCAAGGACAAGCTTCCGTGGTCATGTGGCCGGCATGACTCTACGCCGTAGCGCACGGAACGCCGTGACCTTCCCACCGAAGTGGTCCCTATTTCTCTACTTGCATTTAGGTGCTTTCGAACTGCTAGGTTGGCAGGAGCTGGGACAAGCAACGGGAGCTCACTCTGTCATGCAGTCTTGAACTCCCAACCTTCCGGTCGGAAAGCCCAGCAGCAGTGGTTTAACCCGCTGCGCCACCACGTCCCTTATGGCACAACTATAGAGGCCTCTAAAAGCACAAGCAGAAACTGTTGTGTTTAGAGTAAGTACAGAAGCCATGTTGCATTTTGCACAGGCTAACCATCCTGCGGATAAGGGCTCTCACATCAGAGAAGCAAGAAACAGGGTCCTCAAGTGCTGCCCACAGAAATCCAAGATATAAGTTGGGCAACGTAACCTAGTCACGTTCACTCATGACTGTGTTCAATGAAACTTGCCCTCAGATACAAATATTTAGGACCGTATCCCAAGACTGCAATCCTAAACACACTTACCAGCGAGTAAGCCCTATTGGACACCACGAAAACAACTAAGAGCACAATACTAACCTGGAGTTAGGCCAGCAAAGTTTGGCTGGCACAAGGGACATCGTAAAGCACGTTGGGACCACTCTTGGAGTCAGGGAGGATGGTGCACGTCTGTGTGCTGGCCTCTGATTCCAAGAGTGGTCCAAACCTACTTTATGGTGGCCCTTATGCTGGCCAAACTTTGCTGGTCTAACTGTGCCAGCCTAACTCCAGGTTAGGATTGTGCCCAGTCTTGTATGGCAGACCGCATCACACTTGCATCGGAGTGTTTAGAGCGGGAGTGGAGAAAGGTTGTGGGCACGAGGAGGACTAATCTCCCTCCCATCTTCCCATGAAGAATGACCCTGGGGTGTGCCATCAATGTAATTATGCACGTGCATTCAGAAGTCAGCCCCACTGCCATGTTCAGCAGAGCTCTCCCCCCCCCCCAGGACAGTGTGCAGCCTGTGTCTTGCTTTGACCAGGCCTCATGTGCCCTGCTGTCTGCTTGCAAGAGGACCACAGATGAGAGGGTAAACTACACCTCCTCCTGCCACTCCCCTTTTTATCTCTGTCAGCTTCTGATGCATTCCCCAACAGCTACCCCACCCCCCAGTGAGAGAACTGCTGCCTGCCCCATTGGGTCTAGCAAACACCCAGGCTACAGAAGGAGTGAAAGGAGAACAGGAGACGCCAGCATCACATCCCCAAGCCTGCAGGGTGAGAGGGAGCGTCCATACAGCCAGAGGCGTTTCTACAGGGATGGCAAAGCTCTAAGTTTTGCAAGAAGCCTTACCCTGTCATGTAAATCCCTCCTGTCCCTTGCTGCTGTAGCCAGTAAGCAACGCCAAGATGTTGCTTTTCCCTGTGAGGATTGACTAAAACGGTGCAGGAGAGGAGTGATTTCCACTGCAAGGTGAGGCTTCTTGCAAAACTTAGAGCTTTGCCATTCCTGTAGAAACGCCACTGCATACAGCCTTATACCGGGATGTGAGCGGTGCTCCCAATGTTTCAACAAATCTCACTCATCACTTGACTGCAGCAGCAAGTAAATGGCACGCATGTGTGAATGTGCCCAGAGCTGTAATACCACCGAGTGCCCTTCCATTTCATCTCTCCCATCCCTTCCAGTGCAATTGTTCTCAAAACAGCTGCCAGGCCAGCACAAGCCCACTGACCTGCAAACGGGGTCCTGATGATTGGCAGCTGACTGACTTCTTCAAAACAAACTGCTTGGCCTGAAGAGATACGGCAGTTTTCTGATGCTGTATTGGGCTATGCTGGCCATTCGCATATGCCAATCAACACTGGATGTTGCATTCATCAAGCACGTGTCAATCAGCCCCAAACTGGCACAGGATGACCCTACCGCATTGGTTTTTCCAGCCTTGTAATGCGTGGTAATCTGTCGCTTTCATTACCCAGTTTGCAAATTGTCTTTGAGCTTTCCTCTTCTTGTGTTGCCATACCAACCAGCAGCCAACAAGCGTGTTTCCCTTGGCAATGTGGAACACCAACTTGCTTTCTCTTTCGCCCCCCTCCCTGTCTTCCCATCAGTGCTTCTCTTGGGGAGAGCAGCTTTGCGACCAGACCCTGGATCGTTCCAAGAGACTGAGGGCACAATCCTCACCTGCGCTGGAACAGGCAGGCTGGCCGGCCTGCACTGTACCCAGCATAGGTTGGGAGCAGGCTGGAGCCTCCATGGGAACAGTCCCCTTATCCCCGGGTGGGTGCCAGCTGCCCCTCCCCTCCTCCACTGACCGCCACCCTCTCTGAGGCTACCACCACATGTGGCTGTTGCCATTTTTAGCTCAAGAGATTTCCTCTAATGAGCTTCATCTGTGGAGAACCTTTGAAGTGGGGAAATTCCAGGTAACTGCAGGTATTTATAGCACCTTGGCCCGCTATCATTGTCCAGCCAAAGCAGGATTAGACCATGTGGCCATAGGCGACTTCTCAGCAGGCCTCAGTTCAACCAGAGTGTTGTTGCAAGGGGTGCCCAGAAAAGCCTGCTTCTGCTCGAGAGGGTGATGATGGAGCTCTCATGACGTCCCATGGCCTGGACACTGCAAGGCCTATTCCTTCATTCCTCCTACAAGTCCTTGGACACCTCCAAGCTCTGCTCGCCCATTCGCCCATTCAGAAACCTGCATTTGCCTTCAGTTGACACACAGCCAAAGTATTCACCACCCCACTCCTTTTGATCCGTGAAGGCTATGCACACCTACTTGAAAGGGAGTTCCAGGGGGACTCTGCTTCCCAGTAAACAGGCACAGGGTCAGACTGGTTGGAACTGTCCAAACCAACTCAGGAGGGCTTCCCATAACGCAGTGGCGTTCCTGGGGAGGGGCAAAACGCTAAGTGTTGCAGGAGCCTGCGGCCCCTCCCCCTCACCTCCAGAGCTATTCGCGGTCCGAAGAACTGGCTGGGAGGTTTTGCTCTCCTCGCTGCGAATGGCTCTGGAGGCGAGGAGCAGGGGCCGCGTTATACAAGAACTCAGGCTCCTGCAACACTTATCGTTTTGCTTGCACCCCCTATAAGAACGCCACTGCGATAAGGACCTGCAGCACTCAAGTGAGGAACCCTCCAGACTTCAAAGCGTGGCGCGAGATAAACCGGGCCGAATTAAAGCGAGCACTTTAATCACGTTTTAGAGGCCGATTAAGGCCTGACATGGTTATGCTTTAAGGGGGGGGGGGGCTAAGAGCGCAAGAATCGTTCTCGGGCCCCCAGAATGAGAGAGGACTTTGGGGGACGACCCTCCGGGAACAGAAGGGGTTAATGCGCGCACAGAGCCTTGGCAAAGGCTCGCA
Source organism: Lerista edwardsae (assembly GCA_029204185.1). NCBI lineage: Eukaryota > Metazoa > Chordata > Lepidosauria > Squamata > Scincidae > Lerista > Lerista edwardsae. The sequence continues at coordinate 5,820,294 of JAJKFI010000026.1, forward strand.
ACGTGGGAAGGGTCTGCTCTGTGCCGGCCACAGCGAACTCCGGCGGGACGTGCGCAGGGAGCCGGCGGCGGCTGGCACTCGCGGGAGCAGAGCCTCCGGGCGCTCCGCCCTCCGCGCAGGGCGCGCAGCAGGCTGCGGAAAGAGCGCGAGTGCGCGGTCCTTCTCCGCACGGACGTGGCTCCACTTGGCCGCAGCGCCCAGGCGGAGGAGCGCGCACGGAGCCTCTGGTCGGCCCTTCTCCCCCCGACACGCAGGCAGGATCGTGGCGCCTGACGCAGGCCGAGCTCCTCCTCCCCCGCCCACATCCCACAGAGGGAAGTTCAGAGCTCCAGGCCCGAATCTGCCGCCCCCCCCCCACGGGCGCCCCTCCCCGCGACGCCCGGTTCTGTCCCTGGAGGTATTTGCGGGCCGCCTTTCAGGCCAAGCGAAGCAACCGTCACTCGCGAATTCGCGCACACGCCGCGCGGGATCCGCTTTGAGCTCTGCCAGAACCCCAGTCTGGACCCAGCCGCGGACTGGCGCCTGCGGAGATCGCGAGTGCCAAGTCTCGGGTCTCCCCGTCTCCTAGCCTGCCTGCTGCTGCACTGTGAATCCCAGGGGTGCGTGGAGCCCACGTGGGAACGGTTGCGCTTCCTTAGCCCTCAACAGTCCAGGCGCGTCTCATAGGAGAAGCAACAGCCCGCATTTGCTTCAGCCCGGGTCTTTGCAAAATTGCAAAGGCCACTTACAGCTCCAAGCCCACGGAACTGGTGGGGCCTGCCTAGAACCCGGAGGAGGCCGCTTTTCTCCTTTCCAGCCTCTTCCTTTTCTCCAGGAGCTACAAACGCCTCTGCATACGTGCAAAGCTTTCCCATGTGCACCCAAAAGGGTGGCAGCTGATTTTCACCACCAGTACCTGCAGGGCCGGCCCAAGACCTCCTGGGACCTGCCAGAGGCTTCCTTCTGCTGATGCGCCTGTAGCCTCTGCTCCTCCCACACCCTGGACTGGAACCAGAGGAGGGCAGAGTAGACCAGGAAGTGTGGAGGAGGGGAGTGGTGCACTGGAGCACACACTCCTCCACACTTCCTCTCCTGCTCCAGCCACCTCTTCCTTTTCCGGCACAGGGACTGGGAGGTGAAGGAGGAGGAGCCTGGGGAAGGGGTGCTGCCCCCCCCATCTGCTGCCTGAACCTGCTGCTCCATGGATGGCTCTGGCATCACCCCCAAGCATTTTGTGGGGATCTGCCCCATGAGGATGTTTGGGGAAGAGGAGAGGGACTACAGCACAAGTGAAGGGAGGTTGGTGTTGTCCTTGGTTTCTCCCAAGTGGACTTCCTTGAAAGTCCTCAGAGCTGCTATTATATAGAGTGACAACCTACGACCTGTTGATGTGGGCCCAGCTTTGTCTTTGGGTCCCCCTGCTAAAAGCCTGTTGATTCTTCTCAAGGCAAGCCAAGAACATGAATCTTGGCAACAGGAAGGACTTTTCTTCGCATGACCAGAACTTCCTGGCTAGAGCAGGAAGGAGGACAGTCAGCCTGCTTTTGTGTGCAGATCCATAAGCAGGGGAGAAAATGCCACCACAGATCAACTATTTCACTCCCCACCTTGCTCCTAAAAGACAGCATGTCTGGGGGGGGGGGCGGGGAGGAGGAGGAAAGCCTGGCCAGGTAGCTTTAGTTGCTCCAAGTAGGGAGCCCTCAACAGTAGTCTTGGTCGAAACTCCTGCCTGCCACAGAAAGAGAGCTGGTGTGAGGCTTCCGGTTCCAAATCAATCAACAATATTTGCATGCCACTTTTCAACAATAAGTTCACAAAGCATTTGCAGGCAATAATAACAACAAAGTCACAGCCAAGACCAGTTCCGAAGGGGAACAAATTCACGCACGGGGGGGGGGGGGGGGGGGGGTAACCACAACCAGTAACAGGCCCAGCAGCATCACCTGCCAGGTGGATATTCTCAAATCCACAGAAGACGCACCTGAAGGCCCAGGCAGCAGGACAGAAAGGTGGGTTGGCTATGCCATCTTCAGGGAGGGCCCCCACACATGTGGGGCCAGCCCTGCCCCAAGCCACACGAGGCTGCAAAACACTCAGCCACCTTTTCTCGCACTCCACTCTGCAAGTCGCACCTGGTTCCTGTCGGACGATTTGGGGAACCAAGCTTGGCGCTTAGCAGCTTGCCAGAGGCCCAGCCAGCAAGACCTGTGGCTGCATTTCTGAACCTACACTGAAGAGTCCAGAAGCTGCCTTAGGGCCCAATCCAACAGTGCCAAAGCAGCCCCAAGGTAACAAACGTTCCCTTTCATTGAGGATACCTCTGTCACTGCCCCTCTCCCTGTGGGCATGGCTGCACCAGTGCTGGAAAGTTGGTAGCCCTTAGGCACCCAGCTGACCAGGCCTGGAGAAGCAGCAGGCAATACAGCCCTGCTTGGGAGGGGACTGGCTGCTCCATGGGCCATTACTGGTGGGAAAGACCGATCCATTCTCCTGCCCTTCATCCGAATCCTCCTCTTCTCCCACCAACTTTCCTATACTCAGACTCACTCCATTCCAGCCACCTGTAGGCATAGCAGTTCCCAAGCATTTTCCTGGCCACCTAAATAAGTAAAGGAGAAGCAAAGCTGCTCTGTGGAATGGGCGGTGGGGGGGGGGAGGAAGGAGTGTTGGTCTGTGCAGGCAGCAGAACTTGCACAGGAGAGAATTTTTGGCTTCATTGCAAGCAAGACTCTGATCATTTCAAAGCACAGCTAATCTGCCCTACAGATGGTAAGCAAAACCCAGACAGCAAGGGGCTTATTTTAAGCACACACACACACACACACACACACAGAGAGAGAGAGAGAGAGAGAGAGAGAGACCCAATAACCGGAGCTGGCATGTTGATTCCTAAAGGGTTAAAAATGCAGCATATCTCCTGCACAGTGCTGAGTTCTGCAAAGTCAAGTTAGCTCTTCCACTACAGGAAAAATCATCCCCACTCTTTAGGTCTATTATTCATATTCGTATTATGATCATCATTCCTTTTGCCGAACTGGTTGAACCCATTTAATTTGCGGTGCTGCAGAGCAAAGCCCAGGCAGGAGGAGATCAGGAAGCATCAATGTCAAGCCTGCTGAGCAAAAGAGGAAGGAGGAGCAGGAGGTGGGGTGCGGGAGAGATGCCTCGTCCCCCCTTGAACGGAGTTGTGAGTCTGCTAAAATTGTTGCGCCGGGGAGAATTCTGCCAGGGAAAACCTTCCCACCTCGCTGCAAGGACCAGGGTGGGAGCCGACACAGAGGCAGATGACAGGCAGAAAAGGCAGGTCCTTACCTTAGTGACAGTCATGCAGAAGCTCTAGGAGAAGTGATCAAGCGCTCCAGAAGACGAGGGGAAAGGCAGAACGGTGCTTTTTTCCTAATTAAAAGGGAGAGGGGGGTTGCCCGAATAGAAGCGCTGCTGGATTTTCCCTGCAGAGGAATCAGCGTCAGTGGTTACAGGAAGCGCTAAGGACCACCCTCTCCTCCTGCCCGCCCGCCCGCCCGCCCGCCCTCCCTCCTCCTCTCCCTTTGCAATCTGATTAAGCTGTCCTGGCTGTAGTTTATTCCAGTGTCGTGTGTGCGCACGCAGGCAATGTGTATTTATAATGGATGAATCCTCTCCTGCAGGAAAGGAAGAAAGGGGGAAAGAAAACAAAGACAGAGAAGAAAGGGTGGCCGACCCGACACAAAACGGAAGTGGGCAGAGGAGGAAGGAGCAGCGGTTGACAGCAGTGCAGCCCCCAAGGGGTTGAAAGGCCATCTGCCCCCCCCCCCACCCAGCACTTGCTGGTCTGAATCTCTGGGCAAGGGACGACATCTGCTGCTGATACGCTGTGCAGGTGGGCTGTTGCCAGCACTGCTACGGGTTACCTCTGTTGCACCTCGAAACATGCCAGAGGAAAGAGGTACCTGGTAAAGGAGGGTGTAGCTTAATAAGAACATGAGAAGAGCCCTGCTGGATCAGGCCATTGGCCCATCTAGTCCAGCTTTCTGTATCTCACAGTGGCCCACCAGGTGCCTCAGGGAGCACATGAGACAACAAGAAGCCTGCATCCTGTTGCCATTCCCTTGCACATGGCATTCTGAAGTAGCCTACGACTAACGTAAGGAGGTTGCACCACCCATCATGGCCTGTAGCCATGATGGTTGGTACAGCATTGAGCTGTGTCAGGTCCAGCTAGACAGATCAGGTAGCAGGCAGCAGCACTTTCTCGAGTTGTCTTCTCTGCCCATATACAATTTCCTGCTTCCTGGTTGTGGCACAGTTGTAGTCTGGATCACATTGTGATCTGTGGGAGCCAGAGGCTGTCCTCTGTTGACAGTGCAAGTTTGTAAGCCCAGACAGTAGCTGAACGCCTGACATGAACGGAATGTTCAAACAGGTCCAAATTCCTGCACTTCTGGATCTTGCTCTGCTTGATGTGGATCTTGCTCTGCTTGGCAGTGGGCCGGCAGTTTTGGCACAGGCTACATGGTAACACCAGAACCAGGCATCATCCACTCAAATTGAGTGTTGGGAGAGTTAGAACGGATAAAAGGAAATACTTTTTTACCCAGCGGGTAATTAATCTATGGAACTCCTTGTCACAGGAGGTGGTGATGGCACCTGGCCTAGGTCTTTAAAAGGGAATTGGACAGCTTTCTGGAGGAAAAGTCCATCGTGGGCTATAGGCCATATGGGCGGTACAACCTTCTTACATTAGTAGTAGGCTACTTCAGAATGCCAGGTGCTAGAGAGTGGCAATGGGATGCAGGCATCTTGTTGTCTCGTATGCTCCCTGAGGCATCTGGTGGGCCACTGTGGGCCACAGAAAGCTGGACTAGATGGGCCTTTGGCCAGATCCAGCAGAGCTCTTCTTATGTCGAGGAGTGAGAGAGGCAATGGATTCCTTCCAAAACACAGCACTGCACTGGGGGAGGGTGTCACACACCCCTGACACTCCTTGCCACTCAAATGCACCCTGCAACTGCCTTTGGGTGCCACTGGCAGGGCCTGGGGAAAGTCTGAGGGGCTTCCCTTCCAGCACTCTTGACTGTGTCTACAAAGGAGAACTCTCTACTCCTGTGACTCCTCATTCTCTTTTGTCATCTGTGGAGGACTCTCTTCTGGAACTAATTAGCACCAATTAATTGGTGAAGTCGACCCTGCTCTCTTCTCTTTTCTTTGGAGAAGCAAGTCAGGAGAACATGGAGTATCCCAGGGAACAGCCAGGCCAAGTAGGAGGGGGGCCCCCACCTTCTCAATTGCATCCAATTCAACTTGCGTCCAACTGCAAATGGGATCCTCTTCTTGTCCCCCTTTCATCTTCCTGGGTGTTAATGGGAGCTCTTGTCCCCTCTGAGTGTTTGAGAGAAGCAGAGCTGTCAACACAATTATCACGGATTAATGCAGCCGCAGAGTGGAAATGCCGAGGCAGGAAATTAAGAGGGCAGTGGACAGCCTATAGTGCTTTAGAGCAGGGAATCTCCAGACTTTTTACGAGGGCCACATCATATATTCTACAGATTTTCATGGGCCAAAAAAAAAAATCAGTTTTATAAATGAATGACATTTAAATGAATGAAAGAGTTTTAGTTGGATCTTTTTTTGCAGTCAGCATGCTATATTCCAAACAAAAGAGAAACGTGACATTTACAAAGAAACAATGCCCTGCTTAAAGTGAGAAATGATGTACGTTCCTGTGGGCCAGACGAAATCTTGCAGTGGGCCGTAGTTTGGAGACCCCTGCTCTGAAGCCACAAAATGATTTTGAAATTATTATTCCCATATAGTGCCATACAAAGGGGGTTGTTGCTCTGGGTGCCAGGATGCAGAGGGGAGGTCCAAGAAGCCGCCAAGATGTTTAAACTTCTTTTTCAGGAAGAACGCTTACTTCTTTTAAACTTATTTTTCAATTGTTTATTGGTATGATTATATATACAAAATTATATGCAGGCATGCCACAATATCCACTGATTTGGTATCCATGGTTTCAGTTATCCACGGATACCATGGATCCTGGGATGCCTATTAAAAAGATAATGGAACATTAAACCAATCTCTTTTTTTATACTTCGTTGCAGCAAAACCACTGATGTTCCCCTGTCTTTAAAAAGGCATCCCCAGTATCCACGGTTTCAGGTATTCACAGTGAGGGTCCAGAACGAAACCAGCGGATATTGAGGCATGCCTCTATAAATACACAAACTTACGTGTGTGTGTGTGTGCGTGCGTGCGTGTACTAAGGTTGTAAGTTTGTGTATTTATTGTTGTTGTTGTTGTTCAGTTGCTAAGTCGTGTCTGACTCTTCGCGACCCCCTGGACCACAGCACACCAGGCCTCCCTGTCCTCCACTAGCTTTCGGAGTTCGCCCAACTTCATGTTTATAGCTTCGGTGACACTATCTAACCATCTCATCCTCTGCCGCCCCCTTCTCCTTTTGCCTTCAGTCTTTCCCAGCATGAGGGTCTTTTCTAAAGAGTCCTCTCTTCTCATGAGGTGGCCAAAGTATTGGAGCTTCAGCTTCGGTTGTGTATTTATACAGGTTTGTTTGTATTAATACAGTTTGTATATACTTGTAAGTTTGTGTATTTATGTGTATTGGTATGTATATCATGATAGATTGATATACACACAATTCAATCAAAGAAAATGTTAACTATCTGTGCTTCTTCTCTGGCCCTGATTAATGAATTCATTTCATGACTATTACTGAAAATAATTTTGTCTTGGGGGATGTCAAATGAACTTGGTACACCACTGAGGCACGTATACATGGAAAACGTTCTGTGAGAGTGAACAAGCTTCCTACCTGTTTTTCCTGGAAATTTCTGTGGTCAAGATTCTTGGCAAACCCCTATGATTTCTGAACGTTCTCCTAGCACTTTCAGTGCAGATTCCTCCACCAGAGTAACTGCTGAAGCCAGGCACATGCTGAATGGGGTGTGCGTACAGTATCAGGAGGTGGGACTGATTTACATAAGAACATAAGAACATAAGAAGAGCCCTGCTGGATCAGGCCAAAGGCCCATCTAGTCCAGCTTCCTGTATCTCACAGCGGCCCACCAGGTGCCCCAGGAAGGCATGAGACTACAAGATGCTTGCATCCTGTTGCCACTCCCTTGCACCCGGTACCAGTAGCCCATCATCTTTGTAAGGAGGTTGCACAATCCATCATTGCCTATAGCCCACGATGGACCTTTCCTCCAGTTTTCCTGTAACCAGTTACTCAAATCCAGGATTTTGTGGCCACCGGGCTGCACATTTTCGCTCTGGACTGGCACATGTGGGTCCTTCTCTCGCTTCTGCCTTCATCCATTGCTTGGTGTTGTAGTGCCACATCCTGTCACTGTGCCCGCATAACATTCAACTTCTATTAGGCTGGGGTGAGGGAGGGCCCTAGCTGGCCCCAGAGCAAGTCAGTGACACCACAAAGTTGGGATAAAAAAATTTCCAGATGAGAACATGGGATCCTTGTGCTATGAAAATGCTATCAAAATGATCAATTCGTCTTGTAGTAAGTCATCATGGGAATTGTTTTGGGTGGGTGTGTCTGTTTTAAGACATCCAGTGAAGGTTAAATCATGCTGATGCGTATGAGAGTAAGAATGACTTCAACTCACCCACTTCAATCAATGGGGCTTAAATGTGCTTTGCTATGGCAGATGATGCTCAAAGATAGTTTATGATAGGGACGTGGTGGCACAGCGAGTTAATCCGCGGTTGCTGGGCATTCGACCGCAAGTTTGGGAGTTCGAGACTGCGTGACGGAGTGAGCTCCCATTGCTTGTCCCAGCTTCTGCCAACCTAGCAGTTCGAAAGCACCTAAAATGCAAGTAGATAAATAGGGACCACTTCGGTGGGAAGGGAATGGCGTTCCGTGTGCTACAGCGTAGAGTCATGCCGGTCACATGACCACGGAAGCTTGTCCTTGGACAAAACGCCGGCTCTACAGGCTTTGAAACGGAGATGAGCACCGCCCCCTGCAGTCGGTCATGACTAGACCATTCGGTCGTGGGGAAACCTTTACCTTTATGGTAGATGATGCTCAAAGATAGTTTATGAATCCAGGAATTTTGCAGGCGAGAGGACAGCTGAAATCAACCGAACTGAAGGTGCAGATCAGGGCTCCTGCTGCAAAAAATCCCATTTGGGGCATGCATCTGCTGTGCTGTCCCCACCCCACCCCACCCCACCCACTCTGCTAAACCCGATGCTGTTTCAGCCTGAACGGAAATCTGCAGTGAGACAAATCTCCTGGGGGAGGGCCTGAAAGGTTTTCAAGGGGTTGTCTGCAGCTCCCTCTGATGGCCTGATGAATGGACTGTTTGCGGAGCTTTGCTGCAGAGGTACCAGGAGGCTGTCATGCCAGGTTTCTCATTGGAGGAGGGCCATTCCAAGCATTGGCTTCCAGCCACCTGCACCTCAAGGCCCCTCCCTTTCAGCCTGTGTCATGACTGCTCAAAGGAGATGTGATGGGAGAGGGTTATGGAGCTGGAGCTCCTCGTGTTCATCATTTCCATGAGGGATCCTGCAGCTCTTAAAAGGACAACCGTCCCCCCAAAAATATACATACAGAATTGGAAATTTACACAGGGAAAGAATGGAAACCTGCCCTCATCGGAAATCAGCCTACATCAGAAGCCCTTGAAACTGGGCCCCTGAATGTGTGACTCAGAATGAAATGCTAACCTGAAGTTTGGCCAGCAAAGTTTGGCTGGCACAAGGGACACCATATAATAAGGTATGTTTGGACCACTTTTGGAGTCAGAGAGGCCAGCACACAGACGGGCGCCATCCTCCCTGACTCTGAGAGTGGTCCAAACGTGCTTTATGGTGGCCCTTGTGCCGGCCAAACTGTGCTGGCCTAACTCCAGGTTAGGATTGTGCTCTGTGTTGGGAGTGTGTGTGTGTTTTCTCTTTCCTGTGAAATGGGGAATGTGGTGAGGATATGGCGTGAAAAAATATACTGTATATGCAAGCCTTTATGAGTCAAGTCTCGTTGCGTGAAAGGAGCAGCACTGTCAGAAGCGCCTCGGCTTCATCCTAGGTTGGTTTTAAAGAGAGCTGGACGTGTTTTGAGAGAAGGCAATGGCATGCCCACACACTCTTCCAGCGCTTGGTGAAACAGGGTGAAGAGGTTCATGAAACAACACAAAACTTGCAGAACCTGTTTGACCAAAGGCATCTGGTGGGCCACTGTGAGATACAGGAAGCTGGGCTAGAGGGCCTTTGGCCTGATCCAGTGGGGCTATTCTGATGTTCTTATGAGTGTACACGCCACACACAGCAATCTTTCTTTCCGAACGCTCTGGAGAAGAGCAGTTCCCCTGTCTCCACCCCGGAGCCTGGTTCTACCGTGGGCCAAGGAGGCAAAAGAGGAGCCTCACTGTAGCACTTGGGAAGAAACAGGCACTCCCTGCCCTGATCAACAGGCCCCTCAAGCAAGAATAACTCAACGCTTCCTGGCCAGTTCGGGGGCAGGATGAACAGAAGGCCCCTTTCCTGCAATTGTGGCTTGTTATGCTTTGTTTGCAGGGTGGGTGGGGGCTTTGAAGTAGCTTGGCGTTATCTGCAAGGAAGCTTGGAAGAGCTGAACTCCCGGAGCCCAGGCCAGGAGAGATTCCATGAATACCAGGATTCTGGCAGGGAAGGAACTCCTCCTCTCAGCCCAGCTGGGTGGACGTTGGTGCACTGACAACAGTGGAAACAGAAAGACACACCTATTCACAGCACGCATCCAAAATCCCAACTCGGAACACTTTCCAGTGTCACTCCTGAAACCTGCTTTGAAGGGATTCCGTCCTTGTGGATACGTTCTTCAGGCACTGCCAAGCCCCAGCTGGTGAAATTCAAATTCAAACTCTTAGGTGCCCTCATCCCCGTGCCCCCTCCCACCTGCCTCGGGAAATGCTGCGACGCACTGAAGTGGAGGATGCATTCGGACTTGGATGCGGGCATCGGAGCTGGGCGAGAATGTGTGGGAGCGGAGCTGCCCTGAATGTGGAGCTGCTGGCTCTTGTATCGCCAAAGACCCTTGGAAGGGCTGGCACAGAGAAAGCAAGTGGGGGCTGGGCCTGTCTCCGCAGTCCTGCTTGCTTGTGAAATGCTGGGGGTGGGACTGTGCCGTGTGTGTGCTGTGCAAGGCAAGTGAGTCAGGTGGCAGGAGAGGGGGATCGGGGCCAGATGAATGGCCCTGCAGGCAGCTTGGCTCACCCCTCCTTCCAGGTGGGGTGGCGAAGGTGGCTACAAGCCCTGGGGAAAGGTCATACCTTGACGGGGAGAGGCACCTGCAAACTGGACCAACGCCCGGAAGGAGGCCCAGTGGCTACCGACCCCCCCTTCCCTCTCCACCGGCACCTCCAGAGTGCCGAGGCTTCGCCTGCGGGGCTTCCCTGATCCCCTGGGGGACGTGCAGGGTGTAGGGACAGAAGGGGCTGCTGCCAGTGATGTCATGCACCCACTACGCACCACTACGCGAGTACCGGTTCCTAGAAGTTGAGCTGGCCCCGCCCACTCGAAGCTGGCCCCTGCTGTTTAACCAGGGAACAGTTGAAGCAAAATATGTATATACACATCTCTAGAAAGTAAAGCAATAGAAGTTAAATCAACGCTAACCACAAGCTGAAATTATTACAAACATGATCACATCCATGGCAACAATCATGACATCACTTCCGGCTTATGACATCACTTCCGGTGGGCGGACCCCAACAAGTGCCAATCAAAAGTGAGTACCTGTTCCTAAATGATTTGGATGACACCACTGGCTGCCACGGTCGAAGGGGACAATTGAGAGGGCATGATGAAGGCTTCCCTGGAGCGCACCTTCAGGAGGCAGCTGCGCGGCTCTGCACGGAGGGCTGTGTTCCCTGGCAGCGCCCTGGGAAGCCCGGAGCTGTGCCCCCCCGAGCGCCGGCTCTCAACAAGGAGGGGCCACACCTTCCAGGGAAGCCCGGAGTGGGGGCTAGGACCCTCTTCTTCCCCGGGCCCCTTCCTTTCGCACGCCCCCAGACGCTGGAGCCAGGCCTGTCCCCCCAAACTCCGTGGGTCCTTGGGAGCGAAGGGAAGGGCTGCAGCTCTGCAGTGGGGACCACGGTGTGCCGCCGAAGGCCTCCACGCCCAGCCCCAGGCTGCAAGGGTGGGGGAAACGTCCCCGTCCGCCCCCTCGGAGAACCGCAGCCAGGACTCCGCGGGAGGCCCTTCCTGCACGCCTGCTTTGGCCTCCTGCCCATCTCCGCTCCTCGCCCTGGAAGAGGCCGCAGGGAGCTCCTGGGAAAGGGGCGGAGGCAGCCCCTGCTGAGCCCCCAGCGGCCAGAAGGACGGAGCGACCGCGGACCACTCCAGGGAGCCCGGCTGGTGCTCGCTCGGTGACCCACCTCGCCCTCAGCTCCTCCCTGCGGCTGGTCCAGGCAGGCCGCGAGGCCCGAAAGAGGCCGGCTGTCGCCCGGTGGCGGAATCCCGTGACTGCCTCGCTGAGCTCCCACGTGCCCTTTGGGGACCCCATCCTCCCCGCCCGCCCTCCAGGCCTGTCGTCCCGCTGGTGGGGAAGCATTCAAACGCCCCGCCCCCGGTCATGCCCTACGCCTCTGCCGCATGGGCCCATCAACGCCATTGTCTCGCTTGGGTCTGCGATCCCTTCGGTTCCAACCAGGCAGTCCTGGTGCCAAGACAGCCAGCAGGGCAGCTTTCAGGGGACAGGCGAAGGGGGCTTGCCCCAAAGAGAGGCCAGCAGGTTCAGCAGCACCTCCTGCTATGGGCAGCACTTCCCGGCTCCTGCCAGCCAGGTGGTGGCTTACAGGCCTCAGGCCGTGTGACCCGATCCAGGCTCCTCTGTCATTGGGGCCTGTACTAGCCAATAGCCGGGGCTTCTGTGGCCTGAGCCATGTGGCCTGGCCTGTGGCATCATTCACCCGGTACGCTGGGCGGGACTGACCTTTGAGCGGCAGTCCGCCCGTTGCGTCACGCCGCGTTCTGCCGCGTTCCCGCCTGCCCTGCAGGCGGGAAAGCGGCGGAACGCGGCGTGACGCAACGGGCAGACTGCCGCTCAAAGGTAAGTCCCGCCCAGTGTACCGGGTGAATGACGCCACTGGGCCTGGCTCAGTCATTCTTACCAGTGGCACCAAGCTTTTGCAGTGTGGAAATCGCTTCCTGTAGTCCTGGCGATGGTCCTGTAAGGAGGGCATGCTTCGAGTCCTCATTTTGCAGCTGAGGCCGAAGGGAGCCACTTGCCTAAGCCCCCATCCCCAGTAAGAATTTGTGGCAGAGGCAAGATTCAACCTGGGGGCATCCTGATTGGCAGTGCCATCTGTGCAGTCCACGGCTCCCTGTGGCTTCACCCGTCATCAAAGACCCTCTGCTCTTCCTCACAGCTGAGGTTCCCAGGGCGCAATCCGAACCTGGAGTCAGGCCGGCATAGTTAGGCCAGCAACGTTTGGCTGGCACAAGGGACGCTGTAAAGCACATTCGGACCACTCTCGAAGTCAGAGAGGCCGCACACAGATGTAGCACACAGACGTGCACCATCCTCCCTGACTCTGAGAGTGGTCCAAACGTGCCAAACTCTGCTGGCCAACTGCGCTGGCCTACATCCAGGTTAGGATTGCGCCCCCAGGCAGTGCCCTTCTAGGCATTGACCAGACCCGGTCCAGGGTGGCAGTGCCACGTGACACATTCAGACTGTGAAACAGGACCACAGTGCCCTCCTGTTCAGTGCATCAAGCTCACTTGAGGGTCTCCTTGCAATCTTTGCAATCTTCATCTTGTCAAGTATAGATTTCTGGATCCCAAAGATATGGTTCAAAAGAAAGGTTTATTGTCATATTTGCAAATATGGGTGGCAAGCAAAATCCAAAACAGAACAAACTGCGTACCACACCTTGTACAAAATGGGTGCAACAATTTATACTACTGAGGCGGAGTTTCTTACTGTATATTCATTGGGTATTTCCAGTCACTTGGTAGCACTCATGCAGAATAATTACTTCCCCCCTCCCTTGCTCATGCTTTTACCCAGGATGCCTAGGGATGGCTATTGACTCAATGCAAGTTTCACCCAAGGTTACAGCTGTGTCTCGGCTCTGAGAACTTTCTTCCATGTATCAATTTAGGAATTCGTACTGCCCGCCTCTTTTACCAGTCAGGCTTTGCCTGGGCCTGAAATATCATTAACCACTTCTTTCTCTCTAGAGAGAAACAGTAGGCCTTATAGTGTAGTGTTGGAGTTCAAAATTCCCATGGGTTTGTATGACTATTGATTCAAATCTCACAATCTTAAACGAAAGCGAAAGAAAGAGGCACCCCCTTATCTCCCGAAGCTTCATCTTCAGGCAACTGTCTCCGGAATCAAACCAGACGCACCCAATCTGTCCCCCTCCATGAGAAGCGCAGTGTCCGCTGACTGTCGTAATTCTCTTCAAAGCCAAGCGGCGCTTCCCTTCTCCAACTGTTCTGAAGAGGCCTCGCCTTTATCTGCTCTGGCTCCCGCCGTTCCCGCCGTTCGTGCGGTCATCTGGTTTGGGTTAAACGGGATCTCATCCTTGTTTGGTTTGAGAGCTAAAAGAGGAACTTGGAGTCGTTTCTACTTGTGCCAAGTGTGGATGGAATACTCTGAACAAGCACAGCCTAAGTGGGTCTGAAAAGATGCGGCGGGCGGCTACATCGACACTCTGGAGTGGAGAAAGAAAACAGTCCTTGGCTTAAACAAACGCAGCAAATCAGGAGATACGATCCGGTGAGGGCTCTTTTGGCTCTCCTGTCTCCACCTGGCCTGCTCGACTTAGGAAAGCAAGAGCTAAGAGTTGTGCGATGGCCATGGGAAAAGTCAAGAAAAAAACAGCAGCTCCACTATACGTAATCTATCACCGTCTTGGAGTCCTACTGTTAGTGGCAGCGGTTTGCAATTCTCTTATCTTCCAAGGAAGGATGAAAACCGTTTGACTTCCTCTATTGACTGCATGCAGAATCTGGCGTCTGGCACAAGGCCTGGGCTTCTGAGCATCTTCCCTGCACGTGGAGGGAGAACAAAAGAGAAGAAACTGGAAGAACGGCCTAGGTGGACCGGGAGTCCCATTGCATCAAGCTGAGGGTCCATCTGGTCCTGCATTCTGTTTCCAACAGTGGCTACTCAGGTTCCTTGGAAAGAACATGAGCATAACATGAAGACATCTGCCCCCCACCCCCGGTTGCTTGTCACCTGCGTCAGTGCTCAGAACACACATTGTGCCCCGGACATGGAGTTTCTGCTTGGCTATCAGGACTAATAGCCATTGATGGGCCTTTCTGCTCCTTCCATGCATGTGTCTGAGGGCGCAATCCTAACCTGGAGTTAGGCCGGCACAGTTAGGCCAGCAAAGTTTGGCCAGCACAAGGGTCACCATAAAGTATGTTTGGACCTCTCTTGGAGTCAGAGAGGCCAGCACACAGACATGTGCCATCCTCCCTGACTCTGAGAGTAGTCCAAACATGCTTTACGGTGTCCCTTGTGCTGGCCAATCTTTGCTGGCCTAACTGTGCTGGCCTAACTCCAGGTTAGGATTGTGCTTTGATTGTTTTCCCCGGTCATCTGAACTAGTGGTTGTCATCATTGTGTCTTATGGCAGTGAGTTCCACAGGTTAGCAATGTGCTATGTGAAGGTGGCCAGTGGGGTCCCTAGAGGGGTGCAGGGGTGCGGACCACACCAAGTGACACCACTGGGGGGGGATGACACCAAAAAGACTTACAAACCATTTGCGGCAGACCAACATTGAAAATCACCGTTCTAGTGTATTGAATGCTGCTGTGTGGCTCTTGCTTTTCATAATGCGTTCGACATTTTCAGTACTGTCGTGGGTTTTGAAAGGGGAACGCAGGATACACACTTTCTAATTCTAGACTCATTTCTTCCTAGTCACTCTCTCCACTCCCTTTCATGGTTTTAATAAACCTCTTTTATGTGCCTTGTGTTTCCAAGGTGCTTATGGTGAATTGATGGATAGGTTCAAAATCTGCAGGAAACAAGCACACCCCCACCCACACACTTTTAAAAGGATTCTGATAAAGAAGGAGAAGGCAAGGACGCTGGAGGGGGACGATGACCAGGATGAGAGCAACAGTGTTGCAGTTGTCCAGACCTGCAGGTTTGTTTCCAATTTAATGAGGCACTTGTGTGCAGCACAGAAGTGGAGCACTTACTGGGTCAGGTGATGCTGCCCATTGCATGTGTTCAAGAAAGATGCAGTGCTCAAATTCTTTGTGAGGGCAGCAGTGCCCTCTAGTGGTCAAACAAGGTACAAGAAATGCAACGGTTGAGGGGTGGAATTTGTTATTTAATTCGTTCTTCTAATCTCTAGTTGAGACTTTTGTCCTACGAGCTACGTGACATGATACTGGCTGGTTTGAGACATAAGTGTGTCATCAGAGGGGGGATTAGTGTAGCTTGCACCACTTGCCATGGGAACTGCCCTCGACCAACCTATGCCAACCCTCAGTGTATGGGGAGAAAAGGCAAATCCAACAGCAGGGATCATTAGGAAAAGGACTGAAAATAAAACGGACCCCATTGTGAATGCTATTGAGCTTAGCGACGCACTAAAGTGCTTGTCCGTGCTGGAAATTACGGTGGCAATTGCAAACGGGGGTTCCCAAACATGCACAATGCACAGTGCTTCAGGGACCCCCAGACACCTACAAGGTACCGAGAGTCCTGCCTACAAGAATGGCTCCAGCTCAGACTGTCTTAAATTGTGAACCATAAACTCACAGTGAATTAAGCTTATGGGCTAATCCAGCCTGGCAGATCAGAGGTAAACCCAAGATAATACTTGGGCCCCAGGAGGGATTATAACTTAAAGTCAATTAATTAGGCTCGGTGACAAATTTGTAGATTCCACTGAATTAAAGCAGCAGAGTGATCTCTCCAAGGCTGCCTGCTGGCTGGCATGGCCCCACCTCAAACATTTCCTTGCCCCTAAATTCAGTCCTGATACCTTGAGCACCTCCTTCAACTGGATGATGCACCTCCTTCAACATCGTTCAGGAGATGACTCCTGGAGCTCCGAGTCGTCCCTCCCAAAGCTGCAATTGGAGCTGAAGTGCCCTGCCCCATTTTGCTGCCCCATGCAGAAGTCCTGCTTAGTGACCATCCCGCCCCCCACCTCCTCTGGTTTGAGGTCTCTTGGAGCTTAAGGGGATACTGGAAACATCATGCCCAGCCATATGCTCCTGGGTAATCGGGCAAAACCTTGAGAGTCAAGCACAGAGGATGCTGATCACCAAACGCCTCTTGCCACATGCTTGACCGGCCCCCTTGCAGCAGCCCTGCTGCTGTTGAGCCAATGCTAGCAGCAGCATTGGCCCAACAGTGCGGACCGAAGCCGGCAGTGCCAGCCAAGTTTGGCTGCTGCAGGGGTGTTTCTGGAAGGGAGGGAGGGAGGGCATTTCCGGGCAGAGGGTGGGCATGCTGGGAGACATCCCGGCCTGGGGAAGGGGTGGAGCTTGGATCATGTGACCGTTAGGTCTCCAGGTCACACGGCACCAATTCAGGCCACACAGCATCCTCTGCTGTGCACCTGCTAAAGAGCAGGTGCAGATCCGAGGAGCCCATTGGGACTGCTGGTGCCAACCTCAGGGTGTTGTGGAGAGAGTGGTTTTTGCTAAGGACTATGGGATTGGGGGAA
>JAJKFI010000026.1:5846477-5864978 GCA_029204185.1 Lerista edwardsae
AGAGAGAGAGAGAGAGAGAGAGAGAGAGAGAGAGAGAGAGAGAGAGATGCTCTCCGGCATGTCAGTTTTCCACCAGGAAAATCACAGCTGGAGAAAGCGTTGACTGGTGAGTCAAAGAAGACTTGACTCTAGAGCCATGTTTGCAAGCTGTTTTCTTAGGGAAGCTGATCAGGAACCCCGTGGTGGGTCAGACCTAGTCCAGCCTTCTGCTTCCCTGGACAGCCAGCCAGGAGTTTGGACACTCACAAGCACAGATTGAAGGTGACGTCCCATGGAGCTTCCATTTCACAAAGTTATTAGGTAAGTTCCTGCATAAGGTAGATGTTGATCTTCCATAAATGTGCCCATTTATTTTTCAAAGCCATCTGAGCTAGTGGACGTCAGTCACCCCACCTTGTTGCAGACAGTTCCATAGGTTCATCATGTACCGTTTGATGGAATAATGTATGTATTTCACAGGCACGCACATTGTCAGAAAGGTCATGCTAGATCTGGCCAAAGCTGCTCCTGGAAATCCAGACTGCTGATTCCACCAGCCGCCAACCATATTTCTCTTGACGGTCATAAGCTGGGCAGGAGGGCAGCAGTCACGTTTGCACCCCTCTATTATTTCTGCGGCCCCCTCTTTCTCCCCTCCCCCCAAAGATAATTTCTGGAGAAATCCACAATGTAAGGTGGTGGTTTTCAAGAGAGGACAGGCCCTTGTGGTTGGCAGGAGTCCCATTAGGGGTCTCACCCCCCGATTCACAGAGGACTGATTTATTGACAGGTCTTTCTTGTACCCCAAAAAGGCCCTGAGAGTGGCTAAATGCAGTCCTCGAGACAGAAGTTAACCATTAATGAAAACAGGGGTGCCTGGAGCAGGAGCACATCTTGCACAACCCCTGAAACAGCAGGGACCCCACAGGGCTTGTCTGGGCTCACCTCGCTCCAAGACTGCACAGACCCACTGGGAGGTTCATCCAGAGACTTAGGCTGCACTGCTGTCTGCATGAGGGGACCGGACTTCCCAGGGAGCCGGTGGGAACCCCAGACC
This sequence comes from Lerista edwardsae, assembly GCA_029204185.1. Classification (NCBI taxonomy): domain Eukaryota; kingdom Metazoa; phylum Chordata; class Lepidosauria; order Squamata; family Scincidae; genus Lerista; species Lerista edwardsae. The sequence goes on from JAJKFI010000026.1 coordinate 5,847,514, forward strand.
AGGGCCCAAAGGCAGACTGGAGGAGGATAAGCCGGCTGGCAAGTCAAACAAGCAGGAGTTTCATCAGTCTGAACATGGAGGGGGGTGCCTCTTGGCCCCAGGCTTCTCTCTGGCTTCCCAGGTAGCTGTGAGGACCAGGAGTACCTCTGTGGCTGATTTGCCATCAGCGACCCTCTCTGGAGAAGCAGGATTGAGCCTCAGTCCTCCATTCCCTGCAAGGGTCGCTTTCAGCCTGGACTGCTGGCATGTACTCTACCTGAGCCTGCCTTGGAAGGCAGTTTGGAACAGAGGCAGATCTAAGGGAGGGCAAAGCTCTACGTTTTGCAAGAAGCCTTACCTTGCAGTGGAAATCACTCCTCTCCTGCACCATTTTAGCCAGTCCTCACAGGGAACAGCAACATCTTGGCATTGCTTACTGGCTACAGCAGCAAGGAGAGGCGGGATTTACATGACAGGGTAAGGCTCCTTGCAGAACTTAGAGCTTTGCCCTCCCTGTAGATCTGCCTCTGGTTTGGAAGAACCAACTGGCTGAAAATGAGGCCACCAGCCTCCTGGGGGGTGGGGGGTGGGTGGGAGGAGACACAGCAGTCTGCTCACATGATGCCTATTGTATACCAGGTACCCCCTCATAGCTAGTTTGTTTCCAGATCCTGTTCAAAGTGCTGGTTGTGAGCAGCCTGGCCCATCTATGAGGTCAGCTGAGGCTGTTGCCTCAGGCAGCAGATTGTTAGGGAGTACCCACTTCTGTTTGCCCTCTTGCCTCCGCTGCTCCTCCTCCACCACCATCACCCATTTCCTGGGTTGGAAAAGAGGCACAGAGTGGAAGAGGAAGGCTGGCGACAAGGGGGTGGTGGGGCTACAGCACTAGAGGCACCCCTCCCTCTCCCATTTCCCAGTCCAAGGAGTGGGATGAGCAGTGAATGGCACATCACCAGGGAAGAGGGGCCGCATTGGGGGAGTGCTCTCCTCGGGTGCTGGCTGTCCTGGGCTTGACCTCTGAGCCCCACCTTTGCCCCAGCCACATTGCCTGAAGGCACAGCTGTCCCTGTACAAACCTTCCCGAGCATCAAGCCCTGCTTCTCTTAGGCCCTGCCACCGTCTGCTCTGCCACGTGAGCAGAGGTGGCAGATGGGTAGAAAATTCGCCTAATTAGGTAACATTCACAATTTATAGCAGCTCTTGAGCTTTGGGTTTCGGTTTTAAAACTCGCGCATGTGCACGGAGAGAGGAAGTCAGGCTTGGAAAGACTTGCTTTTTGAAAAGGAAAATACTTAATATTTTATTAAAGTATTGACTTTTTTCCCCCCAAAGTAAATCTTTTTGATAATGCTTTCAAAGCAGTCCAAACCTGGCGAACTCAGAGCCTGACTTGCTCTCTGCCTGCGTGTGCCTGCCTGAGTTTTAAAATCGATACACAAAACTCAAGAGCACCTATAAATTGCGAATGCTGCCTAATTCGGAGAATGTCATTTTGTCAACCATCCAGTTTAAAGCGGCGGGAATGGATGCGAGCAGACTGGCCTTGTATTGTGGTCCTTTGCCTTCCCAAATTTGAGGCAGATCTCAGTGCCCAGGGAGGAAGGGGAATCCCAGTTGCTGCTGGGGTTGCCCCCGGGGGAGGGGGGGCCGCGGAGGATCCGGCTTCTTGCTTCGCCCGATTCCACTCCGCTCTCCTGCGGCACCTCCTCCCTCCCACTTACTTACTCACTTACTCCCTCCCACTTCCTTTCGAGCGGCTTCTGTCAAGAAACTAGGGAAGGCTCGGGGATCCGCACGGAGCGTTTTCCAGAGTTGGGCTGCCGCTCTGGCTGGGTGCCGTAAGCGGATGGTCGGGGAAGGGCACCACCAGAAGCCCTCAGCACTGCGATGGCCCTCCACAGCAGGCTGCTTGTCGCCTGGGCTCTCAGCCTCCTCTCAGGTAAGCCTGCTGTGCGCCTGAGGACCATCAGCTGACGCTTGCGGGTGCAGCACGCGGCTGGAGGGCTGGGAGGGAAGCAGGACGATGTCACCGATGGGGTGCCAAGTACTTTTCTTGGGCCAAGATGCGCCTCCAGTGCAACTCAAGGGCTGAGTGGAGTTTTGTTTTTAAAACAGATTAACAGCACAATCCTATGCAAGTCTTACTCAGAAGTAAGTCCCATTGCATCCAGTGGGGCTTACTCCCAGGAAAGTGATATATGATTGCTCCCTAAACGTTGCAAAGATTTGGAGGGTGGGAAGACGCTTGAAAAGGCAGAGAAGTTTTCTGTGCGGCGAGGACTCTCAGCTTCTGACTTTCTGCATGCGGATGCTGTTTTAAATGTGCCAATTTGCTTCCCTCTTCGGAGTGTTTTTTTTGGGGGGGGGAGGGGAGGGTAAAGAACTCAATGCAGAATTTCTTCGTGAAGCCTTGTCGGAGTTTTCCTCCTTTCAGAGTTTGCAAAAAGGATAAGAGGCGTTTAAAGTTTGATGAATAGCTTTGTGATGCCAGCATGTTGAGGGGCTCCTTCCCCCTTTTTTCCCCCGAGATGTAGCCTGGCCCCCACATATGGTTTGATGCGTGGCTGAAGGCGGCATATTGAGTTACATGCAGAGGAGTTGGGGAGAGCGGGCGAAATTAGTATTAGCCTCTTTCCTGCAAAGTTAAAACCCTGTCGTATAGCAAGCAGGTCTGTGGAAAGGAGACGTTGTTGCTCCCGTTGCGTTTTGTGACAACTCTCGATGCCTGCTTCCAGCACAGGGGCAAGAAGTGGGATTGCGCTATGCGCTGAGAACTCAGCACGAAAACAAACAAACAAACAAACAAACAAACAAACAAAAAACACCACTTTATTTCTGCCAGGGAATAGCACATTGCCCGGGTGACAAAACAAAATTGTAGGCTTTAAGCCAACAGCGGGGAAAGCATTCTGATCAGCAAATACTTTGGGAAATGTTTCAGAGGAAATGCCCCTCTTCCCAAACGGAACCAAATTTTGAAAAGCTAAAAGATGCCGAAGCAAAGTGAGTCGTGGCTGAGAGAGAGAGAGAGAGAGAGAGAGAGAAGCGCTCTGCGCCTTCCACGTGGACAGAGGGATGTGTTATGCCTGCAGCCCAGCTGAGCGTCTTTTCTTGTGGGTGGCATGTCTGTAGTTCAAGCTGCTTGGAGAAATGGCATTGGAGGTGAAGGATCCCCCCCCCCCCGTGCAATAGCCACTAGACTGAGCTGCATTTGTATCCTAGACTCTGAGGTTCTTCAGACAGGCATAAAAGTCTGCAGCTGAAGCTCATTTCAAGAGATCAGTTTACAGGCTGTCAGCTGGTTTTGTGTATTTATCATGGCCTTAGGTAGACTCTTCAGGTTGCAGCAGTGCTGAAGGCCAAAGAAAGAGCTGAGAGACTGACTGACGGGTACCTGGACCACACTGAATGATCCCTGGGGAAATGGAGGGCTGGCAGGCAAATGGACCATTGTGCCTGCCTGTGCACTGGGGCTGGACCGCATGACGGCCTGGCCCTGTTCAGGCATCATGCCTCCCCCTCCATCCTAGAGATGGACTGCACCAGCAAGGTCAGGGGAGAGTGTCAAGACTCAGAATGCAATCCTCACCTGGAGTTTGGCTGGCCCAAGGGCCACCGTAAAGTGCGTTTGGACCACTCTCTGAGTCAGGGAGGATGGCGCACGTCTGTGTGCTGGCCTCTCTGACTCAGAGAGTGGTCCAGACATACTTTATGATGTCCCTTGTACCGACCAAACTTGGCAGGCCTGATTTTGCCGGCTTAACTCCAGGTTAGGATTGTGCCCTCAGATGGACTCCAGACCTGCTTGGAGCAAAGGAGTAGTCCAGAGCTGTTTCAGGTGGAGAGTGTGGGCCCAATCCTAGACATGTCTGCTCAGAAGTAAGTCCCATTGTGTTCAATGGAGTTTACTCCCAGGAAAGTGTGTATAGGACTGCAGCCTAAAGCAATTCGCAGAAGGACTGTCAGGGTTTGTTTGTTTTCTTTAACTTGCCATTAGTTAGTTATTTCATACTAGCTTTTTGTTACCCAGCATTGCCTGGGTAGTTATTTATCCCAAGACTCTATTAGACACGATAAGGAATGAATTATATCAATCAGCTCAGCCAATCGTTCCAGGTGTTCCAGCGGGGCATGGTGGACGTTTTGTTTCACACCCTTTCTTGCCCCCCATGTTGAGGGGGGCCCGAACCTGGACTCCAACGGCGTGGGGAGCGTTACCGCTCTGTGGTGGTGCTGTGGTTTTATTTCAGGATGGTGTGAGGGACCTGTAGGAAAGCTAGGTGTATACTTAGATACACCCTAGGACAGCTAACTCCTCCTGGCCAGCAAGCATTGTTTTGTCATCAGTTACCATCACACCATTATTACCATGTCATACCTTGGCTGACACTTGGGTGACCACTTTCATGTGGGGACCCCCATACCCCCACCCCTGGGAGCGCTAGGGGGGTCTGACCCCCGCAGCATTTGTCACCAGGCTGCAAGGCGTCTGCATGCCAAGTTTGGTGTCAATCAGTCCAGGCGTTGCGGAACACACACACACACACACACACACACACACCCTTTATATATAGATATAGACAGTGGTGGGATTCAAATAAATTAACAACCGGTTCTATGACGTCATAGCCGGAGCAAAAAAAAACAACCCGAAGCCAGCCAAGGTAAGCGAGTATAGAACCTGGGCGAACCCCCTGAATCCCACCACTGGATATAGATATAGATTCTACTGCAAATACCACAGAGGTCTACCTTCTACCAATCTACCACTCTTCTCTCTCTCTCTCTCTCTCTCTCTCTCTCTCTCTCTCTCTATATATATATATATATATGCATACATACATACATACATACATACATACATACATACATACATATAATTATGTAAATAATGGGTAATTTAATGCAGACTGCAATGAAACAAACCACACTGAAATTCCTGTATGCTATCAAACATTATAGCCAAATAACCTGAAAAAGAAAACACAACTGCCTTCTGTAACAAAATGTGGATTTCCTTGCCTGAAAACTGACCAACGAGACTGACTGTTCCAAGAGGCTATCAGGGGCTATTATGACACCTCAAGGAACCAATAAGGTGTTAGTAAGAGTCAGCATTTCGTTTCCAAATCTATAACTCTTTTTCAGTTGTGCATCATCAAATTGGCCACTGTTCTGTTGTTGTTGGTTAGTAATTTGTTGGTTGACCTGTACTGTTACCTATTTAAATAGTAGCCTAATTCTATACTGCACTCGAGTAGGCAGGTCAGCAGTCATGCACTGAATCCTGCCCAGTGGAGGTAGCTGGAGCTCACCTTCGGGCAAAGGGATGTTTGTCCCCTTACATTGAGGTAAGCCCCATCCAGCTCCATAGGGCTGCTCGGATCTGCTGGTGCAAATCTGAGAGGCCGGTGATACAAATGCTAGTGACGTCACATTCTTGACCGTTCAAGGTGCCACAGTGTGGCTTTTCTTTGTGCCTCGTCACCTTCCCTGAATTTCACAGGACCGTTGTGAGGACAGAAAGGGAAAGGCTGCGAGGGAAGGGCAAAACGCATGAACTAGAGCGCAGTTTCCCAAACTGTGGGTTGGGACCCAGCAGAGGGTTGTGAGCCTATTTTTGGTGGGTCGTGAAAAGGTTTTGAAGCACACTTAACAAGCACCCTTGCCCAGTTTGCAGAAGAAAATAGTTGGCTGCAATGCTGACCTGTGGTATGAGGTAATACCCCCACATGAAAATGTCACAGTTTCCAATTTTCTGTCATAGTTATCAGGCCATAGAATAGGTGGGAAACCAGTTTCAGGGCCAAATCCCGTCCAACTTTCCATTGTTGGGGCAGCTGCGCCAACAGAACGTACAGGGCACCCCCCCTCCGGTGGGGAGGCAGTCATGGAGGCCTCATCTAGGTAAGGGAACGTTTGTACCCTTCCCTAGATACTACATTGTGGCTGCATCAGTGCTAGAAAGTTGGCTAGGATTGGGCCCTCAATCTTTGGTCTGGCCTGGAAGCCCCTAACTGTGCGTCGTGCTCTCCAGCCTTCTCTGTACCCAGGAATGACTTAAAGGTTGGGGGAACAGTTCTTGAACTACATTTCTATGGAGGGCCTAGCAAATATCTAGACACGTACTACCCTGGGGCAAACCCCCAGTTGCCTGCCCCCAGCAGCAAAGGGATGCTTGGCTCTCTCCAACAGTCTGTCTCTGGAGCACCGGAACCCTGTCCGGATGCCTGAAGGGCGCACTGGTTAGATGCGCTTCTTGCATTTATGTTTGTCATGTTACACCAAAAAAAAATCCAATGTGTAAGAAGCCCTTTTTTTCTCTGTGGCCAACTCAGAATCAGCAGCACTATCTGAGCATCTCCCTTGCACAAGCACATGCAACCAGTCAACAGCCAGGGTTCACAATCCTGCTCCAAGGCTTGCAGAAAAAGCAAGCTTGAAATGCTCCCCCAACCGCTTCCAGAGTCTCCATTCATGAGAAGCAAAGCAGCCCAATGATTTGGCATGAATTTCCACTGGCCCTACATCAGCCTCCAGAAACTGCTGATGCACAAATTGTTGTCCACACATACGTCACTTTCCCGCGTTTGTGTGGTTCCTCAGTACCAACATGTGTCTTTTGTTGTTAAAAAGTTGCTGTGGCGATTTAGTAATAAACATTTTCGTTCCAAAGATGATATAAATAGCTAAATAAGGCAGGCAACTGCTATGCTCCTTTTTCATACGCTGGGTTGCTGTATTCTTTTAGAACAGAATGCTCCAGAGTGGAGTAAGAGCAAAAATACCCTGGAATCTAGAAGAGGGGAATCTAATTTTTTCGGATTCACACAATACTGTTGTATGTGTCTCTGTGAAGATCACCTCTGAAGATCTAAATCAGTGGTTCTCAAGCTCTTTAGACTGGGTCACTTTTTAGAATGGCATTCATGTTGGGCCCACCGGAAGCAATGTCATAGCTGGAAGTGACATCATCAAGCAGGAAGTGCCTTCACGGTGACATAACGAAATGACACTCCTGGAATGCAGACTGGCTTTCTTGGACTGCAGCAATTGCACAACCAGGAAACATCCCTGACAGAAAGCAAGATGAGGACAAAATATGATGTAAAAGCACTGAACTAAAAACAATTTTTAAAAAAACTCTCACTTGAAAACACTCACAACAGGAATAAGAGTAACAGAGTAAGGTCTGCAGCATCCAAGATGGCTGCTCCCAGCTTTCTTTGACCCACATGTCATCGGGTGGGTCGCACTCGCAACCCACCAAGTGGGTCCCAACCCACAGTTTGAATAACTGATCTAAAACATGAATGTGAGTGTTATATTTTGGTTGAGCAAATGTCCTTAAGACACCTGGACTGGACTACTGTGTCTGGTCAAATGTGTCCCAGTCATTGGCATCCCCAGACATTCACATTTTGAGTTGTTGTTGTTGTTGTTTTGTTTTGTTTTGCATCCTGGTCTTTTGCATCTCACTATAACCAGGCAACAATGTTATACATCCTAAGCCTCTTATCCCGGCCCTAAGCAGAGCCCTACCTTTGCATTTAAAAAATTAAAAGGTACATCTAAGATAAATATATATTTATTGGGGTACATATACTGAAGTCCAGGACACAATACTGGGACACTTCAGAATGCCAGATGCAGAGGCGTGGCAACAGGATGTTGTCTTGTGTGCTCCCTGAGGCATCTGCTGGGCCACTGTGAGATACAGGAAGCTGGGCTAGATGGGCCTTGGCCTGATCCAGTGGGGCTGTTCCTTTGTTCCTACGAGTTCATGTCTGAAGAAGAGCATCTGGTGGCTGTCAAAGAGAAATGCTGTGGAGAATCTTGACTAGCCAGCAGCGTGTTTACCTCAGAATTTACCTCAGAAGACCACAAGTACAAGGGAGGGGCAACAGAATGCAAACAACCTGTTGTCTTGTGTGCTCCCTGAGGCATCTGATGGGCCACTGAGAGATACAGGAAGCTGGACTAGATGGGCCTTTGGCCTGATCCAGGGGGGATCTTGTGATGTTCTTACTGAGACACATTTGATCAGCACACATTTGCCCAGGGCACATTGGTCCAGGCACCACGGCAAGGAGCTGCTTTGCAGGCTAGCAGAGCAGACTACTAGGCCAGCAACTGTCATATGACTCAAGAGTCCCCAAAGATTCCAGCTAACTTCACAAAGCCACAGCCTGAGAGCCAAGCCATTGTTCTGCCTCTCTTGGTGCAGGGGAGTGGCAGCAGGATGAAGGCATCTTGTTGTCTCATGTGCTCCCTGAGGTACCTGGTAGGCCACTGTGTGATACAGGAAGCTGAACTGGGTGGGCCTTTGGCTTGATCCAGCAGGGCTCCTCTTATGTTTTTAGGATAGGAAATTCTGTTTTATTTACCTCAGTTTACCTCAGAATGCCAGATACAAGGGAGTAGCAACAGGATGCAGGCATCTTGTGGTCCTGTGTGCTCCCTGAGGCACCTGGTGGGCCACTGAGAGATACAGGAAGCTGGACTAGATGGGCCTATGGCCTGACGCAGCAGAGCTCAGGCCCTGTTCTTATGGCATCGCCTGTCCTGTGCACACCTTGCTTGGGCTGGGTGGTTAATATTGGGCTGCTGGTAATCCTGCTGCCTCTTTTATTAATGCAGGGACTTTGGGGGCCCAGGCCAACAGAAGCATGGGGGCATAGGGGAGGGAGAAAAAAGGAGGGAGTCTTGTGGGGGTCAGTTGTAGTGGCACCCAAGTCAGTCTATTGTGTGGCAGCAGTGGTGTCACTAGTGTTGGTGTCACCTGGTGCCGCAACTTATGGTGTCACCCCATCAACTTTAATTATTTATTTAACTATATAACAACATGGATTGTTTCATTACGTTCTGCGTTACCTACTGAATGATATTTAGCTGTATGGTATCGATGGTGATACTAATAAAATCCAAGGTTTCCACAAATTTGGCAACTATTGGCCACAATGGTGGTATCACTCCCCCTCCCCCAAGGGTGCCACTAACACCCTATATAATAGGCTCCATGCTATGTCCAAATAGCACCTTCGTGGCTCATTGGTCTGTCTCATTGATCAGTTTTGTGTTAAGGAATCCGCTTTTTGCTTCATAAGGCACAGTTGTGTTTCCGTTTTCTGGTTACTTAGCTATAACATTTGATAGAATAGAGATAATTCAACATGGTTCGCTTCATTACATTCTGCATTTCATTACCTATCCAACGATATACAACACAATTGCATAGCATGATTGAAACCTGAGGTTCCCACAATTTTGGCCACTAGTAGTGTCACCCAGAGCCGTCAGCACTTGTTACGCATCAGTGTGGCACACCGGCCAGGGCAAATGCAGAGGAGGTGGGCTTTCAAGGCCAGCCTTCGTCTGCTCCAACAGTGGTGCGTCTTGAGCAGCCAGTGCAACCCCCACTCATGAAGTCCTGGCTGTTTGTGCTGCGAGAGTGAGTACTCGCTGCATCCAACTACAGCACATCTCCCCCATTAAACAAAGGCTGGGTGCGCATTGCCTTCATCGAGGCACTTTGATCAAGAGGCAGCTGCCTCTGATCAAAAAGCCCCACTGCCAGCTCAGCATTCCTTCCAGCCCATCGCTGTCATTAAACAATGCTAATAATGGTTCTTTACAAAAAAAAGACAAGATGATAAAGCCCAGATTTTTGGGATTCCCAGAAGGCAACTCTGGCTCTGCTCTGCTCTGCTTGGAGAAAATTAATCCAAAGAAGCAAACAACGAAAAATCTTCTGTCCAATGAAAATTCCATTCCGGATTTATAGCAAATGGTCTAAGCCGGAATGCGACCAAGCGGCAAGAGTTGTCCTTTTATTGTTCACTTGCATCTAGAAATTCGGTACGTGCAGAATGGAAAAATTGTTTTAAAAACTGAGCGGAGTAGAGAAAGACAGCCAAGTTGGGCTCTTGTTTGCTCCCCTTGCTAAATAGCCTGGCTGCACAGAGACAGGCTGCGTTCCTTTCCACTGCTGGAGCTCCAACACTGAAAAAGGAGGAGGAGGAAGAAGAGCTGGCCAGCCCTGGGAGTCTCAAGCTGTTGACATCCCGCCTCATTCAGTCCGTGTTGCCAGAAGAACTGGGTGCGGGTCGGTGGGTGGGCTGGACCAGCAGTGTCGCAAACGTGTCATAAGGTGCATCTGTGCAGTGGATTCGGTCGCTGGGGCAGTGCAAACAGCAGCGCCAGTACAAATGTGCCACTGCACCCGTCAGCTGTGCCAGCTGTGTGCCGGTGCAGGGCCAAAATGGGGTGGCGCCATGGGTGGAGAGGGAGTGGAGATGGGACCCTGCCGTTGGGCTGTATCCCAATCCCTGTCTCCGGGCTGCGTGGCCCTGTTTTGCGCCGCTCCTGGCTGCGTGGACTTGCGCCCAGTGGTGGGATCTAACGGATCCAAGAACCGGAACGATGACTGGGACTCACCTTTGACTGGCACATGTCGGGACCATTCAAAGCGGCCCGGCCGCGCCCCGCAGCCCGTCCCTTTGGTTTCACCGCCATTCCTTTGGTTCCACCGCCTTCTGTGCTGCGTCCATCACGGAGCCGGCGACAAATGGCAGTGATTGGGCGGAGCCGGCCCTGATTAGGTTCAGGAACAGCCATTCCAGCGCGTTCCTGCTGGATGACATCACTGCTTGCGCCTGTTCTTTTGCTGGTGCAGATCAGAGCAGCCCCATACAGCTGGCTGGGGCTTACCCCGGGGCTAGGGGAGCATATCCCTTTGCTCTGCGCTGAGCTGCTGCTGCTTCCTAACATGGTTAGGATGCAGTGAGGGTGAGCTGGCCTGCCTACTCCAGCGCAGGTTAGGATTGGGCTGTCAATCAATTAAGGGCCCAATCCCATCCAACTTTCCAGTGCTGGTGCAGTTGCAGTGCAGCCCCAAGGCAAGGGAACAAATGTTCCCTTCCCTTGAGGAGGCCCCTGTAACTACCTTCCCACCACTGGATGCGGAGCACACTCCATTGGCACGGCTACATCAGGACTGGAAAGTTGGATAGGATTGGGCCCTACATGTTTAAGAGCACAATCCTAACCTGGAGTTAGGCCAGCACAGTTAGGCCAGCAAAGTTTGGCTGGCACAAGGAACACCGTAAAGTATAATTGGACCACTCTTGGAGTCAGAGAGGCCAGCACACAGACATGCGCCATCCTCCCTGAGTGGTCCAAATGTGCTTTACGGGGGCCCTGGTTCTGCCCAAACTTTGCTGGCCTAACTGCGTCAGCCTAACTCCAGGTTAGGATTGCACCCTAAGTAACTAATCTAATCCATTGGTTGGACATGGTCGCCTTAAGTATTGCTCTGACGTTTTAGCTGCAAAGGCTTGAGAAGCAAAGGCTCTTGATATTTTTTTAAAGAGCTCCTCAAAAGTGAATTATGAAGTAGACCTTCGAAAAGTTCAACGAAATTTTTCAGATTGAGAACAGACTGTTTGCTCCCTTCCCTGCACTGACTTCTGTTCACTTTTGTCTATCTCAGGTTTCTGCGATGCCTTCAACATCGACACAAAGAGACCCCGAATTTTAGCAGGCTCTAAAGAAGCTTATTTTGGCTACACGGTTCAGCAGCATGAAATCAATGGGAAGAAATGGTAAATGAAGACCAAATGCTTATGTTGCCACTTTGCTTCCTGCATTTCTGGCAAGTTGCACATCTCTCTCAAGGTCTCTCTGGCCGATGCGCAGCAAAGGCTAGCAGCCATGCCTTACTTAGAGAGATTCCTCTGGTTGGCCTGGTAGATGTTCCATTGGCGTAAATAGTTGGGAGATACACGGAGATCTCTTTAGAGATTCTGCCATCCCTAGGCTAGGTGAAAAGCTACATGTGTAAGAACCTGCATCTTCTCACATTCCTCCCATGTTACACCCCAATCCAGGGGCGGACCTAGTCAAAATGGCGCCCGGGGCACCCAATAGAAGTGCGCCCCCATGGGAGCCCAGGTCTACCCACCAGAAGCAGCCCCGGGTAGACCTGGGCTCCCCTCGAGGGAGCCCAGTTCTACTTGCGGCTGGTCCCAATGGGTAGAACTGGGCTCCGGAGCCCAGGTCTACCCGCGCAATGTTGTGGGGGGCCACTGGCGCCCCCTAGGCGGCCCCAAGACGGCGCCCAGGGCTTGTGCTCCCCCTGCCCCCCTAGATCCACCACTGCCCCAATCTCCTGTTGGAGCAGGTCTGTATAAGCAGGCCTGCTCCCACATCCAAGTGCAACATTTTCCCATTTTTTTTCCCCAGTGTTGCATGGCATGTCTGTTAGCAGGCAAACTTCTGTGCAGGCTGTCATTGCGCCAGTGTACATAGATACATTCTGGGTGTACCTTAAGGATAAAATAGGCCTGCAGTTGTCCAATCCTATGACTGTGCTGTGCTGACAGAAGGAACATTCGCACAGCACAGCACAGCCTACAGCATAATGTGGTGCTGTCAGGCTCACAACCAGCCATTGTTGGAAACAGCAAGTGGTGCCGGTCATGCAGCAACAGCCTGCCTGGAGCCCCCGGTGCTGGTACCTCAGCAGCAGGGGTGGGCTGTGGGCAGGGAGGGAAGGGCAGGGCTGAAAGCATAGCTGGGGGAGGGAGGGGCCGGGGCAGGGAGGAGGCAGGAGGGGGTGGATCCAGTGGCAACGGTTCAAGCTACATCTTATCTCCTCCATTTTTAAATCTCCCTGCCCCTTTTTCTTGGACATACACTACCAAAATAGGTGGCATATGCCTGAGGAGGCCTATTGGTGGCCCCAGGTCTTATGCAGAGATAAGTGAAAATAATTTTCACTGACCTCCTTTGTGCCCTCTTGATGCCTCCTCCCCCAGTGGATGTAGCATGCAACTTTTTGGCATGGCTACATCAGCGCTAGTGGCAGGGAATAGGACTGGGGTCTCAATCTTTTAAGTGAGACATTCTCTGTGTGTTTTGAGGTGATGCAATCAGATGGGCTGGTATAGCTGATGTCACTGGCGGAGCCTGGTACAGAGGGAAAAATGATGTCCCAGAAGTGATGTCACGATGGGAAGTGACATCACAGTTGTGTTTTCATTTTCTTGGGGTTTTGGGCCATAACGTTTGATAGAATGAAGATGTTACACTCCAGTTTGTTCCACTGCATTCTGCATTGAATTCTGCATCAAATAATAGTATATAACATGATGGTATTATTCATATGTACCAATTCATATGTATCAATTCATATGTACCAAGAGGCACTTTTTCAAGTGGTGTTCCTCTTATATTTAGCAGGGGGAGAGTAATTGTCCCTGTTCACCCCTGTGCAGTATCTTTTCTAGTGGCTGTTGCTGGTGATGTTCTGCATTTTTTAAGATAGTGAGCCCTTTTGGGACAGGAAGCCATTTAACTTTATTATTATTATTGCCTGTAACCTGCTTTGTGAACTTTGTGTTGAAAAGTGGGATATATGAATACTGATTACCAAGGTTTCCACAATTTTGGTCGCTAGTGTCAAGTCCAGCTTGTTGCCCTTCTAAAGCTTGTTGCCCAGTGCAATTGCACCCCCTGCCCTTCTTTAACTACACCCCTGATTTAGGTCACCACTGTCTGCATTGACTGGCAGCCAGTCTCCAGGTTTTCAGCCAACGAAAGCTCCTTCCAAGCCCTGTTGCCAGTGGGCTAAGGACGGTCCCCCACCCCATTTGATTTCAGTAGAGCTGGTTTCTCCGCACAGTGGAATGTATGAACCAACTTCACTGGAAAGTGTTGCCTTAAATACCTTCAGGGTTAGATGTGTATGGTTTTAGATGCATTAGCGAATCGGGCGCGCTGGATCTTCGATAGCGATGCAAGTCTTCAAGAGATGAGCAGGCCTGCATGACCCAGCCCTTCAGTCCTTCCTTCCTTCCTCAAATGCCTAAAATGGATCCCCCAAAATAAAACAACTGGTAGCTAAAGATTTCTTTTAACCCCAAAGAAAAACGCAATCTGAAAGCCACCATGACTCACACGCTGGTTAAAACATGAATCACTAAGCAAACAAGCCATGGATACGACCCAGCCAGCAGATGCATGCTGCGCTCCCGGTGGCGTGAGGACTGCGAGGTCAGAAATTGGCAGGCGCTCGGCATAGAGGACAGCAGAAAGCAAAACCGCAATGGGATGTTTAAGGGGAAACCGGAGGACTGTCCCTTTGCAACAGCCTGCAACTATGCCAAAATCTGAGTGAGAGGCCCTGGGGAGGAAAAGGAGCCCTGGGCAGCTAAATGAATGGGGTGTAGGGAAGGTGGCTGGACTGACATTGCTCACACATCAGGGAAGAGGACTTTACAGGCCAATCCTAAACTACGCTGGAGCAGGTGGGCCTGTGGTTATTTGCAGGGGGAGAATAATTCTCTTCACCCCAACAGAGGGTCTTTTCTAGTGACTGTTTCCTGGTGTTGTTCTGCTTCATTTTAGACGGTGAGCCCTTTTAGGGCCGGGAGCCATTTCTCCTTATATGCAGTTTTGCAATTCACAAATTCGCTTATTTGCAAGGGGCAGAAATGCCTCTTTCCTCTTGTTACCTGCGAATACTGTGCTGGCACACTCCGGGGTTGGGTTGGGTGGGGGCTTGATGCAGCTATGAGCAGGCAGGCAGGGGCGAGAGAGATTGCAGGAGGAAGAGGAGGAGGAGGAGGAGAGAAAGTGGCCTCCTCATGAGTAGAAGGTGGCATGGCGCCATGCAGAAGGGCGAGGAAGAGATGCCTATAATATATGGCTGCTGTGTATGACCGCTCACAGATGCTGTGAGGTATACACTGGTATCAATTTTGGATCTTCCAAACATTAGGATTATACTTTGGAGAATTTTTTTTTTTTTTTGCATGAATGGACGGAGGCGGGTTTTCAACAGCACAGCACATGAATGCAGGCAAAGAGCTTTGCTTTTTCAAAGATTTGCAGTACTTTATCCTCCCAATACCTGCTTGAAAGAAGTGTGTTAAAAACGGTTTCTCTCCCTCTCTTCAAAGGAGGGCGAAAAGCATTTGGAGTCTACAGGATACGTCTGGGTGAGCTCAGCGTCCTTGCATGTATCAATATTAGACCAGGGCTGTTTCCTTCATCCTGAACCTTCAGGGCAGACAGCCAAATGTTACACATTTGTGGGAGGGGGGGTGTTAGAGGTGCTGGAAAGTCTGAAAAGAAAGAATCCAGATTATGAAATTCCAGGAAAGGAGGGGGAAACGTTTGATTTACCCTGCTCTAAAATATAGCCAGCGCATTAGGTCATCCTCTCCCTTCATTGTCTTTCCAGATCAGCATTTTCAGTTCATTCTTTCCTGATACGGTGCATTTGGCTCCTTTTTGCCTCCAAGAGAAGCACGGGGTTTTGGTTCCCTCCTTCCTTTCGAAGTGCGCACGAGGCTCTGGCTATTGGCTTTCTGGGGCTGCATCATACTAGGGAGCCTGTCGTTCGAATTCTGCTGCTGAGGTCTTCTGAAACTTTTTGGCAGGTCTGGTGCCTGTGGAGCCTGGTGGGTTGATTCGGGTCTCACCCAGAGGTTGGTCACTTAACTGATTTAGGGCGCAATCCTAACTTGTGCCGGAACAGCAAGGCTGGCAGGCCTGTGCCATGCCGGCCCGGGAGGAGGGGCGGGCTTAGAATTTGGCCATCAGGCCTGTTTAGCAGGTGCAGATCCATGGGGCGCATAACGGAGGCTAGCGCCTCCCCTATGGTAAAGGCAGTGATGTCATGCAGGGGGTACGCGGGGGTACGCGAGTACCGGTTTCTAGGATTATGGCTGGCCCCGCCCATTCGCCCGCCCACTCATCAACTCCGCCCCCTGCAATGTTTGAATTTCCTGCATGTTTGAGTTGCCTGCACGTTCTCAGAGCCAGCCAGGCAGGCAGGCAGCGAGCGGAGCCTTGCCTTGCCTTGCCACTGAAAAATGAGCTGCTCTGGGGTTTTGGGACTGTTGGGTCACTTTAACATGATGCCAGGCCTCCTTAACATGTTCTGGGGGTGCTGTGGAATACTGTTGCAACTGTTGGGTCAGTTTAAAATGGTCTGAGGCCTCAAAAAGGGCTTTTTTCATGTCCCTTCCTGCCACGACATCACTTCCGGCTTATGATGTCACTTCTGGTGGGCGGGTCCCAACACATGCCAATCAAAATGAGTACCTGTTCTTAAATCATTTAGATGACACCACTGGGTAAAGGCATGAACGTGCCCTTGCCGCAGGGAGGCACCAGCCTTCCCAAGCAGCACTAGGATATGGCGCAGGGCAGGCCCGTCGGCCTCGCCATTCCAGCTCTGCTTAGGATAGCGCTCTGCGTCAGGCCCACCTAGTGTGTCTCTTGGCAGCTGCAACCTGGCCAAGAAGCCCTGAATTTCCAGCCGAGCGGTTCGCAGCCCTCTTCCGTCGTGAGCCTGAGGAGGCTGGTGGCAGAGGGCCATGCGCTTTGGGTAATCAGAACGCTCCAGGAGCAGACATGACGTTTTCCATCTTACTGTAATGCGAAAAGGAAAGAAGGGGAAAGGCTCGGGGGAGAGAACGGCAGGTCTGCTCCGAAGATCTACGGCAATAATTGTGCTGACCTGGAAAATCCATTAGCAGCCTTGCCGTTTCCCCAGCTCGTCGTCTGGCTGCGGGTCTTCTGTGGCCTGGCTGGCAAGTGGACATGCCAATTGTCTGGAGGAGGAGGGAGGCAGCCTTTGAAATGGAACGGGTGGGGTGGGCTCGGCAATCCCAATGTCACCCCTCCCATATTGCTGGAAAGGCTCAGTTGCCCAGTTGTTAATGGCCATCATATGGAAATGGGGGCACTCGCTATAGAGTCTGGGACAGCAGCACCTGTAAATGTGAGAAGTCAGGACAGACGCTTCAAGTGAGTTCCTTTTAAAGATGAAAATTAGTTGCTATTTGGCCTTCCTGAAGTTGTGTTCTTTTACTCAGATGAGTGTGCCCTCGATCCCAGAGCAACGATTCCTCTCCTTGGCCCTGGAAAGACAATTCAGAGCAAAATACAGTCAGTCTTTTTAATATGCAACCTCACTTATTTGCAAGAGACAGAATTGCCACTTTCCTCATTATCTGCACCTCTGTCCTTGTTATTCAGTAGGCAGAGACCTTCCAGAGGCTGCAGGGATCTAGAGAATGGCACCTGCGACCAGTGCTGACCCCATTATGTAGCTGTTCACCGTGGCCAGGCCATTGGTAGGGCCTCCTCCTCCTCCCCCTCCTTCCCCTCCTCCCAGGACACGTCTAACCCCCTCAAATCAATCCTAGCTGGCAGCCATAATCATCGCGTCTTGCGACAGAAATTGCCATAAATTAACAGTTAAGCACTGAGCAACAACTTTCCTCACCCATTTGGTCAAATGTCACTGAGGGTGCAATCCTAACCTGAAGGTGGGCCGGCACAGTTAGGACACCATAAAGTATGCTTGGACCACTCTTGGAGTCAGAGAGGCCAGCAGACAGACGTGCGCCATCCTCCCTGGCTCTGAGAGTGGTCCAAACGTGCTTGTGCTAGCACAAGCACGTTTGGAC
>JAJKFI010000026.1:5865378-5904228 GCA_029204185.1 Lerista edwardsae
TTGCAAGAAGCCTCACCTTGCAGTGGAAATCACTCCTCTCCTGCACCGTTTTAGCCAATCCTCACAGGGAATAGCAACATCTTGGCATTGTTTACTGGCTACAGCAGCAAGAGAGAGGAGGGATTTACATGACAGGGTAAGGCTTCTTGCAACACTTAGAGCTTTGCCCTCCCTGTAGAAACACCTCTGGCTTCTGTCTCTTGCTTTGGCAGCCGATGGTGGTTGGCCAGTCCCACAATGCTACCCTAACTCCCCAAAACTGAAACAATGTAGCCTTCCCTTGAACGACTCGGCTATGTTCCCATTTGATGTCTTTCAAGTGCTGACATATGGCAATCATTGGAAAGATTTACCCTGTTTGTATCGAGTTCCCTTCAAGCTGGCTGATACAATCCTCACATGGAACAACATTTTTCATTAATTGGGCTCTGCCGCTTTAAGCCTGCAATCTCACGGATGGGTTCCGTTGTTGTAAATATGACTGTGTGGCTCTGATTAATTGATTGATGGCTACAGGCTGTAGTTAATCATCCAGAAAGCTGTTGTCCTTTCGGATATTGCTGTAAAACCAGCATTTCTTTTTTAACTTTCCATCACTGAGAATCCCTCATTCAAGGAGAATAAGGGCTTGGGTATGAGAACCTCACACAATGCCTGTCAATGGCTCCTAGGACTCACACACCCTCCATGTTCAGAAGTTGGATCCCTTTGAATATTGGGGAGGAAAATCGTAGCACAGGCCCTTTCAGGCCTGGCTCATAAGCTTCCCAGAAGAACCAGAAGGGTTCCTGAAGGAAGCAGCCATCAGATCAAGTCACTATTGATAGACTTGTCAACCATGAATGTATTTAGCCCACTTTTAAAGGCATCTCCAGGTCCAAGCAGATGGTAAACATCAGCGGCGTCATGCAGCCGGAACGCTGGGCGGGAGGAACGGGTGAGTGGCAGCCCGCCCGTTGCATTCCGGTCCATTTCGCGGGGGCGGGGAAGACGGCGAAACGGACCAGAATGCAACGGGCAGGCTGCCACTCACCTGTTCCTCCCGCCCAGCGTTACGGCTGCATGACACCGCTGGTAAACATGCAAAGAGTGGATTTTTCTTCTTCTGGGAACAGCCAGGAGGTGCAAAATTGGGCAGAACTGCAGCAAGAGGCAGGGGTTTCGTGATTGTGCCCCGCCATATTTTTGACCCTGATCACACAAGTGCACTCCAGGCAGGTTATTTTAGACAGATAACCTTTTAAAAATCTATTTGAAGAATTTATATCCCGCCTTTCCCATGCCTAAGTAAACGCCCAAATGGGCAGGCTAGGCTAAACCACTGTTTTTCAATGTGGTTTTTACACATATACAGTATTCTGTGATTCACTGAATCCTCTGCCCCAGATGTAGCCTTCACAGTGTGGTTCCCTCCTCTGCTGCCATCAAGCTTCAGCAGGCAATCTGAAGTCCAGCCTGAGTACAGCCTCAAGGTTGTACTCCGTTCTTCGGCTGGCTGGCCTTCTCACACATTCCCACACTGGTTAATCAGTGCTACAGCAACTCCGTTCTGCCACAATAGGTACTACAGCTTGTCAGAGCCTGGCATTCTGTCTCCCATCCAAAAACAAGGCCACAGATTATCCTGCTTAGCTTCAGGCAATACCAGCAGCTCAACCATCAGTCTACACCTCCTGCCCTTTCATGGGTGGGGGTCATGAATGGTGGGGGTCAAAACTGCAGTAGGGCAAGGTCCTGAAGTCCAAAAACCACACTCACATCCTCTCCCCACAGTCTCACCTCATTTTGTGCCTCCCCCAGCCACAATTTAAAGTCAAAATCAACCACGCCATACATTTCGCACAATATCTCATTTGGATCTCAGCTAGCGGCAGCACACTCCATAAATTATGTGCTGTGTGCGGTTCTGCCTTTTGTCAGTGCTTTTTCGGGGGGGGGGGAACTTAAGAGCAGCAGAGAGATGACTCAAGGGAGCCTTGATGCGCTAAGACATGGATTAAGAGATGTGCTGCTTGGAGGACTCTGAGGAGGAGGAGCTCTCCCTTCCAGCCCAAAGCCACACTCACTGAGAACATCTGTTTAAATTACAGTGGTGTCAGCTTTGGATGAGAGGGCTGGACCAAAAACAGGAAGAAAACCCTAATTATGACTTGGCAAGACAGAACAAGGTCACCTCTGCTTGTCTATGACGAAAGGGAATATTCCCGCGGGGGAGAAAAACGAACTCTCAGCATTTTCTAAGCCAGTGGTTCTCAAACCACTTTTAGCACCTGGGCCCACTTTTTAGAATGACAGTCTGTCCGGGACCCACCAGAAGTGATGTCATGGCTGGAAGTGCCATCACAAAGCAAAGCTAGAGCCTGCTGTTTTCCAGAGAATGCAGCAATCAGTTGGGTTATTGCTCAACCATTTTCCAATAGCAAAATGAATCAGAAAGAAAAAAGCCTATTTACAACCTTGACACAAGCAAAACAACCGCACAGTCCTCCTCCTTTCCAGCACCCCATCTTCCCATATTTTCAACATGGTTCCTCTAGATGTTTTGCGACCCACCTGAAATTGGCCCATCCACCAACAGGTTGTCCATTCACATTCCTGCACCAAGTGCCCAGCGCTCCAGTCCTGTGCACACTTCCTGGGACTCCAGTGGACTCAGTAGGACTTATTTGCAGATACGCATCCTTAGGCAGAGGTGTACCAAGAGGGGGGTCACAGCACTAAGTTTTGCAAGCAGCCGCTCCCCCTACTCTTTGGCGCTCCGTTTTGCTCTAGCCACTGGAAATGACTCCGAAGAGGAGGGGGAGCGGCTGCTTGCAAAACTTAGTGCTGTGACCCCCCTAGGTACACCTCTGTCCTTAGCAAAGGGGGTGAAAAATCTGGATTTGAAGCAACCACCACCACCCCTCCGCCAAGCAATGGAAAAGCAAACTGCTTTGCGCCTTCCAAGACCGGGAACGAGAATGAGGCACAAAGGATGGGGTCTGCATTTGCAGTCCGTATCTTCTGTAATTGGAAAACATCCCCTTGTGATTAGCAGTAGGACTCCATAATCTTAATGCAGTTACCAGAGAAGAAGATGTAGTCGGGCCAAGTTGAAAAATTAATCGTCTGTTCAGACATTCAATTTATGTGATGTAGAATCCTGAAAGTCATCTTTTGTACAGAGGACTCCACAGCATTTTGGATTGCATCTCCTAGTCTAGACTTTTTTTAAGGACTTGAGCCCTTACGGGACTCAGGGTGCAACCCTAACCAACTTTCCAGCACTGGGGTAAGGGCAATGCAGCTCTGAGGTGAGGTAAGGGAACAAACATTTCCTTACCTTGGGGAGGCCTCTGTGACTGCTGCGCCACTGCCGAACGAAGCACCTCTACGCAAGCACCTCTATGCATGGCAGAGCTATGTCAGTGCTGGAATGTTGGTTAGGATTGCATCCTCAGGGTTCAAGGTGTGAAATCGCAGTAATATCCCTTGCCTTAGGAGAGGTAAAGGTAAAGGTTTCCCCGCGACCGAATGGTCTAGTCATGACTGACTGTAGGGGGTTGTTCTCATCTCCATTTCTAAGCCGAAGAGCCGGCGTTTGTCCAAGGACAAGCTTCCGTGGTCATGTGGCCGGCATGACTATACGCCGTAGCGCACGGAATGCTGTTACCTTCCCACCAATGTGGTCCCTATTTATCCACTCGCATGTTTATGTGCTTTCGAACTGCTAGGTTGGCAGGAGCTGGGACAAGCGACGGGAGCTCACTCCGTTGTGTGGTCTCGAACTGCCAACCTTCCTGTCACCAAGCTCAGCAGCACCGATTTAACCCGCAGCACCACCACCTCCCTTAGGAGAGGGCTTTGGGGGAAATTAGTTGAAAGTGATCGGTCCCTAATATATATTTTCAAACTTTCTGTACAAACAGCAGAACCTGATATCCCTGCTCTGGAATTCTTTTTGCAACGCCTATCAGAAGAATTTCATTTTCTGCTCTGGTCTCTCGATTTCTGGAGGCCTATTCTGGTAGGGTAGCTGTGTTCTCCTGCCCTTTGGGGTGTACACGTTTCAACAACTTTCAGAGCCACTTGTGGCTGATGAGTGATAGGTTTGGACATTGGCAGGAGGGGCAGACCATGTCCAGTGTCTGCTTGCTGCGAAAGCCACACCAGGCTCTTATAGACCCACAGCCCCCATATTGCATTAGCAGAGGGTGGGGGTAAGATAATCTTTTGTGCTCTTACAAGGCTGCTTACAGGAAGATGTAGTCATAGACTAACAGGGCAAGCCAATGTGCACTTACCTGTGAGTATACTGTAAGCAATACTGAATACAATAGGATTTACTTCTGAGTAGACAAGCACACACTGTCTGTCACTGGCTGTATCAACACACAGGACACAACAACCTTTTTTTTCTTGATGTGTTGACCTTCCTTGGGGCAGAAGTAGAAATCCAGGATTTTAGCACAGCAGCTATGATTGGTTGTTAGCAAGACCACCCAGAAACAAAAGATAGCAGAGGGTCTTTCAGATTCCACGTCATGTACAAAATATAACGTAATTGGCATTTCCAAAAATGTTTTAAAAACCCCTCAAACAAGTTTTTTCTCTCCTAATAATTCTTGCTTTAGCCCTTTGATGTAAGATGGGGAGGGGGGAATGTCTGGGTTTTGGCCCAAGAGGTTTGTTGTAATGTTTAGCTTGGCCCTTCCAGTCTCAAAACTATCTTGGGTGCAGATTATGCACTTGGCAGCTTGAGCGATACAATAACACTGCTGGAGACAAGAGTCCTGGAATTAATGCCCACTGCCCCGCATACTAACAGAATCCATCATCAGTGGGTCTTGTGATGCCAGTTTCGGTCTATCCTGACTCCTGGACATACCAGCTGAGCCACAGGTATGTGGCTTTCAGTCTGCTCCTGTGCATTGTGTGGCCGTTGCAGACTGCAGCCATTTGCTCATTTCTGTGACTAGATCAGTGGTTCCCAAACTGTGGGTCACAAGCCCATTTCAGGTGGGTCGCAAAGCACCCAGGGCAGCCATATTAAAAACATGGGAAGAGGGGACAATGGAAATGGGGAGGGCTGTGTGGTTGTTTTGCTTGTGTCAAGGTTGTAGATAGGCTTTTTTTTTGTTTCTGATTCACTTTGCTGTTGGGAAATGGCTGAGAAATAGCCCAACTTATTGCAGCATTATCAGGAAGGCAGCAGGTTCTGACATGACAATGCCAAGCTCCCCTACTTATGAATGTTTGCATACTCATGAACACTTTCAGCCCAGACTTCCAGTCTGCACCCAATACTGTTGCATATAGAAGCCACTCAGGAGCATTCCCAGCAGCTCTTCTGTGAAACTAGCAAGTTGGAGTGGAATTGACAACACTGATAGCTCCCCCATAGTGAAACTGACAGAAGCAGAGACTGGGGCATTACTTAAGAACAAGACAACTTATTAACAGATTCCTGGAACCTACTAGTAAACAGGGGAGCTTCTGTATTCCAGTTAGGTAAACTGAGATCATGCCATAGACTGGGGTGACGTTTATCTACCAAATCAATGCAGCTTGAGGCCATGAGTTACTCCTTTCTGTTTGCCAGCCAAACCCATTTAAACTTTCTTATTGCTACCTGTTCACTGTCTCAACTCTCCGTTCAGCTCCATCTTGAATAAATTAGCTGCTCTGAATCTGTGCTACGAGAGATTAAGTGTTCCATTGATTACAAAGAATAAGACTGTCTTGCTCCTTCTTGTCTCCCCTTCCAAAAAATACCTATTTTTGTTCCTGGTGTCTTTCAAATTAATCAAAATATATTTTGGAAACACAATACTTTCAAAAAATGTGTAACCTTATAGCTCTTTCCCTGGCGACTTTGTTATTTCAGTGAGCTGCTAATCAGATGAGAAATGGACAAACCAAGCAAGAGAGAAAAATTCAGAAAAAAATAATAATGTGCTGTTGAAAATCAGGATCACTGGTGTATTTTTGCTTGTTTTTCTTTTCACCTCCCCTCTTGGAATCAGATGTCCTGATCCAGATCTATCTTCTTTCGCAGACTCAGAAATATGTAGGAAGGAAAGCTTTTTCCAACACAGCATTAAGCCCCAATTAAACGGAGACTTTTTCCTAAATTCATTTCCCCCCCCCTCTAAAAAGCAGGGATTACAAGAGTTCGTGTCCTTGTCGGAAGAACAAGCCACAGTTCCGGAGCCACAGTTTGTGTCATGATGCAGCCTCAGACTCTCCCAAGGCAGCCCTTAGCCAGGCTCCCCAGGGACATATGAGGTGCTGGTGGGGCAGGAAGTCTTGTGGGTCCCAGCAGTTACCCTTCAGCCCCTGATGTCCACCAGTGGTCTGTTCTGAGCTCTGGGTGTCTACAGCGCCATCTTGTTGACTGAAGTAACAAGTCGGACCTTTGGCTGCTGGTCTATAATTCCACAAAAAGACCCTCGGTTTGGGAGGTAGTATTTTGAATTGATTGGAAATTCTGTAAGAACGGACCAAAGATGAGACAGTCAGAGCTGTTCTTCATCACCATTTCTGTGCAGTGGTGAAGCCAACTCATGGCACCTGGTGGGGCCTGTAGCCACTGACCTTGAGAACGTCCACACTTGTGGTGGGATAACCTTCTCTCTTAGAGAAGAGAAGGCTGAGAGGGGATGTGAGAGCCCTCTTCAAATATCTGAAGGGCTGCCATAAGGAAGAAGGGACAAATCTGTTCTCATCTGCCTTTGACAGTAGAACCAGGTCCAATAGGTACAAACAGCAAGAGAGGAGATTCCGGTTGGACATCAGGAAGAATTTCTTGTTGATAATGGCGGTTCGACAGTGGAAGAGATTGCCCAGGGAGGTGGAGGACTCTCCCTCACTGGAGACCTTCAAGCAGAGGCTTGACAGGCACCTGCTGGAGCTGCTCTAGGAGGATTTCCTGCTACAGGCAGGAGGTTGGACTAGATGACCTTGTAGGTCCCTTCCAACTCGATGATTCTGTGAACTATTCACCAAGTTTTCCAGAACCTGGTGTTTGATACAGGTCAGCGCACTCACAAGTCATTTCTATGAACGAAAGCAACTTCATGCTTGCTTTGTTATTGCAAAATGATTCCATGGTTCTAACCAAGCATTAAGTGGAGCTTCAGTTCTGTAATAGGCAAGTAAAGTGACAAAAGACTCCAAAGCGCTCATGGGGAATGGACAGCTTAGGGAGTGGGGTGGTGGAAAATAGCTCATGGTGAAAAGACGCCACATTGGGCCTGCTTTAAATGGTGCAACAGGCATGACTTGTAAGTCAACAGGCATGACCAGATAAGTGTTACTTATCTGGGGGTAAGCCCCATTGAAATAAGCCCCTGCAGGCTTATTTCTGAATAAACATGCATAGGATTCTGCTGTGAAGGCATGTAGGTAATCCGACAGCCACCCAAAAAGGAAATACTTTTTTACCCAGCGGGTAATTAATCTGTGGAACTTCTTGCCACAGGAGGTGATGATGGCATCTGACCTAGATATAGGACTCTGTATACCAAAACATCCAGGCACAGGAATAGTTTTTTTTTCCTTGTGCCATCAAATTGTTGAATTTATAATCGTGCTGAGATGACTTTGTCGTAAATATTGAGGCAGTTTTATCTTGAATAATGCCCTTGTTTCTTTGTGTATTTATTGTTTAGTGTCATGAGTTATTGTTGTATGTATATAGCCATTAGCCGAAACCAAATTCCAAGTATGGTATTCATACTTGGCCAATAAAATGATCTAATCTAATCTAATCTAGATGCCTTTAAAAGGGGGGGGGTTTGACAGATTTCTAAGGAAAAGTCCATCGCAGGCCATGAGGGGTGGTGCAACCTCCTTACTTTAGAGGTAGGCTACTTCAGAATGCCAGGTGCAGGGGAGTGGCAACAGGATGCACGTATCTAGTTGTTTTGTGTGCTCCCTGAGGCATCTGGTGGGCCACTATGAGATGCAGGAAGCTGGACTAGATGGCCTGATCCAGTGGAGCTCTTCTTTGTTGTTATGTATTGCATATTCTTTCCGATGGGTTCCTTCATTGTAAGGCACAATGGAATGGGTACCCACCAAAATGCTGTGGTTACTTCCAGTATTTTAATGGCTTTACCCAGAAAGCCTAAACATCTCCCATCGACTTCCAAAGAACTCCAAAGCATCATAAAACATTAAGCCGTGACTCACTCAAGCCCAAAGCAATGGGGGAAACCAAAACTCGTAACAGACATGATGACAACGAATGTGGCAACACATTGCAATGAATGGAAGCTGCATTTTTTTGTCTTTCCTGGACAGTGACACATTGTTTTCCAGTGAGGTCGAACTTGAGGTTGCTAATGAGCTGCAGTGATTGTGTCCCATGGAAACTTGGCAGTCCCAAAATATTTTCCAAGTTATTTTAAAGGTGGGATATGAGGATTGGCCACTGAAGCCATCAGAACATAGACTACTGTTCAAAGGAGAAGTTGTGGTTAGATTTTTCTGCTGGTTTGTTGAATGGTCTCTTCTCACCTTCGCTCGTTGGTCGGATATGGATAGAGGTGCTCTTTGCAACCTAAGAATAAGATGCCTTGGGAGATATTTTGTGCTGGTCTTCAGCAAATGGTTATCTGGGACTGTCTGTGTCCACACCTGTTGCAGGCTTTCCAACAACAGGATGTAGTTAATTGTGAGCCACCCAGGGCATCTGGCCTGGCAGAGGAAAAGGTAAAGGTTTCCCCATGACCGAATGGTCTAGTCGTGACCGACTGTAGGGGGCGGTGCTCATCTCCATTTCAAAGCCTGTAGAGCCGACGTTTTGTCCGAGGACAAGCTTCCGTGGTCATGTGGCCGGCATGACTAATGCCTTAGCGCACAGAACGCTGTTACCTTCCCACCGAAGTGTTCCCTATATATCTACTTGCATTTTAGGTGCTTTCGAACTGCTAGGTTGGCAGGAGCTGGGCCAAGCAACAGCAGCTCACTCGGTCATGCGGTCTTGAACTCCCAACCTTCCGGTTGGAAAGCCCAGCAGCAACGGTTTAACCCACTGTGCCACCACGTCCCAAATATACAAATGTGTGTATTTCTAATTGGTAGTGGTTAGTCTTAGCGTTAATTCTCTTTCTCTTTTCCTTGTTCCCCAACGTAGTACCTAAAGCTGGGGTGTCAAACAAATTGCTGGGAAGCAATTTCTCCCCCCCCCCCATTATATCTGAGCTCTCCCAGCATGATAATGGGGCTCTATCTTATCTTGAAATTATGGACAAGGTTTGCACATTTTCTCTTCTGTCATTTACAGCTAATGAGAATGAAGTGCTTATTCCTGGCCACCATCTGTGTAATGATGTCACTTACAGCCGTCAGCAGGCGCTATGAATGCTACTTGGCCCACTATATGAAATGAATTTGACACCCCTGGCCTAAAGGGTTCAGAACATAAAACTATCCTGTTACCCCCCCCCCAAAAAGAAGGTTGTTTGATGCTCCCTCCCTCTCTTCTCCCACCATTACCAAGTGGAAGACATGCTTCACTGTCAGTGCTTCCACGAATGGCAGTCACCCCATATGTGTCCACGGGTTCCCCAAATTACAAACATCTGCACTTCCAAACAATGTTCACGTGATGATAGCGCTAATCATGATTGTCTAGCAAATGAATACCAAGAAAATTAATAGCAATACATTGAAACAAGGACGCAGCTGCTCAACAGAGAGCCATGGTGACTTAAGAACATAAGAAGAGCCCTGCTGGATCAGGCCAAAGGCCCATTATAGTTCAGCTTCCTATCTTACGCTGTGGCCCACCAGATGCCTCAGGGAGCACACAAGACAACAATATGCCTGCATCCGGTTGCCACTCCCCTGCACCTGGCATTCTGAGGTAGCCTACTTTTAACAAGGGGATTGCATCAAAGCTTGTAACCTGTGATGGACTTTTCCTCCAGAAATCTGTCCCTTTTAGAGGCACCTAGGCCAGATGCCCATGACTACATCCTGTGGCAAGGAATTCCACAGACTGAAGACCCGCTGGGAAAAGGAATTTCTTTTGCCTCCTCAAACTCTCTCAATTTTAATGGATGCCCCCCCCAGTTCTGTTGTTATGTGAGAGGGGGGAAAACATCCCTCTACCTACTCTGTTCATCCCCTGCATAATTAAAGTTATGAGTTAAAACAGATAAAAGGAAATACTTTTTTACCCAGCGGGTAATAAATCTGTGGAACTCTTTGCCACAGGAGGTGGTGATGGCATCTGACCTAGATGCCTTTAAAAGGGGAATGGACAGATTTCTGGATGAAAAGTCCATCGTGGGCTATAGGCCATGATGGGTTGTGCAGCCTCCTTACATTAGTAGTTGGCTACTTCAGAGTGCCGGGTGCAAGGGAGTGGCAACAGGATGCAAGCATCTTGTTGTCCCGTGCCTCCCTGGGGCACCTGGTAGGCCGCTGTGAGATAGAGGGAGCTGGACTAGATGGGCCTTTGGCCTGATCCAGCAGGGCTCTTCTTATGTTCTTATGAGAGATGGAGATAGAAGGAGAGAGAAAAGGAAAGTGTGTAGGAGGCAGTAGACAAAGGGAAGAGAAGGAGGCTAGCCTGGGAACCAAACATTGATAACACTGGAAGTATGTTGAACATTCCAAACAACCACCCTTCAAATGGACTTCTGGAAGACGATCTTCTTGTATGTAGGTTGGTGCCTCCATGGGCTGTGTTTGGCAGAAAAGTCCTGTCTCCTCCTTCTGGTCTATCCCAGCCCCACAGTACTAATGAGAAGCCCCTCATTTATAGGCCTGGGATGGGAAGGGGGGCCTTGACTGGATGCTATAGGCTCTCAACACCCAGTTCAAGCGCCTTGTCAAAGATGGGGAGAGGGAACCTTCAGCCTAATCTGCTCTGAAATATGTGAAGACTGAGGCTGCGTCCAAGAAATTGCAGCCAGTGACGTGGTTTCCTGCCTTCCATAGTAATTTTTCTTTCCGATTGACTGATCTATTTAGGTCCTCGTCTTTTGACTCCTGCCAGCTTGTGATTCGGGTGAACTGAAAGTGATCTCCAAACAGGAATTAGTCATTGTTTAGACTTCTTGATGACTCCCTGCTGTTGTGGGGGGCTGCTGTAGTCCACCGTGTATAGTTCTGCTCCTGGAGTCAGACCGGGTGCAAGGAATCTCTCTCTCTCTCTCTCTCTCTCTCTCTCTCTCTCTCTCTCTCTCTCATTCCAAAGTGGCTGACAAAGCTCTCCATTGCATGATGTGACAAAGCAAATGAATCAGCAGTGAATTAAGTGTCCATATATTTGTTTAGGAAATGGCACAGTGACCTGGAATTCATGTTCAGTGCAGGGGCGGAATCCAGAAGCACAATTTCTTTTGGCATTCCCCTAAGACCCCCACTGGTGACTAAATGCACCAGCCAGAGACAGCAAGCCAACTCTTCCTCTTCCCCAT
The DNA here is from genome assembly GCA_029204185.1 of Lerista edwardsae. Classification (NCBI taxonomy): domain Eukaryota; kingdom Metazoa; phylum Chordata; class Lepidosauria; order Squamata; family Scincidae; genus Lerista; species Lerista edwardsae. The sequence goes on from JAJKFI010000026.1 coordinate 5,876,796, forward strand.
TTCCTCTTCTGGGTGCTGTGGTCCTGTCCATGGGAAACATGACATCAGGGGCGTAGCTCAAGAAGTGCAGGGGGGTGCAATTGCACCGGACAACAAGCTTTGGGGGGGGGGGCAATGAGCTAAGCTTGACAGTCATGGCCAAAACTGTGAAAATGCTGGTATGTATGAATAATAAGGTTAAAGGTTAAAGGTAAAGATTTCCCCACAACCGAATGGTCTAGTTGTGACCGACTGTAGGGGGCAGTGCTCATCTCCGTTTCTAAGCCAAAGAGCTGGCGTTTGTCTGAGGACAGTTTCCATGGTCATGCGGCCAGCATGACTACACGCCGAGGTGCACAGAACAGCATTACCTTCCCACCAAAATGGTACCTATTTACTCTCATTTTTATGTGCTTTCAAACTGCTGGATTGGCAGGAGCTGGGACAAACAAAGGGAGCTCATTCCATTGCGCAGTCTCAAATTGCCAACCTTCTGGTCAGCAAGCTCGCAGCTTAGCAGTTTAAACTGCTGCGCCACCACGTCCCTACATGTTTGAGTAATACCTTCCTGCTATTTATTTTATTTATTTTTATTTATTATTAGATTTGTACCCCGCCTTATTGTGCCCGAAGGCACATATATCATTGAAATATATCATTGAAAAGGTAAATTAATGCAGAATGCAATGGAACAAAACATGTTGGAATATCTGCATTCTATCAAAAGTTGTGGCCCAAAACCCCAGAAAACAAAAATACAACTGTGATGTCACTTCCTGTTGTGATGTCATTTCCAGGGCATCATTTTGCCCTCTGAACCAGGCTACACTTTCATCAGCTATGCCAATAAGCGAAATATCTCTCTTTCTCTCTCTCCCACTCTCTCTCTCTCTCTCTCTCTCTCTCTCTCTCTCTCTCTCTCTCAGAGTTTCTTGCTACTGTTTTCTATAACATTTGGCCACCTGTGCAACTTCTCGGTTATGCATCCTTTCCCTTTCACCTCTTCCCGTTTTCACTTTTTTGGGGTCTCTTTCCAGTCTCATTTTGTACAGTCTAACTTCATTGCTCACTATATTGCTGTGCCCATTGTCAGGAAAGTGTCTGTCTGCTTAATTTAATATTCCAGCTTTTAGTGGGAGCCTACAGATCAAGTCCAAATTTCTCTCTTGAAATTCCTCGAGGTGTTGCCTTCAGACAGATGGCCCATGTGTGCCCAGCTTCCTCTGAGATGCTGTGGCAACTAGTTTGTGAGTGGGTGGGTGAGGAGAGGATCCTGCAAACAGCCCCTCAGCATCTGTGTGCTGGAGATGGGAGGCGCCTTGGTTTCTATGACGAAATGTGTTCTGTTCCCACGTGAGCTGCCAGCCACCCACTCACCCCAACATCTAGGACCAGGCTTTTGTGTGCCATCTTGTAAGGAGGCCAGAGTAGCCCTCACCTAGAAGGCAGCCCTTTCCTATGCAGCCCCAGTGCTCTGGAACTTGTTCCTGGGATGGGGTTGTGTTGTGTCCTCCCTGTTGGTTCTTCAAAGGTTGGTAGAACCTTCTGGAGTTTTTGAGGTCTCAGCAGTGGCTGTTGTGTTCCTGCCTGATACCATCTCTGCTGTCAGTTGCTGCTGCTGCCGCCTTGGTTTGCTTCTGCAGTGATATAGAATGTTTTTAGTTGCACTGTTTTGATGGCTGGCTTGGTTTTCACATTGTAAACCACTGTGAATTATGGCATCAATACATAAATACCTGGCAAATGTGTTTCTTCCCCCCAGGCTGGTGGTTGGCGCCCCTTATGAAACCAACGGCCAACAGAAAACTGGAGACGTCTACAAGTGTTTGGTGAACGGGGAAGTCAACAGCACCTGTTCCAAGCTCAATCTAGGTAAATCTGGGAGATAAAGTGCTCTGCCAGTGAAAACTCTTCCTTGTGCATCCCAGTGAAAAGACTGAGGGCACAATCCTAATCTGGAGTTGGGCCAACACAGTTAGGCCAGCAAAGTTTGGGACACTGTAAAGTATGTTTGGACCACTCTCGGAGCGGTCCAGACATGCGCCATCCTCCAAGGAAGGTCCAAACAGTCTTTACAGCGTCCCTTGTGCTGGCCAAACTTTGATTTATTTACCTTATATTTACCTCAGAATTTTATCTCAGAAATTTACCTCAGAATGCCAGATGCAAGGGAGTGGTGTTTGGACCACTCTCAGAGTCAGGGAGGATGGTGCACGTCTGTATGCTGACCTCTCTGACTCCGAGAGTGGTCCAAACACTCTTTACGGTGGCCCTTGTGCTGGCCAAACTGTGCCGGCCTAACTGTGCCGACCTAACTCCAGGTTAGGATTTCACCCTCAGTTACGGGGCAAAGGCACACGTGCAATTCTTCTTTGCTGCCAGGGGTGTCCTTGGGGTGTTGGAAGCCAACACTCTACCATTCTTAACAAGGGTTAAGGTCCCTGTTGAGGACTGTCAACCACAAAGTCAGCCTCTTGAAGGGGTAGCCAAGGAGGGACCCATCTAGCGGAAGGGGCTGAGGCTCGGGGGAGAGCCCCTGGTTTCCTTGCAGAGATGCCAGGCTCATTCCCTTGCAGCCTTGCCAGGCAAAGGCGTTTTAAGTTGCAGGAATAGCTTGAGATCCTGACGTCCCAGTGCCCATCCCTGGCCTAGGCGGACCACTACTCTAGCCCTGTGAGGTGCTGTGGAGCTGACCCATGGGGCTGATTTCCATGTGCTCATAAAGCACCTGAAAGAGGCCTCTTGTGTACGATTGTTTGCATAGAGGTCTCTGCCCATGCAACTGGGAATCCCTCTTGTTCCAGTCCTACATGTACCGTTGTCTACTAAAGCCCTGGAGATCAGGGGCGTGTGTTCCTGGACCACCACCCGTCCCAGGTCATGTCTGAATTGGGCTTCCGACTCAGTGAGACTCCAATCCTGAGCTCCGTAGCACCAACAGTATGCACGCACTGGCAGCGCTGTGTATCGCAAATGCACCGTAAAGCCCATTTGCAGCACCTAGGGAGGTGGGAGTGCTGGCACTGCCCCCGCGCCAGTCAGTGCTGGGTCTCGGCGCCATGCAGACCTCATCGCTAGCGGCTAGCAGTACGTTTCACTGCCGCTTGGCAATGAGACTTTTCAGGGCAAGGGGAGGCGGGGAGGGGAGAGAATGGGGTGGGGGAGGGGAGGATTGGTTCCAGGAGCAGGTGGAGTATGGTAAGTATGAGTTCCAGGTAAGTATGAGGTAAATAAAGCAAAGTCTTGTCCTTCCTCCTTGGCTGGGCAGCCCAACACCTGTTCAATAGCTCTGCTCAATAGCCAGGAAGACCCATTCCCACCAACTACAGTCTCCCCAAGGTAAGGGAACAAGCACTCCCGTACCACGAGGAGACCTCTGGGGGTGTCCTGCCACCCATAGGATCCCAAAGTAGCCAAATCAGTGCCAGCAGAGCCGTAGACACCAGGAGTGATAGACTTGGGCTGCCCGTCCTGGTCTCCATCCTAACCATTATTTTTTCCAAGGACAAAAGCGGGTGATTAATTCTGACTGAACCTGTCGAACCCATCTCAGATTTCCCTCCAGCACCAATGGTCAGGTTCTGAAACAAGAAGTCCTGTCCTAAGAACAAGTCTTCCCTTATGGCCCTGGATCAGTGGCGTCATCCAAGCAGAACGGCCTGGTACGCCGTTCCGCCAGTTCTGTGGACGGGCCCGGGCCGCGCTGCCTCTCCGGAGGACGGGCGAGCTGCTCCTGGGCCCGCCCGCCCTCCCTCGCATCCCGAATCGCTCTGAAATGGAGCGATTCGGGCGCTGTGAGGCTCAGGGAGGCGTGGCAGCCCTCCGCCATAGTGGCGGAGGGCTGTCGATCATCCGGGCGTTCCGGTTCTTGGCGCGCCCGGATGACATCACTGCCCTGGATGATGAAACCAGTTGGTCAGTTTTGATATTGCGCAGGAAAGGGGGAAATGCCATCCTGAGCGCAGCCCAACGAGGCCAGGGTGACCCCTGTGTTCACAATTCCTTTGGGCTTCGAAATAGAGGGTAATCCTAGTGGGGAGGGAGGAAGAGGTGGGCGCACCACCCTAAGCCAGGTTGCCCTGCTTGGTCGGCCAGGCTCCGAGCTGACCCCATGGAGTAGCAGAGGCCCTTCAGACTTCTCCTCTGCTGAGACCTTCCCGGCCCTGCCTGCCGATGCTGGTGGGGACGGGACCTGGGACCTTCTGCGAGGAGAGCAGGCTGGCTCAGCTGCCAAGCCCTGGCCCTCCCCACTGTCGCTGCTGGAGGGAAAGGGCTGGGGTGGCAGGAGAGGGCTTCAGGAATCCCCTCCGAGGGGATCCAGGCCCCAACCGTGGCTGCGGCAGGCCTGACTCCGGCATTCTTTTCCCAAGGAAGAGTCACTCTTTCCAATGTGTCAGAACGCAAGGAGAACATGCGTCTGGGCCTCAGCTTGACCACAAACCCCAAAGACAACAGTTTTCTGGTAAGGACAGGAATGCTTCTCCTCCCGTCTCCTGCCCTCTTTCGAGGCAAAGTCACTGACACTGGCTGGGCCTGGCTGGGGGGGTGGGGTGGGGCATCCGTCAGGCTCTCCAAATTGCTCACCTGTATCACGCAGCCCAGTTTTGCACTGTCCCAATTCTGCATGTCCGCCTTTTCTTTTCTTTTCTTTTCCGGCAAACCATATAAACCAGCAGCCCCAACCCCAGGTTGGTGGCCCGAGTTCCAGGCTCTTCCACTAGGAGGGAGGGGGCAGAACTCCTTCTGCCCCCTTCCTCCTAGGAGAAGAGCCTGGATTCTACCTATGTCTTGGAGGGGCTGGGACATCCCTTCTGCCAAGTCTGGTTCCTGCACAGAACATCACAATCCCAGTTCCAGGCTGTCCCTTCCAGACCGAAGGAAATCTGGGCCAACAGTCGACAGGTTGCCCTCTCCCCATGGCCAGCCAGTGGTGTCTGTGCTCTCCCTATCACAAGAAGAGCTTCTAGCACAGCTTGCCCTGCCGCAGCATCCGGAAGACGTTCCAGGCCACTTGCAGACACCTCCCTGGGTCGGGACTCCATTCCGTACCACTCTGGCTGGCCCCATCCCTTTGGGACAAATAGCTGCAAGAGCCTTCTGGCCTGCACGAGGGATAAATACCCCGGGGTAGGGGTGCTGCGGGAGGTTGTTGGCCCAGGCGACCAGTGCAGTAGCACTCCAAACAAGCCCCTCTCTCCTCTTCTTCCCTCCCTCTTTGCACAGGCTTGCAGCCCTCTCTGGTCTCACGAGTGTGGAAGTTCTTACTACACCACAGGAATGTGCTCCAGGGTGAACTCCAACTTCAGATTCTCCAAGACTGTGGCTCCAGCTCTGCAGCGTACGAGGAAACAGCCTGTTGTGTAGCAACACCCCCACCCCCACCCCGTCCAAAGCAAGATGTGGGAATTGGGGAGGCTTTTTGGTCTCTAATCATTGCAGTCCCACTTAAAGAAAACAAACCAGAAATCTTTGCTGGAAAGGAGGCGTGGCGGCAAAAGGAACCTTTCCAGGGGGAATTATGTGTGCAGACGGCTGTGAAAAAATAGGGCTTTCTTGAATGACAGCCGCGGGAAGCCAAAGACACCTTTTCTTTCCAGACACGGAGGCTAATTAAAGGTGTTTTTGATCTGTGCCTTCCTGTTTGTGTCCGGGAGGCAAAATGAAATGAAGCAAACGGTTGGGATTTTTGACCAAAGGAAAGGTTGCTGGGGACCCCCTTCAGTCCCCTAAGCTTTTCAGGTTTCTCTGTGTGTGTCCCCCATGCACCCGTTTGAGGGTGCAACCCTAACCAACTTTCCAGCACCGGGGTAAGGGCAATGCAGCTCCGAGGTAAGAGAGCAAACATGCCCTTACCTTGAGAAGGCTTCTGTGGCTGCCCCCAACTGCAGGATTGGCACGGCTATTCATGTCAGTGCTGGAAAGTGGGTCAGGATTGTGCCCTGAGTCACGCCAGCTTCATTTCCTCTTTACACTCAGATGAGGCTCTTGGGCCCGACCTTGGTGTACGGAGAAAGACTCCCACGCACACCCAGGCCGTCTCCTCCCTTAAATTGGATGTGATCCAAGATCTCGCAGAGACCCTGGAGATTGCCTTCGTCAGTTGCATGTGGCACGGACCCTTTCAGGCTTTGCTGGACTCCAGAAGGTCCTTGGCTTGGACAGAAGGGCACACAGTGCCATTGGCTTCAAAGCAGCTGCCTGTTGCTGGCATGAAGTATGAGGGCCCAGCCAGAGGCAGATCTAAGGGAGGGCAGAGCTCTAAGTTTTGCAAGAAACCTTACCTTGCAGTGGAAATCACTCCTCTCCTGCACCGTTTTAGCCAATCCTCACAGGGAAAAGCAACACCTTGGCATTGCTTACTGGCTACAGCAGCAAGGGAGAGGAGGGATTTACATGACAGGGTAAGGCTCCATGCAACACTTAGAGCTTTGCCCTCCCTGTAGATCCGCCTCTGGGCCCAGCTGAGTCGGGGGGGAATCAGGGCAGAGTCCTGAAAGCCTCGGCTGTGGCACTGAGCTTAGACCCCCTACCCAGAAACACACTGAGCAGGAGCACCCCTGCCAGGACCCCCAAGACTCTAGCTGGCACCTTGGCCCCCCGAGGGCTCCATGCTCCAGATTGCTCTCTTAGCCCCACAGGCAATGCACCCATAGAAGCTTGCAGAGAAGGAACAGGATGCTTGGCTCCGGGACAGAGGAGCTGCTCCTTTAAAGCTGTCCGTGTCCCAGCAAGGGGTGGGGCCTGGGGGGTGGTGGTCAGGCCAGGGACCACATGAGTCTTCAGTTGGACTCCAGACTCTCCAGGGGCAAGTATTCCTCAGGAGCAGCCTGGGGTCCCTCGCAGGATTATCCACACGGACAGGCAGGAGCTCCAAGACTCTTCCAGTCCTGTCTGGGGATGTTGCCAGAGATGGAAGCTGCAGAGGCCTCCTGCATGCAAATGAGCCATGACCAGTGAGCCATGACCGCTCCGTGATCATGCGCCAGAATTGTAAAAGGAGCTACTGATGCAGTAAAGGAGTCAGGCATTCGGAGGCTGGAGCCTGAAAAGACTCCTTACCCAGGGACCCACTTGATGTAGGCCTGACCCTCTCTATGCCCTTGCTGAGGGAGTCCGTCAGGGTAAGGCAAGAGATTTTCCTCCTGCCTCCCTGGGGCTATAGCCCAGTGACCGGCCTCATAGTGGCCTTAAGACCTCTAGTATTCTGTCACAGTATATCTGCATTACAACAAACATGCAATCCTTTATTCGCTAGAAAAAAATGCGGAGGTGATATTTCCAGCATGCTTCCAGTGCGGTTATTTATAAACCGTCAAATGGTGTCCCGTCATTAAAATCAATTGTATGGAGGTCACCATGTTGTTACTATACCTATGGAGGCTGCCTTGACATCATCCTGCGTTTTTTTAGATAGGAAAATAGGTGGATGTGGTGTTATGTATGGAGGCAGCCATCTTTCCTGGCTCTGAGCTCGCTCATAGACATTCTGGCGTGGCTAGCATGCCAGAAGCTAAAAAAGAATGCGTCCCTAGCATGCTAGGATCTAAAAAGACAGTTGTCTAGCACTTCTAGCACTAGAAGCTAAAGAGAGATTGTTCCCATGGGTGTGTACCAGGATAGCAAGCATGGCGTCCTCCCAAGGATTCTGGGAATTGTAGTTGGGCAGGTGTGGAGAATTCATGATCCTGCCTCCCTTCCAGAACTATCATTGCCAGAGCTCCTTGGAATGGGGGAAAGACATCTTTGAGGCAGTGGACAGCCTAACCTTGTCCTGAGCAAGCTTCCACGAAGGTGGAAGCAGCCCAGGCCACAGGGAGGAATTCAGGGGGGGGGTCAGATTTCAAGGGATTGGCCAGTTTTCACCCATTCAAAGGTGGGAAATGCTGGCAGCCTTGCTATGCTTCCAGCGAGAGCTCGCCCTTCTGACCTCTCAACCTTCCTGTCACAGGATGCCAAACGTACATGGACATTATTATTGTCCTGGACGGATCCAACAGCATCTATCCTTGGGTGGAAGTTCAGCATTTCCTGATCAACATCTTGAAGAAGTTTTACATTGGACCCGGCCAAATACAGGTGAGAAAGAACATTGGGGAGTGGGGGTGGATTCTGCGGGGACAGCACATCCTATCCCTCACTAGTCTACGGTTTTTCACTCTGATGTGCCAGGAAGCTTCTCCCTGAGAGGCACACCGTACGTTTCGCCTGTCACAGACCTGCCCTGTTCTGCATTCCAAAGCCAGGCTGGCAGAAATGATGGGAATGCATTTGTGGCCTGTGGCCTGGGCCGTGTTCCCTGACTGGCTGTCAAGGCTGCCTCTCAGGCCCAGAGGGTGCCTGCATTTGGTGGACCACCAGCTCCTTTTCTGTCCTAGGTTGGAGTCGTGCAGTACGGCGAGGATGCTGTGCACGAGTTCCACCTGAACGACTACCGGTCTGTCAAGGATGTGGTGGAAGCCGCCAGCCACATCGAGCAGCGAGGGGGCACTGAGACCCGGACAGCCTTTGGGATAGAGTTCGCTCGGTAAGCTTGTGGCCAGGGCCCCACGTTTGTCATCGCCGCTCAATGTGCCAGTGGATCTGATTCTCTGCTTCCTTCCCTTCCCTGTGTGCACAAACCTTCTAGGCTGGATTCAGTGGTTGGCCCTCATGTAGCAGCCCAAGTCCATGGACTGACGGACTTCACCCTCAGCAATCAGGGGAAGGTCTGATTCTTGGGGGTTTCATCAGCCAGACTCCAGTGCTGATGCCTTTAACCTGGCCAAACACACCTGCTTGTCAGGAAGTGACTGGAAAGGCAGTGGCGGGCGTGACGCTGTGGGGGGTGGGAGTGGCAGATTCGAGGTGCCCAAACCTCCGTTTCCAGCCTGCACAGTTCCAATTTGAGTAGTGTGGCTTGTTCGGACCTGCTCTTGCAGGCCCACCAGCTGTCCCAGCGCAGGTTAGGCTTGCATCCTTAACTTAATTCAATTTTGTCCTATGAGGGATGTTAAAATTTCCTGCTTGATGATGTCACTTCTGGCCATGACATTACTTCCAGGTTAATGGCATCACTTCTGGTGGGCCCCCAACAGATTACCCTTCTAAAAAGTGGGTCCCAGTGCTAAAAGGTTTGAGAATCACTGCCCTAGAACGTTCTTTCCTGTTTGGGGGGGGAAAAGGGTGCATCTCATAAGAACATAAGAACATAAGAAGAGCCCTGCTGGATCAGGCCAAAGGCCCATCTAGTCCAGCTTCCTGTATCTCACAGCGGCCCACCAGGTGCCCCAGGGAGGCATGAGACAACAAGATGCTTGCATCCTGTTGCCACTCCCTTGCACCCGGTACTCTGAAGCAGCCCACCACCTTTGTAAGGAGGTTGCACAATCCATCATTGCCTATAGCCCACGATGGACCTTTCCTCCAGAAATCCGTCCAATCCCCTCTTAAAGGCATCAAGACCAGATGCCATCACCACCTCCTGTGGCAAAGAGTTCCACAGATTAACTATCCACAGATTAACAGGTCTCCCCACTGTCTCTCACTCCTCCATGTTTACTCATGAGAGGAAGACACTGCTGCTGTTTTGGAACCTTTCACAGAAACGACAGGACTGGCTCCTCGAGCCAAGAGGGCGGAGCTCCTCGCCAAAGGATGCTGGTCCTTCCCCTGCAAGGTAACTTCTGGGAATGGCACGCTGACTCCGCCCCGTCTCTCGCCTTTCAGCTCGGAAGCGTTTCAGAAGGGTGGGCGGAAGGGCGCCAAGAAAGTGATGATCGTCATAACAGACGGCGAGTCCCACGACAGCCCTGACCTGGAGAAGGTGATTGAAGGCAGCGAGAAGGACAACGTCACCAGATACGCCGTGGCCGTAAGTCCTCGCCCTGCCCCACTTCTGGTGGGGCTGGTGGTGCACCAGAATCTCATTGCCAGGAGGGCAAGGTCAGGGTCCCATGAAGTAGCTGCACCCCAAATCTGACCCAAATCTTCGGGCCACCTGTCTCAGTATTGACTACTTGGACTGGAAGCGGCTCACCAGGGTTTCAAGCGCAGGGTCCTTCTCAATGTTAATTCTGCAGGTGCTGCCAGGGCTGGAACCTGGCATGTGTGCAGTGGAAGCTCCATCACTGAGAGCATAATCCTAAACTGGATATGCTAAAAGATTCTTACCAATCTCCTTGGTTTAGGTTATTTACTTTAAAACTTTCCTCACTTGGTATATCTTTGGAATCCCTTTTTGACTCCTCTTTATTCTTTGCTCATAACATTATCAAATCCAAATTATATCAATTAGAACTTGACCTTATGAAATCTCACTCAAATCCTATCTGTTCTCCTCGCTTTTATGGTTTATCCTCACTTCGTAACCCTCCTTTCAACTACTTTTATCAACTATCTAATCCTTTCCTCCGCAGAGCCTTTATGTTGGCTCGTTTAAATATTCTCCCCACTGCTTACCACCTTGGGCGTTTTCGTCGGATTCCACGTGAAAACAGACTCTGTCACTTCTGTTCTGAAGTTCCTGATTCTCTTCACCATATTCTTTTACATTGTTCCTCTCTTCAACTACTTCGCTTTCGTTATCTTCAACCAATTTTAGCTGCCCCTTTTTTCCCCTCTGCTAATCCTCTTCCCTTTTTTATTGAACCACCTATGCTTTGATGTGACTAAGGCAGTTGCTTCCTTTTTGATGGAAGTTCTTAAGATTAAGAGCTGACTTTCTGTCACCGTCTATTGTCTTTGTTATTTATTGTCACTATTATTATAACTATGCCAATAAAGGTTGGAAATCGAAATCGAACTGGAGTTAGGCCAGCATAAACTAAGCCAGCAAAGTTTGGCCAGCACAAGGGCCACCGTCAAGCATGTTTGGACTACTCTCGGAGTCAGGGAGGATGGCGCCCGACTGTGTGCTGGCCTCTCTGACTCAGAGAGTGGTCCAAACATACTTTATGGTGTCCCTTGTGCTCGCCAAACTTTGCTGGCTTAGTTTACGCCAGCCTAACTCATTTTAGGATTGTGCCCTGAGCCACTGCAGGTCTCTATTGACCAAATGCTCTAGGGCAGAGATGTCTACAGCACTTTGGTGTGCCGCAAATGATCTGCAGATGTGCCACAAGAGTTTGGGGGTGGGTCATTGATTAGTGAGGCACAGATTTAGAGAGGGGACCTATAGCTTGCCTCTGTTCTTTTTTCCCATCATCCAAAGAGTGTAGGCTGATGTTGGGTAAACATTGTGTATTTCTATGTCCCTAGTATGACGTGGCAACTGTGCTCCTGTTCTGAACCTGCATATTCCGTGGCAGGCTCCATAATCTGGTGCTTTGCCTGTAGAAGGTTCCCGGGTCAACCCTTGGAATCACCAGTTAAGGGGACCTTGGGAAGCCCGAGGTCTGGAGTAGCCACCGCCAGCCAGGGTAGAGACCTTAGCTAGACCGACAGCCATCAGCAATTTTGTCATCACAGCCTCACTGGACCTTTTTTGCCTTTGAGGATCTGCCCCTTGCCAGATGCCTTTCAGGTGGTATAGCCCAAGTTCCGAGGTCTATCCCTTTCTCTTCTCCAATCCAGGTTCTTGGTTATTACAACAGGAGAGGAATTAATCCAGAAGCTTTTCTGAAAGAGATCAAATACATTGCCAGCGACCCAGATGACAAGCATTTCTTCAATGTCACAGACGAAGCTGCTCTGAAAGATATTGTGGATGCTCTTGGGGAAAGGATCTTCAGTCTGGAAGGTGAGCTGCCTGCACACAGACTTGGCATTGCAATCTGCAACTGCACTCTCAAGAGCTATTCCTGCTTTGGAAAGCCGGGGAAGGGGAAAGAGGTTTGGATCAGGGACCTGGCAAGCAGGGCAGCTATTGTTTTTGTCTCTTCCATCCTGATTCGGTAACTTGGGGCACAATCCTAACTGTTAGGCCAGCAAAGTTTGACCAGCACAAGGAACACAGTAAAATATGTTTGGACCACTCTTGGAGTCAGAGAGGCGCCACCCCCTTGATTTGAACTCAGTACCTCAGTTCATAGCTTTCATGTTCAAATATACCAATGGAAAGTTTGCCAGAATCCAAAAGGACATGCGCTGAGTTGCACCCACAGATCTCTTGCATATTTGGGGCCCCATGGCAGGAGGCACGAATGGGTTGGTACCTGCCGTCAGGATGGGCGAGGAAGCCTGTGTGGGTCAGGGAATCCCATGCAGCTTCCGTGAGTCCCACAGTTGGAACAGATGGTTCAATGGAAGGGTGTGGCTGGATTCCAGGGTTTTAAAGAGATACATTGGACTGGGATGAATGGGGGTCTGCCGGTTTCTCCCTCTTTGAGACCCTGCCACGGCTATTAGTATCAAAGATATTCGCTGCTTAATGCACCAGCATTCCAGTGGGAAGCAAGATCTCTCTCTCTCTCTCTCTCTCTCTCTCTCTCTCTCTCTCTCTCTCTCAGCACCTGGCTATTTTTCTGCCAGTGGGTGCTGATCATTCTTTAAATGGCTCCCCCTTATTTCTAGGCACCAACAAGAATGAAATATCCTTTGGCCTCGAAATGTCCCAGACTGGATTTTCATCACATATTGTGGAAGTGAGTGAATAATATTCTTGTTTTTGACATTTCCTTCTGTGATTCATGTGTCTTTGGCGTATGGCGGATGTGAGTGAGCCTTAGAAAGCTTCTGGCGCATAATGGATGAGTCCCTCAGAAGGCCCATGTATGGTAGCAAACGGCACCTGGTGTATTGTATTCTGATGCTGGAGGTGATGCCAGACAATCCTCTCGCCTGTGGGCTCATTTCCTTGCATGATGTGTAAGAGGTGCTTGGAACGAGCGCCCAGAAATGTCCAAATATGTTTCTCATTGGCCGTTTATGGAAAGTGACACCAAGAAATAGTTTCCTCCGTTATTTCTAAGAATGTGTTGACTGAAAGTGGAGATGGAAATTGTTCCTTGACATCTCCAGGCCAAGTATTCCAGCACAGTGCAGCTTTGGCAGGGCCAGTCCTGCTATGAGGGGTCAGGATGCTGTGAGTGACATTAATAGGGCAAGCTGATGCCTGCCTGCTCGGAGGTCCCACTGAGTTCAATGAGGCAGGCAGCCTAATCCTGAGCTCCCTGGCCCCCTGTAGGAGTAGCAGGAGCAAAATGGCTACCACTGCACCCTGCAGGATCTTCCCCTTCCCCCAAGGAAGGCTGTGGGGTCCACAATGGGACTCCTTGTGCAGGGCCAACTCCAAGAGCGACAGGGCCCAGTGCAGGACATGGGGGACGTGGGGGCCCCCACTCACCATGAAAAGTGCTTTTGGTGCTACGCGCAAAGTACGGTGCCTGGAAATAGTTGGTGGTAACATGATAGTGGTGCTGTAAACTACTTCCAGGAAGCCCATTTTGGGCTGTTCAGGGGCAGGTGGGATGGCCCAAGGTAAAGCCGTCCTGCTCACTCCACTGAGTGCCAGCCCATAGAGATCCCAGCTGCAGCAGGCGGCAGTATGCTTGCTGTGTTCTTGCGGGGGGCCGCCCAAAGCGTGGGGCTCAATGTGATGACATTGGTCACCTTGGCTTAAGGCCGGCCCTGTCCTAGTGTCTCCGCCAGCCCAGTACCAGCACCCCCACAGTGTCACAAAAGTGCTTTATGGCACGTTCGTGATACTTTTAGCCTGCAGCCCTAGGATCGGGCCCTTACTCCCCAACAAATGAGAACAGCATTGCAGCCTAGAGGGCAGAATGTCATCAGCTGAACTTTCTGTTTCTATTTTGCTGGGATAGGGAAGGCCCCATTTCATTTATTCCGTTTTGTTCATTCTGCTTGTAATTTCCCTTTCTAAAGAAAACCCCAGCCAACAATACAATGAGGGCTGAATGCTGGCTGGGGGCCAAAGGGGGCTGCATCCCCATCAGCTTTCAAGGGCGACTAGCCCAACGCTGGAGTGAGGAAAGCGCACCAGCATCAACAACAGGTAGCAATCCCCTGGAACAATCCTACACGATAATATAAAATTGCTCTGATGGGGACTTCTGGTTAGAAGCGTCCTGATAAATGCAGCCCTTTTACTCTAGCAGCAGCCAAGGGGCAAAAAAACCCACAGAACCTGGAGCCAACCCACAGTCTTGCCCAGTGGTGTCATCTAAATGATTTAAGAACAGGTGCTCACTTTTGATTGGCACGTGTCGGGACCCGCCCACCGGAAGTGACGTCATAAGCCAGAAGTGATGTCGTGGCAGGAAGTGACATGAAAAAAGCCCTTTTGGAGGCCTCAGATGATTTTAAACTGACCCAACAGTTGCAACAGTATTCCACAGCACCCCCAGAACATGTTAAGGAGGCCTGGCATCATGTTAAGACCCCAGAGCAACTCATTTTTCAGTGGCAAGGAAAGGAAAGGCTCCGCTCGCTGCCTGCCTGCCTGGCTCTGAGAACATGCAGGCAACTCAAACATGCAGGAAATTCAAACGTTGCAGAGGGCGGAGTCGACGAGTGGGCGGGCGAATGGGCGGGGCCAGCTGTAATCCTAGAAACTGGTACTCACGTACCCCAGCGTACCCCCTGCATGACATCACTTGCCATGGGGAGGCCCCGCGCGGGCACAGTGACGATGCCTGGGCCTGGCTTGGAGCCTTGCATTCCCGTGACACGAGGCTACTGGCAGGCCGGCTGCTGCTTCTTGAGTGCAGGTTAGAGGAGGCACAGCATAAACAACAGGAAGCAATCTGCACAGCCTGCCTCCCAGAGGGCAGGGGAGACGCAGCCCACTGAACATGGCAACCTTGCCTGGGGGTCTGCAGCTCAGCTCTTTCATCACACAGTGATGTGCAGTGATGTGCAGAAGCGTGATGTGCAGAAGTCCATCCGGTGCTGCGCGGAGCTGTGCCTGTTGAACTTCTGCCCGCTTCATACTTTCAAAGGCGCAGGAGTCACTGCCATGGCAAAAGAAAGCTGCAGCCCCTGGATCTCTGTGGTCAGCAGGCCAGTAGCAATGCCCTGAGGCTGAGTCCTTTTGCTGCTCTTGCAAAAAACTGAACTCCCGGAGAAGCCAAGCTGCCAAAACTGACACGTCTGGGGAAGTTGGCAGGCCTTGGAATATTTCACTTGCTGACTTGGCAACATTCCTGAAGTCCTTTGAAGTGCTCGATGCGCGCAGCGAAAATGCAGCTCGCTTAGCCAAATGTGCCAGACGGTTCTAGGCAGCAGTTGAAAAACCCGGCCCACCACTCAGTGTTCAGGGAAGCCCACTGGCCTCGGCAGAAGGGAGGGGACTGGCAGAGGGCACTGGGAAAGACCCTCTTCCTAGAGGCCCCTCTTAAGGATTGCCCCTCTTAAGCAATCCTGGTCTTTTTCCTAGTGTGTGTGTGTGTGTGTGTGTGTGTGTGTGTGTGTGTGTGTGAGAATGAGAGAGAGAGAGAGAGAGAGAGAGAGAGAGAGAGAGAGTGCCTATGAGAGAGTAATGCCCTTTTCAGGTGTTCAAAATGGGGGTCATGATTAATGCCTGTGGGGTGTGTGGAAGAGCCCACTCTGGGCAATCATTAGAACATGGCTAGAGGCTCTGCCAGGGATCACCCTGGGAGAAAGTAGGCTGACCAAAGGGAATAGCTCCTAGTGGTTAGTGCTTATACAAGCTTTCTTGCTCCCTGTTCCCCTTTTTAGTAGGGCAGCAACTGAAGAAAGAGCCCTCCCAGGAAAGCACTGAAATCCAGGGGCTATTAAAAATCAGAACCACAGTAGGGACTAAGCAATCAGACATGACAACCCCTTGCAGCAACAAGTGCGCGTGGATGGCTGATGGTGGCTTTTCAACGACCAAAAACCTCTGTGGGAGGGTTGCCCCCGGCTGTTTTTTAGACTGCTGAATTTGCACGGGAGCTTCTAGGCAGTTAAAGGTAAAGGTTTCCCCACGACCGAATGGTCTAGTCGTGACCGACTGTAGGGGGCAGTGCTCATCTCCGTTTCAAAGCCTGTAGAGCCGGCGTTTGTCCAAGGACAAAGTTTCCGTGTTCATGTGGCCGGCATGACTGTACGCCGTAGTGCACGGAACACCGTTCCCTTCCCACCGAAGTGGTCCCTATTTATCTACTCGCATTTTTTAGGTGCTTTCGAACTGCTAGGTTGGCAGGAGCTGGGACAAGCAATGGGAGCTCACTCCATCACGCAGTCTCGAACTCCCAACCTTGCGGTCGAAAGCCCAGCAACAGCAGATTAACTCGCTGCGCCACCACGTCCCCTGTTCTAAGCAGTTAGAAGAGTCCAAAAATAAGGGAAAACAGGCCAAAAAAGAGGCAGAAAGTGGGTCGCTGCAGATTCCTCGTGGAGTAGAGCCCAAGGAGAGGCTGCCTGAGTTTTGACCCTTGCTTTGACTTTGGGAGATGGCTTTTGATTGTTGACACTTGAGCTCCTCGCATGGACATAAGAACATAAGAACACAAAAAGAGCCCTGCTGGATCAGGCCAAAGGCCCATCTAGTCCAGCTTCCTGTATCTCACAGCAGCCCACCAGGTGCCCCAGGGAGGCATGTAACAACAAGATGCTTACATCCTGTTGCCACTCCCTTGCACCCGGTACCAGTAGCCCACCACCTTTGTAAGGAGGTTGCACAATCCATCATTGCCTATAGCCCATGATGGACCTTTCCTCCAGAAATCTGTCCAATCCCCTCTTAAAGGCATCAAGACCAGATGCCATCACCACCTCCTGTGGCAAGGAGTTCCACAGATTAACTACCCGCTGGGTAAAAAAGTACTTCCTTTTATCTGTTTTAACTCTCCCAACCCTCAGCTTTAGTGGATGCCCCCTGGTTCTGGTGTTTTGAGAGAGGGAAAAGAACATCCCTCTATCGACTTTATCCCTTCCATGCATAATTTTGTATGTCTCAATCATGTCCCCCCTCAGGCGCCTTTTTTCTAGACTGAAGAGCCCCAAACGCTGCAGTCTTTCTTCATAAGGGAGGTGTCCCAGCCCCGTAATCATTTTTGTCGCTCTCTTCTGCACCTTTTCCAACTCCACTATGTCCTTTTTGAGATGCGGCGACCAGAACTGGACACAATATTCCAGGTGTGGCCTTACCATTGATTTGTACAATGGCATGATAATATTGGCTGTTTTATTCTCAACCCCTTTTTTAATGACCCCAAGCATGGAATTGGCCTTCTTAATTGCTGACGCACACTGGGTCGATACCTTCATTGAATTTTCCACCAGCACCCCAAGATCTCTCTCCTGAGCTGTCACAGACAGCTCAGAACCCATTAGCCTATAGGTAACGTTTTGGTTTTTTGCCCCAACGTGCATCACTTTACATTTGTCTATGTTGAAACGCATCTGCCATTTGGCTGCCCATTCCCCCAACTGGGAGAGATCACTCTGCTAGGAACCGCAGGGGCTGGCTTGTTCCTGGTCCGACTGTTTGCTTTGCTTCCCACGGTCAGGATGGGATCTTGCTTGGAGCCGTGGGCGCCTACGACTGGAACGGAGCCGTGCTGAAGGAGACCAGCAGTGGCAAGGTGGTTCCCCTCCGAGAATCCTACCTCCAAGAGTTTCCCGAGGAGCTGAAAAATCATGGCGCGTATCTAGGTGAGGAGTGTGGCTGGAAATGGCTGGGCAAGGGAAGAGGAAGGGGAGGTTCTTTGGCATGACTGATGGCTTCTCTCCATACTTCGTGCTGCACAATTGCTTCAGCAGGGCCTGAACACAGCAGTCCAGTCTAGATCATGTCTAACATTAGCACACACACAAAAATCTGCAACCCAAGGGATGGCACTTTTGCATTGCAGGGCTGTGATCCAAAAGAAACCTTGAATTAGACCATCCGCGGGGCCGGCTTTAAGCCAATTGCTCCCAATTGAACCTCATGCCTAAGGGTGTGTGTGTGCTGCACTAGAATAAAAAATTAAATTAAAATTTTTACAAAATCATTTCACAGCCTCCAAAACAAGTGGTTTTGTAACTATTTACTTTTCAATGGCAATCTACACATTTTGTCTGTTTACTTGTAGGCTCACATGATTCCAATTGCATATTAAAATGTGCTTGGATCCTTCTGGTCCAGTGGTTTTCAAACTCTCTCGGAGAGTTTGCATCGCTGTAAGTGTGTGCAGGTTGTGATCACAAAACCGGAAGTTGTTGTGATCGCTTCTTGGATTCATTCGGCTGTTTGGGGAGGTCTGCAGAGGCTTCCGCAGGGCTCCCCGCACCCCTGGGAACCAGGTGGTGTGACAGGTAAGGCAATCAGAGCCCCTGTCACACTGGGCAGTGCTGCGATCTTGGGGATCACGTTGCCGCCTTCCACCCTCCCCTGCCCCTTAAAGGCAAACAGGAAGAGGCTTTCAGGCTGGGACATTGCGACGCCCCAGTTTGAAAGCCTCTGCTTTGGTCCATTAACTCACCTGCACAATTTGATTGCTTTCCAGTCTACCACAGAGATAGAACGTCTATTATAATAAATGTTATTTATATCACTTGGGGCCCCACAAAAAATGTTTCCAGTTGGGACCTGCAGCTCCTAAGCAAGGCCTCGACCAGCTGTTTGTGATGGAAAGGTAGCCAGCTTTTGACTCGTACAGAATTTTGCTTGAAGCAGAAAGAAGAACCCTGTGATACCTGAAAGCTTTCCTGCTGTTCCTACCAACACACCTTCGTCGAATCTTATTGGAGTTTGGCTCTTACTTGTCTCTGGGATGGGCCAAACTGTAACTGTAACTTATAGCAACATGGCTATAAGTACATAAGAACATCAGAAGAGTGCTGTTGGATCAGGCCAAGGCCCATCTAGTCCAGCTTCCTTTATCTCTCAGTGGCCCACCAGAAGCCTAAGGAAGCACAAAAGACAGCAATATGCCTGCATCCTGTTGACACTCCCTTGTAGCTGGCATTCTGAGGTTATTCTGAGGTAAAATTCTGAGGTAAATATGAGGTTAAGAAAACATGTTTACTATCCAGTCTGTGGGATGTACCAATCTTGGCATTAAGAACATAAGAAGAGCCCTGCTGGATCAGGCCAAGGCCCACGTAGCCCAGCTTCCAGTATCTCACAGTGGCCCACCAGATGCCTCAGGGAGCACACAAGACAACAAGATATATTTGCCACTCTCCTGCATCTGGCATTCTGAGGCTAGCCTACAGAGCTAGCCTGGCTGCCAGTCAATCCCTCGTTGCTCCCTGGTTTTCTTCCTGCTTCTGTGCTTTCCTTAGTTTTTGCCATAATTCAGATATTGTGACACCCAGACTGCGCAGGCTTTCCCCTCTGCAGCGGATCTCAGCTTCACAGGGATGATGCAAGTTAAAGCGCTGGTGCAAGAAGCAGGCATCGACCCCTCCCCTGTGCCATGGCCCCTGCCCAAATCAGCCTCCCTCCCAGCTGATTTTGGAAGCATAAGAAAATGTCGGGTGTTCCAGTGGCAGAACACCACATCTGGTTTGGCCCTGAAGCATAGAAACCAAGCATATTTGTGCAAAAGGAATAAATGAGCCCTCAGAAGTTGCACAATCTGTTTTGGTGGTAGGAATGAGATTGGAAATGGCTTTTTAAGAAATGTGTATGGCCTGGTCTGCTTACATCGCACTGTCTTTTTGTATGTGTTTATGTGTGTGCTGCAGGTTACACTGTCACCTCGGTGGTTTCTTCAAGCCACAACAGGATCTATGTAGCTGGAGCACCCCGGTTTAACCACACAGGGAAAGTGATTGTTTTCACAATGCACACCAACCGAAATCTTACCATCCACCAGTCCCTGAAAGGAGAACAGGTAAGGGCTGTCGTTGGAGGGCATTGGTGGTAGAGCAGGTGGAGCTAGCCAGTGGGAAAGGGGATTAAAAGGTTGCAGAATATCTCAACAATTCAGGTGACCCTTAAAAGACAGATCATCTCAGCATACCTAATGAACCAGCTTTTCCCATTCCTACCCCCTGCCCAGATTATCACCTGGGATCCTGCTTCAGTTGCCCAGCTTGTCAGAAGTATGGCTGGCATCCAAACAGAACGGAGCCTTTTTGGTAGCAATACCCACCCTCCAGAATGCCCTCCCCTTAGAGGCTAGGCAGTCACCTTCTCTTCAAACTCATAGGTGTCAGGTCAAAATCCCACAGTCCAGCCAGCATGTGCTGTGAATCAACCCTAGAGCTGGTTTTGCTGCTGCTTGGATTTTTAGGTTGTTCTGTTGCTACAGCTGGTTAATTTGTGTTATGATTTTGATGAAATTGATCTTTTTCTGAACTTGTTGATTTTTAGATTGATGATGTTTAATATAGTATCAATATCCTGTTGTGCATCCCCTTGGCCTCTTGAGAGGTAGAAAAGCTTTTAAAAATGAAATACGGGAGTGCCCCAGTATCCACTAATTCGGTATCCACAGTGTCAGTTATCCAGGGGTACCACAGATACTGGGATTCCTATTAAAAAGATGGGGAAACATTAAACAAATCTCTTTTTGTACCTTGTTGCAGCAAAACCACATCTTTAAAAAGGTTCCCCAATATCCACGGTTTTCAGGTTCTGCGAAACGGAACCCCAGCAGATACTGGGGCATGCCTGTACAAATAAAATTAAAAGTGGTGTACTCAGGAGTATGTATCTAGCCTTTATGTCCACCGAAGCAATTTGCAGGCAGAGTGCAGGGCTGAAAATCCTAATATTAGCATTGATAACCACTGAGCAGTCCTATTCTCCAGGGGCTCATTTCATCAACTGTTTATCCCAGTAGTCATCACAATTTCCTGTGGCAATGAGTTCCATAGGAAGGCTATGTATTATGTGAAGTACACCCAATTTGCTCGTCCTAAATTTTTACCTAGAGGTTTCAGTGAGTGATCTCGGGTGTTTGCATTTTGAGAAGTTTGAGTGAACCCAGTGCTTGACTGTCTGGATACTTGCGCATAGACACAATCTGTAAAGACCACCCTGGGGGATCAGTCGAAAAACTGTCATTATCTGGCCTTGAGCAGAGACAAATAAACCCGAATCCCATCATAAATAAATTAATAATGCTTGCCACAGACATGGGGCAAAAATGTATCCAGTCAGAAGGACGTAGCATCTCTAAGAGAGGAAATGAATATAATCCTCAATCTTCTAGGATCAAAGTTTCTAGTCTGTATTTTTTTTTTCCAGGTCTAGACAAGGAGATGATAAATTGTTTCCTTTTATGAATTCCTGTCATTCCAACAGTGTCATTCCAGATGCCATGAATTTCTTGGAAGCCTCTGAAAATTGAGAAAGACAAAGCGCTTTTTCCACATGTGTGTGAGACTGTCCTCATTGCTTTTTTTTTTCCAGATTGGTGCCTATTATGGAAGTGAAATCAATTCTGTGGACGTGAATGGTGATGGGGTCACTGATCTCCTGTTGGTTGGAGCCCCCATGTATTTCAGCGAGGGGAGAGAGAGGGGGAAGGTGTCCGTCTATCTCCTGAAAGAGGTAAACTTACTTGACGTTGGACTCGCACTTTGTGGCACTTGGCACATTAAAATAAAAGCCCCTTTTCCTGCAATTCTGCCTCTGCATGTGAACATAAACTCAGACAAGAGTAGAATGAGTATGCTGGGCATGGGCAGAACACATTTTTGGGTGGAGAGGACTGCAAGGGCTCAATTCTTTGAAACTGGACAAATTCCTAGGCTGAGGGTGCAATCCTAACCTGGAGTAAGGCTGGCACATTTAGGCCAGCAAAGCATGGCTGGCACAAGGGGCACCGTAAAGTACTTTGCTTTGCTGGCCTAACTCCAGATTAGGATTGTGCCCTATGGTCGGGGACAGGCCATTAATTCTGGGTATATGATTATCTAACCAGTTGAGCTATTATTTTGCACCGGGCTGATGGACCTTGGAGGTCTAGTAAAAAAACAAAAAGGGGGGTCCATTCCACAAGCCCCACCATAGCCTGACACCTCTGCTCTGTTTTTAAAAAGGTCCTTTTTCACTTTCCATACCTTACCTAACAGCAGTCATGCATGGTTCAAATAGCCCAGGGGAAAGTTAATGGGTCATGTGAGAAAAGGCCCTCTAACCATTGGGCATTTATACTGCATCTGGGATTATCTTTTGCAGCCGTCTTCAGCCTAAGCTGAAATGCCAGATTTTGCCTTTCCCAGTCTTGTTTTTATTTGGTTCTCAAAGAAGATAATTGGATGAGACAAGAAACACAGAACTCAGCTCCAACATTCTCCACTGTGCTTGTGGCTGATTCTTTAGGAAAGAGATTCCCGGGGTCATGAAAGAGACCAGAACTGTTTCCCCTGCCTGGGAGCTCAGTCGCTCACAGGCCTGGTGTGTGCTTTTTGGAGTTCAGGCAGGGAGGCGAGAAGAACTGACAACAACCACTGAAAGGAGGGAGAGAAGCCCTTCTTCTCCTTGCCGTGGTTCTCTCTGAAGCTGGCCCAAGATGTAAATCTGTGGAAAGGGAGTAAGCAGAGACCTTCTTGGCAGGGAAGTGGCAGTTGTACAGCCAGCATTCCTCAGGCACTAACAGCGCAATCCTAAACCCCGCGCAGTGTCAGCGCAACGTCAGGCAACTGCGCCCTGAGTGCCAACGCAGGAACACCGATCAGCACCCTCGCGCCTGCGCTTAGGCAACAGAACCAACGCTGCAGAAAGCGCCGTCCCTGCTGCGTCGGCGTGAAGGAGGCTCCGTGCCGAGACAGCATGGGAATTGGAGGGAGGGAGGAAGGCGGGCAGTGGCGTCATTCACCCGGTACGCTGGGCGGGACTTACCTTTAAGCGGCAGTCCGCCCGTTGCGACACGCCGCGTTCCGCCACTTTCCCGCCCGCCCCGGCGTGACGCAACAGGCGGACTGCCACTCAAAGGTAAGTCCCGCCCAGCGTACCGGGTGAATGACGCCACTGAAGGCAGGGCAGGACTTGGGCATGACGTGGACGGGCTTGGGAGGTGGCCATACGGCCACGTCCTAAGCCCATCAGGGAGGCTGCATGGCCCCGATTCAGGCCGCGCGATCTCCTTGGATCTGTGCCCGCTCATTAGCGGGCACAGATCCGAGGAGCACCTGGGGACGCTGGAGCCTCCCCTATGGTAAGGGAGCACACGCTCCTTTGCCGCAGGGAGGCTCCAGCTTCCACCTACCCAGCGCTGGATAGAGCGCTGGGTGGCCAGCGCTAACAGTCCAGCGCTGGGTAGGATTGCACCCTGTCTGCTCCTGTGTGTAAAATCTGCCGGAAGGATGCAGTGCGCTGCCTCACTGCAGTGCTGTGATTCACCACTCACAAGTCCATCAGCATCCTTCATGTCTGCGTTCTTGTAATGACCTATGGTTAATACAATAAATTTGACTGACTGTCTGACTGACTTCATGACTGCTTCGTGATCTCCTGAGACAGTTCATCCAGGGTCCTGTATCCGCGTCCTTCCTTTTGTCCTTGGAACTCCCTTCCACCTTGCAACTGACCTGCTTCCTCTTAACATCCGAGGACCAAACTAGATTCTACAGCAGGAACTTCCACGTTCAAGAGCAGGGGGCATGATTAGGGTCAAGGAGGAGGCTCACTGTTTGCCCGCACATCCGTCCCCTAAGTTAAATCCTCTTTTGCACCTGTTGGAACTTCCAGCTGCTGTTTTCTCCTTGGCCTCCGGGATTCTAGTCAGCAGTGGAAGAGACCCCAGGTCTAAAGTCTGCCCACCTCTGCCTCCATGTGATGGGACCCCCAAGCGCCCTGCATGAGCCTTTTCTTTGTCTTGTTCGTCTGCGTTTCCTCCTTTTGGGCCTCTCTGTGTTTCAGGCTCTAGTTTTGGATGGGAGCCGTCGTACTTGTCCAAGGCTCGTTTGGGTTTTTGTGCTTCCCTAAGTGCTTGCTGGCCACTTGTGTTGCTTCATTTTTATCCTGTCTTTCCAGGACCGGTTTGTTTCCAACGGGACCCTGCAAGACCTGCCCAGCTACCAGAATTCCCGGTTTGGCTCCTGCATTGCAGCAGTGCCTGACATGAATCAGGACTCGTACAATGACGTGGTGGTGGGTGCTCCTCTTGAGGATGAGCACCAGGGAGCCATTTATATCTTCCACGGCTACCAGGAAAACCTTCTTCGGCAATATAAGCAGGTAGGGCTCACCTGCAGGCTGGAGGGGGAGAGGACGGCAGCGTTGGCCAGGCAGGGCAGGGACCAGCAGCGGAGGCCCATCCCTTGGCAGCAGGCACACATGAGGCCCCTCACCCAATTTCTGGTATCTCCAGCCCCAAGGATCAAGTAGCCCTGGCTGGGCATGGACCCCTCTGTGCCTGAGACCTGCTAACAGTCAAGTAGGCAGCCCTGGGCCATATGCAGTGGTGTCATCCAAATGATTTAGGAACAGGTACTCACTTTTGATTGGCACTTGTTGGGGTCCACCCACTGGAAGTGACGTCATAAGCCGGAAGTGATATCATGATTGTTGCCATGGATGTGATCATGTTTGTAATAACTTCAGCTTGTGGTTAGTGTTGATTTAACTTCTATTGCTTTGCTTTCTAAAGATGTGTATACACATATTTTGCTTAAACTGTTCCCTGGTTAAATAGCAGGGGCCAGCTTCTAGTGGGCGGGCCCAGCTCAACTTCTAGGAACCGGTACTCGCGTAGTGGGTGCATGACATCACTGGCCATATGGGAGAATGGCCTGGCTCAGTGCAAGGCAATCCCGTGCCAAGTGCCTTTTGACTGATGGCATCATGGCATTCAGCAAAGACAGGCCACCTTGTACCAGGAGCACAATCCTCACCTGGCGTTAGGCCAGCATAGTTAGGCCAGCGCAAGGGCCACCGTAAAGCACGTTTGGACCACTCTCTGAGTCAGGGAGGATGGCACACATCTATATGTCGGCCTCCCTGTCTCCGAGAGTGATCCAAACGTGCTTTACGGTGTCCCTTGTGCCGGCCAAACTTTGCTGGCCTAACTCCAGGCTAGGATTGCGCCCTAAATCAGAGGTTCTCAAACGTTTTAGCTCAGGACCCACTTTTTAAAGTGGCACTCTCTTGAGACCCACCTAGTTTTGCAAGACTTTAAAAAAGGTTGAACTAGAAAGAAATAACGTTTTAATCTATTTACCTGGCAAACGGCAGGAGCTCAGCTCTATGCCGGGCAGCTAGCATCTGTCTGGTCTTGAGTAGCCACAGTGCTTAAAGCAATTAGTGACCTGGTCTTCCTGTCACCTGTGCTTTCCTTGGATGCTCTGCGGGACCCACCAGAAATCTGCACACTCCTAAGCAAATGTGCTGCCCTCCTCGTGCAGGGGGTGTTTGTGCCAGAAAGTTGTGATGACTTTCCTTCTCACTTTTTTTGTTTTAGAGAATAGCAGCCGCTGACCTTTCTCCAGGCTTAATGTACTTTGGGTGCAGCATCCACGGGGACCTGGATATGAATGAAGATGGGCTCATCGACCTTGCTGTTGGATCCCTCGGAAGTGCTGTGCTGTTATGGTTGGTTTCGCCAAATTCAGGGTGGACCATGAGGTCAATGCCCAGGGTGGTCACATGTAGGGTGGCCACATGCAACGCCAGCTCTAGAAGTGGCGGGGCCAGTGGCGTTATTCACCCGGTACGCTGGGCGGAACTTACCTTTGAGCGGCAGTCCGCCCGTTGCGTCACGCCGCGTTCCGCTGCTTTCCCACCCGCCAGGTGGGCCGGAACGCGGCGGAACGCGGCGTGACGCAACAGGCGGACTGCCGCTCCAAGGTAAGTCCCGCCCAGCGTACCGGGTGAATAACGCCACTGGGCGGGGCCAGCACTGGGCAGGGCCCCACCCACCTCACGGAGCCCCCCTCACCAAGAAAAGCACTGGTGGTGCTGTGCACAGCACTTAGAAATAGTTGGTGGTGACATGCTGACATCACCACCAACTGCTTCCAGGAGGCCCAATTTTGAGAGAGAGGGGGGGCAGTGGGGAGGGCCCAAGGTCAAGCTGCTCTGCTTGCCCCACTGATTTAGGGCACAATCCTAACCTGGAGTTAGGCCAGCAAAGTTTGGCCAGCACAAGGGCCACTGTAAAGGACGTTTGGACCACTCTCGGAGTCAGAGAGGCTCACCTTCGTGCACCATCCTCCCTGACTCCGAGAGTGGTCCAAACGCATTTTACTGTGGCCCTTGTGCCAGCCCAACTTTGCTGGCCTAACTGTGCCGGCCTCACTCCAGATTAGGATTGCGCCCTTACAGTCCATAGAGATCCCGGCTGCAGCAGCAGGGGATATGCTCACTGCCCTGATGTGGGACCCCTAAAAGTGCGGGTCAAAGACCAATGTGATGACATTGGTCACGTTGGCTTAAGGCTGGTCCTGCCCGCATGTGATTGCCCCTGCAGCCATAATGATGTGTGGAGTTATGAGTGCACAGTGGCAAAGGGCTTAGGCCGACCTCAGCCAAGCAGTATCCTCCGCTCGGCTGGGTGTACAAAATGCCACCGCTGTGCTTCTCACCCACGTTGTCCCCACCAGGCCAGGCTGTTGCCTCCTAACGGTGCCTTTCTGAATGAAGCCACAACCCCACACCTGCACTGGCAATGAGGCCTCTCTGAGGGAGCTCAGCACCTCAGTGGTCTGTGCCTCTTCCTGTTAAGGTCCCGCAGCGTCGTCTGGATCAACGCCAGCCTTCGGTTTGAGCCTCCCAAGATCAACATCTTCAACAAGGACTGCGTGCGGAATGGAAAAGACGCCACCTGCCTCTCCGCGTTTATTTGCTTCACCCCCGTTTTCCTCTCGGCTCATTTTCAGACTGCAAGCGTGGGTAAGTGACGGGCCTTTGCCTCCAACTGGGTTTGCTCTCTCTGCTAGGCAACCGTGTCAGGATCCGACAGAAAAATTTCAAGGCGGGGGGAGCACAATTCAGCACTCCAAATGTGCAGCAAAGGAAAGTACGTACAAGGAAAGGTTGCAGCGTTTGGGGCTCTTCCACCGCAGCCTGGTGGCTTCCTTGGGGGTGGTGCAAGGGTAATAGGCTACCACAGAATGCCAGATGCAGGGGAATGGCAGCAAGATACAAGCATCTGGTTGTCTTGTGTGCTTCCTGAGGCATCTGGTGGGCAAGATACAGGAAGCTGGACTAGATGGGCCTGGGCCTGATCCGGTGGGGCTGTTCTTTTGTTTCTATTAGTACATGTCTGAAGAGGAGCATCTGGTTCTGGTGGCTGTCCAAGAGAAACGCTGTGGAGAATCTTGATTGGCCACTAGTGTGTTTACCCCAGAATTTACCTCAGAATGCCAAGTGCAAGGGAGGGGCAACAGAATGCAGGCATCTTGTTGTTTAGTGTGCTTCCTGAGGCATCTACTGGGCCACCGTGAGATACAGGAAGCTGGACTAGATGGGCCCTTGGCCCGATCCAGCAGGGTTCTTATGACTTCCAAGGCACAAAATGACCCTCCCCAACCCCTGTGACTTCTGCTTTTCAGGCAGCTGCCATTGAGAGAGGGTGTCAATGGAGCAAGAGAATTTGGCTTTAAACATTGTTCCTGGTATCTTTGTGCTTTTGCCATCTGAATCTCTCTCTCTCTCTCTCTCTCTCTCTCTCTCTCTCTCTCTCTCTCT
>JAJKFI010000026.1:5906896-5923618 GCA_029204185.1 Lerista edwardsae
TCTCTCTCTCTCTCTCTCTCTCTCTCTCTCTCTCTCTCTCTCTCACTCACTCACTCACTCACTCACTCTCTCACACACACACATACACAGAGAGAGAAAGAGAAAGAGAAAGAGAGGTAATATCCAAAGTGAGCCACAGTTTCATGGAAATGCTCCCTCTCTCACCACGTTTAGCCAAGCAAATCATCTGACTGTTTTTCCTCTTCCCCACAAAACCTCCAGGTGCCTTTCTGGAATGGATGCAACGAGGATGAGCACTGCATCCCCAATTTGGTCCTCGATGCTAAAACGGATATTCCAACTGCCATGTAAGTAGATAATACAGGGTGAGGGTGCTCTGATGGGCAGGAAATAATGCATTTGAGTGGAAGGGATTTGGGAGATCAGATTGCAGGGGGAGCTGGGAGGGGGATTACTAGAAGAGGTCACTCAGTTTTTGGATCTCATTTTTTTCTCTGTGTAAAGAAAAAAAAAGGAGCAGGCACCATTTGTCTCTATCTAGCTTGTATGGGATGGTTTCCAAAACAGCCTTCATCCGAATCTCCCCTTGGACTTTGGAGCTCCAAATTGCCATGTGTGTTTTTTGGGTTTGTAAAGCTGAACCAGTTCATTCAGCTTTCTATAGCTCTGCAGTGGCGTTCCTATAGGAGTGGGGGCAGAACATCGGCAGAGCCATCCTAACTGCCTCTTCAGCCTATGCAAGCCACTTACGCCAGCCGAGCACTGTTGTGAATGTGCCATAGAGCACACCTGCAGCACAGCCTCTGATGCAGCGCTAACGTGGGGACTTGCTTTGACGCTGCAGCACTGTCCCAAGCCCCTGGTGGGCTGCTCTGGGCCAGCTGAATTCAAAGGGTGCAGAGGCTGTTCGGGCAGGGGGGAGGCGGGAGGTAGGTTCAGAATGGGGCAAGGGGAGGGAGTTCCGGCAGGCAGGGCAGCCTGGGGAGGGGATTGGGGCTTAGGCATGGCCATTAGGCTGCATCCAAACCTGCACCTAGGAACGCCACAGTAGCTATGTTGGAAATGTTGTACATTTTTCTGAATGCCATTTGCCGAAGCTTTCGAGTCCTTCTTGGCTCCCCCCCACACACACAACAGTGATGCATTTAGGAAACATGGTCTAAAAGACGTGTGATCCTTTGCATGATTGCGTCAAGCTTCTTTTTGTGCAGGGTTTTACCCACAAATGTGCAGGAGAGCATATGCCAATCAGTAGGACACCGCACAAAAAGAATCATGCATCACATTGAGATTGTACAATCATGTACATTCATATCAGTGTATGAATTGATACTTCCCCCTCCCATCTTTTGGTGTTTAGATGAGCAGGTGTACACATCAGTCATCTGGAGGGGAGAGAGATGCAAATGAACCACCTGAGAGTGCAATCCTAACCTGGAGTTAGGCCAACAAAGTTTGGCCATCACAAGAGACAGTATAAAGTATGTTTGGAGCACTCTCGAAGTCAGAGAGGCCAGCACACAGACGTGCGCCATCCTCCCTGTCTCCAAGAGAGGTCCAAACGCACTTTACGGTGGCCTTTGAGCTGGCCAAACTTTGCCGGCTTAACCTGTGCTGGCCTAACACCAGGTTAAGACTGTGCTCTGAAAGTTGTAGCAGAGAACACATGTTCCAATCTTGGAACAACTTTTGAAATTCTCTTAGCTAAAATGGAATTTGGGAGGAGCAGAACGAAGGGCAATAGAAGAATCAAGGGGCAGAAGAGGGGTGTCTTTCTCATGCCTCCCATTGGGGCAACACCCCCCCTCCACAACACCACATCAGTAGACCACATTTGTACCAAGTCACATGACGCACTCCACCCCACGGCCCTTTGCGCAGCCACTGCTGCTGTTAGGACCAAGTGTTCCTTTTGACATTGTGAACCCCTTTGAGCCAGAAACCGTTTTTGTGTCCACTCCTCTTATGCTGACACCGGCTTCGTGACCCTTTTGGTTGAAAAGCGGCTCCTAAGTGTTCTTTGTCATAAGCACGCGCATGGCTGTAGCCAGTGGTGTCATTCAAATGATTTAGGAACAGGAACTCACTTTTGATTGGCACTTGTCGGGGTCTGCCCACTGGCCAAGCAGCTAACCAGCTTCGAGTGGGCGGGGCCAGCTCAACTTCTAGGAACCGGTACTCGCGTAGTGGTGCATAGTGGGTGCATGACATCACTGGCTGTAGCGCTGTCCTGGGGCTGCACATTTCTGGTCATGCTGCTTGGGAGCGAGAGGACCTGGGCCCTGGCCAGCCTGTCCTGGAGGGGAACAGGAGCTCTTTTGTGGGGGGGGCAGGGGTGCTGCTTCCTCCCCCTCCCCCCACTGCGCCTAACCTCCCCTCTTTCCCTAGGGAGTACTGCAGACGCGTCCTGCGGAAGTCGCACTCGGATTGCTCCGCCTACACCCTCTCCTTTGACACCTCCATTTTTGTCATAGAGAGCGCGCGGAGGAGGGTGGCCGTGGAGGCGACGCTGGAGAACAAAGGAGAGAACGCCTATAACACCGTCCTAAACATTTCCTTCTCGAGGAACCTGCAGTTTGCGAGCTTGATCCAGAAGGTGAGGGGTCCCTTCAGCCTGAGTTGTGGCAGTGGCAAGACCTCAGCGCTAATCAATCAATCAATCAATCAATCACTAGTATTTATATACCGCTTTTCAACACAAAGTTCACAAAGCGGTTTACAGGCAAATAACAACATTAAAGTTCAATGGCTCCCTGTCCCAAAAGGGCTCACAGTCTAAAAGAATGGAGAACACCCCCAGCAACAGTCACGAGAAAGACACTGTGCTGGGGTGGAGAGGGACAATTGCTCTCCCCCTGCTAAATATAAGAGGACACCACTTGAAAAAGTGCCTCTTGCCCAGTTAGCAGGGGCAATCCACTTGTTGCCCCAATTGGGGAAGCATCTTGCCCTTCGGGTGGCTATTAAGAAGCGCAAGAGAGACTCACACCAAAGTAGCAAAGGGTTTTATGACATCTGCGCAGAAGGGCAATCGCTCATCCTGACCCCTTCAGGAGAGTGGCACGCCCAACAAATTCTCACATTGGCACTTATACTTTCTTTGTTGGCACGCAGGCCAAAATGTAACTTTTTCCGGAGGCTTCTGCACAGATTCTCTTGTCTAAACTGTTTTAGCTAGCTCCTTGTGTCTACCCCTTGCAGTTGTGATAACCCACTGAGGGTGCAATCGTAACCTGGAGTGAGGCCGGCACAGTTAGACCAGCTAAGTTTGGCCGGCACCAGGGCCATCGTAAAGCATGTTTGGACCACTCTCAGAGTCAGGGAGGATGGCGCACGTCTGTTTGGCGCACGTTTGTTTGGACCACTCTCAGAGAGGCCAGCACACAGATGTGCGCCATCCTCCCTGACTCCGAGAGCGGTCCAAACGCACTTTATGGTGGCCCTGGTGCTAGCCAAATGAAGCTGGCCTAACAGTGCCAGCCTCACTCCAGGTTAGGATTGTGCTCTGACAGTATCCTGCTTCAGTACATTCCGCAAGGAGGGGGAGAGACTTACAAACACAACCATACCAGATGTTGGTACTTTGGCTACACAATGGGGTCCATCACTGTTTCCCATCTTGCCAACAAGGCCAGAGCAGGGCTGGCCCATCATGAGGCTGGCTGAGGCGATTGCCTCAGGCAGCTGATTGGCAGGAGGAGCCCACTGATGCTCCTCCCCCTCCCACTGCCTGGACTGGAAAAGGACGAGGGGAAGAGAGTCCCTCTGATGCTTGGTCCTTCCGTTCTTCCCTCCTCATTGCCTGTGACTTTGCTATTGCTGCCCTTCCTTCTGGGTGTCTGTTTCTCAGCCCAGACGTCCGTGTCCTCCTCCTTAATCTTTACAGTATCTGCTCCCTCCCTTTTTCCCCTCTAAAGAGGAGGGATAGACGGCAAAAGTATTTCCTGTCTCTTCCAAAGGGCCCAGAGCCAGCACGATGCTTGCATGCAGAGGCATTAATTGAGCCTTATGGGATCAATAAAGAGCACCGCAGGTTCCGCCATTCCTGTTCCCCGACTCCTCGTACTGGAAGGGCCTGTCGCTCCCGGAGCCTAGCTCTGCTCTTTCTTTAAGTGTGCCTGTGTCTGAGAGGGGTTGAGGCCCAATGGGAAGGGAGAGGGACCCTTTCCATCTCTGAAATGGGAATAGAAGCCGGGTATGACTGGTTATAGTAGAGGGAGTGCAGTCGCGGATCTAGGGGGGCTGGGGGGGCACAAGCCCTGGGCGCCGTCTTGGGGCCATCTTGGGGGGCGCCAGTGGCCCCCGCAACATTGCACGGGTAGACCTGGGCTCCAGAGCCCAGGTCTACCCATTGGGACCAGCCGCGGGATAGACATGGGCTCCCTGTAGGTCTGCTTCCAATGGGTAGACCTGGGCTCCTGTGGGGGGGGTCGCATTATGTCACGTGTCCCCTGGGGGCGCACTTCTATTGGGCGCCATGGGTGCCATTTTGACTAGGTCCGCCCCTGAGGGAGTGAACTCTGTCAAGACCACTTCAAAACTTAGACGGCTCCATCAGTACTGTGCCATTGGACAGACACTCCATGTGCCCGTAAGCCATTTTGTGCAGGGCACCCAAACATAAACAGGATGGGACATAAACAGGAAGCTGAATTTGACAAGGGTGCCTTGGAGCCAGCCTCCTAGACTGCCCCTGCTTTTCTCTGGCTGAGAATTGCCTGCGATGCAAAAGTCGGCTTTGTCTAATCCCGAGAGAAATCAAACAAATAAAATATATCTTGGGTGCTGCATTGGGTGCCCTAATATGGGGCAGAAAGGCAATGTACAAATCCAATAATAATAATAATAATAATAATAATAATAATAATAATAATCTATGAGGACGCAGGACAATCATACTTCTGCTGGATTATACCCGATTAGTAAAAGATTATCCCCAATCAGTAAAATACTTCCTCTGTTTTGCATCTGTAGAAAATGTGCCGGGTTCCTTACCAGCCAGTCCTGCATAATTCCCCCCCCCCAACTAGGCTGGAGCACGCAATGCATCCCAGGGTGCGGGGTGGGCAATTGGCAAGGTCTCCACAGAGTAAATGAACCTTTGCCCTGAGGAGCGCCTCCCCTTTTCTTATGGGTCTCCTTTATCCTGGCCCACCTATTTTGCTGGTGCAAGTCAGAGAAGTGGATGGGGGGGGGGGCAAAAAGGGAGAAAGAGAGGACAGGATCTGGCCAGGCATGAGTGCTGTCGAACCTTCCCCCACCCACCCGGCGCCCCTCCCCACCCTCTCCCTCCCCCATTGCGCCCATTCCCTGTCTCATTCTGCCCACTGCCTGCCCCCACGCTGGCAGAAATGGTGCCCTGCCAGCATTTTCCTCCTCCTGACGGCAGGCCACAAGTTGTGCCAGTGGGGCCGCCCGCCTGTCATGCTGTTTTTGCACTCATATCCCATGGGGGGTGCCATGCCTGGTGCAGAGTGCTTTGCCTGCTGCCTGTGGGTGGCAGCCAGAAGAGGCTGCTGACTTTAAGCCCTGCTTCCCAGAAGGGCCGGGCTCAGCCTGGGGTGGGTGGGTGCAGGAAACAGGGTGCTGGTCTGTCCCAGCAGGGATCTTCTTCTGAGCAGGCTGCGGGTTCCACTTCTGCTTCAGCCACCCCCGTCAATGGCCACGGTTTCCCCATGCCCAAATGAGCATTTCCTCTGGCTTGCGTGCCAGCAGCAGCATTCTTGCGCACATGCTTGCCCGGTCTCTCTGACCCAGCTGCGCAGAGCGGCTTCCGCAAGCTGGCTGGAAATCTGCTCGCCCAGGAGCCGTGGCTGCTTGCCCCCAGCGGCCGTTCGTTTCCACTCCCGCGTGCACAGCCAGTGGGGAGAGTCTCTCTCGTCCCTTCCATTTGTGGCTTTCAAAAGCAAGTGCTGGGATGTTTGTTGTTATCCTTGTCAGGCTGCAGAGGCTTTTCTGGCCAGAGTTTGAGCAGGGGGGGGTCCGTTTTCCTGCTGAGCCAGTGTTCCCCTGGAAAGGAAGGACTCGGAGCGGAGAGCCGGCCACACGTTCCGACCTGGGTCAGCCTCGTTCCCAGAAGAAGATGCGGGACGGTTTGGGGCTGCCAAGCATCTGTTCCGCACTTGGGGGAGCCTGGCAGCCCGCCAGCGTCTGGGAATGCTTTACTCTGAGGAATGTCTCTGATTTACAGCGTTCAGCTGGCAGGCAGCCACAGCAGTGCCTTTGTCACCCTGCATCTTGCACGGCTGGGCCTCGGGAGGGTGACTCCCATCCTCCCCCCCCCACAGCCCTCAAAGGCTTGTCATGGATTGCAGTGCTGCTGCAATCGCACACGCCTTGCGGGGGACCCCGGCCAGCACCGAGAGGAGAGCGTCCACAGGTGGACTCTGTTGAGGCCGATGTTGCCAGGCATTTCTCATCGAGCACAGCTGTTTCTGTGGCGTACTTTTGTTCAGGGCCACTTTTGTGGTTGAGCCCGAATTGCGTGCCAGTCGCATGGCAGCTACTGGGCAGTAGGCGTGGGTGTGTGTGGGGGGGGCTTCCAGCATGGGGGCCCCTGCATGGTTTTCATGAGGGCCCACTCATTTGGAAAGTGCAAAAAATTGCTGGACTGGGGGTGGAGGGGTACCCCTAGCTGGAGCCAATCACCCACTGTGCCTAGCGATCCATTTGTTGGGGCTGCTTGATAGCAGAGGACAGCGACACAGACAGGAGAAAAGCGCCTCTGCTAATATGCTGACTTGTCGACAGTTGAACAGTCTCTGACGGCTAACTTGGGCTGGAACAGGCAGGCCAGCCGGCCTGCGCTGCCTCCGAACCCAAGTTGGAGAAATGTCCCAAATCCAGCATAACGGCCAGATCTGGACTCCTCCCCCCTGCCCGGGCCGACCCGCCCACCGGAACACCCTCCCTCCCGCCTTCAGAAAGGGCCCTGTGCTGGCCGAACTCAGCCTGCGCGGGACCAATTTACCCAGGCGTAATGGTGCAACTGCTTGCATAGGTCCTGCACCAGCAGTGTTGGAGCAAGGTCTTTTACGGCACTTTCACAACAGTGCTTGGCCGGCGCAGGCCACATGCATCGGCCCAACCGCGGGCCTTAGATTGCACCCTGTCATTGTCAACTGCCACTGCTGATTGACAGCTGCTGCCTCATGGAATAGTCCTGCCCATGGAATGTTGTTTCCCTCCTTTCAGTTCCTGCAGCCGAAGTTGCCTTATTTCTGACACCATTCACTGGGATTCACTAGGGAGTGGGAACAGGATGCTGGCATCTTGTTGTCTACTGAACTCCCTGAGGCACCTGGTGGGCCACTGTGAGATACAGGAAGCTGGACTTGATGGGCCTTTGGCCTGATCCAGTGGGGCTCTTCTTATATTCACTGCATAGAAGCTCAGGTATCCCCTGGAGTGATTCCAGACCACCGATGGTCATGCCAAAATTCTCCAGCTGGTCTGACACAGAGCGCTAGCACCCGGTCAAAGGCTTCACGCCTGAAGCTCTTGGCATCTCCCCCTTTCTCAAGGAAGCAGCTGGGAGCATTTGATGCCACAACACCCCCTCCCCGTGGCTCAGAGTGCCTTGGGAGAGCTGTGGGAGAAAAGGATGCAAACCCCCATCCCCTGTCAAGTCCCAGACCCCCAATCCCCCCATCCCCATGGCTGCTTTCCTGAGAAGAAGAACAGAGCTCCCCCAGCCTTGGAAAGGGCCATTGGCGTCAGGCAGGCCCCAGGCTCTTGGTGGTGCTTGCTCTTGTGGGCAGGCTGTTCTCTCTTGGCAAACAGGCCAAGCTTCCTGCTCCGAGGCTTCCCTCGTTCCCCGAGGATCGAGTATCTCCCTGTTGTTGCTTTAACAGGGTTTGCCAGTGGAAAATGGCAGGCAGCTCTGCCGACAAACAGGGAAAGGGGGCCCGAACGTCCTGTCTCTTTTCCGATGGATCTGCACTGACCAAGGGGAAACATCAGGAGAGGGACTCCGAGAGGCAGACACAGAGGCAGGGATGGGAGGGAGCATTTGGGCCTCTTCAAAAGATGGGCTCAAGGCTCCCCACTACTCCACGTGAAGAACGTGATTCCCAGCAGGATGTGACGTTCCGCTGTCAGCGCCCTGAGATCCGGCGACCGCATTGTGGTCCACACAGCCAGCTGTGGTGCTTCGCTACATTGAAGCTTTTCCTTTTGTTTCAGGATGACCTGGACATCAACATAGAGTGCATGTCCGAAGAGAAGCATCTCCACAGGAGGGTTTGCAACGTCAGCTACCCGTTTTTCCGGGCCAAAGCAAAGGTAAGGACAGAGGTGTTCCAAAACCTCAATGACGACACCTCATTGGCTCTCAGAACCATCAGTTTCGTTGGTCAGTTTTGAGTTAAGGAGTTCCATGTTTTGTTACATAAGGCAGTTGTGTTTACTTTTTCTGGTTTACGTCACTTTTGATAGTCCCCTTCCAGTCTAATGACTGCTGCTCCCAACTGGCTGGCTGTCAGCAGTGCGGTGTTAGGGAAACTGAGGCAGCACAGCCTTCATGAACCCACCCAGATGCTCCTCCCCTCTGCTCAAGCAACTGTGGGCAGCAACTCTTATCTCTCCCCCTGCAGGTTCTCCATGGTCAAACCTGAGCCTCACTCGGGCCTCAGTGACCCCTTCTTCCCTTGGACTAGAGAGAGCACCTGCTTCCCAAGCAGAAGGCCCAAGACTCATTCCCCAGGGTCCTCCATTCAGGAGGGGTCCGGTGCTGGACAGGGCATCTGCCTTAGTCCCTGCAAGACTTGACCACCTGTTTGTGCTGGTTTGCTCAGATCAAAAAGAGGCCAGAAGGCTGGAAGCCCCACCTCTCTCCACCTGGCTAGGCAGAGTGGACAAGACTGGGCTAGGAGGATCAAAGGCCTGAGGCAATGTGGGGCAGCTGCAGGGACGAGCCACCCCTGCATTGCATCCAGAAGGTCCCAGGTTCCCTCCTCAACATCTCCCAGGAAAATGATCAGGTAGCAGGTGGTTGCAGAAGACTCTGAAAAGACTCTGCTGGTCAGGATAGTAAGTGCGCATCTGGCTAGGCCAGTGGTATTCAAACGTTTTAAACCCACTTTTTAGAATGGCAATCGTGTCGGTACCCACCGGAAGTGATGTCATTAACCTGGAAGTGATGTCATTAACCTGGAAGTGATGTCATAGCCAGATGTGACATCATCAAGCAGGAAGTGCTGTCATTGTAACATAATAAAAGGACACTCCTGAAATGTAAATTGGCATTCTTGGACTGCAGCAATTGTACAACCATGGAACATCCCTAATAGAAAGTAGGATTAGGACAAATATTATGTAAAAGCACTGAACTAAAATAAAAAAAAATTTTTTTTTTAACCCTCATTTGAAAATTGTTAACTGTTAACACTCACAAAAGGAATATAGGAAGAGTAAGGTCTGCAGTTTCGAAGATGGCTGCTCCCAGCTTTCCACGACCCACCTGACATCAGGTCGTGACCCACCAAGTGGGTCCTGACCCATAGTTTGAATAACACTGAGCAAGGCCATTGGTGGGACTCCGGGAAAGGGAGCTGTGTCGTTTTATTTTCATAGTGACCTCAGGTTTCTTTGCTAGGCATTGAGGTGTTTGAGACGGATCCATATTTGGCAGCTGGAAACCCCCCCCCCCTTTCCTAAGTTTTCAGTTGCTTGAATACTTAAACAGAACACAGTTCGCCAGGCTGTCATATCCGATATACCTGGGAAATAAATCATCTTCCAAGTACAATCGCCTGGAAGGGGAGTGTTGGAAGACAGACAAGAAGACATTGTTTTAAAAGAAATGGATGGCGGTGAGGAGGCTTCCCAGATTCAAAGTGAAAAAAAGCAAGCCCGAGATCTTTGCTTGGCAAGGGATTGACAATGATGGATTTGATCTCATCCCGCTGCTCGGATTTTGAGTCCTTGCAGTGAAGCAGCACTGTGTGCTTTGGGGCTGCAGAGCAATGCTGTCATGATGCATCTGGATGGCACTGACTGCGGCCAACCCCTTTCCTTGCCAAAAGAAAGACAAACTGAAAATGGAAAATTCCTCCCCGAGAGCCGAAGGGGAATTTTAATATCATAATCAGCTGTGCAAAAGCTTTTTCTCCTGCCTCAATGTCATGGCACTGGATTGTGATCAGAGCATCCTTTTTCTGCCGAAACGAACTCTCTGCTCCCCGCCAATACTCTCCCCACAGAAATGGCACCTCCGGGGAGAGTCAGTTGTGCAATGCTGCATCACAGAGTGGGTGTGTGAAGCAAGTCCTTCCGTCTCTGTTGCTATCTAAGGAAAATGTACACAAAGAGTTGAACTCATATTTTGAGGGGATGATACAAGCTTCAAGGAACATTTCAGACGGGAGGGGGGAGGCTTGATTCAGTGCAGGGTGTGGATTTTTCACGGGAGTCTAATCCCAGTTGCTGGTGTATGAGAGGTTGTGTAGTATCCTTACAGATTCCATATCTGGGGAAAATAGCTGTTTCAGAGGCTGTTTTCGTCAGAAAGCAGCAAGAGGGGGGGGAAGAGTTAAATACACACCCCAACTCTCCATGGCATGGACTGGATCAAGATTGGAGAGGTGACGTGGGAGGAGAGGGGTGGCCTTTTGTAAAGCAAGACGAGTGCCAGGTTCGAATCTCGTCTAACTTGGCCCAAAGCACAGGGACAGGCTGCAGATCTTTTCCCACAATGCCTTCTGTTTGCACTTTGCTCTGGTTTTTCTGTTGCGCAATGCAGCTTTTGCTGATTTTATTGTTGCTGCTGTTTGATCAGATTTGTTTTTCTGGTTTTGATCTACTTTGTTTTAAACTAATTTGTGGTGCATTTAGTATTAGTGGTAGTTTATTTTAGTATTAGTTTAATATTCGTGGTACTACTGAGTGCTCCATTTTTGGAATAATGAAAGGATGGGGATCATGTGAGTGGCCCAAAAGCAGCTGACCCTGCCAGTGTCTGCTGGGACAGTAGCTTGAGGACACCAGAGAGGTCCAAGGGCAGAGACTTTCTCTGCACACTCATCAAACTACAGTTCCCAGAATGCTTTGAGAGGAGCCGTAACAGTGGGCTGTAAAGACCACACATCCGTTTGCAGCACAGATGTTAATGCCTTTAGCCAAACAGCATGGCCTTGCTCCTCTTGGTCCGTAGCCCATGTTCCCAGCCACACACAGCCCTTTTCAGCGGCAGTGGCAACAAGGTGCTTGGAGAGGCTGGCTGGGAGGCGGTCAATGAGAAGGTTCGAGGGCCAAGAGGAAGCTCTGCCCTGCCTGTTCCAGGTGGCTAATGGAAGGGTTGGGTTTTCTGTGAACGCTCCAATCTGTTTCTCCTCCCGCAGGTGGCTTTTCGCCTGGATTTCGAGTTCAGCAAATCGGTGTTCCTCCAAAACTTGGAGATCTTTTTGACGGCCAACAGGTTGGCAAGAATGTTATTTTGCTCCTCTGCTTTTACTTCCCATTCCTTCTCTTCTCTCAGTGCCTGTGTATTTGCTGCAGGGCAGTTTCCACCACCACCACCCCAGCTGTTTTTGTTCTGGAAATGGCTACTAGTGGGTTCCTGGGGGGTTAGACAAATAAATGCCTGGAGAGGTCTGTCAACGGCTATTTTCCATGTCGACCAGGTGGAACCTCCATGTTCAGAGGCAGTCTACCTTCCAATATTAGTTGCTGGGAGCGGAGAACATCACTTGCAGGCTGTGGGTCCATTCGAGGGCTACCTGGAGACATCTAGTTGGCCACTGTGGGAAACAGGATGGTGGGCTTCCTGGACCTTTCCGGCCTGATCCAGCGGGGCTGTTCTTTGCCCAGCCAGGGAAGTCAGCTGACATACATACTTTGCTGTACTTGTAGCCCGCACTATCCCAAAGGCTCCGTTGTTTTACTAGCATGTTTAAAAGAACCAAATGCCAAACAACTGAAACATCACACAGATGTTAAATCCCAACAATCTACTTGTTCTTCTCCAATCTCTAGGGGGAGGGAGTTCCACAGCTGGGGAGAAGCCAGACAGAGATGTCAGCAATCTTGGCGGGGGTGCATGGAAATTGTGATGTGCACGCTTTGGGCACCACGGGGGCGGTTTGGGGCAGTGGCGGAAGGGAATGGCTGCAGAATTTGACCCTGAAGCCTCACACCGGAGAGCAGCACCAGAAGCCATGTGCTTCTTGAGGGCTGAGCACATTTTTCTCTTCCCCCCCCACCCCACAATACAGTCATTCCGTGAAACTGACCAGCTGAGGTCCAGAATGGGCCCAGGAAAGGCAGTATTCCCTACTGCATGTTGTCAGTGTGGCCAGTTGGACCGGGATCAGGGCACCCAGATTCAGACCCCTGCTCAGCTGCTGTGAAGCTCACCACAAGCACACCTTGCAGGGCTGTTGTGTGAAGAAAAGTAGATCACACACACACGCACTGTTCTGAGCTGCTTGGGAGTAATTTCCCAGGCGAGAACAGTGGAACTCACTGCTGCAAGATGCAGTGATGGCCACAGCTTAAACACGTTCCTGGAGGAGCAGGCTTGTACTAAATCTGGAACCCAAAGGGTCACAGCAACAGGAGGGATGTTGCCTTGCTTGTGAGCCTACCAGAGGCACCCATCTGGCAACAGGCTGTTCTTTCGTTTGCCCCAGTAGGGCTCTCCCCATTTTCTTAGAATATTGTGCCGGAGCTCAGGCATGTGTGGGATTCTGCCCAGCTCCTTGATTGTGTCAGGACTGGCTGCATTTGCTCGGGGGCAAGGAAAAGACACTTTGTACATGCCCAGAGCTGCCGTTCATTATCGGCTGCACTGTGTAAAATCTGGCCACAGGTGGAGAGGTGTGAGACTGTAAGGCGAATGGGGCCTATAAGAGAGCAATTTTGCCTGCTTGGCCCCCTTGCAGTGGACAGGAGGTGTGCCTGGGAAACCTCAGGGCACACCCACAATGACCATGCAAATGGCCTGGCTCACTGGTTGTGCAGCAGACCCTGAAAGTCCAAGTGGGCAGGCAACAGGTTGATACTCCAAGCGGATTATGGAGATGGGGCACACTTGAAATTCTTGCTATTTTAAGGTTTGTCCTTAGAGGGGGAAAAAGACGTGGACTCAGCCTTGTGCTAAGCAATTCACAGTGGGGGAAACTCTTCCCCCAGCTGTCCCTGTACCATAAAGATCCCTGCTACCTAATTAGAGCCCTCTTTGTGAAGCTTGCGCAACCCCAGAGACCTGAAACCTGGTGGAAAGGAAACCAACCCTGGCTGCTAAAAGGTTCATCAAGCTCCACCTGGAAATCCCAGCTCTCTCCTATTGTCCTCTTGCCAGAATTCTGCCCATCCCCTCTTCCCCCTCCCAGAAGGGAAAACACTCATTTTGTGTCACTTGGACACCTTTCTAAATGAAAAGAGAGGTTGTGAGCCCCTTGAGAGCTGTTAGCTTGCAGAGGAAACACTGTCAGGTGCACCGAGCCCAAGGATAGCGCAGAACCAGATAGAACTGGCTGATTAATATTCCAGTCCAAAGCACTTGGCTAAATCTGACCTGCTGGTTTTGAGGCTCAGGAGGAGCCTCATGTGTGATGCTAACAGAATATCTTTCATCTCTCAATGGTGTCAGCAAAAATAACCAGTGGCATCACTAGGGTTTACATCACCCAGTGCAAGAGCTCATTAATTCGCCCCCATGATGGACCTCTTCCCATACCAGACCAAACAGAATACATTACAATATCACACACACAACCTAAATGCAGTGGCATCACTGGGTGGCATCACCCATTAACCCTTTTCATTTAAAGCAGGACACGCAAACCATCAGTAACCAACAAAAAACCATCATCCAACTCGGTGGCATTTATACAACTGAAGAAGAGTTCTAGCATTAGCTCTGATTCATGGAAATGAGAACTGATTCATACCAACACATTATTGGTTCCCTGCTGTCTATTAACAACACCTCATTGGCTCTTGGAACAATCAGTCTCATTGGTCAGTTTTGAGTTAAAGAAATCCACTTTTGCTACATAAGGCAGTTGTGATTTCCTTTTTTGGCTATAACTTTTGATAGAAGACAGATATTTCAATGCAGTGAATTTCATTGCTTTCTGCTGCAAATTCCATATCATTAGATATATAACGTGATGGTATTATTTGAAAATACCAAGATATTCGCAATATAGGCCAGTAGTGGTGTCACACACCCTGAGTGCATCACCGGATGTGATCTACACCACCACCCCGCGCCCCCTTAGCAACACCATTGGACATGCCTGAGGGCTCAATCCTAACCTGAAGTTAGGCCGGCACAGTTAGGCGAGTAATGTTTAGCCAGCACAAGGGACATCGTAGAGTATGTTTGGACCACTCTCAGAGAGGCCAGCACACAGATGTGCACCGTCCTCCCTGACTCAGAGTGGTCCAAACGCACTTTACGGTGTCCCTTGTGTTGGCCAAACATTGCTGGCCTAACCTGTGCCAGCCTAACTCCAGGTTAGGATTGCGCTCTGAGACATACACATAATACACAGTGGGTCACATTTGCAGTGAATCTGAAGTCTCACTGAAGGCCAAATTGGAGACAGGTGAGGGAAGGTCCACCCAGCAGGATCTCTGAGCTGTGCCAACACTGGCAACATCCATCACTAGAAAGCAGCCCCAGTTTCCTCTCCACTTTGGCCCAGAGCAGAGTAGCTGTTCAAACAGCTCGTGAATCAGGCGCTGTCAGCTAGAAATCCCCTCTTATGTGCTTGTGTATCCCAACAGGCCAGTGGGGCTTTGGCAGGCGGCAAGGGGAACATTCTGCTTTCTGCCAGAGTTGCCAAGAGTCTGGGAAGAATTGCTACCTTTGGGGAAAAGACCCGGTGCCAGCTAGAAAAGGGATTGGTGAAGGAAAAAAAGGGTGTGTGAGTGCCACTTTTAACAACTCACACTGCAGTCCAGGCAGGCCTTGGAGGCAGCATCAGCACCCCAGCAGGAGCGCCTTTCGAGGACCCCATTGAGACTCAGCCGCCCCTGTGCTCCCCTCGTATCAGCTCAGCAGCCGCAGACCCTGTTCCCTCCCAGGGTATTCGTCCGATAAGTCCTGTATCACAGGAACCCGCTAACTGGCCTTCTGGTTCAACTGTGTTCTAGTGACAGCGAGGAACAAGAAAGCACAAAAGAGGACAATTCTGCTCTTCTAAAATTTCAGCTGAAGTATGAAACGGACCTGCTGTTCACCAGGTATTTAGCTGGGGGCGATGCCCGCCTCCACCCTCAGCCTTGCTTTGCCACCATAAGCTGCAGTAGGACTAGGAGGGAGACTCCACGATAGAAGAGCACTATAGTGCCCTATTACCCAGCAGTGCCCTTTCCCATGCCCAAGATTCTTCCGTAGTGTCCCCTGATGTTATCCTCAGCAAGAGATTGTGGCAACCTCCAATCCCAGTTTCTCCCTTGCATGATCAGCCCGTTATGGCTTCATTGATCCTAATTGGGGGGGGGGTAGTAAGTCTTTAGCCTTTAATAGGCCCTCTGTGAATTGCCCCTTTTCTTTTCCTAGGGAGAGTATCAACTTGATGAAATTGATAATCAAATTTCCTTTCTTTTTAAAAACTTGTTTGAGAGAGCAATC
Source organism: Lerista edwardsae (assembly GCA_029204185.1). Taxonomy (NCBI): domain Eukaryota; kingdom Metazoa; phylum Chordata; class Lepidosauria; order Squamata; family Scincidae; genus Lerista; species Lerista edwardsae. The sequence continues at coordinate 5,922,444 of JAJKFI010000026.1, forward strand.
CTAACCTGCACTTAGGCCGGCACAGTTAGGTCAGCAAAGTTTGGCCGGCACAAGGGACACCGTAAAGTGTGTTTGGACCACTCTTGGAATCCGAGAGGCCAGCTCACAGATGTGCGCCATCCTCCCTGACTCTGAGAGTGGTCCAAGTGTGCTTTTTGGTGGCCCTTGTGCCAGCCAAATTTTGCTGGCCTAACTGTGCCAGCCTCTCCAAGTTAGGATTGCGCCCTTAGTCACATGATAGTCACATTGCACTAGCTTAGAAAGTAGAGACTGATGAGAGGAGACCACTAATGGAAGTCTTCCCCCAGTCCAGAATAGGAATTATTGGGGGGGGGGACAATTTGCAGAGTGCCGTTGTTTGTAGTTGCAGAATTGATGCAAAGGAGGGAAGATTAACGTCGCAGGGGGCCAAAGCCCCCTTTCCCTTGAGGCAGGAGGCTGGGTCCTTAATTACAAGCATGTCCTTTCCGAGTGCTGGGTCTTCTAAGCTGGTTTCTCTTCTGCTGCTATTCAGGAGTTCCAGCCAGAACTACTACGAGATCAAGTCAAACAGTTCGCTGGAGAGATACGACAGCATCGGTCCCCCTTTCAATTGCGCCTTTAAGGTAATGCTGCCCCGTTCAAACCTTTTAAAGGACAGGAAGCAGGGAAAGATGACCCCTTGAAGAGCGGTAGTGATCCGGGTTTTGTTCCCTTCACTCTCTTGCAGCTGCAGAATCTGGGCCTCTTTCCTGTTGATGGGGTGGCCATCAGAATCACCGTCCCTGTGGCAACGCGAGGAGGAAATCGCCTTCTGCAGTTAACCAAGTTCAGCATGCTTGAGGTACCCCTGGGAGGGTTGTCTGCTTCCTCCTATTTGTAAGAAGCCAGAATCTTGTGGCACAAGAAAGACTAACCCTGCTCACTGGGCAAGGGGCACTTTTTCCAAGTGGTTCCTCTTATATTTAGCGGAGGGAGAGTAACTGTCCCTCTTCACCCCTGCTCAGTGTCTTTTCTAGTGGCTGTTGCTGGGCGTGTTCTGCATTTTTTTAGATTGTGAGCCCTTTTAGGACAGGGAGTCATTTAACTATTATTATTATCATTATTATTAGCCTGTAAATGCTGTTGGTTGGTTGGTTGGTTGGTTGGTTGGTTGGTTGGTTGGTTGGTTGGTTGGTTGGTTGGTTGGTTGGTTG
>JAJKFI010000026.1:5925072-5967954 GCA_029204185.1 Lerista edwardsae
CCCCCCCCCCGCCCGCCCTGTCTTCCCCCTACCATTCTGGATGGACCCTGATTCTCTGCAACAACTATTCTTTAAAAGATGCACATTTTAAAAGCCCAGCTTTGTGGATGTTGGTTCAAAGTGTCCATTTTAGCCGGCATGGATGCTGCCCCGTCCAGATGTTGGGTCACCTCTGGACCACTTTCCACCTGCAAAGCCTCTTCACCGCTCCCTGCTGATTATTCAGACTCCACGACTGGACGTTCTGGCTCAAAGATGCGCTCCAGGACTCCGTTTCCATCCACAGGCAGTTGGCCGGGAAGGTGGAAAATGGAGAGAGCCCGGAGCTTCCACCACGCAGCCTCCCACTCGCTGGTGGAGATCGTGGAGGGATTTTTCCTTTGAGAGGCGTAGTTGCTGGGGCTGGAGCACCCATCGGGTCACGGGGCCTGCTGGGTGGCCCCAGCCTGGCGAGGAGAGGGCTCAGGACCGACTCTCCAAGGCACCCCGGCTGCAGAGGGAGGGTGAAGCCAGATGCAGGCAGGGAGGGGCCCCCTGCATGGGCAGCATCACACAGAGACGGCACACACACACACCCCATCCAGCAGGCAGCCTGCCCGCTTCTTCCTACGCAGTGCCAGGGTGCCCACTCCCCCAAGCACTGGGCTCCTCCCTGGTCCGGGCTGCATGTCAGGCACGGGAGATGTCTTCAGCTGCTTCTGTTGTGTTTGCTGCATCTCAAAGCTGCAAAAGTGGAGCCCCGGAGAACTCCAAGGGGGCACTCTCAGATCCCCCATGACAGAAAGAGCCCCCTCCCTCCCTAACCCTAACCTTAACCCTAACCCTGACCTGGTCTCTCCTTCTCCAAGGAGCAGCTGCGTGTGGGATATGGATTGGGGCCATGGCACAAGGGGAGGGAGGCCGAGCCCTTCCCCCCTGCACCAGGCACCCTCTCGAGCTGCCATCGCCACAGAGGGCAACATGGGTGGGCACATTTTATGTCACCTAAATAGTCCCCTCGGTAGCTAGGAGAAGGTTTGGGAGGGGCAGTTTAGATCAGAAGTTTCGGGTTCCTCCCCTGAGCCACAGCCCCAATTCAGTTTGGGTGTGTGCGTGTGCGTGCGTGCCTGCGTGCGCGCGCACACGCACACACACGCACACGCACACGCACACGCACTACCCCTCTTACAGCCAGAGAGAGACTGCCGTCTCCAAGCCCTGGTGTGGGTCTCGGTCCAAAATGCAGGAAGATTTGCGATTACAGGGAGTTCCTGCCCATCAGCCAGCCATTCTGGGCTATAAACCAGCAGTTTGCCCACCTAAAAATTGGTCAGATCATTCCTGATTGCTTCTCTGGGGCTTCGTTCCCAGCAAGTTGCTCCAGTCTGTGACGCTGACAACTCCCAAGTTGTTCAGACCCTCTTTTTTTTTCCTCCTGCTCCTTACAGGAGAACATGAAGTGCAACATTGGGGGCAACAATACAGACTACCGAAGAAGACCCTCCGACGAGGATTTGGGCCGCCACCCCCAGCTGGTATGCAAAGCCTATCGCCATGGCTGGCATGTTTCCATGTTTCTAGTCCTCTGTGTTTTCACAGTCTGGGGCTGCAATCCTAACCAACTTTCCAGGACTGACCTAGCTATGCCAATGGGGCGTGTGCTGCACCCTGCAGCTTGTGGGGGGGGGGGTAGTCACAGAGGCCTCCTCGAAGTAAGGGAATGTTTGTTCCCTTACCTCGGAGCTGCATTACCCTGGTGCTGGAAAGTTGGTTAGGGTTGCACGCTGGGACATGTTTCTCGTCCTCTCTGTTTTCAGAATGTGGCTTGAACTCAGAGCCCCAGTTCAAGTGCCATTGTGGGCCTGCAGGGACGGTGCAGGGCATTTCCCTCCCCCATAACATTTCCCACACAATTTTCAACCCTTTCTTTAGTTGCAGAGAGGCACAGGTGGGTGGGGGAGAACCATTCCCTGTTTGGCTACATCCCACCCTCATTGTTCCGCTCCCTTCTTTTTTTCAGAACCGCAGTAACTCAGACGTGATCTCGATAGACTGCAGCGTGGATCTGGCTGCCAACGAGGAAGTCGTCTTTCTCCTGCTCGGCAACCTGTGGATTAAATCCCTGGCAGTGGTAAGGGGGTGTCCACAGCTGGGGTGGGGAAGACTGGTTATACCCAGTGATGTCATGCAGGGGGAACGCGGGGGAACTCAGTTCCACTAGTTAAAATTAGGGCTGACTCCGCCCATTTCACTCTCCCTCCTCCCCCCCCCCAATTCCTCTGCAAAGAGCTTTTCTTCTTGGTTGGCCGGCACTCAGAGGGTTAAAGGGAGCGACTCCGGATTCCTAGGGGGGCAAAGGCAGTGATGTCATTCAGGGGGAACGGACCAGAACGGGCGTTCCAGATCCTAACGGGCTCCGTGGCTGGTTCCGGGTTCCCGACAAGTGCCAATCAAAAGTGAGTTCCTGTTCCTAAATCATTTGAATGACACCACTGGTCATACCTCACTGCTGCTGGTGGTGCCCTGAGTGAGCCCCAGACCCCGGGGAGCGCGCACACGAGCCGGCTTCTGCCTGGCCTCTTTCCCCACCAGTTTGTTGAGCTGCTCACAACTCCCCGCCCACTGCAGACCGAAGCCTCCCCAGGCACTCAGCTGTGGAAAGAGGCGTTTGTCTTCCGAGTGCCACATCAACCCCACTTCCCTCACTGTATCACATTCTGGGTGAATTAGGCCAAATCAAGAACAGCTGCATCGTCTTCCTGCCCCCCCCTTGACATTTCAAACAAAAAGCTGGATACCGCAAAATGTTTTTTAAGGCAGCACAGAGTTGACCTGTTGGATTCTTGCCGCTGGAACAACAGCAGGAGTCAAGCAAATAAAGCCACAGTGGCACAGAAGGCCATCTGATATTTACCATTCATTCAACCATGGTCCAACTTCCTTGTAAAGATGCCCCCCCCCAATATGAACAGATGGATTTTTTTATTACCAATGTTTTAACTTTTATATATTGCAAGCTGCCCTGGATCTCTAAAGAGAAGGGCAAGGCTGCCCAATTTTCAAATGCATAATTTTAAGCGTAAACACATTTTTTAAATCAATCCTTCAGTGTTGCCACGTTTTGAACTACAGCGGAAGTTAAGCCACTCTGAAAAGAAATGCCAAGTGGCTTCATCATGGACAATACTGGGACTTCCCCCTCTTTCGCACTGGTTTAATGAGCTCACAGCTGTTGTGGCCAGGGCTCCTGAGAAGGGAGCACAGGGGGTAATTTATACCCAGGCCCAGGGTCAGAAAGGAGGCCCAAGACCCAAAGTTGGGGGCACAAACATGTCCTTACATCTCACCCAGACGTGCTGGCCATGTGGGATGCTGCGGGCACAGCTGCTGTCCCATGGTGGCAGCTACGGCCACAAGCCGTACGCCCCAGCCCCGGAAATAATGCATACATGCAGCGGTGTCATGCAGCCGGAATGCTGGGTGGGAGCAACGGGTGAGTGGCAGCCCGCCCGTTGTGTTCCGGTCCATTTCGCCGTCTTCCCCGCCCCGTGGGGCGGGGAAGACGGCGAAACGGACCAGAATGCAACGGGCGGGCTGCCACTCACCCGTTGCTCCCGCCCAGCATTCCGGCTGCATGACGCCGCTGCATACATGACAACACAGTGTCAAACCTGGGAGGAAACTGGTCTGCTGGCTTGTGGAGCTGCTTACCATGAAGGGATGTGTAGGAGCTCAGGAGTACAGCAGCTGAAGATGACCCGGGCTCCTCATTGGGAAGCCAAGTAGACCTGGGCTCCAAAGACTATTCCTGCCGTTGCCACCCTCCCTGCCCCTGTTCTGCCCCTCACTCTTTGGAAAGGGGCCCAAAAGAAACATTTCTTTAGTGGGGAGCCGGGCTATGCTGACAACTCTGCCTTGACCGCCCTCCTCCAGCTGAAATTCAAGTCGCTGAGGTTCGTGATCCACGCAGCCTTGCAGAGAGGTTTCCGCAGTGCCTTTGTCTTCAGAGAGGAGGATCCCAGCCGGCAGGTGAGGGGGCAGCTGGAGGGCAGGTTCCATTCATACTTTCCTTCCCCGGTGAATCTGACACCCAAGAGATCGCAGGAGGGCCAGACTGTGCATTGTGTTAGGAAGAGGCGATGCAGCTACATTCTTTGGGGATTTTTTTCGGTGTTTGGAGCCAACAGGAACTTCTTACCCTAATAAATAGCAGCTATGAGATCTGGATCCTCTCCCTTGACACTATTTAACAAAGAAAAGCTAGCATGCACCTGCCTAGCAGATGCTAAGAGTAAGACCATAAGACGGGCCCCGTTGGATCAGGCCAAGGCTCACCTTGTCCAGCTTCCTGTATCTCACAGTGGCCCACCAGATGCCTCAGGGAGTACCCGAAACCACAAGATGCCTGCATGCTGTTGCCATTCCCTTGCACCTGGCATGCAGAAACAGCCTACTTCTAAAACCAAGAGGTTGCTTTTGCCCTTCATGGCTTGTCATATTTCTCCATAAATGTGTCCAGTCCCCTTTTAAAGGCTTCTAGAGTCTAGACCAAGTGCCCTCCCATTTTCTCTTGCCTGGTCTAACTCTCCCAACACTCAATTTTAGAGGAGGCCCCTGTGGGTCCTTTTTCAACATGAAGCTGCCTTATCCCAGGCCAGACCCTTTTGCTCCACTCCTCTAATGACGGCCAGCAGTGACTCACTGAGGTCTGAGCTGGGAGTGCTTCTGGCTTCCCACCTGGAGATGTCAAGCCCCAGGACCTTCTACCTGCCAAGCAGCTGCCCCTCTAGCAGCCCCGGGCACTCCATCACGGGACCCGTGCCCCACCCACCCCTCCTCCTCCAGACCCTTTTGGCCACCCATCTCAGTCTGGACCAGGATTGCCTGGGTATCATCACCATCCCACATTTCCTTAGCTGCAGGCAGAGGCGTAACTGGAAGCCCCAGCACCTGAGGTAGTTACATCATGACATCACATGACATGGTGACGTCACCTTCGGAGAGCCTCCACAGCAGAAGGAACAGGGGGCATGAAGTCACCAGCTCCTCCTCCTCCTCCAGGGAGAACCCAGAAGTGACTGCTTTGCAGCTTGCCCACGCCCCCTCTCAGTGTAGCACCCAAGGCAGGTGCCCCTCAGGCTCCACTCTAGTTACGCCTCTGGCTGCAGGCTTCTGTTGCCGCTCATGGCTAGAACAAAAGGGTCCCAGATTCTGCTCCATTGCCGACCCTCACAGCAGTAGCAAAACCCAAAGGCCCCCGGAATGAACAGGAGCTGGCTAGCACCCCTCTTTTGAGGAATGAAGCACAAGGAGATGGGGCGACAGGGATGTGTCTGGGCTTGCAGCCCTGAAAGATGAAAATGCAAAGTCCAAATGCACGCAGAGAGGAAGAGGGTGCGCAGCCCACAGCTCTGCAACACACGCGCTCTTTGCCTCTGGGAGCTGCGCCAACCCAGAGGGAGTGGAGCACCAGCGCCCTCTGCTGGCAGCCACCAGCAGCTCTCAGTTGTGCTTCGTCTTGTGCATGCCGCACTTCGAAGCCGGTCTAATCCAAACCGCAGCCACACTTCCAAAGGCTTTTAGAATTCCCCACCACTGGCACCTGCCACCCCAGGGGATGAGTTGAGGAAGCGTCCCAGCTGAAGAGCTTGTGGCCAAAGCCTGTGTTTCATTCCTCCTGCAGATCACCTTTGAGATCTCCAAAATTGAGGAGTCCCACGTCCCCATCTGGATCATCCTCGGGAGCACGCTGGGCGGCCTCTTGCTGCTGGCACTCCTGGTGCTGGCGCTGTGGAAGGTAAGGGGGCACCCCCTTTGCAGGAGAGGTGCGGCTTGCTTTGCTGCTGTGGAATACCTGTCCCCTCGCGGGGGGGCACCACTTAGTGACACTCAGAGTTGTACAGCTTCGCAGGGTTCGTCTGTGGTCCTCTCCTCCAACCTGCTCATAGCAGAGGCCGAAAGGACTCGAAGGCCCCCCTCGAGCAGCCAATATTTCCCCTGCATTTGGGAGGGTTGCACTGGTCGTATCCTCTTGCCCACCTGTGCAATGGCCTTGGCACCAGCTGTTCCTTGGCAGATGGGGATTTTCCATGGCTGATCCCGGGAGGAACCCCTCCTGTGAGCTACGAGAGCAGCCCTGCAGTTAACTCTGGAAATGCTCCAGTGATGTCATGCTGGGGGAACGTGGGGGAACTCAGTTCCACTAGTTAAAATTAGGGCTGACTCCGCCCACTTCACTCTCCCCCCCCCCCCGCAATTCCTCTGCAAAGAGCTTTTCTTCTTGGTTGGTCGGCACTCAGAGGGTTAAAGGGAGCGACTCCGGATTCCTAGGGGGGCGAAGGCAGTGATGTCATTCAAGGGGGACAGACCAGAACGGGCGTTCCGGATCCTAACGGGCTCCGTGGCTGGTTCCGGGTTCCCGACAAGTGCCAGTCAAAAGTGAGTTCCTGTTCCTAAATCATTTGAATGACACCACTGAAATGCTCTAATCCAGCAATGCTGAGCCCCCTTTCCAGGGCGGCTGGCAGCTGTGTGAAGCTGGCTGCTCAGACCCGGGGAGTCTGGTGCCACACTGGCTCCTGCAGAGAATCTCGCTTCCCTCTCCCCTTCCTACTTGAATGCAAGGTCCACTGCAACTTCCTCTCCAGAAAACCAAAGCCGCCTTTACAGCTGCACAGTATTTACTGCGCAGGGGTGAATAATCCCAAAAGAATGACGGGAAACGCTGTAGTTCCTTCCACCGAGCCTGTTCATGGTCCCGTTTCTGCATTTGGTTTGACTTCCGAGGTGGGGGCATCACTGCCACCGTGGGAGACGCCTCAGCAGTAAGTCTCCCTCTCTGAACACAGCAGGGTCAGGGTGCAAGTCCTGGAACCCTGGGGATTCAATCAAATCCCCAGGATTGAACGGATCTCAGGATTAAGCGGGAGATGTTTGCCTCTCAGAAAGCTCTTGGCAGATAATCGTGGGCTTGGTGGGCCACTGAGCTGGTTCAAAAGAAGACAGCTTTGTATATCCACCTTGGATCCCGTAATTGGAAGCACACAACACTGCTGGCTTTCTCCCCCCCCCCATTAAAATGACAGACACATTTTCGTCAAAAGTAGCCATTCCCATCAAAATGACCCCCAGAAAAAAGACCCTTGCTGATAAAGATGTATTTGGCCTTTGCATGGTTTGGTAGCTGGAGTTGCCATCTTGCCAAAGAAATGCTTTTAAGAGCTGCCTAGCAGGCAGAAAATCAACTGGTGAAGCATTTGCAGGTTTTCACCCTTTGCTTCTTTCCTAGCTCGTGACCTGCCGTTGTGCATGTGCATGTTCTCATTTAATTGCTGCTAAGTGAAATGTACAGGGTGAGTGAGTGGGTGGGTGGGTGGGGGGTGGGGGGTTAGCTGCTGCATGCTCCATGCTTGGGGATTTGATTATGATGTCACCAGTTGATTTCTGCCTTACACAGCTGGTAGCAATGGTGTGGTGGAGCCATTGAAATAACTATGTGGGTTTCCTCTTCTTTTTTTTCCCTCTTTGTGGTCCTGCAGCTTGGCTTTTTTAAAAGCGCCAGTCGCAAGAGAGATGCTGTGCAAGACCAGAACACCAAAGACTTTGACTGAGGCCTTTGGCTGAAGTGGGGTTCCTTACTCCTTAGGGCAAAGTTGTGCTTGGGCTACAGGCCAACCCATCTTTTCTCATGAAAGCAACAGAACTGAACTGACAAGCTCCCTGCCAGGGGCCAAATGGCCACAGAGAGATGCAGCTGCTCCGGGGCCTTCAAACTGGTTTTCCTTCTGCTTTCTTGTGCCTGACACAATGGGGCAAAGGACCAAGGGAGGTCCCCCTTTCCTTCCCAATGGCAAATCACGGCTCCACAAGGCAAGCCAACGTCATACCAGCAGAGTTCTGGGGGGAGCAGAAAACCTCAGCATTCCAGTCCTCCACCTTTCCACGGCACAACTGCAGCCTGCCTTCTCCCTGGCCAAAGCTCTGCGCTTGAAAAGGGGTCGAGGACCAGGTTCCACCGCATGCCAGCAGGAGCAGCAAGCTTTGAATAGGTATGTGCAGCGGGGGTGGTTTGAAAGCAACGGCTTGTCCAAGACGGAGCCATCTGCAGCAGCAGCAGCCACCCTCGCGCACGCAACTACCACCACAAGGGCCTGGTTACAAAATGGTGCAGCATTCAAAGGGACTCTGCAGACAGTTGATGCCGCAAAACTAGTCTCTTGTGTGTTGTTGATCCCTGCAGGCCGGTGCCTGAAATTCAAGGTTGCTAATCTTGCAAATAGGTACGGCACAGTCAGCCTGTACACCAGGCAGATGTTGTCAGACTTGTAGAAGCAGCAAACAAGGATCATGCGATTGCCTTTACCTGTGAACCAAACGAAGGTACCAAATCGTTCTTTGATGGCCTCTCAATCTTGATGAAGGTTTCAGTCCCATTGATTTCAAATCAGGAGTCCCAGTATAGAGAAAGTAGCCAGGCTGGGATGGTTAGACGCTACAGAGGATGTCCTTCTCTTCCAAAATGGAGCCATTGACGACAAGAGCTTAAATTGCCTTCTTTTAATGCACTGAACAGAGATACAATTGTAAGCACCTTAATGCAAGCTGTCAGTTCTCAGCTGTATATACTTATTCTGAAAATGTTTACCTTTCTCACGTTTAAAGACGGAGAGTTTTTTTTTTAAAAAAAAAAACCAGTTTGAAGTGTTTCCCCACAAATTGTGCAATTTCCCAAAGCAACAGTGACAGGAAAAAGAAATGTATTATATGTGTATATACTTGTGTATGATGGAAAAGTTCTAATTTGACCTGTTTTTTTCCTTCCTTTTGCATAACATTATTTATGCCATTCCTAATTTTAATGACTGAAAATAGGGAAGCGTCTGTCCAACAGAACACAACAGTGTATGTAAAATACTGTAGCGGTAGGGATTGTGTTTTTCGGGGGTTTTTTTTAAGTAAAAGGGTTGTAAAATAAAGTTTTAAAATGTACTACTTTGTGTGGGCTACTTTTTAAGGAATCTGGTTTCTCCTTTCAGTGGACCTCCCCCCACCCCACCCTACCCCACCCCATTTCTGGTGCCTCAGGCCCAGTGGTGAAATTCAGCCAGTTCTCACCAGTTCTGCAGAACCGGTTGTTAACTTTAGGTTGGGTGAGGGAAGAAAGGCAGCGGCCGCCCTGAAGGACATAGAACCGGTTGTTAATTTATTTGAATCCCACCACTGCTCAGGCCCATTGCCTTCTACGCCTGGAATGGCCCCAATGACAATTGGGAGGGGCTGCTCAGTAGCGTAGCTACCTATGGGGTGGGGGGCACCCCAGGTGCCACCCTCAGGAGGGTGGCACCATTAGGGACAAAAATGGTTAAAATTGTGGCTTTAAAGACTAATACTATCATGCAATTCATAAGGAACTCGATTAAAAAAACAGTAATAACTTTATTCCTTCAAATGTTATGGCCCAAAAAACTAAAAACCAAAAACACAACTTATGTAAAAATCATGGTTTGTTAAACTCAAGAGCATGCCTCTGGTCGACCTAGAGTGCCTCCAGTTAAGGATCCCTCTGCCCGAGTCCTGGGGCAGCTGCTGCCTATCAGAGCAGACCAGTGAACCGCGTCTTGGCAAGGCAGCCTCTTCTCAGGCAAGGATGGGGCCATTGCTTGGGCTCACCCTCCGGGAAGGGCCTGGGAGCAGTGTCTGCCGGCTCCAGGCCAGCCTGGGAAAGCCCCCTGCTTGGAACCCTGGAAAGTTGCTGCCCAAGCTGGGTAGACCATAAAGGGCTATAGTCAGTGGTGTCATCTAAATGATTTAACAACAGGTACTCACTTTTGATTGGCACGTGTCGGGACCCGCCCACCGGAAGTGACATCATAAGCCAGAAGTGAGGTCATGGCAGGAAGTGACATGAAAAAAGCCCTTTTTGAGGCCTCAGATGATTTTAAACTGACCCAACAGTTGCAACAGTATTCCACAGCACCCCCAGAACATGTTAAGGAGGCCTGGCATCATGTTAAAATCCCAGAGCAGCTCATTTTTCAGTGGCAAGGCAAGGCTCCGCTCGCTGCCTGCCTGCCTGCCTGGCTCTGAGAACATGCAGGCAACTCAAACATGCAGGAAATTCAAACGTTGCAGAGGGCGGAGTCGACGAGTGGGTGGGTGAATGGGCGGGGCCAGCTGTAATCCTAGAAACCGGTACTCGCGTACCCCCGCATACCCCCTGCATGACATCACTGGCTATAGTCACCAGGAAGGAGCTTTGTGGACTAGTGGGAAAGCAGAGGGGTCTGTGGGAGAAAAGTAGACCACAAGCTCCATTTAGCAGCAAGCATCCCAGACAGTAGGGCTAGAAGGTCCCCACCTGAGCCCCTGCAAGGAGAGCAACTGCCAATCAGCACAACAAGCAGGCGATGACTCTCACACAAAGGGTTGTCCGGGCAGAGGAGGAATGAAGGCAGCCCTGGGAATACTTTGAAGTCCTGACTGCTTGGGTGGCTTCAGGGCACCCACCCCCTTCTCAGCACAGCAGGTCTTTCTCTGCTGCCTCCTCACTGCAATCTGCTTCACAACCCAGGTCACCAGGAGCTTTCCCATCTGCTTTGGCAAGCCAAGCCCACGTGCAGAAGTCTCCATCGAAGCTCCCAGCCAGCCCCAGGCCAGGGAGGGCACTGAATGCCAATTGTATGTCCTGCTCTCCAGCCTTTGACCATATGATTGTTTTCTAAATAAGTCCCAAGCCAGATGCTGCCCAGATTGCTATAAAAGCTCCTCAAGTCCTGTCTGCACCCCTTTTAGTACCTGCGCTTACCGTGGAGGGAACATCAACTGCCTCTGTTGCCAGCCCTTCTGAAGCCCCCAGTCTGCAGGGGACTATTTCAATGCTCCCCCACCCCACCTTATGAAGCAGTGGGTGGAGCCAAGGCCAGAGTTCATTGGCATCAAATACCTGCTTTGAGGTTGACGGTCCCCTTGATGGTCCACACATCTCCAGGTAGGGCCTGAGGGAGACCCCTGCCCCATTCAAAACTCTAGCGACCCACAGTTGATGGCAGACAACACTAAGCCAGGGAGGCCAAGGGTCTCTGGCTGCAATTGAACTTTTGCTCTAGTCTTGTGTTGTTCTAGCGCAGTGTTATTCATACTGTGGGTCGGCGCCCACTTGGTGGGTCGCAGAAAGCTGGGAACAGCCATCTTGGAAACTGCAGACCTTACTCTTGTTGTATTACTTTTGTGTCAACAGTTTAAATTTTCAAGGGAGGTTTTTAGTTCAGTGCTTTGACATCATATTTTGTCCTAATCTTGCTAATCTGTCAGGGGTGTTTCGTGATTGTACGATTGCTGCAGTCCAAGAATGCCAGTTTGCATTTTATTTCTGGAGTGCCATTTTATTATGTCACAATGACAGCACTTCCTGCTTGATGTCACTTCCTGCCACATCACCACTTCCAGGGGGTCCTGACACGAGTGCCAGGCTAAAAAGTTTGAACACCACTGTTCTAATGCATTTTGCACAGATTGATGTTAACCCCACCCGGGGGGGGGGCGCTTTATGACCCAAAGATGGGATGTCCATGCTTTGTTTTTTAAAAAAAGAACACTATAAAGAAACCAAGTATCAGAGCTGATAAATGGAGCGTGGGGGTGTCTTTTCTCTGCAGCATGAATCAGAACCAAGACATTGCTTGAACCTGAGAATTAACTTCAGATCCTGACACTACAACCTGGGCACAGGACCCCATTACCTTTTAGAGCAGACATTCTGAGCTTCAGCAATAGCCCACAGGCATTGCTGTCCATTTTCAAACCTGGCTTCTGTTTGTGTCCACCACTCCGACCTAGAGGACAGGAGTGAAACACTTTGGTCACTCATAAAAGCCCCACCAAGAACCTGCCAAACAGAAGCAACAGCAACATGGAAACTCTGACTTTTCACTCCAGGTTATTGGGAAATACGCTGGGCACACAAATGCTCCACAGCAAGACAACCATTTGTGTTCATTGATGGTGTACGGCGGAAGACAGCTTGGCTGAAGGTTTTTGTCCGTTTTCCACTCTACAGCACAAGGTCCATGAGAGACATTGCAAACGTGTTTGTAACATTTTGATTTTAAATGAGCAAGTTCTAAAAACAGGTGCATTGGCGGGAAATCCCGTTTCCTTGAAAACTGTTCCAGCACCTGACAAGCATCCTAGGAGTGCAGCGACAGATCCCTTCAGAGGGTGACAAATCAGAATTAAGACCTAATGTGACACTCAAGATTTTATTTGCAATACAAATTAATACATCTGTGCCCCGGAATGCCCATTTTTAGAGCTCTCTGATCTATAGTTGTTGTTTTTTTAAAAGTGACCGCAGAACAATTGTTGACCAATTGACAGTTAGAAAGTGGCATTTAAAATAATGAGGGACATTTTCGGTAACCCATCAAAAAAAGTGGCATTTGGTTGCTGACGTTTCAGCTGAGAAGCACTTTGCAGGTCAAACATTCTTCATACAACAAGGTTACTTCTAAGATACAAAAGTGACCTTCACAGGGGACGATTTGGGGCACTGCTTTAAAAACATGGATTTTCCCCAAAGAGTTCCATAATGAACAGACTGAAAAGACGCTCAATGCAGGGAGTGGAACACACGCACACGCGCACGCACACACACGCGCACACACACACACACACACACACACACACACACACACGCAACCCTCCCCTGCCAGTGGTTTTCCAACACAGTTCCAAACTCTGTGAGCTCATCCTTGTTAACCTGCCGGATAGCAGGAAAATGCAGTCAGTAGTATTTCCGAGGTGGGTTTGAGATCAGGCTTTAATCAAAATGCTTTACCTTATCTGGGGAAAGGGCGGGGGGGGGAATGCCAAAAATCAAGAAGTAAAGACACGCAAATACCTCTAGATACTTGTTTTTTTAAAAGCAACTCAAGTGAAAAAAATTTTTTTAAATGATTGATTTAGACAAATATGTTTTTTCCCCTCTGAGGACGACAGAAATACCAGTAACTTAAAAAATGTTGGGTGAGCTCATTCACACACCTGAATTTCAACCTGCATTCTCCTCTGTTTGTAGGGACTATTCAGAGTTACTTTCATTTTAAGCAGAAATTAAGGAAAGTTACTGACGACTTCGGTCAGAACCGAAAAGGCATTTAAAAACAGGCTGGTGAGGATTGCTCTGTACGGCTTAATAAAATCCCAGCACTAACTCCTCTCCCGGCCTCCCACTCCCACCAGAGAAGGCTTTTCAAGTTGTTGCTGCATAGGTAACTGCTGGCTCAATCGGGTAAACACAAACCTTTTGTACAGGTAGCTACTTAAAGCATTCTAAGCTGTCAATGGCAAAACCCGTGTGTGCATCGTAGTATCAAAATATTCTACACGCATTCTAACTTGGAGTTGGATTTTGTTTTCGTGAGAAACAAAAAGAAATTCATTCATTCCGCCCAAATGGAAAAGTTCGCAAATCAAAGCGGGCTGTCCAGTTTAGGAGGGGCTGCTCAGTGGCAAGTGCTGCTTAAAAAAAGGGAGGAGAGAAGGGTCTTCAAACGCTCTGCCCGTTATTTTATTGACTAGCTTGACCCTTCCTCGGGAGGAGGGGTGCCCACCCCCGAGCATGGCCTTAATGGAACTCCACAAACTCTTCCAGCGTCTTGGGGATCTGGTTGTGATAATTAATATGATAAACCCGCACTGCTCGAGCGGCCAGGCACTTCAAACTCAGCTTCATTTGAGTCTTCAGGAGTATCTCGGACACACCAGTGGTGCTTTTGTCCAGGGGGGTCTTCTTTTGCTTATTCGTCATGTCTGTGTGGGCACCAGCCTCAACCAGGCTGATGATGATAGAGTGCAAAGTCAGGAAGTCGCTGATGGGCCTGTTGTACTGGACGATGACGTGCAGAGGGGTGTTGCCCTCGTTGTCCACCACGTTGACGTCCGCGCCACAGTCCAAGAGGAGCTTGGTGACCAGCGCGTTGGGGAAGCTGCAGACGTCGTTCGTGTGGAAGTCGTCCACCGGCGTGCCGGAGTTGACCGCGTGGTGAAGCAAGCTAGACCCGTCTCGCGTCCTGGGATCCAGGTGGATCAAGTTATAGATCTGCTTGTTAATGCGCGACTGCTCCTCGTCCCGACACTGGGTCTTGGTGGAGATGCACACCAAGTAGAGAAAGGTGAAGACGTTGCACTCGTAGTTGTCCATGGCCGTGGGGAGCTCGACATCCTGCGCGCTCCGGACCCTGGCCATGCCCTGCTCGATCTCCAGGACGCTGCACCGCAGGACGCTCTCGATGTCCTTGGCTTTCACAGGCTCGTTCAAGTGGATCATCTGGGAGAAGACCTGGGCAAAGCGCAGGAGGTCCTTGTGCGTGTTCCGGTTCCCTTTCTGCCGCAGGCGCAAGGCATGCAGCCAGAGCTTGATGCACTGCTCAAACTGCATGTTGTCCGCGTAGACGGCCCCGCGGTAAATGATGGGGTGCGAGACGTCGATGTTGTCGGAGCCGAGAATGCGCTCGCGGACAATGAGGCCCTCCATGTGCAGGGCGTCTCGATCCTGCCGCAGGGCTTCCAGCTCCCGAGGAGTCCGGCATTCAGTCCGGTTGCCATAGGCTTCTATCGGAGGCATGACCTCCTTCTCTATAATGTGTTCACTTACTCTGTACCGCTCTAGCATGGCTAAATATAAATAATGATAGGTCTTCATGATATCATAATTTTCTCGGTCATTGGCAAACGAGGCACCCAGGAGCTCGAGGGCTTCGATCCTGCTTTTGCGGTCGCAGTCCGCGTGCGCCAGCAGCAGCTCAACCACGTCAGCTTTGCAACTCTCTGCCGCCACCTTCAGGGGGGTCATTCCATGGCCGTTCACCATCATGGCCGACTTCCACTTCACCAGCTCACGGACGATCTCCAGGTGGCCCGCCTCCGCTGCAAAATGCAATGCTGTTGCGCCGCAATGTGCTTTGGCATTGGGGTCGGCATGCTGCTCCAGGAGATAGCGCACCACATCCACATGGCCCTTGTAGGCGGCAATCATCAGGCACGTGTTGTCGTACTTGTTGGCGATGCTGATGCTGGCATGGTTCTCCACCAGGAACTTCACGATGTCGAGCCTGCCATCGAAGCACGCGGCGCGCAGAGGGGTCGAGTTGGTCACGGTCGTGTGGTTGACGTTGGCCCCATGGCTCACCAGGAGCTTGACAACTTCAAAGTGGCCAGCCCCAGCCGCACACCACAGCGCTGTGGCACCATCGATGACGTACCTGTGGGGAGAGCAAGATGCTCCGTGAATGCTAAAGCCAAAAGTACAGCCCACGAGACAGTCACCAGGCAGAATTCCAGGACGTCTCAAGAACGCAAGCGAGGGAGAGAATCAGAGATCACAAGGGGAGGGGCAAGAGCACAAGCACATTTAGAACAAGGCAGCGATTTCCCAGATACAATCCACTGGGGAAGTGAAGGGGGGATTTGCCTCACCTTTATACAGCTGGCAGCAGACATTTACGAGCTCTGCTTACAGCCACAATAAGTTCTCAAGTCCAAATAATCAGCACAGCAAGAGACAGACTCATCAGGCAACTGCACTCAGCAGCCTGCTACAAAGGACGTGTGCGTCTGCCATCAAGGATGTCTAATGGGTAGGAGGTGGGCACACTCCCCTAGGCCCATTCTGATAGAAAACACCTTCCACACACTCAACCGCTTCGCTCTCTCCTGAATTAGGCCCTCCTGGGGTGGAAAGGCACATGAGCCCCTCATTGGTCTTGAGGCAGTCTGTATAGCGGTGCAGGCTCCAGACAGGATTCTATGCACACACGCACCCTTCGCAGCTGACAAGCACCACTGCAGAAGCTCAGTGCCTGGATCCTGTGCAGGTGTTGCTCAGGTGGGCAAGAAATGCACAGTCGAGGCAGGGAGGAGGGGCAAGCAAACCCTGCTCCGGCACCAACACATTCTCAAAGCCCTGTCTCACATGTTCCAGGGTGGCAAGCAGGAAAGCCCCTTCTGCAGTGTTTCTGAATGTGTGTCTGTGGGGGGCAAGGGTTTGGGCATACGTGTGCACAGGGTTGGGGCTTGTCAGCCTGTCCCCCCTACCCACCATCACAGATTATCCTCCACCTTTTCAACTGCGCAAGGCTTCAGCTAACTGCCCCTGTGATACAAGCCCACATGGTCACCCCACAGAAGTCAATAGTCCACTGTGTGTGAGATGGGTTAGAGACAGCGTCATCATCCGCAAATAAACTCCCGGAACGCTGGGAGGGACTTACGCGGGGCTTCGCCGTGATTGGCTGCCTGCCCGTTTTGTTCCGCGGCTGCCCTGGCCTCGAGGGGTGCCTGCTCGCCGGGGGAGACAGGTGGGGGGGTGCCACCCCGGCCTGGGCAAGCAGCGGGGGGCCGCGCCAACCGGGAGCAGCCCCCCCCCCAAGGCCAGGGCAGCCACGGAACAAAACGGGCGGGCTGCCAATCATGCGAAAGTTCCGCCCACGTCCCTCCCAGCGTTCCAGTAGTTCATTTGCGGATGACGACGCTGGTTAGAGACATGCTTTAGGGTACCCCTGCACCATGCGGATACAGCCTTCCCACTGCCCTGCAACCTGATTAGAAGGATCTAATCAGCTGTCATACCTTCAGCTGGACAAACACTGGTGTGGGGGGCAATACTTGTGGTCTGGGAGACATGCGCTCCCCCCCCGCCCCCAGGAAGCAGCACTTCAGAGCATTTTAGCTTGTCATTTGCATCTGACCACGGCTGCACAAGGAGTAGAGCCCAAGGCCAAATTCTTCGGGCAAGCAAGGTTCCAAAACGTTACAGCAGTAGAAGTCCCTTTTCGAGGGAACGTCTTGCTGGAACATGTTGAAAAAACAACGCAGCCCTTCTAAAGCAGGCAGACAGCTCACTTGGCAGCACACCAAGGAGTCATTCCAGGGCAAAGAAGAGGACACTTTCACCGCACGGCCTCCTGGAGGTGTTTTTGCTTTCATTCCTAAGCAGGGTGCTGAGCTGCACAGCCCACTTCCGTCTGCCTGCCACGGCCTATGGGAAATGCCTAATTTGTGTTAAATGGGAACCTCTGGAGTGCTCCCGTAGAGATTCAGACACAGGGTCTGGTCATCAGACCTTAAGAAAAGTCCTGCTGATCTGGCCAAAGGGCCACCAAGCCCAGCCTCCTGCCTATTCCCACAGCAGCCCATCAGCTGCCTCTGGGAAGGCCGCCAGCAGGGCTTATTTCTCTTCCACCACCCTTTACCTAAAACTGTAGCCACTGGCTGGCCTGTCCCTCCTCCAAGAATCAGTCCAGTCCCCCTTTAAAGTCATTCACCACATCACGTGGCAACAGAGCAGCTGTGTGATGCAGCACCCCCCTTTGTCTGTCCGAAAATGCTTGCCAATCAGTTGCATTGGAGGACCCCAGTTCTCATTTCAGGAGAGAGAGGATGACACGTTCCTCCTTCTCCACGCTCTCTTCTCCAGGAAAAATTTTTAAGTCAAATTGTTTAAAGTCAGTTTGTCTCCAACCACCTTTTCCGGAGCTAAAAAGCCCCAAGCTGTGGCCTTTCCTCATAGGAAAGGTACTACAGCCCCTGACCATTTTGCCTGCCCTCTTTGGCACCTTCTGCAGGCATCTTTTAAGTGTCACAACTAGAACTGTTCATTTAGTATGGCCGTACCACAGTTATCAGATCATTATAATATTAGCTGTTTTATTGGCAATCCCTTTTCTCATTTCCCTTCCTCACAGCTGCTGCATTCTGGACTGACGGCTTCACAGAGCTGGACACAACCTCAGGATTTTTTGTTCCTGGTTCACACCGACAGCTCACAGGGAGGTTGGTCTCACTCTATCAAGAATAACTGCCCAGGATAACAAGCAACTGCCACTGAGCTTCGACAGGCCTGGGTTTTAGGGTGACCACTGTGGATGTCTAGGGAACCCCATTTATTCACAAGTCCTATTCAAGGAAATGGTGCCAGAGTAAATGAGCTGAGAACAGAAGCCCTTTCCGCGTCTGGGGAAACCAAATAATTGGGCTGAAGTTCAACCAGGAGGGTTCTATCTTTTGCAGTTTACATGAATAATTTTCTGTCTTATCTGCAACTGAGATCTCCTCAACCTATGAACCCTCTCCCCCCCAAAAAACATTCTGTATAATTTCCAGAAAAATATTTGGATCAAATGAAGAGCACTGGCAATGGTCTCAACAGACTTTTCTGTCTGTCTTATCCAGAACCAGAAATGCTAGCATTATACCTAGTCCATTTCAACAGGCGCAACCAGGACGACTGGCTCCAGAGTGAGACATGCTACGCTCCCCTCCCTGATGGTAAATGCCACAGCTCCCAGCAACCCAACCCAGCCACGATGTCACAGAAAGAAACTGTCACAAGCTTTGGCAAAAGCCTCTCGCCTAGCAGAGGAAAAGGACCCACCTACAGGCAGGATGGGCCTCACTGAGAGAAGTCGAGCTGTACACATTTTCAAGCACTGTTTGCCTGTTGAGTGACGGCCTCAAAATGGTGAGCAAAAATGAAATGGCTTGCTAAGCGAACTACTCTAATTTCATTCTTTTAAGACCTTCTGAGCCCCGGGAAGATCGAAAGTGAAACAAGAATCCAAGCCTGCTGCTGTCCCCAGGAGAGCAGACAGAGGGCAGTGGAATCTGAACAGGAAAGATCTCTGAACCATTTCTCAGATATAATCCAGCTTCTACTTTGTTGTTTTGAACCAAGATGCCCCTACGCCATGGCCTCACGTACCAAATTCAATTTGACTGAGGCTTGGAACTAAGGATAACATCTGATGAAATAGACTCCTGCCGATAAAAGCTCACACTGCAATAAATGTGTTTTCCACATAATGGAACTCTGTTGTTTTTCCTCGTAATACATTTGCCCACAGACCAATGCCTTGGGAGAGGGGAGGAACAGGTGCTCCACACCCTCACACACTGCAATAATAGGTTTTGAAAAAAACGATGTCAAAAAAGGTGACTGAGAATCAACTAACTAGAGCTTGGAAGTGCTACTAGGGGCACCCTCCAACTACAGCATAGGGTTGAGCTCACTGGGTCAATCATCCAAATATAGTTGGTCTACATGTGCCTTTCTGTACTGCCCCCATTTTTTGCTTATGGTTCAGCTTGGTTACTGTTACACAAACTGGTCTACTGGATGGGAAGACAGCGCTGGGCTAGAACCATTTCTCCCTGCTATGCTGCTTTCCAACTGCTGGTAGAGATTCTTTGTGAGTCAGAGAGCCCAGCACGCAAATGTGCGCCATCCTCCCCGACTCCAAGAGTGGTCCAAACACGCTTTACGGTGGCCCTTGTGCCACCCTAACTGTGCTGGCCGAACTCCAGGTTGGAGTTAGAATGGGACCGTTTCACAGCAGGTGGCTTGTTCAGATGGCCATCTGGCTCCTGTCAGTTTTGTGACCCTCAGAAGCACACAGCAGCATTCCTGCCAGATAAGGGTTGCAGTGCCTGCCACTGAGCGAGATGACCACAGCACCACCACGGAGCACAGCAATCCACACAGTCGCCCACTGCCAAGCAGCCGGTCTTCTTGCTCCCCTTTCTACGTACCCGTCAAAACGGACGGTGCCAGTCTGCTGGGTCTGCACGCGGTAATGCTCCAGGAGTAGGCGCACGACTTTGGCATGCCCGTTGCGGGCAGCAATGATGAGGGGCGTGGACCGCTGCCCACCCTGGTGGGTGACATAGCCCAGCAAGTAGCGGATGTCGCTCTCGGAGCGGTTCAGCAGCAGGGCCGCCAAGGTCAGCACCCGCCCTTCACTGGCCGCCTTGTAGACGTAGCCTGCCAGGCTCTCCATGGCTACCTGCTCCTCCCGGGACCGCCAGCGCCGCCACCCCCCGCCCTCCCCAGCCGGCGCCAGGGCCGCGCCGGGCCCCTCCTCGCCCCCGCCCTCGCCCGCCTCCTCCGGGGCTCCACACTGGGGAGGGGCATGCGGGCCGACCCCCGTGGGGTCGGGGGGCGAGCCTGGCCTGCGCGTCGTCCCGCCGTTCCCCGCCACCACCCCGCTCGGCTCAGGCCCTCCAGCGCCGGCGCCCACGGGCAGCCTCCAGCCCCATGCGTGCCGGGGAGGGGGCCCCGGTGCCCACCGGGGAGGCGAGCGGGGCGGGCTGAGGCTGGGCCGGGAGGCTCTCCCCGGCTCGCGAGTAGCCCACGTTGCTGGGCCCGCACCGACCACAGGCGCCCGGAGAAGGTCTGGAGCGGGACCAAAGCGGGGGACGGACGGACAAGGTGCCGATCCCGAATTACGGGTCCCCGCAAGGTCTTTGCGGACCGCCAAAGGAGCAGGACGGGAGGCCGCTTGGCATTGCTACGGGTGCCCAGAAGGCTCAAGCTTCGCTGCGGCGCAGAGCACAGGAGGTGGTAGTGGCGGCGGCGGCTACGGGACGCCAAAGTGGCCTTTCCCAGCCTCCTGGCCGGCTTTCGCGTTTCTACCCTGGCTTCCGGCTCGAGTCCAGGAAGCGGAAGCGGCCTCATTCGTCCCTCCACGAATGAGGCCGGCCTGGGAAAGCGGAACTAGGGGCGACTCGTTCCGGATTCTGGCTTAATTTCGTTTTTATAATTCTAGCTCCGGGTGCAATCAGGATAGGGCAGGCGGAGAGTCGCGACCGAGGCCGGGTCACCCGGCGAGCTTCGCGCGGACTGTTTATCTTCACAACGACCTTGTGAGGCAGGGCAGGCTGAGAGTGATTGGCTGGCCTAAGAGCCCCCCACCCCGGCCCTTGTGACTGAGCAAGCAGGGATCTGACCCCAGGTCTCCCTGCCCGGGACGGCCATTCTAAGGCCTGCCCGGTAACCGTAGCAACAGCACGCTGATGTTGCACCCAGGAAAGCAGGGGCTTGGCAGGCACCTTCTGGAGAGGGCGTTCCTGCTTCAAGCAGTGGGCCTGGCCTTTGAAGACCCTTCCAGCTTTTATTCTGTAACTGATCCTGCTCAGGAATGCATGGTTGCTATCTGGAAAGGCTTATGCAATGGAAGGGAATGCAGACCAAAATTCAAAGTGGAAGATCTGCAGCTTGAAATAGGAAAATGCAAAAAATTCCAGCCCTATTTTTTTAAAAAGATGATTTTGCCAAATGCTCCCCTCCAAAAAAAGTTTTTGTAACTCAAGAAGTAATATTCATTGTATACAGTAATGCACAAAATGTATCAGGCGTATTTCCTAAAAACAGGAAAACTACAAAGCACCGTGAGTTATTTAAATAATTGTTTAAGTATGTTGCACAAATTCTATTAATCTGAAACCAATTGTTCCGGTAGAAGCTTGGGGTAGAATACCAGTTGCAGTAATAGAAATGGATTCCAGTTTTGATACTTCCTCATCTTTTTCTCTTTCCAGAATCAGCCAGGAGGGGAGTACCTCTAAATAAGGTAGCCCAGAGCGTTTTTAACCAGACCTCAAAAACGTCATCAATGCCATACCATTTTTTCTTCCACTTGGAAAATAATTTATTTAAAATGTTTACAACCCATTTTTTTTTATTTTTTTCAGTGCATTCAAGGAGGCTTTCAACCATCATGAATAGGAGACAAATCGTTAAAGATTAATGCTGCAATCCTATACACACTTTCCTGAGAGTAAATCCCACTGAACACACAGCACTTTGAACTGCATCCAGGAACCAACTGAAAGCCCACAAAAGCTCAAACTGGTGGGTCCCAGTTAACAACCCAGCTGCCTAATTCTAAACCAGCTGAAGTTTCTTAATCATCTACTAAAAGGTTTCATTAATCTAACCTGGATGTCACCAATTCATAACCTGTGGCAAAGCCTCAGTCTCTGCTCAAATTGGGGGTGGGTGGTTATTGCACCAAATTATTGAAAAGTACTTTGCATGCAGCTTGACCCTCCAAAATCAAGGCCATAACTAGTAACACTCTCAAACTGCATGTGTTACTGTGTTACTGTTAAATGTGTTACTAAAAGGGGAGTGTCATCTCATAAAGGGTGAATACCACCTCCTGGAACATCCAGCTGGATTTGGTTTCAATTTCCTAGCCCTCATTTAGCCATTACCAATTCCTGTTGAGCATCTCCCCACTAACTTGGATTAGAGCAAACAAGAAATAGAGCAGCCTGTTGATATCCTCTCATTCCTGTTGACTGTTCCCAGCTGTTTTGCATAGTTATTAAACAGCAGGGGGACCTTTATGCTACTTCCTAGTATAGCTATCAGTGCACACTGAATGCAGGGAATTTCTTTCTGAATAAACAGCCATGGGTTTGGATTGCGGGAGTTCTCCTTATGTTCTGTGAGAATAAAGAGCCTTCTTGGAGAGCTATCAGGTAAATCTAGATGGTTAATTTTTCCCTTCAAACACTGGAATTCTTCCTTCATCTGTACATACAAGGAGAGGTAACATTTCCTGAACCTGTGTCCTTGAAAGCTGTGTAAATCTATGCCCATTTTGGATGTGTGTATAGTGTACTGTTGGCTGGGCAGTCATATATCTTCAGGAAGGAGCAAGGAACTGCTTCTAGCATTAGAGCAACCCTCCCATCAAAAATAGAGTCCCAATTCACAGAAAAAAAGACTGCTGATGCTGGCTGAAGTCATCACACATTTTCACAAACACTTCATGACTTTAAAAAACACTTTGCAAGTTGGGGGCGGGAATGGGGGTCTACATGCCAAGCATGCAGAAGGTCTTGGATTCCAGCCCTGGCAGCACCTGAGCCTGACACTTAGAGAGCTACTGTCAGCCAACATAGGCCAGGGCTGAGCAGATCACAGGCTTGCAAGACCTGCCTTGCATTCTCATTGGAACCTCTGGATCCACTGACCAGGCACAGAACAATGGCGCTAGAGAGCAAAAATGCAGAACACGAACAGTGTCTCTGAGCACATGCTCAGCACCACAACAGAGCTCATGGCCCTTTCAGGCAGCAAGACACTGCCAGGCTTCCTTTGTTTCAGCAGCTTAAGCTGTTGGTGCCGCTTTCTGAAGTACAGAGAATTTCCCCATGATTTAGATGGGAAAAACTTCTGTGTGTATTTCCGTGTGTCAGGCTGCTACTTGTGGCTCAGGAGCTGTACTACAAAAATAAGCAACAATGCCCGAATCCAGGGCCACTTCAGGTCCCCCAAGCCTCCTGCACTGGCCACTGCCTCTTCACCCCCTCCCACATCATACTCAGTAGATTCCAGAGCCCCATGTCCACCACCACGTAGGTTTCCTTAGGATCTTTGAGCATGCAGATGTGACTGCAGCAAGTCACATAAGGTTGTGACGCAGCCCACTCGCTGTGTTGCATGAAGCTCCCTGGTTATGCCAGCAGTGAGGCCTGGGACTGAAACTGCACCTCCTTGGCTGGATCTTTGACGAGTCCTCAGTTCTTCCTCTCAGTCGCAACCCAGAGGTTCTTTGATTTGTTTACACACAGTTCTTGTGGCAGAATTGGAGCAGTCTGACTTGTGAGCCAAAGCAACATCTCAGGCCAGGAGAGGAGCCTCAGCTTAACAGAAGCGTGGCTGGATGGTGAATCCCACAAGCACGTGACATCCCATCCCATAACATACCAGGCTGAATGTTGGGGTGGCCTTTGAGTGCTGTGTACTGCTGGGCGGATCATCACAATCAGATAATCCCTGCTGGGAGATTAGAGGAAAGGAGGGGAGGAAAGGCAGAGGGAAGAGGGGGAGGATATGCACAGAGGCCGATTCCTCCGCCTGCTGCTATCTCTTCTGCGCTAGGCCTGGCAGGAGCCACATGGCAGAATCAGGCCATTCCTTCCATGCATAATGGATGGACTCGCCCTTGCACAGTTTCCACAGGTGCCAGCAGCTCTGGTTCCATGACTTTAAATTAACTATTCATTTTGTTGTCACTGAAACCAGCTCAAAACAATTGCACCAAACAAGCCTTGGGTCCAATTAGCAAGATCAAGTTCCTGCCCATGTCAGCTGGTCTGAGCAAATGACTCGTTCTGAAAGTAGGGGAGCCCCCACCCACCCTGGCCGAAGGCCTTTGGAAACAGGAACCTGCAGCTAGAAGCAAGGAGGGGAGGGGGCAATGCACTGCAATAAAGAACACAACCTCCTGAACGGCATGAAGACCACAGCCCACAATATGTGTCCTTTTGATCTGAGAGTCGGACATGTACACAGAGGTTGCATATGTTGCTTTCTTAGCCAATAGCCATTAATAGACATTTCCTCCTCCCTGACCGTCTCATTCCAATTTACACCCAAAAAATGTGGACTGTCCCTGCCTGGGACTCCCTGACCAATAGGGACTGGTGGCAGTAGCAACGCATGAGAACATAAGATGAGCATGAAGATCTCTGCTAGATGAGACCAGGGCTGGATCTACTGAGTCCAGCAGTGGCCACAAATACAGAAGGCAGCCCTGTATTGAAAGATGTTTTTTTGTGTGGTTCTGTGTATCGCAGAGTGATTTTTCCTTCCCATCAGAGGATTACCATAATTCATTGTGGCCTGCTAAGGATTTTGTCCCTGAGTTGGTCAGTCACACTATGTAGCTAGGAAAGTCTCTCTAATTATCCTGTTCTGAACATCTGGCCTCAGAGCCGGAGCAGCAAAAAAAATCCCTGCACATGGCAGGGCACAAGAACTCATCCTGTGAATCCCAGCTGTCCTCTTTTGCACCTCCACAGATTAGGGGTGACTCACCACGAACACTACTTTACTGGGTTTGCCCAAAGCTCTTTGGGGCTTCAATTTTGTTTTTAGGCTTTTCTCTCCCTGTGCCGATTTGCTTAACATTCAACCTGACACCACGTTCTGTAACGCTTGAAAGCTTGCTCACGGCAACTCTCTTCCACGTCAGTTGCTTTTAACAGAGACATGATCTACTATGGCGTTTGCAATTTTTCTCTGATGGACTAGCAGGACTACCTCTGACTCTTGAAAATCGGCCGAGTTTCTTTCACATCTCAGAGCGCAATCCTAATCTGGAGTTAGGCCAGCATAGTTAGGCCTTTACAATTTAGCCGGCACAAAGAACACTGTAAAGTATGTTTGGACCACTCTCAGAGTCAGAGGGGCCAACACACAGACGTGCGCCATCCTTCCTGACTCCAAGAGTGGTCCAAACAAACTTTACAGTGGCCGTTGTACTGGCCAAACTTTTCTAACTGTGCTGGCCTAAATCCAGGTTAGGACTGCGTTCCCCCACCACAGGATACAGTGCATGCACCTTTGGTAGGATTGGGCCCTTTCTCAGATGAGAAAATTCTTGAGTGGCCTTTGGCACACTAGTAGTAGTAGT
Source organism: Lerista edwardsae (assembly GCA_029204185.1). Lineage (NCBI taxonomy): Eukaryota > Metazoa > Chordata > Lepidosauria > Squamata > Scincidae > Lerista > Lerista edwardsae. The sequence goes on from JAJKFI010000026.1 coordinate 5,950,317, forward strand.
AGTAGTAGTAGTAGTTGCTGGCCTTTCTTAGAATGTATTGTAATGGTTAGAATGTTGGACTTGACCTGGGTTCAAATCCTAGCAGACCTCATTGGCTGTGCAGTCCTCATTGGTATGTCTATTCAGTGCAGGTTGATAATCACTTATCCGGATTGCTTGGGATGGAAAGGTATCCAGATTTCAGATTTGTCTGGATTTTGGAATAACAAGAAATGTTTCCTCTTGCTCTTTTCATTGTGACCCGTTTGGGTGTCTGCTGGCCTCTGACATTTTTCAACAATGACACACACCACAGAGCATAAAACTTACAGCCTGTATGTGGGAATGAGCACAAGACCTTCTTTCTATAGAACGTTTTTAAAAAGTCTTGGATAGAGATATCTGGATTTTGGACGTCCAGATAAGAGATCATCTACCTGTAGTAAGGCTGCTTAATCCAGCTCTCTAGCCTTGGATTAAGGGCCAAATCCAATCCCATTTTCCAGCAGTGGTGCAGCCGTGCCAATGGGGCATGTGCTGCATCCTATAGAAGGGGGGCAGTCATGGAGGCCTCCCCCAAGTAAGGGAATTTTTGTTTCCTTTCCTCAGAGCTGCACTGTGGCTGCACCAGCACTTAAAAGTTGGATCGGTTTGGGCCCTCAGTCATCTATGGACCTCGTGATCACCAACATCTCCCCAATGTATGTAACCACATTTTGGGACTTCATCTTTGCTACTCGGTTGATTCTCTTTGTTTGTAAATGCAAAACATTCTCTAAGAAAAAATCGACCAGTTCTGTTGAGCTCAGGGAGGGACCTACTCCCTGCAGTATGTGCAGGGCATCAACACGGGCAACCCTGCTGGCCGGCCAAGTCTCAGGGTGCAATCCTAACTTGGAGTTAGGCTGGCACAGTTAGGACAGGAAAGTTTGGCCTGCGCAAGGGACAACGTAAAGCACGTTTGGGCCACTCTCGGAGTCAGGGAGGATGGCGCACGTCTGTGTGCTGGCCTCTCTGAGTCTGAGAGTGGTCCAAACACACTTTACGGTGGTGTCCCTTGTGCCGGCCAAACTTTGCTGGCCTAACTGTGCTGGCCTAACTCCGGGTTAGGATTGCGCCCTCCGTCGCTGCCCATACTCTCAGCCAGTCTACCTCACAGGGTTGTTGTTGCGTGATGATAAAAGGTGGCGGGACCCTCGGGCAGGCAGCGGGACACACCCACCCACCCGGAAAGGAGCGCCTCGGTCCGAGCAAGAAGTCGGCAGCGCGCAGAGACCAAGCCCAGAGGGGCGGCGGGGGCGCGGCCGGAGGAGCCCGGCGCAGCGCTCCTCCTCCGGGGAGGAGCCGAGGCCGGCCCACGGAGAGCCTCCTGCGGACCGGAGTCGCGCCGCCTGCCAGGGCCGCCGACCGCGGGCGCCATGCAGGGCTCGGTGCGGAGGCGCCAGGCGGCCGCTGCCGGCGCGCCGAGCAGGTAAGCGCCCCCCCCTCGCCAGCCTGCGCCCAGGGCGCGCGGGCTGGCTCTGACTGCAGCCTCCCCCCGGCGCTGCTGCCCGCCCGCGCGGGATCGTCGCGTGCGGGCGCCTTGGTCGGCTTCCGCGGTGCTCCTCGGCTGTGCGGGGTTTCCGCAGCCGCCCCGCCCCCAGAAGGGTCCCTGCCCGCGGGAGCTTCCAGTCCCGGCGGAGGCGCTGCCCACCCACGCCGGAGCCCCGGCGGCAGCCGTGCGTGCCTCGGGGCTTCCAGGCTAGACTGCAGGAGTGGGCTCCCCCCGGGGCTGCCCTGGAAGACGCTCGGCGAACTCCAGCTCGTGCCGGCCGTGGCTGGGGGTCTCCCGGCCTCCCCTCGGGCCCCGATCCGCGGGCGACAACTGTCGTGGCTGCTGCCCACTCGCTGCCCGGCGCCGATCTTGCCTTCCAAGCCCCAAGTGGCCGGGGACAAGTCGTGCCCCGGGCAAAGCGCTCCCGGCACTGTGGGGGTTGCCCAACGGCGGCCTGCTCCGTGCACGTGCCAGCGGCGGCCAGCCGGTCCTCCAGGCTGCAGCCCCGAAGTGAAGGCTGCCCCTCACTCTCCTCACCTGGGCTGGCGGCTGCTGCTGCTGCTGCTGTGATGTAGGTCCAGAATCCCTCATCCGGACTGCTTGGCACGGGAAGGTGTCCGGATTCCAGTTTTGTCTGGCTTTCAGAATAATTGCATAAGTATAATGGGAAATGCCTCCTCTTGCTCTTTTCACCGTTCCCCACATGGATGTCTGCTGCCCCCAACAATGTCTGTGCAGGTACACTCCGCAGTAGTCACATCCTGTATCATGCACTGTACGCGGGAATGAGCACAAGACCTTCTAGTGTTCACACTATAAAAAGTCTTTTTAAAGCCTTGGACAATATAGTCTTTGAAATAATCTGAATGTCATATGTCTGGACAAGGGGCAGGCAACCTGTAGTTCGTCATGTCTATGCCAGGCTAGCTATAGTCTGCAATTTGGGATCTAGCCAAGATCCTGGGAATTAATATTAATATTATTAAATCTTTGGAATCAGTCAGTGACTTATGGTTGGAGTTTAATGCGTTTTCTGTGAAATGTTTTTAGTGCTGGTGCCGTTTGTCTTGATTAGTTTTGTTTTGCTGTTTCTGTCTTGGAACAGTTTCAGATGTTACTTTTACACTTGTATAAATCACGATGGGACTGATATGTAGGGCACGATATGATATTGGACGGCCATGCATATACGTTCATTTGAGCAAGCAAATAATGCAGCTCCCTGTACTCGGGAACTAAGCATTAACTAATTAATAAATCAATTGTGTTAATTAATTATGCAAATACATGCAGTTCCCTGTACTCAGACAATTGCAGAATTTGGGGGATTTAGATTGGACAGGAGTTTTGGTGTAAGGAGGGCGGGTGGAGGCACTTTGCTGTGCTTCCAGGATCAGGGCCCTCATCTCCCCCTTTTGGGTTTTGTTATTAAGTAGCTGCAGTTAGTAAAATCATCATCAAGCACTTGTCATTCAGGAATTGCGTTGCCATCCCTTCTTTGCTTTTCAAACTCATTCGGATATTACGGGAATCCATTAATGGCCCCTTTTCTTTGCAAGTCTTATTTGAGGGGTTGACTGTGGATTGCGGTATGAAAATTGGAACAGACATGTTCCTTCCTCCTCCCTACCTGCATATATTGTATTGTGCAATGTATCACTATCTGAGGAAGTAATGAAGGACATTTACTGGCAAGCCTGTTGGGTCATATGTTGGTTGTTTAAAAAAAAAAAAAACATGTTCTGCAATTAATCCACATGTTGAGAGGGAGACAGAGTGTCTGAGTGTTCCTTCCCATAAAACAATCTCAAGGGATTTTTGAAATTACATTTGCAGTACAACCCGTTGGCAGATGTGGAAGCGAGTCTTGGCACTATATGAACGCTTGTTCATATATGAACCACTATATGGTTTTTGACTGTGCATGGGGGCACAGGCTCGCTCTAGGACAGTGGTTCTCAAACATTTTAACAATGGGACCAACTTTTTAGAATGGCAATCTGTCCAGGACTCACGAGAAGGGATGTCATGGCCAGAACTGCCATCAGTGACGCCAGAGCCTGCTGCTTTCCTGATAATGCAGCAATAAGCTGGGTTATTTCTCAGTCATTTTCCAATAGCAAAGTGAATCAGAAAGGGGGAAAAAGCCTACTTACCATCTTGAGACAAACAAAGCAACCACACAGCCCTCCGCCTTTTGGGCATCCTATCTTTCCATTTTTTCAATATGGCTGCTCTAGGTGCTTCGCAACCCACCCGAAATTGGCTTGCGACCCACTGGTGGGTCCCAATCCACAGTTTGGAAACTACTGCTGTAGGACAAGCAACACCACGACACATTTGTCAATCACGTTCACTTATTTTATCAGTTGCCTTTCAGTGTAGAAATGCTTTCAGGGTGGTTTTCAAAAGCTAAAGCATCCGCTGAAACAGGCAAGAACAATTTCCATTGTGGAATGAAAAGCCTGGAAACTTCAAAAGGGCTTTGCCTGGTATCAAAAAGACATTAAGGTAAGCACCAGGCAAGCATCTCCGGTCATTTTCTCAGTTCCCCTCTCCCCAATAACTCCCCGCTTCCCCTTAGCTGACAGGGATAGCCTAAGGAGGAGTCCCCCAAGGATTACTTCTGTGTCCTGGCAGGCTCTTGTCGGGAAGTGATCCTCCAGGGTCCTGGCTGGGGCCCAAGCTAAGAACATCAGAAGAGCCCTGCTGGATCAGGCCAAAGGCCATCTAGTCCAGCTTTCTGTATCTCACAGTGGCCCACCAGGTGCCTCAGGGAGCTCAGTAGACAACAAGATGCCTGCATCCTGTTGCCACTCCCTTGCAGCTGGCATTCTGAAGTAGCCTACTATTTATAATAATAATAATAATAATAATAATAATAATAATACTTGGCTTTATATACCGCCTTTCTTAGGTCACCAGATTTCTCTAGTGACTATAACTCAAGGCGGTTTACATAGGCAGACTTTATTCAGAAACCTGAAGGTTTTTACAATTTTTACAGAAATGTTCTATCTTTCAAGAACTGCACACATACAGAGGATCTTTCTGGATTTAGTCCTTCTTTCTGGCAACCCGTTTGTCTTCTTGCTGACTGATAAACGGCTTCCCTGCTCCCACCGGAGAAGCGGCTGAACTTCGGCACAACTCCCCCTCACACAAGGCAGCCGAAGCTCAGCTATTAATCAGTCGCAATTAACGAGGTCTGCCGCTCACAGAGACTTCCGGCTGTCCCGAACTGGCGACCTTCAGACCTTCAGCTCTTATCTTCAGGCAAATGGAGGCATTAACCCTCTCGACTAAATCTTCTGCTCCTTACTAAATCTTATGTAAGGAGGTTGCACCACCCATCATGGCATATATCCCACAATGGACTTTTCCTCCAGAAATCTGTCCAGCCCCCTTTTAAAGGCACCCAGGCCAATTGCCTTGCATATGGCTCTGGACTAACACCCACTGCAGCCCTTTGTGTACTGGGGTAATGGGTCCCCCTCAACCCAGTCTCCATTGGCAGCCCAGCAGCTGTATCCAGTCTGGACTGCGGATTCTGGGCCGCCTCCAAAGATTGCTCCACGTGCAGTGCTTTCTGCTAGGTGGACAGGCAAAGTAACGTTCCATTGGACGTCCATGGGCTGAACTCTCTGGCTGGGCTCTGGGACCTTCTAATAGAGTCGATAGAGGGATGTTCTTTTCCCTCTCTCAAAACACCAGAACCAGGGGGCATCCGCTAAAACTGAGGGTTGGGAGAGTTAAAACAGATAAAAGGAAGTACTTTTTTTACCCAGCGGGTAGTTAATCTGTGGAACTCTTTGCCACAGGAGGTGGTGTTGGCATCTGGTCTAGATGCCTTTAAGAGGGGATTGGACGGATTTCTGGAAGAAAAGTCCATTGTGGGCTATAGGCAATGATGGGTTGTAACCTCCTTACATTAGTAGTAGGCTACTTCAGAGTACCGGGTGCAAGGGAGTGGCAACAGGATGCAAGCATCTTGTTGTCTCATACCTCCCTGGGGCACCTGGTGGGCCGCTGTGAGATACAGGAAGCTGGACTAGATGGGCCTTTGGCCTGATCCAGCAGGGCTCTTCTTATGTTCTTAAGAATGGATTCAAATCAGCCTCAGACCACCTTAGGGCACAATCCTAACCTGGAGTTACGGATGTGTGCAGTCTTTCCTGAATCTGAGGGCGCAATCCTAACCAACGTTCCAGCACCTGGGTAAGGGCAATGCCACTCCAAGGAAAGGGGACAAACGTTCCCTTACCTTGAGGAGGCCTCCCAGACTGCTACTGCACTGCAGGATGCAGCATTTTGGCACAGTTAAGTCAGTGCTGGAAATTTGGTTAGGATTGTGCCCTGAGAGTGGTGCAAACACAGTTTACGGTGTGTTTGAAACACTCTTAAGCCGGCACAAGGGACTTGTGCCAGCCTAACTCTAGGTTAGGATCACACCCTGGAGTTAGGCCGGCATAAGATAAGCCAGCACAGTTTGGCCAGCACAAGGGCCACCATAAAGTGTTTTTGGACTACTCTCGGAGTCAGAGAGGATGGCGCATGACTGTGTTCTGGCCTCTCTGACTCTGAGAGTGGTCCAAACATACTTTACGGTGGCCCTTGTGCTGGCCAAACTTCGCTGGCTTAGCTTAGGCCGGCCTAACTCAGTTTAGGATTGCGCCCTCAGAGTCGGGGATCTGTGTGCTGGCCTCTGACTCAGAGAGTGGTCCAAACATACTTGGCGGTGGCCCTTGTGCCAGCCAAACTTTGCTGGCCTAACTGTGCCAGCCTAACGCCAGGTTAGGACTGTGCCCCCAGGAGTGTCTCCCAAATGATAAATTCCATAGTCATTTTTCATTGAACTAAGTATATTTCCCCAGGGCATTCCCTTTGGGTTGGCATCACCCCACCAAGTACCACAAGATACAGCAGCGATGTGTGTGTTTAGGTTGTGTTGTGCAGGAGTACACACATTAAACTTTACAGGTGGTTTTGTAACTCTGTTTCCCTTGGCAGGCATGGAGCAGTCAACGAGGAAGACAACTTCAAGAATTCCCAGTTTCATTTCGACCTGTGGTTTTATTTCACCCTGCAGAACTGGGTCTTGGACTTTGGCCGTCCCATTGCTATGGTGGGTATCGCAGTGGCACGTTGGTGCTAAATCAGGTGTGAAGCAGAGAGGGAGAGGACCAACCATCTGGGTGCTGGGTTAAAAGAAACAAAACACTGCACCAGCGGTGCAGTCCAGGTATTAGAATACTTGTGGTTTGTTGCTGGTATATTAGGTTCTTTTGTGGCTTGTTAGATTCTATTCCTGCCACTGGATCAGGAATAGAATTGTGAGAGGTGGTACAATGCTGCCGTTCCATGTCTCTGAAAGCTGCAGTGAGATGTGGGCATCCCAGCATCATGCAGGAGTTTGGAGCACTGTCAGGATGTGCTCTGTGTCACCCACACTCGCCCGGGATCACATAAGAGCAGCTCGGCTGGTTCAAACAAAGACCAAATGCTTCTGGGAAGGTTGTGAGTCTGGAAAGTCCTTTGGGGCTGCCCCCTTTCCTGCAACTGACAGTCAGGCACAGACACCCCATGAGTATGGAAATCCCTGATCTTCCCATCTCTTTTTTAATGCCTGTTTCCCCATTGGTACTTCCTTTTCTCCCCCAGTAATGTCATGCAGGGGGTACGCGAGTACTAGTTTCTAGGATTGCAGCTCGCCCCGCCCATTCGCCCGCCCACTTGCCGACTCCGCCCTCTGCAACGTTTGAATTTCCTGCATGTTTGAGTTGCCTGCATGTTCTCAGAGCCAGGCAGGCAGGCAGGCAGCGAGCGGAGCCTTTCCTTTCCTTGCCACTGAAAAATGAGTTGCTCTGGGGTTTTAACATGATGCCAGGCCTCCTTCACATGTTCTGGGGGTGCTGTGGAATACTGTTGCAACTGTTGGGTCAGTTTAAAATCATCTGAGGCCTCAAAAAGGGCTTTTTTCATGTCACTTCCTGCCACGACATCACTTCTGGCTTATGACGTCACTTCTGGTGGGCGGGTCCCGACACGTGCCAATCAAAAGTGAGTACCTGTTCTTAAATCATTTAGATGACACCACTGTTCTCCCCCCATTCTTTCAGATCCTGCTGCCCCTGGAGTGGTTCCCACTGAATAAGCCGAGTGCGGGAGATTATTTCCACATGGCCTACAATGTCATCACGCCCTTCATTCTTCTGAAGGTAACAGTTGGGCACCAAGGACTTTCTTCCTCAACAGTAGCATGTTCTCGGGGCTTGTATTTTGGGCGGGGAAGTGCAGGGAGCGGCAGGATTTCAGGAGTGGGCTGGCCAGAGTTAATTTGCCCTGAATAATGATTGAGGGACCAGCGAGACTTTCTGTGGCTGACGCTCCTGGCATCCTTCCTTAAAAAAGAGAATCAGGTGTGGGAGGAATCTGGCTTTGGTGGGGGCTGTGGTGGTGCAAGGGAGATCTAGCCCTCCTCCCCTACACCGATTCCTCTGCCCCCCAGACTGCTAGTAGCTGTGGAGGGGAAGATGTACATGGGGTGTGGCTTCCACAGCACCTAGCCCAGATCCTAACTGGCCACCCAATGCTCCCACGCCGGAGGTGGCTTGATCCGGGGCTGGCTCCAGGAATGGTGGGGCCCAATGTGGTGTCTTCTTGCAGGCCCCCCCCCCCCCACCCTCCTCGTGCCATGTGTGGCACCTGGAAATAGTTGGTGGTGACATCATGATGTCACAGCCAACTGCTTCCAAGAGGCCCATTTTGGGCAGTTCGGAGGCAGGGGCAGGTGGGAGGGCTCCAGGTAAAGCTGCTCTCCTCACCCCACTGACTTACGGTTCCTAGAAATCCTGGCTGCAGCAGCAGGTGATAAGCTGTGCTGGTGCAGGGCCCCCCCAATGTATGGGGCCCAAAGTGACAACATTGGTCACATTGGCTTAAGGCCGGCCCTCCCTCCCTCCCCCCCTCCCCTGTATTCCTGATTTGAGCTGTCCTTCTACTGCACCCCCGCAATATGGTTTTTTGGGAAAAATGTCTGCCTCCCTATGCTGGATGCCTGGGACAGCTGAAGGTTCTGGAGAGGTTTGTGGGAACAGGCAGACGGGATGAGGGGGGGGTCCTTGCTTGAGAGGTTGTGGTCACCAACTTCTTCAGATGTATTCAAGGGTTGCTCAGAACCAGGAAGGCTGTTTTTTTTCCCTACCGTAGTTGTTTTGAAGCAGCAGAAAAGGTTACACCTCTAGATTTATAGGCATTTGATTCCCCCGACTTTTCAGCTTGAGAGTGCAGTCCCAACCTGGAGTTAGGCTGGCAAAGTTAGGCCAGCAAAGTTTGGCTGGCACAAGAGCCACAGTAAAGTGCATTTGGACCACTCTCGGAGTCAGGGAGGATGGCGCACGTCTGCGTGCTGGCCTCTCTGACTCGGTGTAGTGATGCAGGCGAGAGAAAAGACACTGACAACAAGGATCTGGTCTGGAGGTCTTTTTCTCTGAGAGTTTCTCTTCTCTCAGCCCCCTTTTATTGTTCATTATCTGTTACTAGCATACACACTAATTGCGTTAGCAATTCTTGGGCCTTCTCTAGATGACGCAGTGTTTGCAACTATCTTGCTGGTCCTGCATGTTATCTGCTGCCCACTTTAAAGCGAAGTCCGTTCAGTTAGTTTTGGGCAAGCCCTCCCTTCTCCCCACCGCAGCCCACTTGATCTGCCTCTCCCGAGGTGTGCCTCTGGGAGGTGGGTGTGCCCTGGAGATAGGAGCTGAGTTGGAGAGAAGGGTCATGGCCTTTTCATGGCTACATGGCTACTACAACTCGGAGAGTGGTCCAAACCTATGTTAGGGATGTGTGCCGGCCAAACTTTGCTGGCCTAATTGTGCCAGTCTAACTGAGCCCTCGTTTTGTATAACTGGGAACAACTTGGAGGGTTCCTGGGTTGGGAAAACCCTTGGTCCGAAGGAGGAGCGGGGCAGGTGGGTGGCAGAGTCTCTTCCCTGCCCTTCCTCTGAGGGCAGCTCTCTGTTGCAGCTCATTGAGCGGTCCCCCAAGACTCTGCCCAGGTCCATGGTGTACATCAGCATCATCGTCTTCGTCATGGGCGCCAGCATCCACCTGGTGGGCGACTCTGTCAACCACCGGCTGATCTTCAGCGGCTACCAGCTCCACCTGTCTGTCCGGGAGAACCCCATCATCAAGAACCTCAAGCCAGAGACCCTGGTGAGTCAGGAGAGTCCCCCCAGGCCAGCACCCTGCGGGACGCCACAGGCCAGCCCCCTGCCCCACCTCACTCTCCCCTCTGCTTCCCTTCCAGATTGACTCCTTCGAGCTGCTGTACTATTACGACGAGTATCTCGGCCACTCCATGTGGTGAGTGCCTTGGGCAGGCTCTTTCCCACTCCTGCGGCCACTCAGACTGGGATTTCGACACGCGGGAAACGCCGGATTTCAGGATGCTTTGCGTGCTGGGTTTTTAGCACGTGTATATGCCCAGAATATCGGGACGTGGTGGCACAGCGAGTTAATCTGCTGTTGCTGGGCTTTCGACCGCAAGGTTGGGAGTTCAAGACTGCGCGACGGAGTGAGCTCCCGTTGCTTGTCCCAGCTCCTGCCAACCTAGCAGTTGGAAAGCACCTAAAAAATGCAAGTAGATAAATAGGGACCACTTCGGTGGGAAGGTAACGGCATTCCTAGAGTCATGCCGGCCACATGACCATGGAAGCTTGTCCTCGGACAAAAACGCCGGCTCTACAGGCTTTGAAACGGAGATAAGATGAGCACCGCCCCCTACAGTCGGTCACGACTAGACCATTCGGTCGTGGGGAAACCTTTAACCTTTATGCCCAGAATGCGTGAAGGAGACCGTTGTGTGTTGCGGAGCCCATGCCTAGCCATTTCCAGCAGAGCCTGACGTAACCCTGAGGGCCACACTGCCCATTTCATCCATGGCGCGCAAGGATCCCTGGGGGTAGCTGTCCTGCCACCCTCCTGTGCAAGCTCTCTCTTCCCACAGCTTGGTCAGGGGCAATCCTGGGGGAGGAGTCGGTGCGGGGGGGCACCTCCAGGGGTGTGCCCCCCCCAGCACGTGCCGCCACCCCCCACGTGGCCAAGCGTTGGAGCTGCGCCGTGTCGATTCTCGGAGTGACCCAATGCAGGGCTGACTTGCCCCCTTTGGCACGTGCTTGGTTGCTCTGAGAAGCGGCTTCCGTGGAAGCCACTTCCTGGAGTGATCGGACCTCTGGGGCTGGTCTACCTGCCTTCCCCCAGCCCAGCACCCGAGCCATTTGCCCCCTTGCCCCCCCCTCGGGTACGCCACTGGTCTTGTTTGTCTGGCAGGCATAGATGGAGCTTTTGCCCCTCTAGGTCCTGGAGACCACCGCCTTGTGCAGCGTCCCCGAGTCTCTCTGGTTCCACTGCGGTCTCCTCCTCCTCCTCCACCATTAGTTGAGGGAGTGTTGGGTGGGTCCTTCTGCTATGGGGCTGCCCACTGCTGCTGTTCAGCCCACAGTCTGCCCTTCCGTTGTTCTACTATTCTATTTATATTCCAATTTCCAGACAAAATTAGCCACTGACAACTTTGGTTTCATTCCACACCCCCAAACAAAACGTTTGAATTAATTTTGAATTAATCTGTCTCTACCTCTTCCTGCTTCTTTCTCCACCCTTCATGGAGGAGCCTTTTCAAGACCTCTTTTGCTTTTCCTTCAGCAGCACCATCAAAAGAGGTCTGGCTGTGCCCATATTTTGCGGTCACGGAAAAATCGCCCTTAACTGTGCCTCCAAAAATGCAGAGCGCTCCAATGGCTGTTCTCCAAGGATGCTGTGCGAAGGCAGAAATTAGCCAAGCAGTCTTGATTGAACCGCAAGGAGCAATTCCACCGTTTTGTCAGGGAGCATCTCCTGGGAAGCTTTGTGGATTCCTGCCTGGCACATACTCGGCAGAGCTTGGGGATAGATATCAGGGGATAGATGCTCCTTTGAGTTCTTATCCTGTGATGCTAACAATTGCTCTGGGCCGTAGAAGGGCAGTGCAGTAATTGCCAAGGCTCTTCTTCAGACAGCAGCTTTTGAAAGAGGCCCTCCTGTGCACTTCTCCCCAGGCCATTTTCCGCCGATCCCAGATGGACCCTCCTCCCACACCCATGACCTCCCCGGACACTCTTGGGTCAGACTCCGAGTGATTAAGTCCCCAAACCAATTGTGCCTGGGTGCACGTGGCCAGCCGGGATTAGGTAACACATGGGGGCGCCTGAAACAAAATGTGCACATCTGGCACATTTTTGCAGCAGGAATGAAGATTGCGTTTTCATAGGGAGCCACAAATCTCAGTCTTAGAGGTGGTTTCCCATTGCTCTTCAGTGAGCAGGGAGGTACCTGCTGCATGCTGAATTTGCGGATAAGTGCTTGATGCATGGCTCCGTGATGTGCTGAGATCATCATCACTTGCTTCTCTTTCTCCACCCCCTTATACAGAATGCCTGCAGGGACAGGAGATGTTTGGAAAATGGTCTCTCTCTCTATCACACACACACACACACACACACACACACACTCACACACCCAAGTATTGTTCTTGATGTGCCCAGCAATCTGCGCCTATACAGGCCTGGAAGCAGGTCCTTAAGAATGGGCCGAATTCAGCGACGTCATGCAGCCGGAACGCTGGGCGGGAGGAACGGGTGAGCGGCAGCCCGCCCGTTGCGTACCGCTCCGTTTCACCGTCTTCCCCGCCCCCACGGGGTGAAACGGAGCGGTCCGCAACGGGCGGGCTGTCGCTCACCCATTCCTCCCGCCCAGCATTCCGGCTGCATGATGCCGCTGGCCGAATTCCACTTTTGGCCTGTTAGCTTGGGGTCTGTTTTATGTCGGTTTCACACTCGGCAGGCTTCCTTGGAAACAGACCTGGGAGAGAGTTCAATGAAGAGGGGCTGAGAGATGCAGTCCTGCTCCTCCATCGCCTGGAGCCCAGCCCTCCTTGCAGCTTCTTGGTTTCCCTCTCACAGGTACATCCCGTTCTTCCTCATCCTGTGTATTTATTTTTCTGGCTGCTTCATTCCCATCAAAGAAGAAAAACGGCAGAGGATACCAGTGGCCGCTTTGCTCCTCATCGGGCCCAGCAGTCTCTACTACTGGTGAGTCAGATTGCATGAAACAGTGAACGTCGGGTCAATTATCTTATTGTGGTACATGACTGAAAAGTTCCATGCTTGGGAGGAGTGAATACAGCTGGTGGCATTATGAGGCTCGAGCAAATGTGATTTCAACCAAGATCTTGGAAGCACTGAGTCTGTGCTGTTACTTTTCAGCAGGGTTGTGTTTTGTGGGTGCTGGGCTGCTAGACCTCTAACTCCAGCATGATGTGTTGATATATCTCGGTGCAAGCGTCAGAACTAGACAACCTTCTAGTGAGCTTTGAAGCAGCTCAAATCACAGGAACAAGACAATGTGCAGCAGGCAAGTTTAAGACAGTAGATCTGGAACGAAGGTATTCGGCAAAGCTGTGTAGAGTCTGCCTAGTAAGGCAACAAGTCATGGAAATTACAGGAACAAAACCCGCTTCCTTGCGGAGGTTTTAAGAAAAGGTTCGGTAGGCATTTGTCGAGGATCCTTTGCCCATAGATTAGGGCAAGGAGGAGGCCCTTTGTTGACCTGTGGAGGCCTTTTCAAACTTTTAGGTCATTTAGGGTACTATCCTAACCTGGAGTTAGGCTGGTACAGATCCCTTGTGCCAGCCCAGAGTGTTGCAAATGCACTGTAAAGTGTGCTTGGACCACTCTTAGAGTCAGGGGGGCTGGTGCACCAACATGTCTCGGCCTCCATGAGTGGTCCAGACATGCTTTACGGTGCATTTGCAACACACCTGTTAGGTGTGCCCAGGTTAGGATTGCACTCTGCCCCATCTTCCCAGCATGCTAGCATGCTGCCCGCAGGGCTGTATTGAGCCTTGCCTTAGCCTTCATATTCAGTGTGGCCCAGCCAGAGGCGTTTCTACAGGGATGGCAAAGCTCTGAGTTTTGCAAGAAGCCTTACCCTGTTGTGTAAACCCCTCCTCTCCCTTGCTGCTGTAGCCAGTAAGCAACGCCACGATTGGCTAAAACGGTGCAGGAGAGGAGTCATCTCCACTGCAAGGTAAGGCTTCTTGCAAAACTTAGAGCTTTGCCATCCCTGTAGAAACGCCATTGGGCCCAGCCCTGCCTGCTGTGATTAGTGGCTACTCCCCAGGTCTTGGCAGTTGTCTTTCCTGCTCTGCTACCCTAGATCTGTAACTGTCGTGGGCTGAGCAGGGGCCACGCATGTGTGCAGTGCATGTTTCCTAGATCGGAGCTGTGGCCCTGTCTGTCGCCCTCCTGAACACAATCCTTGCACAGCAGCAAGCATCTGCTTCATAAGAACAGCTCTGCTGGAACAGGCCAAGGCCCATTTAGTCCAGCCTCCTGTATCTCACACTGGCCTACCACATGCCTCAGGGAGCAGACAGGATGAGATACCTGCTTCCTTGCACCTGGCATTCTGAAGTAGCATACTCCTAATGAAAGTAAGTTGCATCACCCATCATGGCCTATAGCCCATGATGGACTTTTCCTTCGGAAATCTATCCAATCCCCTTTTAAAGGCACCAAAGCCAGATGCCATCGCCACCTCCTGTGGCAAGCAGTTCCACAGATTAATGGCCCGCTGGGTAAAAAAAAAAGTATTTCCTTTTATCTGTCCTCACTCTCCCAACACTCAGCTTGAGTAGATTCTCCCTGGTTCTGGTGCTGTGAGAGAGGGAGAAGAACATCCCTCTCTCGTTTTCCTTCTGCAAAGGAATTCATGTGCTGCGTCTGCAACGCTTTCCGTGCCTGCTCTGACCAGGTGCCTTTTCTCATTGCAGGTACCTGGTCACAGAAGGGCAAATCTTCATCCTCTTCATCTTCACCTTCTTTGCCCTGATGGCTTTGGTGATGCATCAGAAGCGGAAAGGGCTCATCATGGACAGCAACGGGCGCTTTCTGTTCTTCTCCTTCATCATAACTCTGGTGCTGATTGCCCTCTGGGTGGGGTGGCTGTGGAACGACAAGATCCTCCGGAAGAAATACCCGGGCGTGATCTACATTCCAGAACCCTGGGCCTTTTACACCTTGCACATGAGCAATCTGCACTCTGCAGAAGAGCAGAGTGTTTAACTTTGGGGTGTGTGGGGCGGGAAGGGACTTGGAAACATAACCAGAGAGTCTGTTGGGAAAGCCTCCTGCTCCTCTGAAACGGGGGGGGGGGGGGTTGTGCCCTGGAGTGTCCCTTCCCCCCAGTACAGAAGATCCTTTCTCACCCAGTGTAGCTCAAACAAGGATTGTAGCCCAAGTCTATGCAGGTTTATTTGGAAGCAGGTTTACGGGGACCTGTTCCTAAGTATGTCTGCATAGGACACAGCCTTAGACGGCACCCACTGGAAACCAGCGAGTCCCCAAGCATTCGATTGGATTAAGTTCTGAGAAGCCGCGCCGAGGATGCTCCTGCACATCTGTAATAAGAAAGCATTCAGGCTGGCAAGAAAATATTCACAAACTTGGAAGATTAGTTGGCTTGAGCTCCAGGCTGCTGAATCTTCCTCATGCTTCCAGTCCCTGTGGGTGCACAGATAGCCTTGCAAATGTGACTGCTAGAATCTCGGGAGCAAGTGGGGATCCAGCCAACTTCCAGTGGTCAGAGGGGCTCAGGTGCTGCTCTGTCTCCGCCCATTTCCCTCCCTGCAGTTAGCAGAGTCAACTATGCAAAAACGCAGAGGTGCCTTTTCAGCCCCTCTCAGGTTCAGCAAAGCTGTTTTTAAAGCCCAAAGCACGGAGAGCCGGCCAGGTTCCAGCAACACTGCAGGTGGCTTTTGGGACTGCTGCTCCTGGCAGGGTCACTGGGAGTCCCCTTTTGAGCTGCAGCGAATCCAAAGATGGCTCTGATGGCTTTGCAAGAAGTGCGCACCGAGAACCTGGCCTGGTATCGTTGTGATTACGTTAATCCCCAACTCCTTGTCCTTCTCACTCTCTGATGTAAACAAGCATCATGCATGAGCGGCCAAAGGGAACATAAGAAGAGCCCAGATGCGGATCAGACCAAAAGTCCGTCCAGCCAGTGTCCCGTTTCCCACAGTGACCAGCCGGCTGTTTCCAGTAAGTCCACAAGCTGAGCAAGGAAACGAGAACCCTCCCCTGTTGTTGTTGCCACCACCACCCCCAGCAAAGGGTAGTCATTGGACTCCAACCTCTGAACCCAGAGATCTCACCTGGCCAGCATGATTCGCAGCCACCAATGCACCCTTAATTGGACTGCTCCCTTTGCAAAGCCAGCTCAACCAGTCGCCATCATTGCATCCTAGGCCAGCAAACTCCTTACGTTATTCTGCATGGCATGAAGGCCTTAATTTGGTCGGTCCCAACATTAATGTCAGCCCATCAATGTCATGTCATAGGTCAAGGTGGAAGAAAACGGTTTTATTTTTTCACAGATTTCAGTGCTTTCCAAAAGCTAGACATGCAGAAAGTGATGTTACGTGTTTTTATCCAAAACTTACATTATAATTAGGGGCCATCTGAAACAGTTCTATTTTTTTTTTTTGTGGATTTCAGTGTTAGCCTTTAAAAGGGGGGGGGGCTGAAAGTGTTTTTATTCCAAATTAGCATTTTAATCAGTTTGAAAGCATTAAGTGCAGTCACTGTCATACAGGTGGTATTTGTGTTTTATGGCGATGACTGTTAGGTGCTGCTGCTGCTCGACAAGGAGCCACAGTCCTGTAGTTTGTGAACTAGGACGTGATGGCAAACCACATTTAGGGCGCAGTCCTAACCTGGAGTTAGGCCAGCAGAGTTAGGCCAGCAAAGTTTGGCCATCACAAGGAACACCGTGCATTTGGTCCACTCTCTGAGTTGGGGCGGGGAGATGTTGTATATCTGTGAGCTGGCCTCTCTGACTCCGAGAATGGTCCAAACAGACTTTATGGGATCCCTTGTGACAGCCAAACTTTGCTGGCCTAACTGTGCCAGCCTAACTCCAGGTTAGGATTGCGCTCTTAGTGCAAACAGGAGGAGCAGTGTGGGAGAAGTAGTCCCAACCCAGAACATCAGGCTATCTCGACTGTGATCACCATATGATCAGAAAAGCCCCATTTGCATCACATCTTCAGCATGCTTTTTTCCTCATTCCGTTTTTTCTGCAGTTCCATTTGTGCTTTCTTCCTCTTCCTCATTGGATACTCAGGTAGAAAATGGTCCTGAAGTGCAGGCTAGTTTCTTGAAAACTTCAGGATTCTTTAAGTGGATCCTTTTCCTCTTTTTTTAACACTTGGTCGGAATCCTTGTTAATGGCTCACCTACCCTGATTTAGCATCATGTTTGTGTCCCAGGTGTGAGCCAGACTAAGTGTCTTGTAACAAGTTGTGGCTGGGTAAAATCAGAATGTGTTAAGACTTTAAAATTTAATAAAAATGTGTTAAGCCCCAGGCATGGCTGTTTTTTGTGTACTGCCAGTGTTCATAAGAATCATTGTGAACATTCAAGAGCAGAGTTGTGACACGTGACATTCTTTCGATTTGGACACTTGCACATTTCATCAGGGCTTGTCAGGAGAACGTCCCAAGAAATTAGGCCTCCTGGATCAGAGCTGTTCATTTCTCATCATGCCACCATTGATGTGTGTCTCCGTACTGAGCCTGGGTCCAGAAAGAACATTCTGGAATTTTAGCAACATTTTACAGGGCAAAATGTGAAAACCAGAGGCTGTTTAGGCGAATCTGTAGTGAGTTCTTTTTGAGGATTGGAAGATTGATTGAGGGTGGGGTGGACCATGCTTTTTAGTAAAACTGAAGTCAGGCAGGGACATCATAAGGTCTAGCATCTTGGAGTCACTAACAGATGGGGGGGGCAAGATGCTCCCCTCACCCCCATCTACAGCACTTGCTTTTCAGTGTCCTACCAACCCTGTCGTTAAAACAAGAGGGGCCCTACACTAAATGTCAGTGTAGATGTATAAATGGAGAAGTCCCAGCATGCACTGGTTTCCCTCATCAACCCCACTTGCTCACAGGTACATTAAACTGGAGAACATAAGAAGAGCCCTAGTCCAGTGCACTTACCATATCAAATCAAAAGAATTCAAACGAAAGCC
>JAJKFI010000026.1:5967964-6014074 GCA_029204185.1 Lerista edwardsae
ACTTTGGAGCTTACCAAAGGAGGATAAAGGTGACAAGGCATAAAGCTTGATTGGCCGCGCGTAACATTTCCACCACTGCCCAAAGCCAGCCTCAGAGACAGCTGCTGTATTTTCTACCTGGAGGCTTGCTGAGATCATTCTTGCCTGGGCTTTCGGTCTCACGTCAAGATTGTTTTATGGTGCTGCTTTTAACACTATTGCCAACTATTTTGAAAGTGGTGTGTTGCTCTGCCACGGTTACACCACTTTGACAAGATAAAGAACTGCTAGACAAAAGCTCTCTCGTAGTTTCCTAGCAGGTACCTGTACTCTAGCTGTGTTGGACCTCTGGTGGCAGGAAGTCCTAGAGGTGGAGAACAGCTGCCGTTTGTGCGCGCATGCTCATCATATACTACCAATGCCTGCTCTCCTGTAGAACCAAGTTGGGAGATAAAACCAGAGTCAGTGGTTTTGCAGGAAGAGTCATGAAGCTGGTACTTCGATGGTCAAAGGTGGAATTTTAAGAAAAACCATCTTAATCAGAAGCCATTTTATAAAGCAGCATCTTAATTCTGACTTTAAACATGATGCAAGACTGAAGTGTTCTCACTTTCTCTACCTTTTCCTAAACAGGAATTGACACACGAGCACCAAGGCTAGCAAAGGTGGGAGCCCCTGCAAGCAGGAAGGAAGCAAAGGGGAGCAACTGCTTGGGGCAGGCAGGACAATGGGGTGTGTCAGGCCGGCTTGGCTCCATTTTGAGGCCCGTGCCTGTCCTTCCCCAACCCCAACCCCACCCCGGGACCCTGGCGGTGAGAAAGTTTTCCCCTGGAGGCTGTTGCGTCTGGCTCACGGCCGGAGCGAGATAGAGGGGCCTCTAGCAGGGAAACCTCCCAAGGACATCTTCTCTGTACCAGGAACTGTTTTGCCTCTGGCTGACAAGGGGAGCTGGGAAGGCATCGTGGGGGGGTAAGAACAGACTTTCGAGTCTTGTGAAGAGAGACCATTTTGCCCTCATCACACCTGGTTCTGTCCTTTGCTGAGTGAGTGATAGGTAGAATGTAACTAGACTAGGAGATAGACGTTTTCTTATTTTGCATTAAGCACCATGTAGTTAGGCCATGCTTTGGCCTGCTTTGAAAGGCCTTATTAAGCCTCTATGCTGTAACCTGCAGTTTTAATAAACCATTACATTTTACTCCATGGTGTGCCTCGTGTGCTGGGAGCGGGGGTTAGCTGAATCCAGTCTTGACGCTGTGCTACACTACTGGTTGGGCTGAAGGAATGCCTCCTGGGCCACTGGAGGTTCCTGGTGGCCAGGAGGGGACATCATCCCACGACCCCTGGGGGCAGTCGGGAAGGGCCAGGCTCCCGGGTATCATGATGAGGGGGGCAACTGCAGGGCTGGCTCTTCAGGAGTGGAGGAAGCAGAGCAGTGCCATTAAGGCATGGGTGAAACAGGGCTTTTTCCTCTCTCCTGACCAGAGTTCAAGGAATGCTTTTCCCTCTATGACAAGAAGCACAAAGGCAAGATCAAGGCCAGCGACCTCATCACAGTCATGCGCTGCCTGAGGACCAGCCCCACCCCAGGAGAGGTGGCACGGCACCTGCAGCTGCACAAAGTTGGTAAGGAATAAGGCCCGTCCCATGATGGCGCCACTCTTCTTCATTAAGCCCTGCCCCCAGCTTCCCCCTCCCCATGTCTGCACTCCAAGCCCAGGAAGCAAAGAAGGTTCGACTTGCCTGTCGCAATGAACACTCGCTCCTGGAGGCAGCAACTGACCTGGGCTGGCTGAGAGAGATGTGCAGAGGAGGCCCAGTGGGTGGCAGAAGAGGGGCTCTGGGATAGGAGGGCTTTATACCAAGGAGGAAGACCTTGATCTCCGAGGAGCAACTGCAGCTTGGGCAATGAAATGAGGTTCTTACCCACAAGGGCACAGACTGGTGCCAGGCATCGGTGACCTGCCTGCCCTGGTACAAGCATGCACACATCATGCCATGGGTCAGCCGCACAGGGGAAGAGTTAGTTGTATCCAGTGATGTCATTCAGGGGGAATGGACCAGAACGGGCGTTCCGGATCCTACCAGGCTCCGTGGCTGTTTCCAGGTTGTTGTTTTTTTCTCAACATTTGAATTTGGCTCGCCACAAGTGCCAATCAAAAGTGAGTTCCTGTTCCTAAATCATTTGAATGACACCACTGGTTGTATCCATATCTGCGTTGGTGACGTTGGGGAAAGTAGGGTTATTTTTTCTTTTTGTGAGAACCTACATGGTTGCAAAGGCGGAGGGCTAAAGTGCAGCTTTAGAGCCAGTGGGCCAGAGGAAACGCATTGACATTATGGTTCTAGAAGCTATGCCAAGGGTCTGCTTGAACCACAAAGGGCACTGGATTGTTGCTACATAAAAGATAGTTCTGACAGTAAGATTTGACCACTGAAAGCCCAAGCAGACCAAACCACTTTGCATGGTCCACCTGTGGGAAGTACCACTGGAATAACTGGCAGTGATGTCAGCGCTATTCCAGGTTGGGAGCCCAGGTGCAACACCACACACCAGTAAGAGACTCAGGTGGGTGCGGGGATTTTTTCCCAAGGGCAGAAGGAATACATGCTGGAGCTCTGCCTGCTGAGCTAAGCCTCCTCCTCCTGCTGCTTATGGCTTTGCATTGCTGCTCCACTGCCAGGCAGTGGGGGTCTGGGGGGTGATGCATGTATCACTACAGGTGGTACGAGTACCACTGGTTGAGAAATGCAATAAGGAATGCCAACTGTCAGAGCAAGACGTATTACCAGAAAGCAGAGAGGACTTACAAAAAGGAGATTAAAATACAAGTGGCAAACACCCACGGCTTGAGGTGCTGAACTGGACCCTGGTCCTCTCTAGAAACGCTGCTGCAGGATTCTGGTTCCAGCCCTTTTGCCCTGTAAAGCGGGGGTAGGGGCAAACATACCCAAGCATCCTTGTGCACGACCTCAAAAACCCAGGGTTGATATTGGGAAACCAGGTGGATGGTTTGTGGTCACCTGACCTTCCCTGCCTGCCTGGGGGGGGGGGTCTCGGTGTCCAGCCTGCTGTAATCATCCAATCCCAGTGTGGGAGGGTTCACTAGCCAGGGGTTTCTTCAGTGGAGCCAGATCCAGGCACTAACGACAAGCAGCCCACAAAACGATTTGCCTGCCCCACTGTGCAGCTTTCTTTAAAATTGTGCCAAATTCAAAGTCTCAGGGAAGCGTCCCAAGTTCTACCACAGTGGATGTCTCAGCAGCCTTCCGAAGGACGCCGAGACATCAGGGTGGCCTCAGGGGCCGCATCCAGTTTGGTCGCTGCTAAAAGCCCGATACAGGCCTTGAAGGAAGCAACACTCCCTCCTTCACAAGACCTGTTGTTCATCGGCCGCCTCGGCTTTCCCCTCTTTTCCTCGCAAGGCAGCAACGCAGAGCTGGATTTTTCAACCTTCCTGAGCATAATGCACAGACAGAGGCAGCAAGAAGATCCAGAGAACGAAATACTCTTGGCCATGCTGATGGCCGACAAGGAGAAGACGGGATTCATCACGGTGGCAGAGCTGCGGGCCAAGCTGATGAACCTGGGAGAGAAACTGACCGGAGAGGAAGGTAAGAGACTGGGGGTAAAGGCAGGCAGCAACCAGGCTCAGAATCCTCCCCAGGAAAGGTCCAAGTACCCCAACCTGACAGGGCCTCATGCTGGACCTCTGACCCCTGGGCATTTGTCCTAGGCTCTCCCCCCCCCCCACGCCACACACACACACACACACACACACACAATTGGCTGGGAAGAGGGCTGCTTTGCTCCACAAAAGGTCCAAGCCTTATGCCCCACCTCTCCTCCACAAAAAAAAGCTTCCTGCGACCAGGCTGTTGTGCCTTTCGCCCATGATCAGCAGGAAGGCTTGGATTTGCTGCTGGCAGTGGCTAAAACTAGAGCTGATGCTTCATGGGGCCTGGGAGGCAGCTGAGTTTTCTCGGATCAGAGCCTTGCGAGCTCACATGGCTCCATTCGGCTCTACACACGAGGTGCCTTTGGCTGCTGAGTGGTGGGGTGTTGGAGCTGGACGGTGGAATACCCATTTAATTCTTCCCTTTTGAGGGATAGATAAGGGGATCCCCTCCCCAATTTGCAGGAATAATGCAAGTATTTTGTTCCTGAAGCTAATAATAATAATAATAATAATAATAATAATATTTATATACCGCCTTTCTTAGGTCACCAGATTTCTCTAATCTGTTCATTATACAGACTCCCCCCCCCCCCAGGTTTCTATGTGTTTTAACCTTTTTGCCCCTGACCCCAGGCCTTCTGACATACGGCTTAAAAATCCAGATAAGGCTGTGGTATTCAAACTGTGAGTTGGGACCCACTTGGTGGGTCGCAGAAAGCTGGCAGCAGCCATCTTGGAAACTGCAGACCTTACTCTATCACTTTTGTGACTGTTAACAGTTTGAATCTTCAAGTGAGTTTTGTTTCGTTTTTAGTTCAGTGCTTTTAACACAATGTTTTGTCCTAAGCTTGCTTTCAGTCAGGGATGTTTCATAGTTGTGCAATTGCTGCCGTCCAAGAATGCCAGTTTGCGTTTTATTATGTCACAACGATGGCACTTCCTGCTTGATATCACTTCTGGCTATGACATCATTTCCAGGCTAATGACACCACTTCTGGTGGGTCCCAACACGAGTGGCATTCTAAAAAGTGGGTCCCAGTCTAAAAAGTTTGAATACCACTGAGATAACAGTCTAAGTATTGCCTAAAAAAGCTAAGCGAACTGAAGCAGTTACTGTGCAATTGTTTGCAGTGGACAACCTCCTAAAAGAAGCAAAGGTGGGGCACAATGGCAGAGTAAGATATGAAGATTTGGTCCGCTCCATCACACTGCCAGCTGCAGACCTCTGAGTTGACGACGAGAACAGGGTCCCTGCTGGTAATTGCTTGCAGTGTTTCCTCCCTCGCTTTTGGGACCTTCGGGCTCTGTACTGATTGCTTGCCTTAAAAATAATACACACTTGCCTCGAGATTCTGGCTCTTATTTGCACTTTTACAGTGAAAGTCTTTTGGCAGCTAGATCGTTCTGTTTCACAAGGTAGACTTGCAACAACAGCAGAGACCAGCTTGGCTCCACAGAAATGTAGGGTACATAATATAGATTTTTGTTTCTGCACTTGTTGAAGATCAGCCAGGGTATTTCGGTGTCAGCTTTTGTGGACTTCTGTCCACTCCTGAATGAAGTGAAGCAGAGGGATATATATATATATATATGTATGTAGGACAGAGGGAAAAAGGTAGAAGTGGAGCCAGAGAGGAGTGGTCAGTGACCATTTATGTCACAGTAGTAGGTGGTTCTCTCTCAAGGTCCAAATGTCAAGCCAGGTTAGGAAGGGTTACCTCCAAAACTGCTACTAGAAAGCTACGCTCCTTGTTTGGCACATGGTGGGGGGGACACTTTTCCACATGCTTCCATGTCAAACATCCCCCCAAAGCATCCATCAGCACTTCCATTCTACTTTGGCACAAAGCCCATCTTCTTACAATGGGTTTCAAGCCAGATGGTGCTTAGTACCGAGACAGAACAAGGGTTTGCTATTCAAGTCTACACAAGTGGCTGTATGAATGAAAGGCTTAGAAATCCAAGACCTGAAAATGATATTCCGGAGCATTGTTACCTACTACGAACAGTCAGATGGCAGTCAGTGTGCTCAAGTGCTTCAAGTTTCTTATTGTGGCATAAGCCTTACAAGCAACCTTGTAAGGTTACTCTCACTGTACCCATACTGTGGAGGCCAAGACCAGTTTATGGCAAAAGCAAAATGGTAAACTGGGAAGTCAATTCCCTGCTTTGAACAGCCCCTAAGCTGTGCTCGTGCATCTCTGTGTAAACTGCCAGAACATTTTTCCAAGGAGTCTCTGAAGGATATCAAGTTCCCTCAATAACTCTGCCACCCATCTCCTTGATCCTCGCTGGTGGCACCTTCCCTTCCAAGACAAGCAAGTGCAACACAAATATATCCCCACTTTGAACCTTAAGAGTTCAAGAACATCTCAACAGCCAGGGCAATTCGAAGGAATAGGATGTGTTACTCCTGTGCAGGGTAGCGTCACACGAATTTGATGCCAACTTGCTATTGGGGTACTGCTCCGACAGGCTGAAGGTATTTAAAGGTGGGAGGCAGACAATGTAGCATGGTGATGGAGGCAGCCATTCAACACTGTCGGGTGATGCAAGATTTCTGCCCATGCCCCTAGGGAACAGGTAGTTCAGGGATAAGATGAGCAACCAGTACTCTGAAGGCAGCTTCACATCGGGGGCACGGAGGAAGTTAATCAAGCTTTGCATAACCTCACACAACTCGCAAGCCACACAGCCTGAGTGCGCAGGTCTGTTCACCCCCCAGGTCAGCTGGAAGCTTCAAGACACACAAGTCCACACAGCACAGCTTACTGTCCACATTGCAGATTCAGCCATACGTATTCTGAAAGCGATCGTGTAAATGACTTTTTATTACATCTAAAGATGTTTTACATAAACAGGTAACATTCAATAGGATAAACCAATTTTTTTCCAATGCATGTAATAAATATTTTCACTTGATACTTTTATACAAACTGACATTGGTCTACTATACATTTTTTTTCCTTAAAAGCCACTTTTAAAACTTGTTTGGCATGCTGTATGGAAAACTAAGAGAAAGTCTTAAGGCAATGAAGCACAGATTTAAGTTTATGGAATCTATCACTTTTTTAGTTTTCTGTTTATATACATATTGTTTTCCCTTTTGTTAAGTAGAAGAATTTACAGCAGCCCCGGCTGCAGCTTCTGGCAGGTCTCTTGATAGAAATCTAACCTCTCATTGGAAGGAAAAAATAAAGAGACAAAACAATCCTTTCAAAATGTATTATGAATACCCCAAAATGCTTAATGCAGTGCAAAAGACTAACCACATTAAAGAGATAAGGGTTTGCTAGTTCAGCGGAAGATCTACTAGCAAGAGATTTAAGGTTTTTGTTTTGACAGGGTGGGAAAAAAAGAGGTGTTTGGGAATGCCGCTAACAAAAATACTGCAAGACTTTGCAACCATTAATTGGTGAAGTTTTAATTTTGGTTTTGCTTCTATAGTTTAACTCTGCATCTAGTAATGCCCACAACAGTGATTCAAAAATCACTCTACCCCTGCTATACAAGTGTCTTGCACTTGTGTACACACCTATGCAAACTGTACAAAATACAGACACATGCAGGCAACACACACTCACTCGCCACCCGCCTGTTTTGGGTGGAGGGAAGAAGAGCCAGCAAACTGACACACAAACTATGTCATATATAATAAAATTAACAAGTTGTAAATGCAGCCTTGCAGACCTTTACTCCATTCTAGAAAACTTTGAAGTTTGCAAAAACTGACTTGCTTTTAAGGATGCTGCAACTGAATCTTTTGCCAAGTAAAGTTTACTGTTGTCTACAAAAGAACACACTCCTGCAAGTAAATCCACAACAGGCTCCTGGAGTTGCATGTATTATACTCCCAGAAGCACAAGCCAGAAAATTGTGTAAACTCTGAATTAAGATTCTGTTTATTTTGAAAGACTTGGAAGAGGTGGCCTCCTAGCACACAAAATAGCACAACCACCCTCAAAACAAAGAAAATCCAACTTGGGCAGACATTTCTTTGATATTTTGTGCCCTGGTCCACAGTAAGTCCTCATTTTCAAGACAACAGTGAGTGCTGCTTGCAAATGCACCCCCTCCCAGTGGTGACAAATGGTATTTACCTTGGCAGAAGAAAAGCACTTGTCCTGAGAGGTAATTCACAGTTCACTGGATGCTTCATTTTAAAACACAGATGCGACTCCTAGTAGATCTCAAGCCCCATAGAATTTTTCAGAGGGAAAGAGACCGCAGACCAACGTGACAGGCAGGCATGGCTCCGCAGGAACCCCACCTCAGGCAACTCATGTGGGATACGCAAGAGCTGCGCAATGTCACGGCATTCTTATGCAGCCCCCATTTGCTCCAAGGCAGCCAATTCCCAGTATTTTGAAGCCATATTCTCTGCCATGCAGAAGTGAAGCCACAGACGTTCCTAGTTCTTTGAGAGTTTTCAATTTCCAAAACCTACAAGTTTTGTCAGGTTTAGACAACTCTTAATAGGCAATATATTTTTAAAAAAATGGCTGGTGCAATTTCAACACAACACAAACCTCATGCAACTACTGTGGTCTAGTGCTTAGATACTTTGGTTGTACTGCAAAACATGGATCCCAAACAATTGTGCGGCCATTAGAACCCTGCATTTCAACCTATAGATACAACTCCAACTCAGATCTTAAAGCATGACAAAGTTACAGACTTGAGGCGAGTTTCCAGCCTGATTGGGGCCGGGAGCCACAGACTGGAGGCCACGAGATTCCATCGGACAAGGCTCCTGTTCTGGCTCCAACAGCCAAATTGCTGATGACCCAGCGAAGTCTCGTGCGTTTTAGAATTTGCAGCAATCCTTAAAAACTGGCACAAACCTGATCATGTTTCCAACTGAGTTATACGTTTGTTTGGAACTTGTCTAGTTTTGCTTAGAAACGAGCATTTAAATGTGTCCAAACCAGAGTGAACTTAGAAAGGATTCAGATTTCTATCCTTTATTTAGATAGTAACATTATAAACTGCCCCAAAGGTGAAATATCAGCCAGACATGAATGGAATATACATGCACACACATACACACACACACCCCTATAAATACATACACACACACACTTTTGGATTTCAAGTTGGCTGTTAAGCGCCAAAGAGGACACGTTTACGAAACACACACTTATTAGATCTGCATCTGGTTGAAAACTGATCTAACTATGAATAGTTGTGTGTTATCAAGGTTAAGGTTTCAGCTGAAAGACAGATATGAAAAGGAAGTGTTTACCACCTTCAGCAAATGTGGAGCTCGAATGACAAGCTGACACTCCCACTTCAGATGTCTTATTTCTGGAAACAAGCCACAAGCACAAGCACTTCCTCACCCCCTCACACAAGCAGCTTAAATAGAAACATCCTGTTTTGTTAAACCAGTTTGTGACACAAACTGGGAAACCCATTAAGTGCTCCTACAACCAGGACTGCAAGCCAGGATCCAAATATATTTGGAAATATATTTGGGAATGCTAGCGGAAGAGGGGTACTGAAACCCATTTCCCAGTTTGAGCATCCCGGCAAAACCACCTTCTGCAAAGATGGACACATGAAGGGAAAGTTGAAGTTAATCGTAGCTCAAAACCATCATAGTTGGTTAGACCAGAAATATGACATCTGAGCATGATGCTGATAACACAGTCAAAAGCCTGCTTGGTTTAGCTGCTCATCTGTTCAACCCATTTCTGGTAGTTTTACTGACATTTTAAAAGCTACATATAAGGCTCTCTGTCACACCAGAGAGCAAAGCAGCACTCCAGTGAGGGGCCTTGGGATACATCAAAAATGGTCACCCACCTGTCCCCTCTCCCTTTGATTGTAGGTCTCCCAAAAGGTAAAAATCTTACCTTAATGATTTCCCTTAAAAATCATTTTGTAAGAATGAATAAGGTTAAATAACCTGTATCTTCAGATTCAAAAATGTAGGAGTGAGGAAGATGAAAAATGAGGGAAACCCCACCACAGTAAAGGGGAAATTAAGGCTCAGAGAGGGGAGAAGTTTCAACAAACCTTAAAACCAGCGTGAGTGGAAACGGAGGATGTTTACATTCCAATATTTATGAAATAAATTGTAACTGAAAA
The DNA here is from genome assembly GCA_029204185.1 of Lerista edwardsae. Lineage (NCBI taxonomy): Eukaryota > Metazoa > Chordata > Lepidosauria > Squamata > Scincidae > Lerista > Lerista edwardsae. Next base: position 5,977,717 of record JAJKFI010000026.1, read on the forward strand.
AGACTTGCCATTTATGTAGCCCAATCCTATGCACATTTACTCAAAAGCAGGTCCCACTAAATTCAGCAAGACTTTCTCACAAGCAAAAATGCAGAGGGGACTGCAGCCCATAGCGCCAGTATGCTTACACAAAGAACTGGACGTGCTTGTCATTGTCAGCTGCAGAACAGAACATTTCAAGTTGCATTCATTTCCTTTAAGGGTTGACAGGCAAGATCTAGTCCAATAAGGAAGAATTCAATCAACTAACTAAAAAAATATAAGGAGGAAATGCTTCACTTAACACTTCCTTAAGTTAAAAGCATTAGGCCAGTTTTGAAAGATTCAACACTGAACATTTAAAACCCAGAAGACAGATTCAGCGATGCCTTTGTTTAAATCCAGCTATGCTGGATTAAAAGAACCCCATTTTTGCCTCATTCAAGAAGGCAGACAGGCCTCTACCGGCAAGAAGGGCTGTGGACCTTGACCTACAGAAAGAGATGCTAGTGGATTGTGTCTGATGAAGAAACATGGACGGTTCCACAAGCAACCATTTTTGCATTGACTTTCAAAAACCAGGAAGAAGCACTGAAAGAACCATTACAGAAAAGCTACATCCAGCCAGCACACAGAATACTTGGGGTCCATGTGAACTTTGATGTAAATTAAATACAGATCTGAGCTTTAAGGAGGACAGGAAGACCACCCAATCCATGGGGCAAGACTCATTCCTTCCAAGATGCCTTGGGCCAAAAAGCACCCCCCATGTACTGCGACTGAGCAGGGAGCAGCTCCCTCTGGCTATTGTGGGTGTCACCTGGTTTCTCCAGACCTAGATATACATTCCAGCAGCAACCTGAACACATACAACACTCCATTTCTTTTCCACTCATATCAATGTGAAGTGAAAGAGTTGTACAGTTAAGAGTAAAGCTTTACTCACTCACACAGACACGCACGCAAGTGACCAAAAGGGGAGGTGTAAAATCTTCCATATCCAAAAAACTAGGTTGGGAGTTTTTTTTGTACTACCAATCAAACCATCTTCTTTATATATACAAAAGTACAACTGAAAATATAGTTTTGTTCTCTGTACATGCCATTTTCCTAGAAAAAGGAAAAAGCTCACCTGCGTTTCTACACAAAATAAAGTAAAACCAAGCCCCGAATCCCTCCTCCAGCAAGTCCGTTGAAGTCAACAGAACTCAGTCCAAGGAAATAATATCTGGGATCACACCAAAGAGAGAAGCCGGGTCTGTGCTACTTCTGCTGGCGACAGGGTGGCCGTGGTTCTCGCGCAAGCTGTTGGAGGACACCAGGCTGCTGTTGCTGCCGCTGTTGCTGCCATTGGTGGCCGGGAGAGTGGCACTTCCGCCCGCATTTAACTGGTCCAGAAACATCTGGGATGACGCGTAGGGGAAGAAACGGGAATGCAAGAGTTCTTGATCATCTGATGCAGATACAGCTGCGGCTGCAGCAGCGAGAAGAGAAGTGCTGTAATGCTGGGGGGGGGGAAAGAGACCATTGTGAGCTGGAAGGAATCAGTGTGCAGATACTCCATGTGGAAACAGGATACAATTCTGCTAGAACCTAACCTGGGACAGATACTCAGGCATGGGTAATGTCAGTTCTCTTTCCATCGAGTTCAACTGAAGTCTACGTAAAGCACTTGCAATGCAGGGAGGCAGGAGGGGGAAGACTCGTCAGGTCCCAGCCACTGTTTACAACGTACACAACACTAGAAAGAGCAGCATCTGGATCTGGGTACCAGAGTGATGCAAGTGTGGGGGGTTTACAGGTTTTGGCATTCCCAATACAGGTTTTGGCATTCCACATGTATTAGCATCCTTGGGTCACAGGCTGGGAAAGGAGGGTTGTGACTGGAGCACTGAGGACTGTTAATGAGGCCAACACAGATTTTAAGAACTGAATTTGATTTTTAAGTTTCATTTTTGGAAATAAGCTTGCATGCATTACATTCATTTTTAAAACAAAACTTCTCAAGATGGTATTTACTACCTTCTTAAAAACTGTCTTATACAGAGGTGTTTGTTTCTAGTGAGTAAGACAGGATTGTAGCTCAAGTCTTACTGACCACAATGGGCTAAATAAAAAAAAGTAAGAGTTTTCAAACACCTCCAGTCATTTGGCATATTTGTAGCTGAACGTAACTGTTGTTTCAGACTGGTGGGCCAGGGGGAGGAGCATGTCTTCACAACACTAGAACCAAGGCGATGTCATCTTCCTCTACTAAAGCTGTACCAACAAATTTGCTCTCCTGTTTTATGCCCAACTACCAGAACTCTCCAATATGTTCAGTTCTGAAATCACCAGTATTTAAAGCTCTATTGAAGATTAAAGCAGGCCTTTTATTTTCCATCAAGACAGTCTTGCCCAACTATCACTTGACCTCACTTCTTGACAGTTCTGGACATTTTTTAGAGTCCAGCCTTATGCAGTTTACTCGAAAGTCCAACTTTAAAGTTTCTAAACAAAGGCATGCAGGATTGAAGCTTTTATTTTCAAGTAAACAACTCCGATTAGCAACCTTGCATATATGTATGCACTGGCTGTAAGCAGACATAGTTTTACTGCACAAGAGAACATAGACTACCTGCTCAAAACGGTTTAAGTATGCCTTTATCTCACATAAGCAACAATTTCCAATAGTTTAATTTAAAGCAACCGATCGGAATAAATGCTTGCTCAGTGAATACATGAATTTCAAAATGGGGAACCTAATTTAAGTCAGTCGATATAAATCCATCTACCCTGCTGAATGAGATGATTTATTTAGAATATCAGCCTCTCTTCGGCTGAAGCTCTCTGGGCTAGAGAGCAGGAAACTGTACAAATATATCGCATTGGAGTTCGTGTGCTCTCTCCACCACATCCCATCCACTTACCTGATTGTCTCCTGACAAGAAAGGGAAGAAGTCCAATCCTGTGAAAAGCAAAATGATGTTCAGTTTCTCAAAACAAACGCTCCCCAAACAAATTACCCAGAGTGCAATGCAAACTAATGCTGCATTTGGGCCTTGCCCCAACTACAGTTTAGCCATTTTCCAGGAATATCACTGCATTGCTCCAGAAAAAAATAGTCTTGGGGATTTGAGTCTGAAGCACATAATGCAATGGGGACACAGGCTTCTCCCTTTCAAGGTTACCTGCAGCCTCTGACCAAAAGAACCCTGGACCCATCACATCCTTGCTTTTCCCAGACTTCCACATAACCGTACGGTTCATTAACCCCACTCCTCCAACATGGTCCAGGAGACAAACATCTATCTCCAAGCCAACAGCATGTTCCCCAATCATCTGTTTCCAACCTAAGGACTAGTGGTTTCTCCCACCCCGCCCAGAAAGTTGGGGGACTATTTTGAGTTGACAAATGACGGCCACAAAAATGCTTCAGCCTCTTTTCTTTCACATCACTCCTTGTCTTGGGTCTTCCCGTCAAAACCCCAACCTACTGCAGGGGCTTTCCTCGAAGGATTGAGGCAGAAAGATGGGGAGAGGCCGTTGACCACCAGGGAAGTCACTACTGAGTAAGCCAAGCGGCAGCTCCTGCCATCCTATTATGCGCAACCAACGAAGGCCCGGCACCTACCTTGGAGGTCGTAAGGCATGGGCGTCATGTGGAATGGGTGCCTGTAGTCTTGGATCAGGGATGTGTTGATGAAGCTTGTGTCAACTGCTGGAAGGCTGGGGGTTCTCGAGACAGGGGAGGCTTGGTGCGGTACTGTTAACGTGCTAGGAAGGAACAGAAGTACGGGTTAGGAAGCCCCAGCCTGGCTGAAGGAGGGCTGCAGACGTCTCCTGCAGCCTCCCAAACAGACAGGAAGCAGGAGTGTTCGCATCAGCCATCTTTCAACATGAAGGGGGAGGCATTTGCACATAGCTAATTAAATACATGTGTCACAAATATTTGTGTTCCCCACCACCCCCAGAGCTCTGCCACCACACTCAGATGCTTTGCTCTGCCTGCTGTCACTGAGCTCCCCTTGTGCATGATGGAAATACACAACTACCTCCTCACCTTTTATTGTTAATGGGAGATGCAGGAGACAGGGAAGGGCAGCTCCTCTTAGCAGATGGTTCCTCCTCCTCTTCATCTGACGAGCTGTCAATGGTTAAGTCAATCACCTCTACCTTTTTATTTCTGTTTGACTGCTGATGAGACACCTGGTGATCCATGGAAGAACTCACGCAACCTAGAAAGACAGCCAAATGCTTACAACTCAGCTCAAAAGTGCAGCCTGTGTCAAGACACAGCATGCAAAGCATCAAAGCATGCAACTGTGAATGCTCTGGTGATAAAAGCAGCAAAATCACCCAGGTCAAAGATGCAGGAAGGCACAACTCAGCAAAGCAACTTGAATCCTCACCTTCCACTCCGTTACAAGATGCAGTCACCTCTTGAGCCTCTTTTTTTGATCTCATAGGAGCCCACGATCCATCTTCTTTAAACTGGATTTCATCACAATCAGTGCAGTACTTCAAGATTTCCATAAACAACCTTGAGGGAAAACACATCCTCCTTAACACACCCTCAAGAAAAGCCTCAGTTTGCAGATGTGAATTTTGTTTATTCTCTCAGTAGACAATGACTTCTAGTAAACAATAAGGTCCAAACTGAAGTAGTACAGAGGAATGGTTATGCAAAAAGTGGCACAACAAGTGCAAGACTGGAGAATAGGCACTTTAAGAACATAAGAAGCACCCTGCTGAATCAGGCCAAGGCCCATCTAGTCCAGCTTCCTGTATCTCACAGTGGCCCAACAGGGAGCACACAAAACAACCAGATGCCTGCATCCTGTTCCCATCCCTTGTATCTGGGATTCCGAGGTAAATTTCTGAGGTAAATATAACAGAATTTGCTATCCTGTCTGTGGGGAGGAAGCTATAATAATTTGCAACCCAAACTGGGGGCCTTAAGAACATAAGAGCCCTGCTGGATCAAGCCAAGACCCATCTAGTCCAGCTTCCTGTACCTCACAGTGGTCCATCAGATGCCTCAGGGAGCACACGAGACAACACGATGCCTGCATCCTCTTGCCACTCGCTTGCACCTGGCATTCTGAGTAGCCTACTACTAATGTAAGGCAGTTGCACCACCCATTCTTCATTGATGGAATGTATCAATGAAATACATTCTTCATTCACTTTTGCATTCCAATCTTCAGCAACAAAGGATCTTTGAGTGTGCTGAAAATAGCAGTTCTAGTAGTCTGACTCCTAGAAAAGTGATTGTAGAATGGAGACATATTTTTTCTCTGTTTCCAGAGATCAGCATGGTCCTCCTTATCTGCAGTGGCCATTAGCTTTGAGTCAAATCAGTGTATAAAAAGGCTGGACCTGTATTTTCTCCCCTCAGCTTCCAGAGTTACTCACCCATCAATGATGAGGTGTTCATATGGTGCTTTCTTGTCACAGACTGGGCAAACCCAGGTAGGTTTCTTCTCATTCATTTGGATGTACAGAGTGGCATCAAAACATTGCAGGTGTGAACAAGTCAGAGATCTGCAGGGTATTGCCAGCCGCATTTTACCAAGCTTTTAAAACAAAAGACAGCCAACTGAACTCGCACATTTTTACACCAGAAATGCAGAATGTAATTTTACAAGATGCCTCTGGTTAAAAGGAGTTATTTTTCAAGTCATGTAACTCCACGTAAGTGCCACTCTTTCCCCCACTGTGTTCATGAGTACAGTTCTGTTTCTTCAGTGCTGAATACTCCCCGTGGAGTCTTACTGCCAGCTGAGTCATCAAGGATTCTGGGGTGAGCACCCGTTGCTCAAGTAATTGTTTCATCCAACTCCTAGCAGAGAACCCTTTTCAGAGCCTCCAACTTCACACGTTCTTTGAGCGAGTGGCATTTGTGAACCTGCAGAAGCTGCCATGGCCACCTCTCAGTAGACATGAAACTCCTCGTAGGATCATCACCACAACATTTTGTACGAAACAGACTTGCCTTGTATAAGCCTATCTGATGGAAGTGGGCCAGGAACAGGAAACCTCAAGCACTGGCTGCAACCATGACAGAAGGAAGCAGAAGTGGCTGCTTTCAGAGATCAGTGCACAGAACATCTCATCTGTCACTGCCTCACGCTGCAGAGCCTGACTGAACGTGCACTCAGACACACTCTTGTCCAGCCTCCACCCCCTCTCTATCCTGAGCTGGGATCTCCCATGGGGCAGACCAGCACTGTTCTCAAATCTAGAGCACATGAGAACTGGAGAAGGAAGCCTGACAGGAGAGGGAACACATTTTTTTCAGGACCTAGGAGGCATCACACAAAGGCTACGCAGAAACATTTGTTTCACCGATGAAACTCACAAGATGGTTTCACTCTAATATTAACCTTCAACCATCTCAGAACTAATAACGTCGCTGAACATGCAAATAAGCAAGAAAATGCACCATGTCCCCTCCCCTGATTTATGACGATAGATTTGGTCCCACAAAATTTGGCCTTAAGTACAGAGATGTTCTATTTGCATAAACTGTTTCTCAAGTCCTTTTAATGGCCCAGAGTTGATGCACTACAGTCTATATTTCCCTTGTTTCTGCACATACTGAAAAATAAACCCCGATGTAGTCTTTCAGTAGCTTATAGGACAGCACCAATACTTCTGCTGGTGGTTCTTTAGATCCAAGCCACATAGATCACACAAAATAACCAGCGGTCTTTTGGGTTCAAACAGGCACTGCCACAGCAAATAACCCACATTACTAAGAATTCATTTTAGAGTAGTTATACTTACTGGACAGAGAAGAGAAACTCTCAGACTGGTTGTGGCTATTTCACTGTCAGGATCTGCAGTTAGTTTCTCCTTGACTGTCATGGAAAGAAAAAGAAAAAACAAACATAACTACCACCAGATACTATGGAAGCAGAATGAGGAACCAGGCTGGCAAGATGACTGGCTCAGCAGGAAGGGGAATTCCAGGTGTGGAAACCTTCACATAAGACAGCTAAAAACTCAATGTCTACCACACTGAAGTTTCTAGAACCTAGTCAGTGGAAAAATGGGAAGGCATGCGCCAACTATTCCTCTGGGGTACTGAAGACGAGAGCATGTGTACCAAAAAAAACCAACTCTGGCCAGCACAAAAGTCCCAGCTGATGTGAAGGGACTGTAAGAGGCTGGGGGTCACCATACCTTGTACTGTACAGAGACCAATTTGAGGGACAGCAATGAGTTTGGACAGACCCAGAATGCCCTCATCCACATTCGTTCCCAAGCTAGGATCGTGCCCTGGAAGAGCTTAAAAGCACAGTTCTCTCCAGTTCAGGAGCCTTCGTACTCAAAAGCATCTCTTACTCTGCTAAAACAGAGTGGAGCTGCGGCACAATTTGGGAGCTTCCCTACAGAGAACAGTCCCCCTACTGGTCCTTAGCACTAAAAAAGACTTCACTGCACAAAGGAGCAGCAGCCACATTCTTTCTCATTCCAGCTGAGTAGCTACCGATCTCTCACTATCTGTTTTTGCACCAGGGATTTGTTTATAGTCCACCTACTTAATGCTCGAGAATGATCAGGATTCCTTATGCCTTTTGCTCGTAACCTCTGCAACAACACTGAAGAAGACAGTTGCTTTACAAGGTAGACTGCCATAGAATAATTCTGGAAGAAAAAAAAGGAAAGAGGAGTTTCAGCCCAGCATCTTATACAACATTTCCTAACTTTGGTACAATGCTTTTCAGACTTTGACAGCTGGGGGCAAAACTTACTGGCAACAAAAGCCACAGAATGCGTGTACATGTCAACAGAGCATATACCAGAGAATCTTGGAAGCTTTGGTGCATAGTGAGTGCTTTTGCTTATTATTTTTTCATTTAGAGTAAAAAAGTCAGACCTTGCAGGCAGAAACGAAGGAATAATCAACATTTGCTCCTGCAAAGGAAATGTGGGTTAGGTGTGCCCCTATATAATGGATGCCTCTGCCTTTTTAGCTTTTCCAACTTCAAGATAGTCGACACTAAATTAAGATCTAGAAAGCCATACACACATTACCATTGCCCACACATCTAACCTTAAACCATTAACACATTTAACCATAATTAAACTCAACACACCCTCCCTAATCAGCTAAGATCTACCAATTAGTAACAGCACAGCAGGGAATATCCTGCACCCATCCACTGCTGGAAACGTGACCAATGGTATGTTGTAGACTACAAAACCTGGAAAGGCTAAAATAGCAACAATAGCTTAATTCCTGATGCACCAGCAATCTGAATCATGACTGTTTACCCATAGCTACTCAAGAGGGCAAGAGAAGTCCATTTTCCTAAATAAAATTTAAACAGAAGAGCAGAACAGGTTAAGATCCAAGGATAGCAAATTTTACAGTCTATGGGCCTAAGGGCTCCACATGGAGAAGGGGGGACCCTGGAAACTACAGGCCTGTCAGCCTAACGTCTGTTCCGGGTAAGATGGTGGAAAGCCTAATCAAAGATAAAATCTTAAAACATGTAGAGGAACAAGTACTGCTAAAGGAAAGTCAGCATGGCTTCTGTAAGGGTAAGTCTTGCCTCACAAACCTTTTGGAATTCTTTGAAAAGGTCAACAGGCACGTGGATGTGGGTGAACCTGTGGATATCATATACCTGGATTTTCAGAAGGCATTTGACACGGTCCCCCACCAAAGACTGCTGAAGAAACTTCACAGTCAGGGAGTAAGAGGGCAGGTCCTCTTATGGATACAGAATTGGTTGAGGGCCAGGAAACAGAGAGTGGGGGTCAATGGGCAATTTTCAGAATGGAGAGCTAGGTGAAAAGCGGAGAGCCCCAGGGATCTGTCTTGGGGCCTGTGCTTTTCAACTTATTCATAAATGACCTGGAGACAGGAATAAGCAGCAAGGTGGCCAAGTTTGCGGATGACACAAAACTTTTCCGGGTGGTAAAAACCAGAAAGGATTGTGAAGAGCTCCAGAAGGATCTCTCCAAGTTGGGGGAATGGGCAGCCAAATGGCAGATGCGTTTCAACATAGACAAATGTAAAGTGATGCACATTGGGGCAAAAAACCAAAACTTTACCTATAGGCTAATGGGTTCTGAGCTGTCTGTGACAGCTCAGGAGAGAGATCTTTGGGTGCTGGTGGACAGTTCAATGAAGGTATCGACCCAGTGTGCGTCAGCAATTAAGAAGGCCAATTCCATGCTTGGGGTCATTAAAAAAGGGGTTGAGAATAAAACAGCCAATATTATCATGCCATTGTACAAATCGATGGTAAGGCCACACCTGGAATATTGTGTCCAGTTCTGGTCGCCGCATCTCAAAAAGGACATAGTGGAGTTGGAAAAGGTGCAGAAGAGAGCGACAAAAATGATTACGGGGCTGGGGCACCTCCCTTATGAAGAAAGACTGCAGCGTTTGGGGCTCTTCAGTTTAGAAAAAAGGCGCCTGAGGGGGGACATGATTGAGACATACAAAATTATGCATGGAAGGGATAAAGTCGATTGAGGGATGTTCTTTTCCCTCTCTCAAAACACCAGAACCAGGGGGCATCCACTAAAACTGAGGGTTGGGAGAGTTAAAACAGATAAAAGGAAGTACTTTTTTACCCACCGGGTAGTTAGTCTGTGGAACTCCTTGCCACCGGAGGTGGTGATGGCATCTGGTCTTGATGCCTTTAAGAGGGGATTGGACAGATTTCTGGAGGAAAGGTCCATCGTGGGCTATAGGCAATGATGGATTGTGCAACCTCCTTACAAAGGTGGTGGGCTACTGGTACCGGGTGCAAGGGAGTGGCAACAGGATGCAAGCATCTTGTTGTTTCATGCCTCCCTGGGGCACCTGGTGGGCCGCTGTGAGATACAGGAAGCTAGACTAGATGGGCCTTTGGCCTGATCCAGCAGGGCTCTTCTTATGTTCTTATGGTTTAAAACCTTTCATCTAGAAGTCTTGTACTTTCAAATCTAGGTTTTTCGACAAGGTTCTTATGACACATGAAAGATCCTTCCTGAAAAGGATTTGACCCAGTTCCAGGGGGCTACACTGAAAAAGGCTCAATACACTTTTTGCAAAGTCATCCTATTACCAAACAACCCACAATACCAGCAGGTTTAATGAAACCATTCCTGACTTGATTTACTCAAACAATGATGGCCATATTGTAAGCACTTTGTTTTTAATCAAAACCTGCAGAGGGCTGGAACGTGGTCCTTTAGCAGCTCCTGTCTCTTATGGTACTTGAATTGCATTGTTAATTAACTTTGCACTGTTATTTACCAAGCAGAGAATTTGCCCATGGCAAGCTGATAAAAATTACCTGGCGTGAAAGACAGAAAACAATTCCTTTCTCTGCAGCCTGATGTGTAAGAGTCCCGGGGTCAGTTCCGTACTTTTATCATCCACCCAGCCTGACATCTTAAAGATGGTCAGGACATGAGTGTGCACATCTTGTGATGTGTAGGACCATGCAGATTATAATAATCCACACTGGTCCCCCAGACAGTAGTGCACGTTTCACATCCAACTGCAATACCTTACAGGCTTACTGATAAATTCCACAGGGGGAGGCAGATTCTTTTGCTGCTCAAGATTGTTGCATTTGCAAGATGAAGATATTTAAGGGACCCTAAATGTCTTACAGATTGAGAAGCACTATTCCATGGACAAAAACGGAGCTTCTCATCTTCCACATTTGGATTACCATCAAGTGTCAACAAGCTTCCAATCCTTTATGAGGCTCTGAACAGAATTTAAGAAGATTGGGACTGACTCTTGGCCTACAGATTTCTAACTGAAGTCTGAGAGCCAGCCTGTACACCCCCCTTTTCACCCAGTTATCTAAATCTCCCACATTGATATCTCCCTCATGATTCAATCAGGCTCCCACATCCATGAGGAAAATAAAGCATACACTTATATAAAAGCAAGCACCGAGTCCCAAACCAAACATGCAGAAATTTCACCCAGAACAGCAACGTGTTTGGATGCAAAACGAGCATGTGTTTCCTTCTCCGTGAAGTATCTTTCACTCTAATCTGCGAGTTCCAAACACATGGCTTTTGAACGCAAGGTTGCAAAATTCACAGGGTGTTGTGTTTATGCTTTTAATATCCATGAGTTTGGAGTTCCTAGAGCTGGGTGAAACTGTGCCCTAGACCGTCTCTCAGCAGAGCCCTCATTCAGAGATGACCTTGTTTTCAGCTTTAAAGGGCAACTGTCTCAGTGCTCTTGCTTGTGGCAAGCAGCAGCAAAAGCAAGAGCTTGATTTTTAGCTCTGTAAATCTGGTTGGGATCTGGGGGAAAGGAGAGGGAGGGGAAGACCTCCTTCAAGACAGCCAACAGCACCCCTGTCACCAGCACTTAAACCTTCCTGCTGGAGGAAGAGGGGCGGTGCCATGAGTGCTGCAGTTTATCACCCTACGCATGCCTACTCAGAAGCCCCACTGCATCCAATGGTGCTAACTCCCAAGGTGTGTATACATACAATTATGTTTAGGATTTAAATCTCTGGGGGGGTTTCTGCACGTAGGTGTGAAAGGTGGCTGCTTGGGTGACCAAACCCACATGCCTGCTTTGGGGCCCAATCCTATGCCCATTCACTCAGAAGACGTGACTGGGGCTTGCTCCTAAACGGGCAGGTTAACCCTCTGTGCACACTGGCACAGTAAACACATAGTTCTGCCAGCACTTGTAGGGCAGGACCAGGAAGGTTGGGGAAATGCCCACCTCTTTTAGTAGGCTAATGCTGCTGGGATACCTGCAGACACAAGACATCTGCTCAAGGATGACTGGCAGCATCAGAAGAAGGCCCAGCACAACTTCTGCCATGAACCACAGATTGCAGCAAACAGGCACTTGGAAATTCCATATGGGTCACAGATGTACTTTTACCATGGAATAACTACGAGTGCACTGGGGGCCTGAATTCAGAATCCCCCCTTATTCCAAGGGCAAACAGCAACGTTTTGGTCCTCTAAATACATTTTTAGATAGGGAATCAGGCTAAGCACAAAATTTATCCTAATTCAGTGCTACAAGCCACTGAGAGGAGAGCTAAAACTGCAACTCAGACTGGGATATTGCTACAGTCCTGCCCACCAGCAGTTTTGCCAGAGAGGCTCTACAGCAATTAGCTCAGACGAAGCTTCCCAACACACCACAAAAATCTTGACAAGACCACGGATACACCCAAGCACATGTGCAAGAATGCACGCACACCCCAAAGTGCACCTGGCTCACGCTAAAGCACTGTGTTTGTTTTCTACCCTGCCCCCCAACCCTTGCATGAAAATCAAAGCGCCACTCACTCTTCCTATTTCCGCTGTCCACGAGACGACAATTGTGTTTGGTACTGTGGTGGAGAGGCGAACAAGTGAGGTGATGTTGATTGGTCTGCTCGGTCGCTTTGGTTCAACCCCGTTTTTGGTTGGTGGAAGATAGCCCTGCAACACCACACACACCACAATTATCATACAAGGCACTCCTCAGCTTTAACTTCCCAAAGATCTTCCAAACTAGCCCATTAGATAGGGAACTGAAGCTGGAGTAGGAGTTTGACCATTGCCAAGGCTCAGCACCTTCTCAGCACTGAAAGCTCCATTCTGACCTCCCACTCCTACTGCCCATTAGCCAGAAGCGTATTTACCGTGTAGCCCAGGGTGGCGCAAGCCATGGGCACCAAGCAGCGGGGCGCCATTGCGCAGAGTCCGCGGAGGAAACCGCGCGCTGTTCAGCCCGCCCGCCCTCCCTTGCCTCCATTTCGCTCCAAAATGGAGCTATTCTGGGCGCAGGGAGGCGTGGCAACGCATGGGGGCGGGGCGACGTCCTGGGGGGCGGTTTCGTCGCCCTGCCATGGGCATGCTCGGGCCTCTGTTCGTCCCTGCCATCAGCATTCTTTCTATCTCCTCCCAGTGGGACGAAACTGAAGCACAGGGTGGAAGCAAAATGATGTCCTAGTCCTTCAATAGGATCCTGCACTTGTTATGTCATCTTAACAGAATGTATGGACTATGGAAAAAAGTGGTCAGCAAAAACCACAATAGAGCTCAGATACTTGTTCCACATGTCAGCTGTTGAGTTTTTGTACCACAAAGATACTAGTTATACTCCAGCTCAATTCAGTCCACCTCCAATGACTCCAACAGCCTCCCCGCTATCAAAACACACACTTCATTACTGATTGACCACTATAGTGAACTACGTTGCCTGATACTCACAGGAAGGCTACATGGTTTCCCATTAACTTTCACACAAAGGTTTGGTGGGAAGTGATCTTCCTGCGGGCAGCTGGTTTCAGATAAACAAAACCTAAGAGATACGAAGAAAGGTTTAGTCAAGCAGAATTTCCTATATAGCTTAACAACTTCAGATACAGAAAGGCTCTATAGAATGATATGGGAGCATATGAATTTCTACACAGACAGTACAGGCCACACAATGAGTAGGAATCATTACCATTTATTAAGATGGCCAATGGCTGCCCATACTCAGCTCTGTTAAACTGATTCATGAGCCACAAATGGAATATGCAATGCTTAAATTATGAAAGTCAGTAAAATACAAGTACATTTAATTTTTCACAAATAGTTACATTTGTTGGGTCCATTCTGAATGTGCTAATTCAGTACTTGGAATCAAGACCAGATATCAATCAATCAAAAATCAATAGTATTTTATACTGCTTTTCAACACAAATTCACAAAGTGCTTTACAGGCTAATAATAATAATGAAGTTAAATGGCTTCCTGTCCCAAAAGGGCTCACAATCTAAAAAAAAAAAAGCAGACCACCACCAGCAACAGCCACTAGGAAGACAATATGGCAACAGATATGGCAACAGAATAGTAGTATTAGAGAAATAGAAAAAGTCTATACTTGGAGAAGAGAAACTGAGGCCCACAAGAAAGAAAAATAGGCATATGGGCACAAAAACCCCATTCACTGAATAGCAATGCTTTTTTGTCCAGAACTGCAGTCTGAAGGCAGTAATCTTGCTGAAGACAAGCTAGTCAGTGCCCTGGGACAGCCTGCGAGTATCACCTTGCGTTATACAGAAGAAAATGGCGACAAAAGTTAAAATCTACCCACTACCAGATGTATAGGCCTCCCCATTCAGTTCAGGGGGGAGACAACTCTAGGCCAAGAAAACGCACATTTGGACACCGTCTTCCATAGAAATGAATGAGGAAGCCCCTGTGGCCAGTACTGTTTCATATGCACACCAGAATCCCAAGAAGTCACTGGGTACACAAGAAAGCACACCTGAGGTATATTGCCAGGGTCTGGAAGACCCTCTGCAAGGCACAATCTGTGCCACACCATAGATTGCCTAAGAAATCATGCATGCAACAGCTGCAGCAAAGTTAAAGCCCTGGGAAGCCTGCCTTTCACCATTCACCCAACTCTGCCTAATTAAAATGGCTTGGGATTTTACAAAGGGAAAATGATAATATGCCTGTTGCTCCTTCTTCCATCTGCAGCAGTTCTAATTACTACAATATTTAGGGTCACTTTCTTCAGCTTAACTCAGCCACACTGACAACATTCACCTGCCTAATACCAATGCTTGCTGCTGAACACAGCAGGAGCCTCTTCTGTGTCACCCATCAGTCCGCAACCTGCTAGCAAAAGGAGGGTCTATTTTCTAAGAACACAAGAATGCCACTACCTGCTCATCATTACTTGTGAACAGAGCAAGGACAGCAAACAAACTTAATTATACCCCATGAATAAATCTACAACTGGCCAATTTGGACCGGGGATTGGGGGGCCGGAAAAAAGTGTTCCGCTTATATGTTGAATATGTGCAGAATTTACACAGGTATCAGTTTCTCATGATACAGAAATTAGGAGGGATTAGAGAGACAGATTTCCACTATACTGGGTTGTAGAAAAACCATACCTTAGCTGGACCTGCACAGTGAAGTCACATTTGGTTCCGGAGATGTCCCTAGCAGAGACACAAGGATATTGATTAAAGTGGATACATTTATATAAGGTCATCTGAGGCCTAGAGGGCCACAATGTTCTTTCACCAACCTATGCTAATGCACTGCTAAGCTAAACACATTTTCCCAAACCAATTAAGCTAGTCAGGAACTGTTTCCTGTGCAATGCTTCCTAACCAAATCTATTCATCAAGAATGCCTTGGCGGAACCCAGAAAAAAGGGAGACCTCCTGCTTCACATACAGTGTGAGGGTAGGAATCTACACGGAAATTAATGATTGTCAGGAGCAGGAAATTAAGACACTGAATTGCAGGACCTACACAATTGCTTCGAGTCCTCTTCAGATCCTGAAGGGAGACAAAACCAACTGACTGCACTGTAGGGAACTATCAAAACTACAGGAGGCAGAGGAAAGAAGTGGTGGCTGGGGATTCCCTGCTGAGAGGTGGGGAAGCTGCTATGATCCAACCCAGCCTACTTGCACTCTAGGTGTGTTGCCTTCCTGGTGCAAGGCATGGCAGAGAGATTGCTCAAATTAATCCACAGATTGTGATCCTCTTTCTGGAACCGGATAGGACGACAGGAACATGGGCATAACAATTGTTTAAAAAGAACAGATGTGATAGAAGGGGAAGGGCAGCAGCATTGTGTCAAAAAATATATACACCTGCACAGAAATCCAATGGAATGGATAGGATAGCCCTGTGAAGAGCATCTGGAAAAAGGTTGGTGGAAAGAAATAAACACAACATTGTGGTTGAAGTTTCGGACACACTGCCTGATCAAGAGGGGGATACGGATAATGCTTTTCGAAGCAGCTTACAGATATTACACAAGGAAACACGTGTCCTCAGTAATGGGGGACTTCAACCACCCTGATATCTGTTGGGCGGCTAACTCAGCTAAGCACAATTGCTCCAACAAATTCTTCATGGTGGTCCCCTTGTCCAGAAGATGAAAAAGGCTACCCTTGACCCCAACCAAGAGGGAAGATAGTGGGAACTTTGGGGGACAGTGACTATGAAATGCTCAAAATCTTATGGGAAGCTAAAGGCTTGTTCAGCAGAATCCTAAAATCTGTACCTTAGATTTTAGTAATGCCAATTTTAATAAGCTCAGAAAAAAGTTATTTCATCTACCTGTGGGATCCTACTAATGGAAAAAGAAACCCAAGATGGATGAGAAGGGCAACAAACATGACTGGAGAACAAGTCCTATGAGGGAAAAGGTTGAGGAAACTTGGTATATTTAGCTTGGAGAAGACGGAGAACATGACAGTGTTCTTCTAGAACCCGACAACCTGTTGAAAGATTTGTTCTCTGCTGCCTCTGAAAGTCAGTCTAAAGGGGCTAAGTTGCAGAATATAGAGAAGGAATTCTTACAACAATACAACCTATTATCAAGGGGAGTGGTAGCCTCTCCTTCACTGGAGATCTTCTAGCAGAGACTTAACAGGCACCTTTTGGAGATGCTCAATTGAAGATTTTCCTGCTTCTAGCAGAGGGTTAGACAAAGGCTTTGAAGGCCCCCTTCTATGAAATCCACCACCACAAGATACAATAATGGCTCTACTTAGCTGGCTTGGAAAATGGAGGAGTTACTTGAGTGCGGGTCTACCAAGGACTGTTAGTTGGAATGGCTTATTGAAGCTTCAGTGTTAAGAGGCAGAAAGCAACTGAAGGCTTATTGCTGGGAAGGATCAACACCACACAGCCCCAGCCTTCACTTCCCATTTGCAGGCTTCGTGGATGCATCATACTGGCCACTCTGGGCAAGAGGATGCCATAAGGAGGTGGGGCTTTTGGTTTAATCCAACAGCAATTCTGATGTGCAGACAAACTGACTCTTTTGTGCTTCCTGAGCCTTATACAAAACGCTACAATTATGTGCAGCACAGTTCCATATAAGCACCGCAGTCAGTTTTAGGCCCATGTTCATTAACCTAATTGGGTATAATTCCATATACCTGAGTAATAAAATTTAATAGCTGTGTGCACGCTGCTTTGGGATAGGAAGCCCACATTCCATCACAGTAAACAACCCGAAGTCGGCGTATTTCCAAATCCCGCAAGACCCACAAATGCAGCAGAACTCTGTACTGACTGCAACCCTACCTTGCCTGTACTCCTGTTGTCGGGTTCTCCCTTAGACCACTCTCATATCCACCCTCTACAGTCACAGTGTGCACTTTAAAATGTACAAAACCCTTTTACAATTCCAACCCAGGACAGGAAAAGGCTCCAAGAATTTACAAGCACTTACATGGAACTGCTGATCTGCTGAACTTGCTGTGGAGTCAGGGCAAATGCAAAGCAAGTTTCTCGAAACCGCTGGCTATTATCTGATGCTGCAGGAAGATAAAAGGAGATTAGGTGTGCATGCAAGAACTCACACCGACTTATGACATTCAAACAAGATGGATAGTTATGCCTACTGCTTTTGAAAAGCAATCCGGTCATGGGTGTCACCGCCTCCAGATGTGAAAGTCTACGAAGATTTAAACGACAGACGCTGGTTTCATTTGTAGTTATAGAAAAGATGTGCAAGCTCACATCTTTTAAAAGATGTGTGCTACTCCCAAACAGACAGAAAGGTTACATCCAAGTTACTTTGTTAATCTGAGGATTAAAGACAGACACTGAACTATCAAGTCATTTAAAAGAGTAGGCTCTAATCCACAAAAATATATGCCATGATTAACATGTTGGTTGCCGCAAGACTTTCAGCTGTGACAGACTAACCAGCTTCAATCAACCTGACAGATTTTAACACCCACAAGTCTGCTTAAATGCACAGTGAACTCTGAAAAGAAAAATGTGAAGATTTCAAAGTATTGGTGGCTTCTGGTTTGATGTCACAGAGTTGGGGTGCTGGTCAAAATGTCCACCTGTTGACGATTGTCAAACACTGGATCAGTGGTCCATCAACCAAGAGCACAACCTTTTAGGTGACACTTTGCTATTAGATTCAGCACAGTGTCGTTTGTCAGCATGGACAAGAATGTGGGGTGCCTGCCTTCTGCCCCTGCAGCAGAGGCAGCAGAGGAGATGTGCTATTTGCTGCAACTGCAGGCATCTCAGAACAGGAAGACCACCAGCTGCTGAGACAGAGGCAGGCCGGGAAGTGACCATGTCTCCACCTTGCATACTACAGGAACCAGGTAGAATCCCCTTCACATGCTGCTGCCCACTCCTGGAAGCAATCAGACTCAGGTCTAGAACAGGAGCCCCGTTCCACCTCCCTTCCCAGCCACCTTCCCATTCCCCCCTCTTATCACCCATGCCTACGACCACCTTACCCAGTGCTGCTAGTGGGAGGCCTCTTCACCAGCTATGGGCACTGGCAGCTTCACTGTACATGCCAGTGGCATGTCACTTCTACCAGTGGGCCAGCATTTCCACCAGCCAGAGCCACTGTTAGGATTGGGACCCTAGACTCCTTCCAGTAACTATCCAATGCGATTTTGCCAGTAGTAAAATGTTTACTAAAAGAATCACATTGGCATCTACTTGGAAATCATCTTCTGCAGTGTCTGGGAGAATCTTTTCTAATGCTTCTTGGAAAGTGGTTCATGTAATCACTTTCATGTAATCACTGAAAATGAAATGCCAGGCTACTGTGCAGTGTCAAAATGTTCTCCCAGGTCAATTCCTAAGAATACAGAAAGATTTTTTAGGCTGTATCACCGAGAAAAGTATTTGTAAGCCATGAACAAACTTTTCATCCTTCAGGTTTGGGATCTGTTTAAAAAGCTCTGTTTTAGTTTCTTATCTGGAGAGTATTCCACGAGGTGTCTGAGCTGACAGCATTTCTTGTGTTCAAGGGGAGACCCACTTTTATTTGAGATCAAATGTTCAAACTGCCATCTCATTGCTCAGCGAGGCAGCTATAATTGGTCCTGCATTTCTTCTCCATTTTGCAAAATGTTTTATTGCTATTTGGAATCTCGCTTCAGTGGAGCAATAAAGAGGAGTTCAGGGGAAAAAACTCAAGGATCTAGTCTTTCTTCCAACATCCCACATGTAGATCATGTCCAGCACTGTTGGGGTATATTCCTTTTATCAGATACCACACAAATATCTAAAGAGTATGGCAAGACTACTGTACTTTGTTCTGTGTATTTCCAATGGCGGGGGGGGGGAGAGGAAGGTTAACTTAATCATTCATTGTAGTACATTAGTACATCTTCAAGTCTGGAACTGCTCAGCTGTCATTGTTCTGTAATCTTTGCAGATAGCTTGAGCTGTATTTTTTTCTATTTCAATTGAAATCGTTCATTACAACTTTGTTAATCAAATGTGAAACTATTTGTTTTTGTAATTTATCAAAGTATCAAATTTGTGATTTGTATCCTATCTTTCCCTCCAAATAATTCCTTCATTAATAAAATTAATGCTTTGAACATATTTGACCAGAGTACTCAACTAACAGAGAGCATCATTTAGCAGAGGAATTTTTTCAAGCTGCCCGTTTCAGAAGCTGAATTTTCTCACTTAAGCCATTTTAAGCTTCAACTCCTACAGCTTATTATTTCAGCATCTCAATCAACTGCATGGTTCAGAGAGCAAAACTCTCCACTCATTTGCAGCCTCTCAAATCCCCAGACCAGTCTTAACTACAGACTATTTGTTCCAATACCTGTTAGAACAAATGCTTCTAGAACAAAAGCAATGGAGAATCAGCTGTGCAAAAGAGATACCAGGAAGCCTCAGGCAATAAGGAATGTTAACTAAGATTGCAGAAAGTGCACCACAGGAAGAGCTAAACTTTCCCTCCCCCTTTCTCAGGGCCTTCAAGTGTGGAATCACAACAGCAACACTCCCTCATTAAACAGCATTACCAATCAGGTTCTGCAGTTTTATGAAGTAAAAACATCTCCTAAGCAACCTGCATACATCATGTGATGAATGCCCCCTCCAATATGTCTCTGTTGTGGACATGTCTAGCCCCTCCTCCCCAGATACCTTTGGGATGCTGTGGCCTCCAGAAGCGTCTGCCTGACATCCTAGATGCAGCAGTAGCATATGGTGTGGGGGTGGAAGGTGAGGCAGTGATGCCTTGCCAGGGTTCTTTGAAAGTGCCGCTACCACCATGCTTACAAAAAAGGCTTACAACTCGCGCACTCTGAGTGACTAGAGCATGTGGGTTGTGTTTGCATGAATACAGCCACCGCAGCAGCCGTGGTGGCTGCACTTTTAAAACAAGTCCAGTGGGGTGTCACTTCCTCACCTTCTGTCCACCACACTGAACGCTGCTGAGATGCAGAAATAATTACCTGGAATGTTTCTCTCAGGTTGTGTCTAACAGACCATTTCCAAAAGGCCATGCACGCAGGATATGGATTTGCTATCGTCATGTCTGGGACCAGCTGAAGACAACAGCTTATGGTCAGCCTTGCTGCTCAGATTGCCATGTGCCCATCAATTGGGAAGCCCAGTCCACCTATCTAGGTAAGGAGTGGGAGAGAATGCTCAGGTGGTTTCCCCTCATCCAATAGGATGACTCCATGACATGAAACCTGGGTTTCAGATTAAGTGAAAGGATGGGTATGTGTGCATATTCCAGGTGGCTCCTCCTATCTGTGGGTGGCCAAACACTCACCGGCCTCCTGGGAATCAAGATAGCCTGATGCATTGATCTTTGAGTACAGGTATGCCCCTGTATCTGCTGGGTTCTGTTCTGGACCCTACTGTGGATACCTGAAACTGTGGATACTGAGGATGCCCTTTTAAAGATAGGGGAACATCAGTGGTTTTGCTGCAACAAGGTAAAAAAAGATTTGTTTAATGCTCCTCTGTCTTTTTACTAGACATCCCAATATCCATGGATAACTGAAACTATGGATACCGGATCAGTGGGTACCGGGCACGCCAGTACCTGCCAAACCGGAAAGATTTAGATATTTTAATATTAATGTAAGTCCCCAAGTTTGCCTACAATTGCCTGCTAGCAGGTTTTGCCAACACCCAAGCTAGCCTGCTTGCTTTATTCCTTCTTCCTTGCAATTATCCTAGCATCCCTTGTTTGCTTCCTCCCCCTTTCTTTGAGTTAACAAACTGGTTATATTTTGACTCCTTGTCTGCCAAGTCTGTGTTCACTGAAAATTGGGCAGATTACCTCATCTCTAGAACTGCTCATGTCCACAACAACAATTCAATTTTAAGCAGAACCGCCAGTTTCTATGGTCTCCTGGGATAGAAGATATTTCTCACATAGCCAGCCTCTTACCCCTTACCCCAGTTTCTACAATCTGAGATGTGGCAGAGGACAGCTACCAGCCTCTCTTCTCCCCCTCCCCCAGCTCATTCTCAGGTCTAGTAAATCAATGGAAAGCAGCAAGGAGCACCTTGAATGCCAACAACTCCTCTTGGTCAGCCTCTTGATTTCCAAACAAGTCAAAATCCACCCATTAGTGTTAAACATAGGAAAGGCTACCTTTTTCTCAGCTATAAAGAAGCAAGTGGCACAGACAAAGATGGCAAACTTAATCATGGGTCTAAAATGCTGAAGTGTTCAAAACATACATTTAGGGTCAGTGTGATCTCAGTGGGAGGTACTAATAAGTGACTGGCTCACAAGGCTGTTGCTCTTTATGCAAAAGAGGCAGTGAAGAGTCAGCAGTTGACTGTACATGCTTAAAGAACCAGAAGGAGGAGAATACTGCATACATTCCCTTCAAGCCTTTTAACAGTGCAATTCACAACTTGCAACACACAAAATATGATAGGGTACGCCCAAATCATGATGGATAACTACACCTGTGTGAGCAAACATATTTAGACGCCCCTTTCTGAGTGGCTTAATCAAACCATTGAGATTTTTCACAGCAACTATGATAAATACAACCTGCAACTCAAAAAATTAGCCAATCCATTTTTTTGGGCAACTGCAGATCAGACCAAGCCAGGCTAGCAAACTGCACCATCTAAAGAGGAAGTGAAAAATTATTTTTGCTTTCCGGGATATAAGGGAAATTTAAAAGGAAGCCAAACGTAATTGAGTAAACGTACTTTTTATATTAAAATGGAAGCTGGCCAGGACACTAGAACCACTACAATTCCCGTTGGGAAAGCAACCACAGCAAACACCAGTTAGTATTTTTTAATACTACAGATTATTCATTCATTAGTTTCCAGCCTGACACATTCCTAATTAGTGCTTCTGTACTCCATTCTTCCCTTCTGGAGCTTGAGCAACAAATGGCCATGAATGCCATTTGAGCCTTACAACAGCCCTGTGAAATGGTCCATCCAGGGGGCTCCGGGGAATTTGAACTCATGCCACCTGTGACTGGCGATACATGTGCGCACACAGTGTGTGTGCGTGTGTGTTCAATTTGTTAATGCTCTAGGCCAAGGGAAGAGAAGGTGTATGTAAATGCACATTTAATATTGACATTAAGAGATGCAATTATAGCTATAGGAGCAAGATGTCTGAAGCCTAATTAGTTATATAAAATGGAAAAGGGTATATCTTAGTCAAGAAAGCCTTCCTGCCACAGCCAACCGAATCCAGGTTGGATCCCTTTTTCCTTCAGCTTCACATAAGCTCTCCAATACACCTCCTCCCCTTGGTAGTAGCCAGTGAGCTAAATATAGCAGCGCAATCTTTCTGCTGTAAAATATTCCTTGCTGTGCTAGAAAAAGCTCCCCTCAGATAATCATTCAGGAATGTTCTCCCACCATCTCTGACGAATGCTGTGGCATTCTGCCTGTTTTGGACTGCAGCACAGATTTCTAATGGTCATCAGATCAATTTATTAGCCAAGACAGTTTTCCATCTTCCCTAGCAAATTTGCCATTACTAAATAATTAAGAGCTACCTCTGATGATTAAAGAAACATGGTTTGTTCATGATGCCTGCCCTATGAGTTTAAAAACATAAGCCTATTTAATACGAGTCTTCACTGAGCCAAGACAGTATATGCAATTTCTTACAAGAAAATGTTCCTTAGAAAAATATGTAAAAGCAGCCTCGTGACTCAACATCACAGTGCAAATCTATGAAGGTAGTAGGATGTGGACTATGTGAGGGACACAATCTTTCAAGAACTCAGACACAAATGAACTGGCCCAGGACTTGTTGCACTCTATTACAACATTGTCAAGACATGTCAAGAGTAACCACCATGAATACCGGCACCCAAACTATGGAAGACAATGAGGAACACAGGTGGGCCGCCACTTTTCATTCAATACCAGTCTATATAAACTAGGTAGGAGTTCACACTATAGGGATCCAGTTTCAGTTATCCACTGATAACTGGGACGCCTATTAAAAAGACAGGGAAACATTAAACAAATCTCTTTTTTTGTTGCAACAAAACCACTGATGTTCTCCTATAAAAAGGCACCCTTAATATCCCCAGTTTCAGGTATCCACAGTGGAGCCCAGAGTGGAACCCCAGCAAATACCGGGGCATGTCTGTGTGCTAAGTCTCCAGTAATTCTTCCCACAGAAGGCCTGTTTGGCCCCATTCTGCTCTCTTTCAAAATGATGGCAGACTTGCATTTAGAGAAGGCTACTACTGGAAGTACTGCTGTGACTGATTTACTTCTATTTTTTTTAATATTGCATTATCATTGCTACAAGCAGCTTTGGTTGAGTATAGCCATATCCTGGACTTTCATCTTTGGCTCTGGCCCAGGAGAAGGCAGCATTATGAAGGAGACCACCACTGTGGCTTCATAGGCAAAGCCGGCCAAAGCACCTTGGGCTGTGCCCCACAGGACAAGCAGGGCAGGGTCAGTTCTACTGCACATGCTTCTGGGCAGAAAGCTAAGAAATCTAATTTGGTGATGTATCCAGAACCTCAGACACTAGAACCCACTGGTTCTAATGATTCTTGTTATGTACAGGGGAAACAAACCCTAGAAGTGAAGAACAAAGATCACAGTCAGCCAAATCTCATGGCTTCTTTGGCATGGCAATTGCGTCCAAACAAGCCTAATGTTCCAGTAACACAATGAAAGTCAACTGTGGCTCACTGCTCATTTGGATCTTCCAGAACCCATTCAGCAGGACAGCTTCTCTTTATAGCAGTGGTCCTTGATCAGTTTCTCTCAAACTGCAGGACAGAGCCCATTTGAGAGATAGGCCACTTCTAAAACCTGGAGGACACATATAGTCATCATGGCTTGTAACCTGCAGTGGACTTTTCCTCCATAAACTATTCCCATCCACTTTTAATAGCAGGGGTCCTACACTGGGATCTGGGAGACAAGCCAAAATGATCAGTGGATTTCCATGGTTAATTAGAAGGGCTCCTCCAGAACTGGAAGATAAACATTTTCCAGCCTGGTTTGCTTCCCATACTAAAGCCACGTTGTGACATTTAAACTTCATCACTGTGTGTCGCTACGAACACAAATTGCTAAGAGCACTAACAGACACTTTTGGTAGAACAGGAAGAGGTGCTCTTTAAGAACAGCCAGTCCTTCATTTGCTTTCCAAGGCAGAGAGCAAGGAACTTTCAACTTCACAAAACTGGACTCACTAATACAAGATACAGCTTGGGAAAAAGACAGGCCAGATCATCCAATACAACAGAACTTGTGGCCGAGGAGACATGCCTCCAAAGGTGTTCCAGGAAGCATGGTGGGCAGTCACTGCAGCAGGACCTTTTCAATAGTGGTGCTAACATTGAGGAATGCCCTCCCCATGCAGCCAGTTGGCCCCCACCTTCCACATGTTTGAACACCTGACTTTTTCCATTCACCTTTTGGAGGGGGAAGGTGACCTTTGGCAATGGCAACTGTGGTTGAGGAACTAAGCAAGTTACTTTTACCTTCCCCACAGCAAGGTGCTCGTGGGTGCCTATAACATCCCTTTTTTTGCTTTGCCTTCTTACAACATCCCTTTTTGTTTTGCTTTCAAACTCACACCCCAAACCTAAAGCAACAAAGCACCAACACTGCAACATCAAACAAGAGGACAAGAGAAAACTGTCACGGCACACAACCAACCTTACCCTCCAAATACCTGGGCTTTCAACCACTGCCAGCCACAGGCACAGCAAAGGGGCTGACCCCATCTTCAACAGCAGGCAGTGCCACACACAGAGGGCCACCACAAAGACCATCCTTTCCCACATCACTGCCACCTGGGCCTCTGCCAGCACTAGCATATACAAGAACCACCAGCTGAGGTTTCGTTTTCAGGCTAAAAGGCAACATCTTATTTTGTTTAATTTTGCTTTAAGTCACTTTAGGCTACCTCAGAGTCAAGAATGGAAGAGAAATGCTTTGACATAAAAAGGAACAGGTGGCAACACCTTCTGCTGCACTGTTTTATCCCAAAACAGCCACACAAGTTAGAGGGGAAAAACAAGCACACCTGGGTCCCTGTGTAAAGGGACGGTGAGATAATGTTAATTCTGGCATCACAAAAAAGGGGTTGGTTTAAAGGAGCCCAGTGGATACATTATCCAACAGAAAAGCCACCACTGACTGTTCTACAATCATACAGTTTATTAACTGTGTTTATTAACAATTTATTAACCAGTTTATTCCATCAAACTGGTCCCGGCTTCCTTGGTTCCCATACAGAAAAGCATTACAAGCAATTTCCGGTTTTGGGATCGCAACCAGGAAGTGAGTTGCAATCTTTTTTTACTTTAAAACACTGGCATTCCCCCACCCCTGCAAGCATTTACTTTTCTCCTGGAGAATTTGAGAACCGCTATTTAGAAGGAGTATGCTATTAAAATTCTTTAGCTCCACTGGGGGGGGGGAATCTATGGATTGACAAGGAGGACAAGAGATCCACTTCCCAAGTGGCAGAGAGCCAACTCTTTCGGAGGCCCAATCAAGTCACTAAACTTAGCAAGGAGGAAGTGTGGGATATCGAATGTCTACTGTGCAACAAAAGGGACTGAAGAAAGAAAGCCTGAGACCCTGCCAGGCTGGCTGAAATCCAAACAGGAAGAGTTACAAGTGACTAGAATTTACATCAGCCGTTTGGAGAGGGAACAAGTGTTCCAAAAAACAGTGTGCATGCTCCACACGCAGTCTGTCTAAAGCACTCTATTTTGAGATAGCCTCAGACTAACAGAACTGCTGCTGATCAATAATCAAACATGCATTTTAAGAGCCCCAAATTCCAATATGCGCCATGGTGACATGAGGACCCCTCTGCACACTGCTCATTTCTTAACAATTTTCCCCCCAGTTTGAAATTTTGCAAAATTAGGACTGTGAACATGTAGTGGATAACACATCAGTCGTAAATCCTTCTGTCTTGTGCTCTTGAAAGGAAGTTCTCAGATACTGTAAATTCTCAATTCAAACTCTATCAAAACCACTCAGTCCTGACCAACAGGACACAATAGTTAAGTCACCAACTTTCAAAAGGGAAGTTGCCCAACTGACGAAAACTGAAAGAGCTGGAGTGGGCTCTTCACTTCGACATTTCAAGGAACAGGCTTATGACAGCTTTCCATCAATCTTGAACAGGAAAACATTTAAATAATTTTGATCTCTCTTTCCCTCTAAATACACAAACTGAAACCTGAAAGAGTGGTGGAGAGCAGGAAACTGTCCCCGTCCCCTCCCCGGGAATCTAAAGCTCCACAACTCTGCTGCATAATTGTGCACAACACAGCCTATATAACGCTGCATAACACAGCAGTATAACTCTGATGGGAAAGGTGTTCCTTTCAAGCCATGGACTTGTACCTTTTGTGGTTCTCCTTATAAATAGGGCTGTTTGAAAACTTTTTTTCCCCCCCACAGATTTCATGATTTCAAAGCTGTGTTGTGTTTTTATTTCCAATTTTCATACAAGTTCACTTTTATAAATTTTTAATGCTTTAAAAGTGTACTAGGTAGGTGATATAGTGTATTATTGCTAATTGGAAAAGTAATCTATTTTAATTCCTGGATAATATCTTTAATATTTTAGCACCAAAAGGCAGTGCTTTGTTTTTATGCATTTAACAAAAAAAAATTTTATACTGTAAAAAAGTATTTTTTTATACAGTATACCTACTTATAGTGTAAAGCTAAACAAATTGATTCAGAGGCTCCAAACGTTTCAATGTTTTGACAGGACTTCTACTGCAATCCTATGCCAGTTTATACAGGGGCACGTCTTGACTTCAGGGGAGATTATTCCCAAGGAAAAGTGTACAGGCTGAAGAGCTTTAGTCACTCCAGATAGGAGACAGTACTTCAACAGCAGCTTCTGATCAGCATTCCTTGGAGAGCAGGCAGCACTTTCTACATTTGCAAGTGAACTGCTGTAAATGTGTTGTGACAGAATCCCTTCCTCCTTGTATGTATTAAAGAGCAGTAATTTGCAAGAAACATTATGACATACTATCCAAACAGCTTCTTTAAAACCATCTCGAGACAAGCTGTTTGTTCAATTGTTACCAAGACACTTACAGTAGCTTAAAAGCGTGCAGTTACACGGTATTCCCCTAACCCACCTTTAGGCTAGCTTTTCTGAAAAGGGGAAGTGTCCAAGGATCCATCCCCTTCCCCCACCATAGGCTCTCATTCTGTCAAAGGCTGCATAAGGCAACCAAAGGCACTGCTCACTCCAGAAAGAAAATGTGTTTTAAAGAACCTTCAGTTTGTTCCCATATGCCAGAGCAGTGGTTCTCCAACTCCCTAGCACCAGGACCCACTTTTTAGAATGACTGGGACCCACCAAAAGGGATGTCATGGCTGGAAGTGCTATCATTGTGACACCAGAGCCTGCTGCTTCCCTGAGAATGCAGCAAAAAATAGGGTTCTTTTCTCTGCCTTTTTCCAATAGCAAAGTGAATTGGAAAGAAAAAAAGCCTATTTGCAACCTTGACTCAAGCAAAAAAAAAAAATCACACAGCCCTCTCCCCTTCCAGATTCCAATATTTTTAACATGGCTGCTCTAGGTGCTTCACAACCCATCTAAAATTGGCTCATGACCCACTGGTGGGTCCCACTGTGCTAGAGCATTTTTAAAAGCAACAGCATTAGACTCTTACCTAGACTGGTTGGCTTTATCAGCTCATCCAACAAGTCGTAAAAAGGTAGCTTCTGAAGTTTTATGTCTGGATGGACAGGGTGGAGTGCTGGGGCAAGATGGGGCAGTTCCAGTTCATGTTTAGGTCCCAGGAGAGAAACGGGGAGCAACGGCGACGTGGCAGGGTGGCCATCGTATGCAAGCTGTGGAATGGTAGATGGCGACAGAGTAGCTGGGATTGCACTTGAATGGACGTTGGGGATGGACAAGTCTGCAGGAGTCATGATTTTCTGTGGAAACCGCCGCCTATAGAGTTCTTTGATTTTCATTTGGACAGCAGGGCTGCAGCCAGCCTTGAGCAAATGCAGGGCTTTTGTAAGGAGTTCGTGTTTGCGACCATGCTTGTTCCTTCCCGCATATCCCAGCAGCACTTGTAGCTCTGAAACTCGGAGGCTCATTACCATTTGCTTGAAAACAAAGACAAAAAGGCAAGACAATTATTTCTTAGCATGCGAAATGCAACAAGCAAAATACGCATCCTGCCCCAAGAAGCTTATAGCTTAAAAATTTAGAAGGAGGATGAACACAAGTATATGCAGCTATGTACTTGGTCCTCATCCACAGACCCAATAAAGCCCAATAGTGGAGTGTGAATGGAGGGCACTAAGTAGGTACTCTGGGGGGGGGAGCATTCAGGATAAACCAGTCATTTTTAAAACATTACGAGGCCTGCAAGTGGAATACTATTCACTATTCACTTCATGTTGAAAAAATTTCTTAGTGCTTTTGCTTCTAGCTTAAAGGTCGCCAACAATCAACTATATCGCTCCTTTGGTATCCTCAATGAAGTTAATGAGAACTGCACAGGAACATGGATCTTCCTTCAAAAATGACTTGTGCAAGAGTCCAACTTGATGGTGTGTCTGTGCTCTTTAACTCTCATTCCATATCAAGGGAGCTTATGGAAAATGGCCAGGAGCTTCTCTTGCTGATGTCTAAATCAGCTTGAGACCCAGGTATCAGAGCGACTGTGTGTTCTCACATATCAAGATGTTCCTCCAAGGCCCTTTTCCAGTTTCTCCACCTTCAGACACATTAGGCAGGTGATGACCTGACAGAGGGCCTTCACAGCGGCACTTTGCTTGTAGAACATTCTCCCCTGTGAGGTTTACCTGGCAGCCACTTGGATCCCTTTCTGGTGCCAGATGAAGGTCTTATTTACCCAGGCTCATCCAACTGCATAGTTTTACTCATTCTGCTCCATTTTAAAATAATGAATTAGCTGCTGCTTTGTTCAACTGTTTTAAATTATTGCCCTGGATGGAGTTTTTCTCAAACTCTTACTCTCTCAGAGTATATATCTAGAGGCCCATAGAACAAAAATCAGAAACAACAGAAACTTCTCTGCAATCTGAACAAGCACAATTCACAATCAGATTCCAACAAATCTTTCATTATATAAATAGTCGAAGGTTTGGTATACTGCCATGCCCACAGGTCACACAATTTCCAACATGACATAAAAACAGTCCTGCTAGATCAGGCCAAAGGCCCATCTAGTCCAGCTTCCTGTATCTTAGTAGCCCAACAGATGCTTCTGAGAGCACACAAGATACCTGTATCCTGTTGCCACTCCCTTGCATCTGGTATTCAGAGATATGCTAAGGATAAGTATGTGTGGCTAAGATCACAGAGCATTTCTATATCTTCATCAGTGCAGAAGTCAGCTTTCCATCTCTTAAAAAATGCTGGAAAAGAAAACCATTTTAATCCAGGCTATGCAAGAAGAGGAATGACATGCAAGAAACAAAATACAACCAAATGGTATATTATCAAGTTTTAGTTCATCCATTACAACCTTTGAAGATTAGCCATTTCACTACCTAGGATATATTTAACAAAATATATCCCTTTCACCAAAACATCAGATACTTTTCCCCATATCGCTATTCTACTCTGTAAGTTGCACTACATGCACATCCATGCTTTTGGAATTGTCAAAAGATGTCAAAATTATGACAGATTACTAACATAATGGTTAGGCACACCCTTTCCCTCTCATGTAAAGCATCAGGAACTGCCACTGGTTAAAGATCAGGCGCAGTATGTCTGCTCAGACCTAGAGATGGGAAGACTTGGGGAAAAAGCCTGTTTCCTTCAGAACAATTTTCCTAGCAGAAAAATGAGACATTTGGGGGAACATTGAAAACAATTTATTTTTTGGCCTTTTGGAACGGGTGAAAATGATTTAAGATATAGTTTTATTCACTCAAAATACCAGTACAGGAACCGTGCAGTATGAAGATGGCATATAAGTTGGTCTATAGAAGTAGAGAATAGTAATTACTGTACGTGCTGTACACAAAATGCAACGTTCAAATCCAAGATGTTTTTCTGCACCTAGAGGGTGCTGCCGCCTTCATGAGAGGAACATATTGGTATTCATTGCTTGTGAATTGCTGCTTTCCTTCTTTCAGGAACCTTTGCTCTACTTTGGTGAAGAGTTCCATGTTCCTGTACCAGATATCCTTTTGATCTGACCCCAGTGACCCTTTTGAACCCTCCTTTCAAAGGACACTATTAGGTCTGCTCAGGGTATATAAAAGTTCATTTGAGAGCATACCTTTGGACTATACACCATGGGACTTTTATAATAATGTGGGTTCAAGAGACACCATCACACATATATGGAAATACCTTCAGAGGGACAAGGCATATATTACAACTTCTACGTAATACGTCCGTTGAGGACACTAATCCTACCTTTTTAGTTAGGCGTATGCTAATTTATAAGCCTGGAACTCATCCCTTAAGTGGACATGAGTCACTGTTCTTTGCTGTGCTTCCTGTTATTTTTCCCAAGTGACATTCAGAGTCAGGATGTTGGATCTACTCTGTAACCTTTTATAAGGAGATCTGAAGGAAGGAGTTCACCATAAATCTTACTGAAGGCTCCAAAAAATTTTTTTCATATGCTTCATCAGTTCAATTAGAATTAACTGTATGTATATGTGAATGTATAGCATTAAACTGCTTCTTTCCTCTCCCTCAGCAAAATGGTACAACCATCTCCTAGCATACGAAAACATTTCCATACCTCAAATCTTTCTGGGGAAAGAACAATTTAATTGTGCAAATACTGTCAAATTCCATTTTCCAAATGCTACCAGGATGGCCAAGCTCATCCTTGAAAGTACCAAGCATCCTGTAGACATTTAAAAGCCTTTCACGAGTGAAAGTCAGGTGGATTATTTTTGAGGCAGCACTCACAAGCATCCTTGGTCCAGAAGGCCTGTTTCTTGATAGCATCTGCATCACAAAGTGTTGTCCAATCAGCATCATCAGGTGCAAATAGTAAACTGACATCTCGGCTAAATGTATCCAAAAAAATGCCCATGAATAACTACATTTGTAGACAATATGATGTCTAACAAGAATGAAAAAATTGACTAAGCTCTAGCAAGAGCAAACTATGCCTCTGGAATACCATAATCCAGTGGTTCCCAACCATTTCAGCATCAGGATCCCTCTAAAATGTTTCACTTTACCAGCCACTCAAGCCTCTGCAGCTATAATGGTTAGGTAAGAGGAAAAGGCAAGGCGCACCATGTTCTTTTGCATTTAGCTGTTACCATTAAGGCTTTGGATCAACCTTCTTAAGTAATAACATCTTTTGGGTTTAGTTCTGCTAAGAACTCCTTGAAGATCCTACAACCAATTTCTTCAGCAATCACAGTATCTGATCAGACAGCGCTCTGTTGTCAGACATCATTTGTCTTTTTGCACAAACTAATTGATAATCTAAGCATATTTCAAAGAGACTACTAAAAAGGAAGTGTTGTTGCCAACCAATTCATAGAAGGGCACAGTATCTTAGATCTGATATCCAAAGACTACAATGTCAATGAGGGTAGCATTGCTGATGCGTGGAGTGGATTAACAGACATACAACACATTAGGACTTAAGGATGCAAAGATCTTTTCCAATGCTGCGGAGAACAGAGCCTCTTCAGGAATGTGATCCAGGAGTAGTTTGGTACTCCTGCTAAGCAAATCCATACAGCAATGTAGAGGCAAACCACCTGGTAAATTCTGGTGCCACTTATCTAACCTAAATGCTTCTGCCTTAAGTTTCATTTACAATGAATTCAAGAGCCGAGTTCTAGCAAAATTCCCTCTCATTGCAATGGGACTATAATATGATAGATTGATATAAGAATACCTCCCGTAAGCCTCTGTGCAAAGGTCCAGGACTGTGTCATGTTACAAAATGAAAGATGCTTAAAATCTAACTGTTGAATATTTTTCCTGATTGGTATACACAAGCTCATGGACCACAACCACCTTCGTTCTAGGAAAAAAAAATCCAGTAATCTCTGGCATTTTCTGTCTTTATTACCCCGGTGCATTTAGCCATGCAGATGGGAGTTGTTTTATATTACTGTCCGTTAGTCTAGTTTAAGGACAAGTAATTGCGGAGAAATACATTGGCATTAGACACAGCCTTGGTGTACCGTGAATTATTTGTGTAGAGAATTAAAATAACTTGCAAGAATCAAGACAAGGAAAAAACAAAGACATGCTTCCAAGGAGTTACAATTGGCTTGTCAATTATTATTATTTAATTAAGAGGAAAATTAGAGTTTGTGTCCAAGTTCTCCCTCATCCAACTGAAGAATCATCGTGTTGGCAAACAAGCAGATCTTAAACATTACTTTACAGTACAGGCGTACCCCAGTATCCACCGATTCAGTATGCACAGTTTGTTATCCATGGATACGGTGGCTCCTATTAAAAAGACAGGGGAAAACCAGTGGTTTTGTTGCACAAGGTAAAAAAGAGATTTGTTAAGTGTTCCCCTATCTTTAAAAGGCATTCCCAGTATCCACAGTTTCAAGTATCCATGGGGGAGTCTGAAACAGAACCCCAGTAGATACAGGAGCATGTGTGGAGTTAGTTCAAACATAGGTGCACATTAGTTCAAAAACAAGCAAGTGTCATTAAATGCCCACATTATATTTAGCATTTTCAGATGTCTATTACCCAAGAGGCAACCTGGAGCCATGAAATGGCCAGAATCAAAAAAATGTAGACATGCCCCAGAGTTTCATGGAGGAATTCAATGAGGAAAAAATTCAGGATACTGAGAAGAGACTACTTGTTTGAACACTTTGGCAAAAGGGATGAAAGGAAACAAGGAAGTTGAGGGACAGAGAAGAAAAATCAAGTGAGATTTTGAGAGATTTAAGACAAGGGGACTGATGTAATGGTTGTTGGGTCAGATGGACAGCTCCAAGAAAAGGCAAAGCTGTGTTGAAGGAATCATTCTAGGTGCTAGGGAAAGAGGAGCTGATAAGACATCCTAAAAAAAAGAGAGAGAACAAGGAAATGGTAGGGTTTACAAGCAGGCAGTTGTATGGAGCATTGCTTAGCAAGACAGCTCAAACTGGCAGCAGACTGCAAATTTGAGGACAGATTTCCACCCAACACATTCACAGCTGCCCCAGAGCAGAGGATGCAAGCAAGCACAAAGGATTAGGAGAGCAGATGGAACTAACCCAGAACATGAGCATAACCAACAAGAACATGGAGAGAAATTGAAGGAGGAAACAGAAGAGGGAGAAAAATCTAAGAGCAAAAACAAAGATGAAACGATCAGAAGAGCAAGACTAGTGAACCAAAGGCCACGAAAAGTAGGTGGTGGTTTGAAGGGAAGGAGATAAGTGATTCAAGAGGAGCAAAAGTTACCAACTAGGCTAAAATTCAAAGCCTTGCAACCTACAACTGAAGAAAAATGTTTAAACTAGACCTAAAAACCATGTTCCTCTTCATAACCAAAGAGCCTCCAACATACCTAGAAGAACAGCCAGTTTTCTGCCAGAAACAAATAGGAGCAAGATGTTAAAGACATTTTTCAGTTTGTTTAACCCCAAAACAAGATGAATTCTGAGCAGAGTTTAACTCTGCTGACAAGACATCTTGAGACCACACTGAGATGCGCAGTGTTTCATCCCATAGCACTAAATTCTAATATGAGCATTAAACACACCCCAAACAATATCTGCTCTTGTGGCATTAGACACAGCCCAAGGAAACAGAGTCCAGAAGTCAGTGGAACTGGAAATCATAAAGCAGTTTAAGTGAAAGAGGTCCTTTTGCGCAGTCATAGCACAGAACTGACATTTTCACTGAACTGGTAGGGAACTGATATCCACAATGAGCCTAGAGTTCGAGAGGGGACCTGTTCT
Organism: Lerista edwardsae; assembly: GCA_029204185.1. Classification (NCBI taxonomy): domain Eukaryota; kingdom Metazoa; phylum Chordata; class Lepidosauria; order Squamata; family Scincidae; genus Lerista; species Lerista edwardsae. Next base: position 6,011,809 of record JAJKFI010000026.1, read on the forward strand.
CTTATCTCATGACTCCGAAGTGTACTCGGACTTTAGGGAAGAAGTTTTTCAGAAGCATTTTGAAAGTTCAATTATACGCTTTCTACAAGGATGGCTGGTGCCTATGTAATGTTCTTGATAACTCTCAAACAATTTCAGAGGCCAGAGGAGGACCCCTCTTACAGAACTCATGCTGACTGTTGCTCAGCAAGGCATGTGGTAATTAAAGCTTCAATGCTGCTTTTCACCAATTACCTGGGACAGTAGAGAGACTAATAGATCTAAAATCCTGGTTAGCTATTTTTGGTAAAGGGAACATTTTAGCAACAAGCGACAATATTTTAGACCACCAATTTCACATTTTAAATACCTTATATGTCCTTGAGTGTAATACTGTCTAATTACAGTGACTTGTTAATTTAATATTTGTTAAGTTTTAAAACTCCATCTGATCACCTCTGTTTGGCACAGATCAAGAGTCTTCATCTGTGAAGACAGACATAACTCATCAGATTCACTGAAGTCAACCAGTCATACTTTTGTGATCTGACCATTTGACTACAGTTGCTTGCTTAATTGTCACATTACAATTGACAACTTGTGCTCCTTTTTGCTGCCCTCATAAGACGACCACTTAAAAAGAAGTCCATTTCCCTTTTATTGCTTCCTTATTCCATCCACTGACAAGCTCTTAGTCCCTTCTGAATCTTTCAGGCAGTGCAATCCTATGGACCGCGCAGCATTGGCACAATGGGATTGTGCCGAGGCTGCGCGCTTAGCGCCGATGCGGGGCGCCAGTCAGCACCCCCACGTCAGCACTAAAGCAATGGGAACCAAAGATAAGAATTCTACACAATCCCTAGGTAAAGTATGTAAGGTTAGAATGAAATAAACTTATTTCATACTTTGCCAAAAGGGTAGGCATTCTATAGAATGCCTGACTTTTGAACAATGAACATATACAATACCTTTAAGTCCATGAAAGTGTTAATAAAATAATCTGCAGCCTTTGTTGGGCAATTCTTGCCAGTGTATCTACAAATAAAAATTCCACTCCTATATCCCTGTAAATATTGCTGATGAGAGTTCCTAACGAAGTAGTCAAATTTATACATGCATGAAATTTGCAATCTAATTTTTATTGGCAAACACCCTAGAATACCGGGGGGCTGGATTATTACTTTTTACAGCGATGCAGAGCTGCTTACTTGATCTTTGCAGCTTCATCATGAAGAAACCAAAGCCTGACATCTGAGCCAGGCAAAATTCATTCAAGAACCATTAAGCAATATTAGACAAACTGAAAAATTGTAACAAGATAAATGTGATCTGTTCAACTACAGGAGACTGCATGTTAGGGTACAATTTTCCAATTCAAATGTATCTAAAATTTGAGGATTTTTGGGGGAATCTAGTAGATTTTTACAGCAAAGATTGCTTAAGTAAAATTATAAATCAAACCTGGGACTGGTAACTTCCATCACCAGATATTCATTGTTATTACAGTGTTTTGTTTCTATATCCACAAAAGCTTTGTCATTATGATAATCTAAACACTACCAAGTGCCCACTGTGTAGTTATCTTCCTTACACCCACCAGAACTAGTACCTGCATTAGGGCCAAATTCTACCCAATTTTCCAACCCTGGTGTAGCCATTCCAGTGGGGTGTGCACTGTATTCTGTGGTGGTGGTGAAGTCATGGACACTTCCTCAAGGTAAGGGAACATTTGTTTCCTTACCTTGTTGCAGCATTGCAGCTGCATCAGTGCGGGAAAGTTGGACAGGATCAGGCTCTCAGTCACTGATTTCTAACTGAGAAGTTAGCTAGTATAGATTCACCTTTGTAAAAAAAAAATACCATTAGGTATTTTTAAGTTTTGGTTGTGTTCAGTGGTGGACCTGAGGGGGGGGGCAAGGGTCAAATGCCCAGGCACCAGGCTGGGGGAGGGCAGCAATGATGCCTCCCCCCGCCTGCCCCCACCACCACTGAGTTGGAGTGCCGGGTTGCTCTGGGAAGCTGCTTCCCAGGGCAGCTCCAAAGGGTTGCCCTACCCTCCAAGAAGGGGTGGGCAGCCCTTCGGAGCACGGTTTGTTTGGTTCCTTATCTTTTTAATAGGCTTCTCAGTATCCATGGATAATTGAAACCATGGATAATGAATCAGTGGATACTGGGGCACACCTGTACATACATACATACATACATTTATTTATCTATATATATAAAAATGGACGTTTGTGTGTGTGTGTGTGTGTGTGTGTGTGTGTGTGTGTGTGTGTGTGTGTGT
>JAJKFI010000026.1:6014084-6040607 GCA_029204185.1 Lerista edwardsae
TGTGTGTGTGTGTGTGTGTGTGTGTGTGTGTGTGTGTGTGTGTGTGTATGTATGTATGTATGTATGTATGTATGTATGTATGTATGTATGTTCCTTATACAAATCTCCGTCCCTTGCCCCACGGCCACGAAACTTGGCACACACGTTCCTTGCAGCCTGGAAGGAATCACTGCGGGGGTCAGACCCCCCTACAGCCCCCCGTTTTTCAGGGAGGGGGCCGGATCATCAGGAACCAAGGGGATTGCATGGGGCTACAGGTCCGCTGCCACCCTGTGGTCACAGACGATTCTGCAGCAGCTCAGCTGAAACTGAGCAGAACAGAAAGTGAAACTAAAGTGCTTCGCCTGCGTGGCCTGAGTGGGCCAGGGAGGAAAGAGCAGGATCCACAGAGTTCCAGCAGCCAGTTGGATCTGAGAGGGGCCAATGTCCAGGGAGCTCACTGGCCACCTCTGCCTGTTTCTCATACATCAAGGCTGTCCTGCTACAGGGCCTGCACACAGTAAGTGGGACCTTCAGATTGCTCTCTTAGTTGATGGTGTCCCTGTTTCCTCATTCATTTCACAGTGATAGTGTGCATTGTGGGTTCCAGGTCATCAATACTGCTTTGTTTCAGGGACGGGTTCTATATGTCTATATATGCATCGCACTATGTCATGCTTTTGAGGGAGGTTTGCAGATTTGTGTGTATGTTCCACCATTACTCTGGAACGCCTGGAACGCTGTGCACCACACGTGGTACACTCCTTCCTTACGATCTGGACAGATATACTGTGGGGGTTGGGCCCCCAAATGCCCCCAGAGGTGGGGGTGCACTGCAGAACAGACTCATTCCTCCTCCTAATAGAGCCTGGGGATAATTTCTGCCCCCGGGCAACGCCGGGTCACAAAAAGCTAGTTTATTTATAAATAAGAATTTATACCCCTCCTGTCCCATGCTGAAGCAAATGCCCAAGGCGGCTTACATGAGCAGGCTAGTCTAAACCACCAGTTTTTTCAATGGGGTTTTTTACAAATCAACAGTATTCTTGTGATCCGCCAATCCTCAGGCCCAGATGTTGCCTTCACAGTGTGGTTCTCTCCTTTGGCTGCATGCCATCAAGCCTCAGCAGGTACTGAAACTTGTCACAACCTGGCATCTGTCTCCCATCCAAACGCAAACAGCAGATTTTCCTGCTTAGCTTCAGGCAGTACCAGCAGCTCAACCATCAGTCCACATCTCCTGCCCTGTACATGAAACAAGTGTCTTTCAGTAACTTTTTAATGAACAAATTCTGAAAGCACCATGCCAATCAGTGCAAGCATTTCCCCTACCATCTGAACTGCCAACTCAGAGGTGAGGCTATATAGCATCATCTCAAAACGTTTCATAGACTGAATAAAAATAAACACACAATTAACTGGAAGAATCAATGTTTAACCAAACATAGCTTCCCCCCCCTGTAATTTTGTGATGGTGACCAAGTTTTATGCATGCTGTAAACCTGGTGTGTACGCACACAAGGTGAAGTACTGTGCACAACCAGAGAAGATACAAACCACTTTCAGGTTTTCAGAAGTGAAGCGGAGTATCCACAAAAAGTTAGCTGAAAGAGTCTGCACTGACCTGGCTTGAGAAGAATGCCAACAAAAAAAAGATAAGTCAAAAGAGTTAAATTTCAAGTGCTAACTGAAGTGTCAGAATCTGTGTTCACTTTACTGTGAGCAACATTAGCATCATATCAAAAGGATCACATAGGACCCTCCAGCCTTTTGGCTTTCCAGCCCCTTTCCTGGGGGACACCCTGGAAGTCATTAACTGCAGCAACACAATCAGTGTTTCGTATGGCTAGTCAGAATTCCTTCTTGCCATCCTCCGTATAAAGCATTTGCCCCATCTAATACCTCCTCACAAAGTTCCTACAAACCAAGCTGTAATCTCATCATAACACATGAAACAGAACATTTCCGGAGGCACAGAACTTATTTTCCGTGTGCCAAAAGCATTTTTCCAGTGAAAAAATTGAAAGTTTTGGGCATCACTGAAAATGAGGAATTTTCTTTTAGAAAAAATGAGTGAAAGGATAAAGAAAGAGTGTAAAATCTTGTTGCATCTGCTTTTGCTGCAAAATGCTTTCTAACGACTATGCAAGACCAACTATGGTAATAGGAAATTACAGTATTATTAAGAACATAAGAAGAGCCCTGCTGGGTCAGGCCAAAGGCCCATCTAGTTCAGCCTCCAGATGTTGATTCCTGACAACCACAAACATATACAATTCACAACCAATTCAGATCTTCTGCTGCATTTAAAAGAAACTGGCCTGTTTAAAAACACATATTTAATACCAAGATTTTCTGATAGCCTTTAAGATTTGTTAAGCTGGAAGCAGATTTTGCCCAATCCATCTGTCCCCTGCAAATTGGAAGCAGTTTGAAAAAAGGATTGCTTGGGATATGAACACTCATCTAACTTGTGAAAGTTTTTGTACTGCTTCTTCTGTTTTTGGCTAACAGCAATGTTAACCAGTATGAAAAAACAATGTTTCTAAATCTAGATAATTTTTAAAAGCTTCATTTGTTAGCAATGCTGGTCATTCCTATTTTCACTTTCACAAGTCACAAAATGTGTTTCAGTATTTGTCAGCAGATTTTGCTGCACTCTAATACTAGATGTATTTGTTTGAATAAAACTAAGGCATTTTTACTTTTAAATTATCTTGTGCATTTTTATTATGTAGTCACCCGAAGTCTTCAAGAAAGAAGGATAAAAATTTTTTAAAAGATTTCATAAAAATTAAGAAATTTCATAAATATACTAAAAGTGCAATGTTACATGCTACAAACAATGCAAGTTTAGATCTGATAAGGAACATATACAAAACTGATTTTTATATTTCCAAAAATCTGATTTCCCCACTGTATCTTCAATGTTTCATAACTCTAGACCAGTGAAGAACCCCAAATTGTTTATAAAAAGTTACCAACCCCTCTATTTAAGCAACTGCTTTCTCTTCGTGCTTAGAAGGGTAGTTTTTTTCAAGTCTGGTAGATTTTCTCTCAAAGCAGAAAGAAATTGACAAGACTAGTTAGTTCCATGTGTATACAGCCAAGCCAAACATCTCAATTTCAGTATGCTGATGTTTCAGAAAGCAATGGAAATCCAGAAAGGACAAGCATGGGGTGGGTGGGTGGAAATAATAAAGGAACAGATAAACTGATGAACTGAAAAAGATGAAGAATAGGATGAAGTGATGGTCCTGATCTGACAGATCTAGAGGAAAACATTCATATAAAGAGGTTCTTTTATTAAAGTAAAGTATTCACATATTCCAGAGCTAGATCACATTTGGGTTTGTTTTTTTAAAAAATCCAACATAAATCTTCAATATTAGCTCCCATTCTGTCTATTAATTTTCTCAAGATTCCAGAAGAAATCTCTCTCTCACACACACAGGTGGAATCTCCCTGCCATCTAAACCAACCAAGCTTTAAACTACTCTAATAAATGTATCATCTTAGCCAGTAAGAATCCGCTACCAATACCATTTTATTTACTGCACTAAGATTAATGAAGCAACCCCAAATGTGAAGGAAAACAAATCTTTCTATGCTTTACAAAAAGCTGTCTTTATAAATGAGCAATATGCTTCTTTAGGTCTCCTACTACAAGACTCCACACACAGGCCCCCACACAAAAGGCAATGGAGGTTATAAACAGGATCCATTCATCTTCAGCTCACAAAGAGAGCTGCCATCACTGTGTACAAAACACCAAAGGAGCAAATCACTGTTTTTGAGAGGCCAAAATAAAGAGATTCTCTTTACAGAAAGACAACATGTGAGGTTTTGAGAATACATCTACAAATATGGTAAACATAATCCTTTTCTACATAAATTCTCAAAAGGACACAGTTGACATGTCATCTATAGAAAGAGTATGATATATGTGCATTTTGTTTCGTCTCACAAAGCCGTTATTGTAGTGCAAAAGTCTCCAGAATAAAGAAATAAATCCCCCTTCACATCCCATTATTCAATATTTAATATGACTTTCATAATCATTGCTGAACTTCATGGTAGACAGGCAAGTTCTCAACAGATTAAGATGCTGTGCAATGTTATTTTTAATTAAATAATAATTCCGCATTGTAGCCACCCTTGGTAAAAGTAGGATAAACGTTTGAAAGTATGCCCCCAATACTAGAACAATCCTTGTATAATCAGAGCAAGAAACTGGAATTTCAGGGCAGCCAACAGATATAAAACTTCCCTTATTTAGAGAAGGATCTCATTTCAAGACTTTCAGAGCAGCTCTAAAAAAACCACAAGATACTTTCTTAGGATTAAGAATTGGGTGCAAATATCTCACTGTGACTTTTAAACTCATTTTTAAAATGCAAGGTGTTTCTCCTCTTCCTCCCCCAAGTCATCCTGCCAGGAGATAAGAAAACAGAAGGGCAAAAAAGGAACAAATGAGATTAAGTACTTTTAGTTTCCTCTCTGTTTAAAACAGGAAACTAATGTGGCGGGTGTTTCCATCGGTCTATCATCCTTCCAGAGTTCAGACAGCTTTAACTTTCAACTATCAGCTCAGTAAGTGAATTACAAGAGCTTCTATATCACATTGCCAAGGATCTAAATACACCCCAGTGTTCTATAGAGAGCTTCTGATATCCTTTAATAAAGGGGAGCCCTTGACTGAGTCATTTATGATTGGAGTTACCTTGAACAGAACTCTTGGGAAGCAGAACGATACATGTTCACACCCCAGTTTTGTTTACTTCCTCACAGAGGCAGCTGTCTGTGTTCACACCCATAATTTGGGTCCCCTGTACATTGCAAGTACACAACTTGCAATGCAGACTATACTTTACAGGCAAGGAGGAAGGGCATTTGGCCTTCAAGCACCCAAACCATCTACTAAAACTAGATCCTCTCCATTTAAGAGAAAAAACAAGGTTCTCTTCATGTGTCTATTTTCACTTCTCTGCGATCTGCACACCCTGAACATTCAAAAGTAATGACAGTCAAACCAAACTTTCAGAGAAGCAAAATAAAAGGAGAAGTACAGATTCCTGCTTTACAGCAGAGACTGTAAAGGCCCAATCCTATCCAACTTTCCAGCACTGATACAGCCATGCCAATGGGGCATGCGCTGCATCCTGTGGTGGGAGGGCAGTCACGGAGGCCTCCTCAAGGTGAGAGAACATTTATTCCTTTACCTCGGGGAGGCACTGCTGCTGGAACGGTGGACAGGACTGGGTCCTTAAGCAGAACCAGCCATCATCCCTGGACTCTTGGGTGATAACGGGAGATGGGGAAAGAAGACCACCCTGTGACCCACTCAGAACCAGAACCTGCACTGCAGAAGTTGTGCACTAAACCCCTTGAACCGGGTCCAACTTCCAGAGCATCCAAAGTAGATCCCATCCACAAGCCAGTAGGGCCTAAGGCTGGGATGACGGAGTAAGGAAGCCACCCCATCACTGGAAAAGGTGGGGGGGGGGAGGCCGTGGGGCCCAACTCCCAGGCAGTCCCCCTGCTAGAGGACAGGACAGGACAGGACAGATCGTGGAGCGAAGAGACACGAGGAGCCTCTGCTCGTGGCCCCCCCTCACACCGCAAGGGGCAAAGGACTGCCAAAGAGGCGGGGGGCACAGAGCCCCCCCCCGTCAGAGTTGCCAGGGCTGCCTCAGAGGGGAGGGGCAGACACTGGATCCGCTGACGGGAGAGTCTCCCGCTCAAGAGGAGCGCGCGACGGGGGGGGGGAGCGAGGGGAGGCGCGTCCCCAGCCCAGGTGGGTCGCGGCGTGAACGCCGCCGTCTCCCTCAGGGGGCCGGGTGGGGACCCCCGCCTGGAGGGAGGCGAGAGACGCGCATCTGCCGCCCCCGCCCGCAGAGGCGCCTTGAGGGGCCCCCGAGACCCCTTCCCAGCCCGCACCTGAGGAGATACTCGGGGTGGGGGGGAGGACGCGGAGCCCCCGCCTCAGCCCGGGAGCGCCGCCCGCCTTCTCTGCCTTCGACCTCTCCCTCCGCCGCCGCGCCCGCCCCTCCCTCCCGGGCCGCCACCATCCCCCCCCCCGGACCGAGCGGACTGTGGGGAGGAGAGAGGCGGCGATGGAGGAGGGGGGGGGGTCTTGAAACTGCGCCTTTACCTTTAGTTCCGCACTGTCCGCCATCTTGAATCGCGGCGCGCAGGCGCAGTGAACCCCGCCGGGAGGCCGCCGCCCACCAGCCCCAGCCCCGCGCGCCGCGTTTGAATCCTGGGCGCTCCGCCGCCGCCATTTTGTCTTAACTCCCCCCCTCGCGCTCGGGGCGGGGCGAAGGGGGCGGGACGCTTCTCCGCTCGTCCAGTCCTCAGCGGGGACGCTCCTCGGGACGGTCCGTGGAGTGGGAGCCCGTGAAGCGGCCGGCGGAGATGACGGCGCAGTGCGGAGTCGGAGCGGGGCCCGTCTGGGGGCCCCACCGTAAATCTGTCCAGCCCCCTTTCAGAGGCCCCCAGGCCAGGAGCCAACGCCATGTCCTGTGGCAAGGAGTTCCACAGATTAATCACACGTGGGGAGCGGGGAAATAAAGTACAGGCATGCCCCGCTGGAGTTCTGTTTCAGACCCCCCCCCCATGGATATCTGAAACTGGATTCTGGGGATGCCTTTTTAGAAATAGGGGAAACATCAGTGGTTTGATGCAACAATGTAAAAAAAGACATATGTTCAATGTTCTTTTTATCTATCTTTTTAATACGCATCCCAGTAACTATGGATAACTGAAACCATGGATACCGGGGCATGCCTGTATTCAGTGGTGTCATTCAAATGATTTAGGAACAGGAACTCACTTTTGATTGGCACTTGTCGGGAACCTGGAACCAGCCACGGAGCCCGTTAGGATCTGGAACGCCCGTTCTGGTCAGTTCCCCCTGAATGACATCACTGCCTGTATTCTCTTTTTTCTGTTCTAACTCTCCCAACTTTAAATTCTAGCGGATGTTCTCCTGGTTCTGGTGTGGTGCAAGAGGGAAAAGAACCTTGCTCTGCCCGCAGTATCCTTCTTGTGAATAAAAGACAGCTGTCAATTGTGTTGAGAAGTGCATGCTCAAATCCGTCACCACACGGACCGTTCACATCAGAAGGCTTCAGCAGCAGCAGGAAATAGTCTATACATAGAACTGCACACCCAGCCAATAAAAGAGGACAGCTTCATTCGGTAGGCCTGAAAAAATGCCACCCAAGGAAAAGGGGAAGTGTAGAGTTAAACGTGCCATCCTAGACTCATGAAAAGCCACGCTGAGCCATACAGGATTTGGCATTTGCCCTCAGACACCAATGCCACCCTTGCATTTCCAATGAGCAACCATCCAGATGTCATGGCTCCAGTTTCCCCAGCAGGCAAGCTGTAGACACTGCACGACACTGCACCTACATGTTGCTGCAGCAACTCCCACCAGCACAACCCTGCACCCCAACAGACTGGAGATGTGGGAGGGATGTGGGCGAACACCTTATCCAACCCCCCTCCAGGTGATAGACCCCACATATTGGCAGAATGCTGTACCTACGTCCGAGCTGGCAACATCCTGTAGGAGACAATGGAGAAGTGATAGCCTGCATCTGCCTGCTCATGCTCACTGACCCATTTTATGCACCTGATTATACAAACATCTATGCTGAAATAAAATGGTTTGTCTTTTAGGTGCAACAAGGTTTCTTGCTTTTGCTGCAGCAGGGAAGCAGGGCTGTTCTCTGCCACTGCTGTGGAACCGGACCCAGAGTGCACACTTGGAATATTCCATTCACAGTCTGACACCCAGGGCACAATCTTAACCTGGGGTTAACCTGGACAAGTCCCTTGGGCCAGCCCAGAGTGTTGCAAAGCACTTTTGCACCACTACACTCTCAGGGCACAATCCTAACCTGTTGTTAGGCCAGCACAGTTAAGCCAATGAAGTTTGGCTAGCACAAGGAACACGGTAAAGTATGCTTGCACTACTCTCCAGAGAGGCCAGCACACAGACATACACCATTCTCCCTGACTGCGAGAGTGCTCCAAACGTGCTTTATGGTGGTTCTTGTGCTGGTTTAACTGTGCCGGCCTAACAACAGGTTAGGATTGTGCCCTCAGAGTCAGGGGAGGACAGTGCTCATCCATGTGCCAGCCTCCCTGATTCAGTTGTTGTTCAGTCGCTAAGTCGTGTCCGACTCTTCGCGACCCCCTGGACCACAGCACGCCAGGCCTCCCTGTCCTCCACTACCTTCCTGAGTTCACCCAATTTCATGTTCATTGCTTCGGTGACACTATCTAACCATCTCATCCTCTGCCGCCCCCTTCTCCTTTTGCCTTCAATCTTTCCCAGCATGAGGGTCTTTTCTAAAGAGTCCTGTCTCCTCATGAGGTGGCCAAAGTACTTGAGGTTCAGCTTCAGAATTTGTCCTTCCAGGGAACAATCAGGTTTGACTTTCTGGAGGATTGACCGATTGGATCTCCTTGCAGTCCAGGGGACTCTCAAGAGTCTTCTCCAACACCATAATTCAAAAGCATTATTCTTCGGCGCTCTGCCTTTCTTAGGGTCCAGCTCTCACAGCCATACATTGCTACTGGGAAAACCATCACTTTGACTAGGCGAACCTTTGTTGGCAGGGTGATGTCTCTGCTTTTTATTAAGTTGTCTAGGTTCGCCATAGCTTTCCTCCCAAGAAGTAAACGTCTTTTAATTTCATGGCTGCAGTCACCATCTGCGGTGATCTTGGAGCCCAGGAAAATAAATTCTGACATGGCTTCCATTTCTTCGCCATCTATTTGCCAGGAAGTGATAGGAGTGGTGGCCATGATCTTAGTTTTTTTAATGTTGAGCTTCAAGCCAATTTTGGCACTTTCCTCTTTCACCCTCATCAGAAGGTTCTTTAGGTCTTCCTCACTTTCTGCCATTAGAGTGGTATCTTCGGCATATCTGAGGTTGTTGATATTTCTCCCAGCAATCTTGATTCCAGCTTGTGAATCATCCAGCCCTGCCTTCTATTCCTCATGATGTACTCTGCATATAAGTTAAATAAGCAGGGTGACAGTACTCCTTGTCGTACTCCTTTCCCAATTTGAAACCAGTTGGTTGTTCCATGTCCAGTTCTAACTGTTGCTTCCTAACCCGCATACAGGTTTCTCAGAAGGCAGATCAGGTGGTCTGGTACTCCCATCTCTTCAAGAACTTGCCATAGTTTGTTGTGATCCACACAATCAAAGGCTTTAGCATAGTCAATGAAGCAGAGGTAGATGTTTTTCTGGAACTCTCTTGCTTTCTCCATGATCCAGCGAATGTTGGCAATTTGATCTCTAGTTCCTCTGCCTCTTCGGAAACCAGCTTGTACATCTGGTAGTTCTCGATTCACATACTGCCAGGAAGTGATAGGAGTGGTTGTAGCTTGTCAGATTTTGAGCATGTGATTTTGAGCATGACCTTGCTAGCATGTGAAATTAGTGCAATGGTGCAGTAGTTCGAGCAATCTTTGGCATTGCCCTTCTTTGGGATTGGAATGTAAACTAATCTTTTCCAGTCTTGTGGCCACTGTTGGGTTTTCCAAATTTGCTGGCATATGGAGTGCAGCACTTTGACAGCATCATCTTTTAAGATTTTGAGTAATTCCGCTGGAATGCTGTCAGCTCCACTAGCTTTGTTGTTAGTGATGCTTTCTAAAGCCCACTTGACTTCACACTCCAGGATGTCAGGTTCAAGCTCAATGACTGCACCATTGTGGTTATCAGGAACATTTAGATCAGTGGTGCAATTGCACTTGTTTAAAGTCACCCTCCGTGCTTTAATTCTACATGCAAATAAATCCACCTTACTGGAATATTTGGAATCTGCCTCTGGTTGGTAGACCTCAAGGACCTAGTAGAATAATGAAGTAGATGCTGCAAGCTTGCCCACCCCAATCCAGAAAATTGAATCTATCTAGAAGGTTATTCATTTCCATCCTGCTCATCCTCCGAGGAGGAGAGAGAGAGAAAATGAGGGAAACTGGCCCAAAGTCACCCAGGGCGTATCCTAGATAAATTGGGACTTGGCACCAATCTCCTTGCTCCTAGTTCAACGCCACATCACACTGACTCAGGAAGTGGCGTCTGCCGGGCAGAGTTAAGAGTGCTGCAATTGGTCTGAGTCTTCCACAGTTTAAAATACAAGAGTCTTCAGAAGAACGCCTCATTTTTCAAAAGAAACAAAAAGGATTATGTGTTTTCTACATTTTGGTGTACCTGTCGGATCTGAATGACTATGGAGGTGAAAGGGAATGGATGGAGTGTGGCAAATTTGGAGTGCAAAAAAAAGTACAAGCCAACAACAGTATGTGTCTCAACAATTGCCAAGATGTGGAAGAGTATCCAGTGATGAATTTGGATTCCGAGAAACCATACCTGCACCAAGGGAGCAAAGTCAAAAATAGCAGGACCCACTATTGCAACCACAGCATACATATAATTTTCAGGTAATTGCTGCAATATAATTAGCAGTGCTGGCTTTTTATGCCCTATTTGAGATCAAGCAGAGCTGCTTCTTACTGCAGCTTGGCTTCATGCCTCACACACAGAGTGGGAGCAAAAGAGAGAATACGGTATATTAGAAAGTCAGTAGGAAAAGATGAAGAAGGTGGGCCTGAAACACTAAGGGCGCAAGCCTAGCCAACTTTCTAGCACTGACATAGCTGTACCAATGGCTCATGTTCTGCATCATGCAATAGTCAGGGAGTAGTCAGGGAGGATGGCTCACGTCTGCGTGCTGGCCTCTCTGACTCCAAGAGTGGTCCAAACATACTTTATGATATCCCTTGTGCAGGCCAAACTGTGCTGGCCTAACTCCAGGTTAGGATTGTGCCCTGAATAAGGATTCTAATATGAAAATCAGAGCTGACTCACACTAAAAACTTACTGTTTCCCTGCTGTGTCTTAATAATACCTCATTGGTTTTCAGAACATTCAGTCTCACTGGTCAGTTTTGAGTTAAGAAAATCCACTCTTTTAACATAAGGCAGTTGTGTTTTCTTTTTCTGATTATTTGGCTATATAAAGTTTTATTATTTAAAATAATTTTTATCCCGCCTTTCCTCTGCCAAGACGGATGCCCAGAGCGGCTCACAATTCTCAAGTTAAAATTAAACAGTACATAAAAACAGTTAATAAAATCACATAAATTACACACACACACACACACACACACACGTTTATATTTAAACTTGGCGGGCACGGGACCAGCTTACCTAGCAGTTACAGCGGCATTGCAGGGCCGACACAACTGCCTGCATTGGCCCTGTGCCAGTTGTGCTGTTGTGGATTACTTTACGGCACATTCGCGACAGCGCTTCGCCAATGCAAGTGGTGTACTTTGGCTAAAGGAGGATGTTGGGATTGCGCTCTTAGTAGTAGACCTCTGTGTTAAGACAGCAGGAGAAAAAAATACAATATGAAACGACTACTGTTCCTAATAACTCTCATCATTTAAGAAATTATGAGGTGCCCAAACCAGACTAACTGGTTACTATCACTTGGAATGTGGCGAACCCCAGATGAGGAAATACTTAATGCAGAAAACATCCAGTTGATAGCGACAACATGAATAAAACGACATGACGTGTTAAAAGTCACCGTGAAATAATTGTCTCTGCCCACTGTCTTCTAGGCAGAGCGTGGCTGGGTTCTACTAGCCATGTAGTAGCTGGTCCTACTAGCTATTAGATAGTGGGTTCCACTGTCATCTAGGCAGAGCGTGGCTGGGTTCTACTAGCCACGTAGTAGCTGGTCCTACTAGCTATTAGATAGTGGGTTCCACTGTCATCTAGGCAGAGCGTGGCTGAGGCCACACACATCAGTTCAAAGTGAAAGCTGGGGAAATGTAAAGTTTTGGGGTCAAACAGAGGCGGTTCGAGCTTTTTTGCGCCCTGGGGCAAGGCTTCGAAGGGTGCCCCGGGGCAAAAAGAAGCCTTCCCCCTCTGCTGCCTTCCCCACTGGAGGAGCAGAACTGTGCCGATGATGGCCATGCAGCCAACATCGGTGAGTTTCCACCTCGCTTGGAGAGCAGCCGGCTGTCCAGCAGGTGTGGGGGGCTCCTTTGGCTGTTCTGCAAGGATGGTGGAAAGACACTGATGCTGGCTGCGTGGTCGGCATCGGCACAGTTCTGCTCTGCCCACAGCCCGGGGGGGGGCGGGCAGCAGGGGAAAGCTCTCGTTGTGGTTGAATCAAGATTTTTTTCCTGCCAGCTGGCACCTGGCCTCTCCTCCACTTTTAAAGCGGAGCACTGAAGAACTTCGGATGGAGGTTTGTAACATTGTACAGGTTCGCATAGTCAATGCTATGGTTTTCCCAGTAGCAATGTATGGCTGTGAGAGCTGGACCATACAAAAGGCAGAGCGCCGAAGAATAGATGCTTCCGAATTATGGTGTTGGAGAAGACTCTTGAGAGTCCCCTGGACTGCAAGGAGATCCAATCGGTCAATCTTACAGGAAGTCAAACGTGATTGCTCCCTGGAAGGACAAATACTGAAGCTGAAGCTCAAGTACTTTGGCCACCTCCTGAGAAGAGAGGACTCTTTGGAAAAGACCCTCATGCTAGGAAAGAAGGAAGGCAAAAGGCGAAGGGGGCGGCAGAGGATGAGATGGTTAGATAGTGTCACCAAAGCAATGAACATGAAATTGGGCGAACTCCGGAAGCTAGTGGAGGACAGGGAGGCCTGGCGTGCTGTGGTCCATGGGGTCGCGAAGAGTCGGACACGACTTAGCGACTGAACAACAACAAGTGAGCCGGCAGCCCCAGGAGTGCTTGGGGGGGCGGAAGCCTGGAGTGCCAAACAAGGGGGGGCTATTTACCCCCTCTCCCGCACTGCTTGGCACCTGGCAGCATTTCCCCTCCTGACCCGCCTAGGTATGCTACTGCGGTCAGGTACCCAATGGTGCTTCCCATCATTCCGTGAGTACTTGCTCCCGTAAACAGGGCTGGCCTTAAGCCAATGTGGCCGATGTGGGTCCTGTGCTTTGTGGGGAGCGCTGGTGTGGCAAGTGGACCGCTTGATTCTACAGCCAGGGTCTCCATGGGCTGTGAACTGCTCATTGGGCGGCCCCACCTGGCCCTGCCTCCAAATGGCCCAAAATGAGCCTCCCAAAATGGGGCTCTCAGAAGAACCAAAGTCGAATTTGAGAAGTCAATTTCATTGATTCAGAGCACAATTCTAACCACCTTTTCAGCACCGGGGTAAAGGAACAAACATTCCCTTATCTTGAGGAGGCCTCCATGATTCCTACTCCACTGCAGGATGCAGCACATGCCCCATTGGCACAGTGCTGGAAAGTTGGTTAGGATTGTGCCCTCACTCATCACAAGACCATGGACTAAAAAGAACATAAGAACATAAGAACATAAGAAGAGCCCTGCTGGATCAGGCCAAAGGCCCAGCTAGTCCAGCCTCCTGTATCTCACAGCAGCCCACCAGGTGCCCCAGGGAGGCATGAGACAACAAGATGCTTGCATCCTGTTGCCACTCCCTTGCACCCGGTACCAGTAGCCCCCCACCTTTGTAAGGAGGTTGCACAATCCATCATTGCCTATAGCCCACGACGGACCTTTCCTCCAGAAATCTGTCCAATCCCCTCTTAAAGGCATCAAGACCAGATGCCATCACCACCTCCTGTGGCAAAGAGTTCCACAGATTAACTACCCGCTGAGTAAAAAAGTACTTCCTTTGATCTGTTTTAACTCTCCCAACCCTCAGTTTTAGCGGATGTCCCCTGGTTCTGGTGTTTTGAGAGAGGGAAAAGAACATCCCTTTATCGACTCTATCCCTTCCATGCATAATTTTGTATGTCTCAATCATGTCCCCCCTCAGGCGCCTTTTTTCTAGGCTGAAGAGCCCCAAACGCTGCAGTCTTTCTTCATAAGGGAGGTGCCCCAGCCCCGTAATCATTTTTGTCGCTCTCTTCTGCACCTTTTCCAGCTCCACTATGTCCTTTTTGAGAAAAGCCCAGACTTTGCCTATGGATGTACAATCTAAATGACAAGTTTAAATTTTAAATTAGTCTAACTTAGCAAGAAAACAGGGGAAAAGAGAATGGATGGAAGAAGAGATTGTCTTTTTTTTTTCCTTTTCAAAAGTGCATCCTAGTGGCTAAGATGGCGACATTTGGAGCAGTTCTAGAAAGCATCTGTCAACAGGCTTTCCAGTAACAGCCTGAAATTCAGGGAAGGTGCCAGACAAGTGGGTAGGAGACTTGATCATTTGCCCCAGGGGAGCTCTGTTGCCAGTTGCACATGGAGGCCCGAGTGCGCCCCATGGCTGGCGCCGAAAACGTGCCCCCAGGACGTCGCCCCGCCTCCGCGCGTCACTCCGACACGCTTCCCTTAGCCCGGAAACACTCCATTTTGGAGCGTTATGGAGGCAAGGAAGGGCGGGAGGGACACACAACGCACCAGTTCCTCCTCACTATGCCGCCTCTGCGCTGCTGGCGCCCCCCCCCTTGCCGGCACCCATGCATTCTGCACCCCTGGCTATACGGTAAATACGCTCAGTGATGTCATGTAGGGGGAACGCGGGGGAACTCAGTTCCACTTGTTAAAATTAGGGCTGACTCTGCCTACTTCACTCTGCGGTGCTTCCCCCCCCTCCCCCCTCCCGATTCCTCTGCAAAGAGCTTTTCTTCTTGTTTGGCCGGCACTCAGAGGGTTAAAGGGAGCGACTCTGGATTCCTAGAGGGGCAAAGGGGTCTACCCATAGGAACCAGTCTACCCCATGGAGGTATTAGGAACCAGCCGCGGGTAGACCTGGGCTCCGCCAGCCTCTGGCTTATGATGTCACTTCCAGTGGGCGGGTCCTGACATGTGCCAATCAAAAGTGAGTTCCTGTTCTTAAATCATTTAGATGCCACCACTGAATACGTGTCTGTCTGTTGCTCCTCAATAACCAAACAATGGCATTTGCTGAGCAGGAAAAGATGTGGTGCTCCGTGTGTTGGGACAACACAATGTTCTGATAGAGTTACTGCTATTGCCTTGTGTTGACTGATGCCTTCCACACAGGGTGAATGTGGAGACATCATAGGAGCTCAGTAGCATAGCTAGAGGGGGCGGCACAGTAGGTACTGCAGGTGCCGCAATGAGCTGTGTAACAGGCTGCCTCTGAGCCATTTTGGGCAGCATCAGCAATGGCGACGTGGCTCCAATGGATGGAGAGTGGGAGGAGCCACTTACATCGCGCATTGTGGTGCCTGCAATACTTACCACCTATCCACTAACAGGATTACAACAGAACAAATAGAAAAGCAATATGTTAAAATCAGATCAACATAGCATGGGATGCCTTCCAAAACAGGGAATTCTTCAGCCTCTGTTTAAAGTTAGACCAAGTGGGCCGGCCTAATCTAGGCCTCACTAAGGAGCAGTCACTGAAAAGGTCCTGTTCTGAACTTAGAGCACAATCCTAACCTGGAGTTAGGCCGGCATAGTTAGGCCAGAAAAGGTTGGCCAGCACAAGGGACACCGTAAAGCGCGTTCGGACCACTATTGGAGTTAGGGAGGATGGTGCACATCTGTGTGCTGGTCTCTCTGACTCCGCGAGTGGTCCAAACATACTTTATGGTGTCCCTTGTGCTAGCCAAACTTTACTGGCCTAACTGTGCTGGCCAAAACTGCAGGTTAGGATTGCACCCTTAGTAATGCAAGAGCAGCACTAAGGGTTACCAATCTCAACAGAGGGTTATGGTTGAAGTAGCCATGCTTATCCCCAATGAGAGGAATGGAACTTGCATTAGTCATAACTTCTGGTTTCAATAGCCACCCATAACTGTATCTGAGCTATGGCTCCTTGCAGCCAGTTGGTTTCAGAATGGCATGAACCTCAAACATCACTCCCAACTCCTTTATATTAGCCAAGAGAGTCCTGTATGATGTGCCTTATCAATTCACAGCTTCTCTCTGAGCTCAACAAGTTCCTCCGTGTTGTAATTGCCAGTTCCCATCACAAAGAACTTTCTGTCTGTCCCTTTGGCTTTAAAAACACGCACAAAAGATCCTCCCTACCCCACCCCGTTGGTCTGTTTTGTGGCCAGATGCTTCCAAGGTGGCCTCTAACAGATGGGCTGATTGAATTGTTTGGGCTCCCCAGCAGGAATAGTCGGGTGGGGGTTGCACTGTGCAATATTTTGGCAGGGTTTGTTGCTTTAAAATGGAAATCAAACCATCTCTTGACTGGACTGAGTTCTCCGCAGCTCCAGAGTGGGGATGGAAGTTGCAAAAATCAACAAGAAATGCCAAATGTCCTGAGCTGCACCAGTCTTCAAGCTTGCTTTGACCTCCAGTTGACACCCATTTCAGCTCCAGTGTGTTTGCCCACAACCCACACCCAGATCACTTTCTGCCAATTTGATGTGAATCATAGACATTCCAGTCACCAAAGCTCCAGATTACAACCACTGGGAGCCCGGCACCAATGCAGAGAGAGCTCTCAGTTGGCCATAAGTTGCAATGCTTGTAAAGTTGTAACCTTCATGATTCATTTTTCTTTTCAGACCCAAGGTGGTTATTTTCATTACAGCTTCATTGCTTCACCTGTTCCAATGCAGCTCTCCTTGGGCCTTCGTGTTTCTGCCCTCGTTCATCACAAACGCTGTGTGTGAAACTCCTTGCCACAATATGTGGGCCTGGATGCCTTTAAAAGGGGTTGAGCAGATTTCTGGAGGAAAACTCCATCACAGGTTACAAGCTATGACGGGTATGTCCAGTCCGAGATTAGCTGGTCGCCCATCATGACAACTGATTAGGAATTTATTTCTGTCATCTGAATTGGCCATGGATGGCAGTTTTTTGGTCTACCCCATACAGGCAAGGAAGGGATGGGTGTTCAGTAGGTTTCATGATTAAAAAATTGTGTTTAATAAAGATAAATGCCAACTGCAGCCTGGTGTCTTCCATGGGGTGGTGCAGGGGAACTGGCTAATTTAGAATGCCAGATGCAGGGGAGTGGCAAGAGGATGCAGGCATCTGGTTGTCTCGTGTGCTCCCTGAGGCAACTGGTGGGCCACTGTGAGATACAGGAAGCTGGACTAGATGGGCCTCTGGCCTGATCCTGCAAGGCTTTTCTTATGTTCTTATGTTCTGTGCATCCTTATGGCTGCTTTTTCCATCTTGGGATTATTTATATTTGCCTTCGCAGATATAGTGAATGCAAAAGCCAGGAATACAACCAGTTTTGTATCTGACGTGTGAGACACCAAGCCCTTCTTCAAGTCACTGTGGAGTCCTCCACTGTATTTCACATCCGGAATTTCCACAATGTTTGGCTGCTTTTGCCACATACAGGAGCTTTGCCCCCTTTTCATGACAGAGATAAGAGTTAAAGCGATTGATTGGACATCCCTGTGGGGGTGTAATGCTCAGGAACACCTACAATTTTGGCTGAAGACTGCTTCCTGCAAGAGGCAACAAGTCCAACGTGCAGATCCTGTTGAGCTCAGATGGTCAGTTTCCTCCTCTGTCAGTTGCTGCCAGGCCTTTGCAGAGGCTAGTCCCATGCTATCTGGTGCCAAGACAAGAGCCGGTCCTTTAAGGCCGCAACAAGCAGATCAGGGTCTAAGGAGCCACAGGTTGGTCAAGCCCAGGCTGAAGGTCAAGTTCCAGAGAAGTCGGGCAGTCGAGACAGGGAGAGGGACCAGAGTCTTTTGCTACAGCTCAAGTGATCGCATGTTGTTCAGGTGCACAACAGGCCAGCTCTGGAGCCAAAAGTTAGCTGGGATTGGCCTGCAAAACCAGCAGAATGTTATGACAACCTCGTCAGTGCTTCCTCTCGAACTCTGAGGACCTTGCAGGCAGCTGGCTTGTGAGAGGAGGCCGCATGCTGGCAAGGCAGGGTGAGGCCTCCCATGCCAGCAAACCCGGGACCACACGCCAGAACTTCTTTAGTGCAGAGGGTGCAATTGCACCGGGCAACAAGCTTTAGTGGGGGCAACAAGCTGAGCTTGACACTAGTGGCCAAAATGGGGTGTGGTATGGATGAATGATACCATCATATTATATCCTATTCAAATGCAGAATTTAATGCAGAATGCAACGAAACAAATTAGAGTGTAATACCCTCATTCTGTCAAAAGTTATGGCCAAAAAACTAAGAAAATGAAAATGCAACTGTGATGTCACTTCCTGTTGTGACATCACTTCCAGGGCATCATTTTGCCCTCTGCACTGGGCTACGCTTTCATCAGCTACATCAGCATTAGGGGGCACCCAGGGGTCCCTATGTGGGGGCCGTAGAGATCAATTTGCTGGGGAACTGGCCTTGACTGCAGAATCGCCATTGGAAGTACTTTGTGGCTTCTCAAGGCCAAGGAATAAAACTTCTCTGAAGGAAACCTTTTTTTCCCCATTGTTATCAGCCCATTACAATTTTGTTTTAAAAGGATCAGTGTATAACTGTATGTTCTGTAACAGCAGAGAGCTGATAAGAGAAGCAGGCTGTAATTTACTGACAAATTTTAATTAACTGACAAACCATTTACTACTATTTGTTGCTGGGACAGACTGTCCTGAACGCAATGGTGTGCTTAACTCAAAAGCCGGAGCATTAGATCACGCAAGAGTCTTGTGTCGCGGCTGTGCAGGAGAGGGTTATAACTGGGCCCTTTCAGCCTTCTTGGCCTCCAGCCTTCTGCCATTTCCCTCCCTCTCCCCCCCTGCAGTGAACTGCCCTTCACTTTCCATTGCTCCACCCTGCATTAGTCACCCCCCATGCCACTCATATGGGACGTGGTGATGCAGTGGGTTAAACCGCTGCTGTTGGGCTTTCTGACTGGAAGGTTGGGAGTTCAAGACCGCGTGACGGAGTGAGCTCCCATCACTTGTCCCAGCTCCTGCCAACCTAGCAGTTCGAAAGCACCTAAAAAGGCAAATAGATAAATAGGGACCACTTCGGTGGGAAGGTAACGGCATTCCGCGCACTACGGCGTATAGTCATGCCAGCCACGTGACCACGGAAGCTTGTCCTCGGACAAACGCCGGCTCTACAGGCTTAGAAATGGAGATGAGCACCTTCCCCTACAGTTGGTCATGACTAGACCATTCGGTCGTGGGGAAACCTTTACCATATGCCATTCATATGTTGTTGTTATTGTTCAGTCGCTAAGTCGTGTCCGACTCTTCACGACCCCATGGACCACAGCACGCCAGGCCTCCCTGTCCTCCACTAGCTTCCGGAGTTTGCCCAATTTCATGTTCATCACTTCAGTGACACTGTCTAACCATCTCATCCTCTGCTGCCCCCTTCTCCTTTTGCCTTCGATCTTTCCCAGCATGAGGGTCTTTTCTAAAGAGTCCTCTCTTCTCAGGAGGTGGCCAAAGTATTTGAGCTTCAGCTTCAGGATTTGTCCTTCCAGGGAGCAATCAGGCTTGACTTCCTGGAGGATTGACCGATTGGATCTCCTTGCAGTCCAGGGGACTGTCAAGAGTCTTCTCCAACACCATAATTCAAAAGCATCTATTCTTCGGCGCTCTGCCTTTCTTAGGGTCCAGCTCTCACAGCCATACATTGCTACTGGGAAAACCATCGCTTTGACTAGGCGAACCTTTGTTGGCAGGGTGATGTCTCTGCTTTTTATTAAGTTGTCTAGGTTCGCCGTAGCTTTTCTCCCAAGAAGTAAACGCCTTTTAATTTCATGGCTGCAGTCACCATCTGTGGTGATCTTGGAGCCCAGGAAAATAAAGTCTGTCACTGCTTCCATTTCTTCCCCTTCTATTTGCCAGGAAGTGGATGGGAGTGGTGGCCATGATCTTAGTTTTTTTAATGTTGAGCTTCAAGCCAATTTTGGCACTTTCCTCTTTCACCCTCATCAGAAGGTTCTTTAGGTCTTCCTCACTTTCTGCCATTAGAGTGGTATCGTCGGCATATCTGAGGTTGTTGATATTTCTCCCAGCAATCTTGATTCCAGCTTGTGAATCATCCAGCCCTGCCTTCCTCATGATGTACTCTGCATATAAGTTAAATAAGCAGGGTGACAGTATACAGCCTTGTTGTACTCCTTTCCCAATTTGAAACCAATCAGTTGTTCCATGTCCAGTTCTAACTGTTGCTTCCTGACCTACATACAAGTTTCTCAGAAGACAGATCAGGTGGTCTGGTACTCCCATCTCTTCAAGAACTTCCCACAGTTTGTTGTGATCCACACAATCAAAGGCTTTGGCATAGTCAATGAAGCAGAGGTAGATGTTTTTCTGGAATTCTCTTGCTTTCTCCATGATCCAGCGAATGTTGGCAATTTGATCTCTAGTTCCTCTGCCTCTTCGGAAACCAGCTTGTACATCTGGTAGTTCTCGATTCACATACTGCTGAAGCCTAGCTTGTAGGATTTTGAGCATGAACTTGCTAGCATGTGAAATGAGTGCAATGGTGAGGTAGTTTGAACAATCTTTGGCATTGCCCTTCTTTGGGACTGGAATGTAAACTGATCTTTTCCAGTCATGTGGCCACTGCTGGGTTTTCCAAATTTGCTGGCATATGGAGTGCAGCACTTTGACAGCATCATCTTTTAAGATTTTGAGTAACTTAGCTGGAATGCTGTCACCTCCACTAGCTTTGTTGTTAGTGATGCTTTCTAAAGCCCACTTGACTTCACACTCCAGGATGTCAGGTTCGAGCTCAGTGACCGCACCATTGTGGTTTTCAGGAACATTTAGATCGGCCTTATAGAGTTCCTCTGTGTATTCTTGCCACCTCTTCTTAATCTCATCTGCTTCTGTTAGGTCCTTGCCGTTCTTGTCCTTTATTGTGCCTACCTTAGCATGAAATTGTCCTTTGACATCTCCAATTTTCTTGAAAAGATCTCTAGTCTTTCCCATTCTGTTGTTTTCCTCTATTTCTTTGCATTGCTCATTTAGGAAGGCCTTCCTATCTCTCCTTGCTGTTCTCTGGAAATCTGCATTCAGTTGGGTATATCTTTCCCTTTTTCCCTTGCTTTTTGCTTCCCTTCTTTCCTCAGCTATTTGTAAAGCCTCTTCAGATAGCCACTTTGCCTTCTTGCATTTCTTTCTCTTTGGGATGGTTCTAGTTGCTGCTTCCTATACAATGTTACACACAGCGGTGTTATGCTGCTGGAACGCTGGGCAGGGTCATCCGGGTGATTGACAGCCCGCCCGTCGCGTTCCGGAGCGTTACGCTGTTTGCGTAACCAATTATGCTGCTTGCATAGGTTACGCAAACGGCATAACGCTCCGGAACACGACAGGCGGGCTGTCGATCACCCAGATGTCCCACCCAGCGTTCCGGCAGCATAACACCACTGGTTATACACCTCCGTCCAAAGTTCTTCAGGCACTCTGTCTACCAAATCTAAGCCCCTAAATCTATTTGTCACCTCCACTGTATATTCATATGGGATCTGATTTAGGTCATACATGGAGGGCCTAGTGGTTTTCCCTACTTTTTTCAGTTTAAGCCTGAATTTTGCAATAAGAAGCTCATGATCTGAGCCACAGTCAGCTCCAGGTCTTGTTTTTGCTGCCTGTATAGAACTTCTCCATCTTTGGCTGCACAGAATGTAATCAATCTGATTTCGGTGTAGACCATCTGGTGAAGTCCATGTGTACAGTCGCCGTTTGTGTTGCTGGAAAAGGGTGTTTGCTATGACTAATGTGTTCTCCTGACAAAACTCTATCAGTCTTTGCCCTGCTTCATTTTGTACTCCAAGACCAAACTTGCCTGTTATTCCTATTACCTCTTGACTGCCTACTTTAGCATTCCAATCCCCTATAATGAGAAGGACATCTTTTTTGGGTGTTAATTCTAGAAGGTGTTGTAGGTCTTCATAGAAACGGTCAACTTCTTCCTCATCATCATCAGTGGTTGGGGCGTAGACTTGGATTACTGTGATGTTGAAAGGTTTGCCTTGGATCCGAATTGAAATCATTCTATCATTTTTGAGGTTATACCCCAGTACTGCTGTTCCCACTCTCTTGTTCACTATGAAGGCTACTCCATTTCTTCTAAGGGATTCCTGCCCACAATAGTAGATGTAATGGTCATCTGAATTAAATTCTCCCATTCCTGTCCATTTTAGTTCACTAACTCCCATGATGTCTATGTTCAGTCTTGACATCTCGCGTTTGACCACATCTAGCTTACCCTGATTCATAGATCTGACATTCCAGGTTCCTATGCAGTACTGTTCTTTGCAGCACCGCACTTTCACTTCTAGACACATCCACAGCTGAGTTTCCTTTCGGTTTTGGCCCAGCTACTTCACTCTTTCTGGAGCTACTAGTACTCCTGTTCTGCTCTTCCCCAGTAGCATAATGGACACCTTCCGACCTGAGGGGCTCATCTTCCA
This sequence comes from Lerista edwardsae, assembly GCA_029204185.1. Taxonomy (NCBI): domain Eukaryota; kingdom Metazoa; phylum Chordata; class Lepidosauria; order Squamata; family Scincidae; genus Lerista; species Lerista edwardsae. The sequence goes on from JAJKFI010000026.1 coordinate 6,036,396, forward strand.
GTGTCATACCGTTTAGCCTTTTTGTTCTGTAATCCATGGGGTTTTCTTGGCAAGAATACTGGAGTGGGTTGCCATTTCCTTCTCCAGCGGATCACGTTTAGTCAGAACTCTCTACTGTGACCTGTCCATCTTGGGTGACCCTACATGGCATAGCTCACAGCTTCATTGAGCTACTCAAGCCCCTTCATCCATGAAAGGGCCATTCATATGACCCCTCCCCAATTCAATCTTCACAGGAGCACCAAGTCTGTGCACTGAATTTGCTTCTGATTAGAGAAGGCTTGTGAACATCTCCACAGGTGAATTTGCAGGTGCCTGCAGCTGGAGAGACCTGGGGACAGGTAGTTCCCAGTCATCCAGATACCAGATAGCTTATTCTTCCTCCAAGAGGATGTCCTGGCTCCTGGATGGTCCAACAGTCCTTACAGAGCAGGGGACTATCAATTACTCTGTTCTTAGTAAGTGGCTTACTTCCAGCCTCCATCAGTTTTAGCTACTAGGCATACCCTTGGCTGGTGGCAGGCCCCACATTTTTAAGAGACCTGCAAGTAGCGGGACAGAGGCCTTGTTGCGTGTGGGGCACGTGCCTATTGCTGACACCTTGGATCAGGGGCGAAGCTAATGACAGTGTAGCCCTGTGCAGAGGGCAAGTTGTTGCCCTGGAAGTGATGTCACAACAGGAAGTGATGTCACAGTTGTATCTTTGTTTTCTCTGGGTTTTTGGCCATAACTTTTGACAGAGTAAAGATATTGCACTCTGGGTTGTTTCATTGCATTCTGCATTAAATTACTTTTCCAATGATATATAACATGATGGTATTATTCATCCATACCAAGGTTTTCTCCATTTTGGCCACAAATGTCAAGCTCAGCTTGTTGCCCCCCCCTAAAGCTTGTTGCCTGGTGCAACTGCACTTCTGCACCCCCTGCACTCCTTTAGCTACGCCCCTGCCTTGGATCACACAGATTCTGCATGTTTTTGAAGCAGCACAGAAGATAACCAAGGGAGGGGCTCTTCATCCTTTTTCCTCCCCCGCCCCAGCTTACCCTGTTCTGGAACAAAGTGGCAGGAATTGTTGCCACTCTCATGGCCAAACCCAGATGGAGGGGGGCTGCCCTGGAGAAGATCCTCCCTCTTGGTTGCAGGGTAGGAGCCCCAAATTCCTAGAGCACCTCAAAACAGACACAGTCTTGTGCTGGGGGACGGAACCACACTCTACACTGGCTCAACTGTATCCTCCCTCAACAGTGATGTCATGCAGGGGGTACGCGGGGGTACGCGAGTACCGGTTTCTAGGATTACAGCTGGCCCCGCCCATTCGCCCGCCCACTCGTCAACTCCGCCCTCTGCAACGTTTGAATTTCCTGAATGTTTGAGTTGCCTGCATGTTCTCAGAGCCAGGCAGGCAGGCAGGCAGGCAGCGAGCGGAGCCTTTCCTTTCCTTGCCACTGAAAAATGAGTTGCTCTGGGGTTTTAACATGATGCCAGGCCTCCTTAACATGTTCTGGGGGTGCTGTGGAATACTGTTGCAACTGTTGGGTCAGTTTAAAATCATCTGAGGCCTCAAAAAGGGCTTTTTTCATGTCACTTCCTGCCACGACCTCACTTCCGGCTTATGACATCACTTCCGGTGGGCGGGTCCCGACACGTGCCAATCAAAAGTGAGTACCTGTTATTAAATCATTTAGATGACACCACTGTCCCTCAACTATCTTGATTCTGGCTCCAAATTCAGGGACGACTGCAAGGGAACTGAGCCAGGAGGCCTTCTGCGTGCTGCGCTGGTGTAGCTAATGAAAGTGTAGCTTGATGCAGAGGGCAAAATGATGCCCCAGAAGTGATGTCACAACAGGAAGTGACATCACAGTTTCATTTTCTTTTTGGGGGGGGCCATAACTTTTGATAGAATGAAGATATCTGTGATGGGTGTGGCCCTTAGCTAGTGCCAGTCTAGGACGCCACCCAGGCCCCATCCCTGGCATCCCTTTCCAATAAAGAAGGATCAGGCAAGAAACAGGGTGTGGGAAAGGCCCAGAGGCATTTCTACAGGGAGGGCAAAGCTCTACGTTTTGCAGGAAGCCTTACCCTGTCATGGAAATCCCTCCTCTCCCTTGCTGCTGTAGCCAGTAAGCAACGTCAAGTTGTTGCTGTTCCCTGTGAGGATTGGCTAAAACGGTGCAGGAGAGGAGTGATTTCCACTGGAAGGTCAGGCTTCTTGCAAAACTTAGAGCTTTGCCATCCCTGTAGAAACGCCACTGGAAAGACCCTCTGCCAGTCAGAGCAGACTGCACAGTGTGAGCTGGATCAGACCCTTGACCCACAAGAAGGCAATTTGATAGGCAGCAGGCACACCTGGGATCAGGGCCGGCTCTAGGAGCAATGGGGCCCAATGTGGGGCATTCCTGTGGGGGGCCCCCAATCCCCAAGGAGAATGTTTGTGGTGCTGGGCATAAAGCAGGGCACCTGGAAATAGTTGGTGGTTTCCAAATAGTTGGAAATAGCTGGTGGTAGTTCCTGCCAACTACTTCCAGGAAGTCCCTTTTGGGTTGTTTAGAGGCAGGGGCAGGTGGGAAGGCCCAAGGTGAAGCTGCTGTGCTCACCCCACTGACGTACACCTGATAGAGATCCCAGATGCTGCAGCAGGAGATATGCTTGCGCTGTGCTAGTGTGGAGCCCGCCCCCCCCTCCCAAAGTGTGGAGCCCAATGTGATGATGTTGGTCACCTTGGCTTAAAGTCAGCCCTTCCTGGGATGGTGGCAGGTGGTTTTCCCCACGATGACTCCCTTCTATGCTTTTGTGCCGTTCTCATTTTCTTCAAAGGACCTGGTGCAGGACAGAGCACCAGAAGATTTTGTCCTGGTGCCAAGGAAAGTTTGGCTTCTAGACTGGGAGACAAGGCTTGCTTGTGATTCACACTTGTCTAGGATGCAATGCCCTCTAGTGGGCAGCTGGAGTGATGCAAGGCCTCCTCCCAACATCAGCAGGCCTTTGTCTTGCGTTCTTAAACTCTTCTTTCTACTATCTTCCACCTATAAAGTACCTCAAACTGTTAATAAGGGGACCTGAACAATGTATGAATGTATTTAAAAATATTTCTAAATCTTCTTTCCCTCTAGACCAGGGGTGGCCAAACTTGCTTAACATAAAAGCCACATAGAATAAACTGCAACGGTTTTTGAGCTGCAAGATAGATATTTGAGAGCCACAAAATTTCAGAAGCATTTAAATTTTTAAATATATGTACCATGATAAGTAAACTTGTGTTTTAATTCAGTGGACTTCAGTGTTAATTGGGTGATAGGTGTTGTATGAATGCGATTGGTTAAGTTTACAATTCCTTGTTGGGGTATATAAAGATTTGATTGCTGCTGGCTAAAGGTGAGATGCATGTACTTGCTATGTGTATCTCACCTAATGCATCAAAATAACCTCTTTTTTGGCTATTTCGTGTACCTCTCCTGATTGGAACCAAGCAAGGGACGAAAATTCCTCGATAGATCCATGAATCTCAGCTTGAGCAATTGGGCAGGAGCAGGTGTTCCTTCCAACATCCTGCCTTCTGAGCATGTAGGACTTGCAAAAGTGAATGCTGGCGGTGTCCACACACCTGACCTGATAGTTACCACCTGGTGCTTGTGTTAGAGCAGAGCCACACAACCTACAGCCCATCACCTTGAAGGCTGTGGCCTGCCCAATCTCTAAGGCATGTGGCCTGTCAGGGCAACTGAATTCAGTGGCGTTTCTACAGGGATGGCAAAGCTCTAAGTTTTGCAAGAAGCCTGACCTTGCAGTGGAAATCACTCCTCTCCTGCACCGTTTTAGCCAATCATCACAGGGAACAGCAACATCTTGGCGTTGCTTACTGGCTACAGCAGCAAAGGAGAGGAGGGATTTCCATGACAGGGTAAGGCTTCTTGCAAAACTTACAGATTTGCCATCCCTGTAAAAATGCCTCTGACTGAATTGGCTCTTTTCCAAAATCTTATTAGTTATCATTGTATCTCTCTTTTCAACCATGAAAACACTTTACAATGAGACATACAAAACTATGCAAGGGATGCACAGAGTGATGTTCTTTTCCCTCTCTTACAGCACCCAAACTGGGGGTAATCCACTAAAATTGAGTACTGGGGGAGTTAAAACAGATAAAAGGAAATACCTTTTTGTTGTGTTTTTGGGTAAATAGTAGCAGAGTTGGGGGCTTGGAGACC
>JAJKFI010000026.1:6040617-6065605 GCA_029204185.1 Lerista edwardsae
TGCCAGTTTCAACCAGTTCTGGACTGTGAGATGTGAAACTGCAACACTTTTTACCCAATGTGTAATTCGCCTGTGGAACTCCTTGCCACAGGATGTGGTGATGATGTCTGGTGTGCCTAGGTGTCTTTAAAAGGGAATTGGACAGATTCGTAGAAGAAAAAAATCCATCACAGGTTACAAGCCATGATGGGCATGTGTCACCTCCTGGTTTTAGAAGGAGGCTACTTCAGAATGCCAGGTGCAAGGGAATGGCAGCAGGATGCAGGTATCTTGTCTTGTGTGCTCCCTGAGGCATCTGGTGGGCCACCGTGAGATACAGGAGGCTGGACTTGGATGGGCCCTTAGCCTGATCCAGTGGGGCTCTTCTTATGTTCTCTTCCTGCCAACTAGAAAAGAGCCACCACCTGGCCACTTTGAAAGATGCCTCTTATCCCAGAGATTGACTCCTCAACGGTGACAGTACACATTAGGTCAGTGATGGGAAACCTTTTGGCTCCGTGTGTCAAAACTTCGGAAAATGCTTAACTTGAGGCTGCTGGTGTGTCAACCCCCCTCCCCAAACAAAAGTGAAACAATTCTTGATATTCATTTATTTAAACAAAGAATACAGTCCAATCATGTGTGGTGGTATGTATTATATAAAGAAACAACAAATAATTACAAAAATGAAAAATGAGTTAAATAAACTTAGTTTTTGTCAAGTGTTGGTGAACACTGGTGTGTCACCCCAAATGTTGTGGTGTGTCACCTTTGACACGCATGTCATAGGTTCGCCATCACTGCATTACGTTGCCAATATCCTTCCTCTGCCCTTCCCTTTATAAGATTTTAAACTTATTACAGTTTCAGAATCAGGGCTCTCATTCTAGCTCCAAATGGCTCTTTGCTTTGTTTGGAGAGTTTCTTGCCTCCCTCTCCTTCCAAGGCCCTTCGAGCCACCCCCTTCCCCGTCACCCCGCCTCTGACGTCTCACTCCCTCTAATTATTTCATCTTGCACGGGGTAGATCAGTTTCATAATTTCTAGTATATTAAGCACTTAATATGTTGTGTCATTTGAAACTGCATCTTACAGTCAGCAAAGTACATTTTAATGAGAGCTAAGTGGTGTGAAAATACTAATCCCATATAACAGTTGGTTTTGTCTTTTTTTTTCCTTTTATTTTAACTCTCGGATGTGAAAAGCTTTGGCACCCTGCATGGAATATTGTTTGAGCAGGTGATTATGTTAAAATAACATGTAAATGACTGCTTTGCCAGAGAGTTCACTGCAGTGCAGTAAAGGGTGCCAATGTTTTCCTGGCCTCTGCTCCTATGCCTTCAGCATCTGCAGATATTTGTAGCTGCAAATGCTTGCCTGCATGTCATAAGAAGCTTCATTGGCTGATTTCAACTGATCAAATTGCTGTAGAATGCACAAAAGCAGGCCGTGTTGTTCTTCTGGTCAATTGGCAACTCAAGTCCTCTTGCAGCATTTCCATTTCAGCAAGCTCTCAGCTTGGCTTCCAAGATGGATTGTCATTTATTTTATGCAATATGCATTTGTCAAATTTGTCAAAAGTAAAAGCCTGCTTGAGTTACCTTTACACAGGGTTTAAGTTCAGCCATGGAAACTGTTTTCAAGAGGAGCGCTCTATGCACACACAAAAAATGTGTATTGGCTCCTTGCTTAGTCTGCTCCTGGAGGAATGCCAGCAGATCTTTGCCTCGTGGAACGGAGAGGTAAAAACTTCCGTGATCTGCTTTGATTTTCCACTAGAACCCCAACAACCAGAGCAGGGGGGGGCATAGCTAAAGAAGCGCAGGGGGTGCAATTCAGTGGTGGGATTCAAATAGATTAACAACCAGTTCTATGTCCTGCAGGGCGGCCGCTGCCTTTCTTCCCTCTCCCAACCTAAAATTAACAACCGGTTCTGCAGAACTGGTGAGAACTGGCTGAATTTCACCACTGGTGCAATTCCACTGGGCAACAAGCTGAGCTTGATACTAGTGGCCAAAATTGTAAAAATCTTGGTATGTATGAATAATACCATCATGTTAAATGCCATTCAATGCGGAATGCAATGAAACACGTTGAAGAGCCATAACTTCATTCTATCAAAACATTACGGCCAAAAAAACCAAGGAAATGAACATTCAGCTGTGACATCACTTCCTTTTGTGACATCACGTCCTGAGCATCATTTTGCCCTCTGCACTGGGCTACTCTTTCATTAGCCACACCGGTGACTGGAGCCAGAGCCAAGGGAGCCAAGCCATCTCCTTCCTCCACTCCACAATCCATTCACTGAGACAACCTGCATATACTCAAGTGTAGATTGTCAACTGATCAGGGATCCTGATACAAAACTCTAAAAATGGTCAGCAAAGCTTAACGAAGACATGGTCAAAGGCAACCACTTGAAACTCCTGTTTTACAGGGGAGGGGCAATGGGCACCAGGAAAGGCAAGATGGAGATGCAGTTTTTACTTACTCTTATGGCATTATCAGAGCCAGAAGCCACTGTGGCACATCACCCAGATATCGACTAGTATCAGATATCCTGATCTTCCTTCCAAGATCTACTGTGGTGTCTCACATGCACGAGATCAGTCTATACTATAACAGTCTAACTATAACAAAGGTAAAGGTTTCCCCACAACCGAATGGTCTAGTCGTGACCGACTATAGGGGGCAGCGCTCATCTCCATTTCTAAGCCGAAGAGCCGGCGTTTGTCCGAGGACAAGTTTCCGTGGTCATGTGGCCAGCATGACTATATGCTGAGGCTCACGGAACGCTGTTACCTTCCCATTGAAGTGGTCCCTATTTATCTACTTGCCTTTTTAGGTGCTTTCGAACTGCTAGGTTGGCAGGAGCTGGGACAAGCAACGGGAGCTCACTCTGTCGCGCAATCTTGTACTCCCAACCTTCCCGTCAGAAAGCCCAGCAGCAGTGGTTTAACCCGCTACGCCACCACATCCCGGAACTATAATAAAAGTCTACAAATGCCTGCAATTCTCCCCTGTACTCACTAGATGGCAGCCTTGTGATACAAAACAAAATCAAAAACAAAATCTAATAGGCAGCATTGTTTGTTTGTTTGTTTTTGCCTTTTAAATGACACATATTTTTCCTATTAATGTTTCGTTTTACTTAATTAGAATTTCAGAAACTAATTGAAATAGATACCAGAAACCACAATCAGCAACAAATTGTATAATTATCAATAATTATGCACATTCCAATAGTTTTGGCTGCTCATGTTTCAAAGGGGTGACATTTCAACAGCATTAACAGCATGAAGTGCCTAAGAGAACGGATTTGGCCTGCCTTATCCTGATACTTTCGGTTAACAGTTTAAAAACCTTCCATGCTGCAGGCAAAGTGATGCTATCCAGAAAAATGAGAGCCCCGAATGTGCGGCGCTGCCGCTCTTCCTTGCAGGTTGCCTTTCACAGCTGCAAGACAGGCAGAAATCTAACATGTGCAATGAGAAGAGAAGCATCAATTGTTGGATTTCAGCTTCACATGCAGCTGCTAAGGGCATATGGACCCCACCAGAAAAAGAATTGGCAGACAGACTCATCTATCATTGATCTGTGAAATTCATCTCTATCTATCCATCTATCAATCAATTGGTCTATCTATTCTGGAGGAAACGTCCATTGCAGGCTACAGGTCATGATGGATAATGCAACCTCCATACTTTAGAAGTAAGCTACCTTAGAATGCCAGATGCTGGGGAGTGGCAATAAGATGCAGGTATCTAGCTGGCTTGTGGGCTCCCTGTGGCACCTGGTGGGCCACTGTGAGATACAGGAAGCTGGACTAGATGGGCCTTTGGCCTGATCCAGTGGGGCTCTTCTTATGTTCTTGTCCATTCTGGGTTTTTGTCTAGGCAGGGGTGATGTAACCACTATACTCCTAGCACTATAGTTGCCCACCACCCTCTGAATTGTTGGCAGCCAGGTGTCCTCCTGCCCTGCAGCAGAGAGAGGATGAAGGGACCAGTAGACTGTGAGCTGGGTCAGGGCTCCATTAATTTGAGTGTATTTTGCTTTCTTTAAGCTGGCGTTTAAAAGTGTACAAATGGTGACTGGTTTGTTTTCGTGCTTGTGTCTAATTATACTAAGACATATTATGGCGCTTGTTGCTAATTTAACCAAGTGATTTTTTAAATAAAGGAGTTGACCCGGGACACTGTTCCTTACCCCATTTTTCCATTTGGAAGGCAAGGTGGTCACCTTACTTATGGTGCATTCTGTGGGCCGTTAGCATAGCTGGAGGGGGGTGGCACAGTCAGTACTGCAGGAGCCACCATGTGCCATGTAAGCAGCCCCTCCCACTCGCCACTGGAGCCGTTCCAGGCAGTGACAGCATTGCCATCGCTGCCCGGGATGGCTCTGACAGTGAGTGGGAGGAGCTGTTTAAATGGTGCATAGCAGCACGCAGCAGTTTCCCTCTCCCTGGCTATGCTACTGCCCTCCACCCAGCCACCCCTTGCATGTCTCACTTAAAGGGGCTTCTATTTTGCCATACTCTTCTAAGGCCATATTTCATCATGAAAAGATCTGACTGAAAGAAGCCCCTGTTCTGCGTAACCGAGGCAGGACAGCTGCAGGTTGTCCAGCCTTCCCTCCTGCTGGAACCACATGAAAAAGTTACACGGCAGCCCATTCAAGATAAAATGTAGAACAAGAAGACATAAGACATAAGACATAAGAAATTTATTTGTCATTACACTCTTCCAGCCTGGGAGCACGACCCGTCCATTGTCCCATTCTAGCACCGTGAAACCTCTCTGCAGAGATTCTGGGTCTTCTGTCAGGTCTAGAGGGTGTCCTTCTTCTCTCGGCAATCCTCCCAGGCATTTGTGTTTCTGATTGCTTGCAAGTGTGAGGTCCACCCCAACTGCCTCTTGGGCACGTTGCCAGGTCTGTCCAGACTTTGCCAGGTCCCCCCAAGACTGGAAAAAAAATTAATGGGTGGGTTTTGCCGGTCCCATTTCGTTGGGATTTGCTGCATGCACCTTTGCATGTCTCCAGTGGTCTAGTTAAGGGGGTGCAAGGGGCAATTGCACCAGGCAAAATTTTTTAGGGGGCAGCAAGCTGAGCTTGACACTAGCAGCCACAATTGTGAAAACCTTGGTAAGTATGGAAAATACCATGATGTTAAATCACTAGAAAGGTCATTTAACGCAGAATGCAATGAAACAAACCATGTTGGAATATCTGTAGTCTATCAGACGTTATGTCCAATTAACCAGAAATTGTTTTATTTGTTTCCTTACTTAGATTAATTACATTTGATTTCATCGTGGAAGAGAGAGAGGGCTACAGAATCTTCTTTGATCCAGATGTCTTAGCTGTGTCACTACAAGTCTCAATGCACAGTCAGGCAGCATGCACCAACCATGCACAAGTTGCTACTGTGGCTACAAGCACAGGGTAACGAAAATTGCTACCTGAGAAACGTGCTTGTCTCCATCATCCTGACTTTGGATTTCCTTGTGTAGAGTTTGCTTTTGCACACAAACATCCTCTCCCTCCTCTCCCAACCTCACAGGGTAGGAACAGAGGCAACCCGCCAGTGGCTACCCCTGTGCCCCGGAGGTAATTGCAGTGACATCATTGCATCACCGCAATCACTTCCACTGGGAGCCTTCAACACACAGAGGAATGTCGTGCCCCCATAAGGTTGCAGGTGTGCAAGATTCCTCCATGCATCAGGTGATGCTTCTAATATTGTGAAGCCCAGTGACTTCATGGTGTTCAAATCTGCACTAGGGGCCTCTGATATGTGGAGAAATCTCCCACCACTGCAACCTTGCAGAGGCGCAAGATTCCCCTCTGGATCAAAGGGCGGCAGTGGCTGATCTGGGAAGCTGCCTTGCGTGGCTAGTTTGAGCCCTACAAGACCGCTTCCCGGAGCAACACGGCTGCCAAGCGCCACCCGCCCTCGAAGGGGCTGCCACTCCGAGGGCAGGTGGCACTTGGTAGCTGTCAAAAGCTGCTCTGGGCAGGGACAAGGAGGATGGCCAGCATCTTCCCCCCCCCCACCCCCAGGCCAGCCCCCTGGGGCGTTTGCACCCCCAGGTCAGCCACTGGGTAGGAAACTGTTTTTGACTGAAAAAACAACTGGATTCAGGCAGCCCCTGCATGTTGGTGCTTAGTGGTCACTTTTGTATTTCTGGAGCTCAGAATTGCATCTGTTCAACCAGCCACCAAGGTCTTGTAAGCAAATCCTTAGAGGGCAAGGAGAAAGAAACTAATTACAGTTAGCTTACAAAAATAAAGCAGATTAAAGGTGTGGCCAGCTCCCAAATATGCCAACAGAGTTCAGAAAGAGGTGGGAGGAGAAGATGTACTGAAGACTTAATTAAAAGCAGTTATTCCAATTTTTAAATAAGGAGGAACTGCATTTTGATCAAACACCAGGAAGAACGTATCCGAAACAGGGCTGGGGTTTGGCTTGGAGGGTCGTTGCAGAAGCCTGAATCACAGGTTGCTCCAGGCCTTAGGGTGTCGGCCTGATCCTGCGTTGGTCCCAGACCTAAGCAGCACATGTATGGTTGAGGATTGGCTCTCGCACTGTGACATCCAACCTGGCTTTGGGGGGGGGGGGGCTGTAGCTCAGTTTTTAAAACTCCCAGATGGAAGAAAGTCCAGAGTTCAGTTCTAATTACAATATTAGCACACTGTGCAGCCTTTGGTGTGCAAAGTGTCTCAGGAGCTTGGTGCTGCCCTTCCAAACACTCCTGCAAGGCAGGCCAGGTGTATTATTGGCCCATGTCACAGCTGGGGCTTGCCAAAGGCCACCTGCTCACCTCCGGGCGGAGGCGGCTGTCAAACTGGCCAAGGCCAGGTGCTGAGCTGGGTCCCTTCGCCACTCTGCCACCCCAGCCCCCAAGCCCTGGCAGGCAGTGCCCCCAAGCACGGCCAGGAAGGAGGCTCCTCTGTCTGAGCCTCACCTGAGCCACACCAGGACCAAAAGGCAAGAGGCGGTCACCTGCTTCTCTTCCTCCTAGGAGCCACTTTCAGGGCCGAAGAAAGTCGGGGGGGGATCAGTGAAAGAGGGGCCCCCTGGATCACCCATAGCCCTCTGCTGCCCCCAGATAGAATCAGGAGAACTCGGAAACTGAGAGCCCCGCACTTTCTCTCCACAGGTGGATCAGGGGAGAGGCAGCCTGCAAGGGCTCGGGGTGGCACAGAGGGTGTCGTCTGATGACACTGTGAATGCCAGGGGTCTCTCTGGCCCTTCTGGTCCCCCTGGGAACCGAGAGGAGACAGGTGACAGGGCAGAAGGCGCCACTGAATGGCTCGCTCTGCCAGGCTCGCTGAAATTACCCCAAAATTACATTTTGAGCCCCTCCGTGTGGCAGGAGCTGCCTTCTCATTCTTTTGCGAGGTAAACTTTGAAAATACTCTGAACGCACGGAGAGCGCAATCCTAACCTGGAGTTAGGCCAACACAAGGGCCACCGTAAAGCACGTTTGGACCACTCAGAGTCAGGGAGGATGGCGCGTGTCTGTGTGCAGCTGGCCTCCCTGACTCCGAAAGTGGTCGAAACGGTGCTTTCCCGTGGCCCTTTCCTGGCCTGCTTAACTCCAGGTTAGGATTGCGCCCTAAGGCGCCCCTGCACGGGCCACTGGGAGCGCCTCTTTCCGGAGCGACGGTCTAGTTCCACTCCCACCAGCGTGTAAACGCAAGGCTCGTCTGCCCCTGGAGGAGTCCCGCGACAAGCCTCAGCCCTGAGGGGCTTTCGGGCAACCTGCCGGTGCGCGCTGTCGACCACCCTCGTGAGAGTCTCCGCAAATGCGGTGTGGGCGCCGAATCCGCCACCCACCCACCCCAGCCCAGCCCACCCCACCGCGGTTCGTCGGTTCGCCCCCGAGGAATCGACTCAGCCCCGTCCAGGCGGTTTGGCGAAGTTCGTTGGCTTGTTTAAAAGTTGGGTTTTTATTAAAGAACGAGAACAGAACGGAACGAAACGTCACCTGACAGCAGTGGCAAATTTTCTCTGAGAACCAAATGAAACGTTTTAAGAGCGGGGGGGGGCGCTTCTTTTGCCGCCGTGAGCGTTTCCGTGGTGGCGGGGCGTTCCGAGGCGCCGGTCCTCCGCAGCGATCTCTCCTCTTTAAAGTGCTGTTATAACATCAACCGTTTACAAGAGATGAGGGTCGAGGTGGGCGGGGGGGGGGGGAATTCGTAGACGAACGAAACGAGCCCGTAAATAAACGAGACATTAAAAACTGAACGAAGGCTGGACCGGAGGGGGGAGAAGTCACAGTACGGTACTATCCATTGCACTTAGCCACTCGTAGACGGGCGCCCCCCTCCCCGCCCCAAGTCGGGAGAAGGGGGCACGGCCGGTGGAGGAGGAACGCGCGGCGGCCAGCGAGCCTCGCCCCCGCCTCCTCCGCCTCCACCCCACCCCACCCCAGCCAGCGGCTCTCCGCCCTCTCGGAGGTCTTCGAATCTGCATCCCGATCCAATCGGCGGAGTAATCCAGCGGAGCCTCTATTTACACGTCGGGAAAACGGGAGTGCAGCTCACTTCGGAGCGTCCCTCTTCGGCCTATTTACACGGGTCTCCTTTCGATTCGGAAATGGCTTGCGGCTTGCGGGGCGGTCCTGGTCTGTCGAGGATTTCTTGCGTGCGTGTGTGCGTGAATGTGTGTGAGTGTATGTGCGTGTGCGTGTGCGTGTGTGTGTGTGTGTCCCACACTGATGGCTTTGGCGCAGCCCTTTGAGGGCTGGCGGGGTCCGTTCACTAGGGCAGCAAAGGGGGCTTGAAGGAGCAATTTCCGGTGCAGTGGCGGGGGGTCAACATTTTGCAGGAGAAATGGTGCAGCGCGTCGTGCGCCTCTGTGGGGAGGGGGGAAGGAGGAAGAGAAAGAAAGACAGAGGCGTCAACGGGGCAATCGCCCTCCACGTCACCCTCCCCGCGCACATCCAGCCGAAAGAAGGCCCCGATCCCCTCACAGAGTCCCGCAAGACCAAGCACGGTTCCTAGGGGGGGAAAAACCCCACTCCGAATTTAAGCGCGCCCACCTAAAAGAAACACCGAGGAATTTTGTGCCACCTGCAAACTGACAGATTTATTGCGACAGAAGCTTTTTGCGAACTAGAAGAGGCGTGAAGGTGGCAGCAGCCTCGGTTTGGGAGATAAGGAAGGACGGAGGCGAGACTCGGTTTGGTAGCGACGTAGGACCATCAATCAATCAATCAATCAACAGGTACTTATATACCGCTTTTCAACACGAAGTTCACAAAGCGGTTACAGGCAAATAGTAATAATAAAGTCGACGATCCTTCTAAGAAGATCTGCATCCATCAGGAGAACGGGGCTGACTCTCGGGTAAGGGTGTGTGTGGCACAACAGCGCTAACCTGCGAGGCCTTCCAGGGGCCACCTGACGCTTGGTGTTTCTTCTCGGGGGTCCAGCGCGCTTGGCCTTGAAAAGCCGCCCTCTCCCGTTCCCTGCCCGTCTCCGTCTCCAACAGCTTGCTCCGTACCCTTCTGCAGCCGGAGGGATCCTTTCACCCCCCCACCCCCACCCCCGTCTTTCTGTCTAGGACCTCTTGGCACAGTAGCCAACAAAGGCAATTGCCACTTTGGGGCTCTGGCGGCTCTGTTCTGTTGTTACATTTCTAAGAGTGCAATCCTAACCTGCAGTGAGGCTGGCATTGTTGGGCCCGCAAAGTTTGGCTGACAGAAAGGCCACCGTAAAGCACTTTTGGACCACTCTCAGTCAGAGTCAGACTGGCCAGCACACAGACGTGAGCCATCCTCCCTGACTCTGAGAGTGGTCCAAAACCGCCTTACGGTGCCCCTTGTACTGGCCAAACTTTGCTGGCCTAACTGTGCCGGCCTAACTCCAGGTTAGGATTCTACAGTACTCTTAAGAGGCTAGAATAATACTAAGAAATCAAATCAGGATAATAATTCTTTGCAGTTTTGGTGGTGCTTTAGAGCAAAGGTCTCCACACTACAGCCGGGGCCAAAACCGACAACATTTGATCAAGGCTGCAGCAATGTAAATTTGCAATTTGACATTTTTACTCATTATACATCATCATTATACGTATAGCGCATTGTTTCTTTGTAAAAAATGTCACATTTCCCCTTTGTTCTGAATCATATCATGCTGATTACAAGGAAAAATCCAAATAAAACTTATTCATTCATTTATAAATCTTTTTTTTTTTCATCCTGTGAAATATACGATGTGGCCCTCATGCTGAAAAGTCTGGAGGCCCCTGCTTTAGAGGGTCCGAGCACCAACGCACACTGCTGCAGTCATTCGCACAACACCCTGGCAAGGTAGGCCAGTGCTGAATATGCGTTTGGTTCCTCTCACATTCCTAGTTAAAGACGACCCTGCCTCTTTAAACCACCCATCAGGCTGCTTTTAAACCACCCGTCAGGCTGCCTTGGCCACTCTCATCTCCTGATGTATTTTTCAGTGGATAAAATATAACCCGTGTTATCCTCGTTCTTACAAGCAACTACCTGGACTTCCTGTAAGGCACCAGCCAGGACAATGAGAGCGTCACTGTGATTACGTCATTATGATATGACGTCATTACGAGAGACTCTTTTTTGCAGCGCGCCAGTCCAGAGGCAACCCTGCCCACCAGTACCCAGGATAAGGAGGGCAGAGCTCCAAAGATGCTCCCCACCCCCCACCCCCAATGAACCCACCTTTTAACTTCTGCTGAATGGCGTAGCGAGCTTTTCTCTCTTGGTCCAGCTCATTGCACAGGGTATCTGGAAAGCAAAGGCGGGAGGCTGAGGACGTGTGCGGGCGTCGCAGGTCTCTCCGCCGCCACCCCCGCGCTCCTCAGCCCCCAGAAGGAATCGCTCGCTGCTCCCAGGGGCGCGCACTCGGCTGAGGTGGAAGAAGGGGAGCAGAGCTGCCCAGCCAAACCAGCGAGCGGCGAGCGCAGCAGCAGCCCACGACGCATCGGAAGCACTAACTGCGTTGAGGTCGGGGCTGCCGGGCTGGGCCAGTGTGGCGGGCGAGGGGGGGGGGGCGAGGGGCTGGCCCCTTCCGAAGGCTCTTCTTACCCCGCACGATCTGCAGCTGCTGCACCATCTCCTCCCGGTAAGCCAGCTCCCTCTTCATCTGGTCTTGGAAGTTATCTGCGGGGCGGGGTTGAAAGGCAGCTTTCAGGGACTCCTCCAGGAACCCGAGGACCGCAGAGCCGCCGCGAGAGCGAGATGCCCGGCCCCAGCCCCAGCCCCAGCCCGCACGTGCAAAGAGGACACTTTTCCGGAGTGCCCTAACGGGGCGTCATCCCCTCACACCCTGCCGAGGTTCTTCCCCCCCCCCATCTCAACCAAGAAAACACGATACACTCCAAAGCGCATTTTCATTTTGCGCTGATTCCACTGTGGTTCCATGTTGCCGCCTTTTCCCCCCGACCCTCTCGCCCCAAGAAAGAAAGCGGGCTTGCGGGAACCTCAGCAAGCGAACCGTTTTGAACGAGCGTACCCCGAAGATGCGCTTCAAGCGGGTCTAGGGGGAGCTTCAGGGTCTCGCGAGGCGCCTCCAATTGCGAGAACAGTTTTGCGATCGCACGAGATCCTTGGGTGCCCCTCCCATGCGGGAGAAAGCCAAGGGCCCCTTACCAAATCAAGTGGGTCTCCTCGGAGCCTGCTCTGATTATACACTACTCTGCAAAAGTCTTAGGACACCACCAGCTTTGTTTTAGCAACATGTAAATCACCACCCTTATTTATTTATCGCTCTCTATATTAAGATACAAACAGAAAATACAGGAAATGTGTACTGGTGTGCCCCAGTATCCACTGATTTAGTATCCACAGTTTTAGTTATCCACAGATATCATGGATACTGGAACTCCTATTAAAAAGATAGGGGAACATTAAACAAATCTCTTTTTTTTACCTTGTTGCAGCAAAACCGCTGATGTTCCCCTATCATTAAAAAGGTGTCCCCAGTATCCACGGTTTCAGGTATCCACGGTGGGTCCGGAATGGAACTGCTGTGGATACTGGGCCATGCCTGTACACAAACATTCGAACAAACCCAATTTTCAAAACAAAATGGCTTTTTCAGGCAAAAGTCTGTCTTCAGTGGGTGGCCTAAGATTTTTGCACAGTACTGTAGGTCACAACAACCAGGAGCAAGCCTACTGTGGATTACATACTTCCCAGACTTTTGAATCACTCAACGCAGAATTCTGGAAATCGGAACTGACCAGCCAATCCAGCTAATCTCACCCATTTGAAATGCGACTGGTTCTGGTGATAGAGTGTTGTTGCGTTGCAATGCAATTGTATCACACAAGCAGCATGCTTCAAAGAGGCAGTGGTGGGCTTGTGCAATCAATTAACTAATAGTCGATCAGTTGATTAATTTCTTCAGAATTTGTATCACTGAAGAGAGCCCATCTATTCCTGGCACTCTGGACACAGTCTAAGCATGCTCATTCCTCCCCTCCATGCAGTCACTGGTTCCCCTTAAAAATGAGATGTCACCAGTTTCTCAACCACCACCACCACCCTCTTTGAAGAACTTATTTGGGCGCACTTGCTAAATAGAGAACTCCTCCTGCACGGGACTGGAAGTCGTCTTGTCCAGCACCTTGGAGAGCTCCCGCCCAGCTTGGAGTTGGATCCACATCTTAACCCTACCGTTATGGATCACCCCTTCTATTGTCTGATGCTGTCGGACCTACACAAAGCCCCTTCCCAGTCCCTGCAGCCCCATCGACAAGCCGTGTTCGAGGAGTCACTGTCCAAAGCTTCTCCTGCGGGAACGTATAAGGGCGGGCAACACTCATGCAGGTACCTTTAAGACTCTGGAAATCTCGCTCCAGCTTCTTCCTGAGTTCCATCTGCTCCAAGAGAAGTTTTTGCAACTCATCTGTTAGCAAAGAAAACAAAAGGTTGGAATGAACGCACTAAGGAAGGTGGTGGGGGAAATAAAACCAAAACACGAGACGTTTCCCCCAGAATAAAGAAGGCTGTCTTTCATAAACCCAACCTGGTTTCTAAACCAAGTACCAATCACGTACTGGCTGGTCAGGGCGTGTCAAGTTTGTCCAAACTCATTCAAATAACTGCATTTTTAAAAATTATTCTTCTTCTCCTGTTTTAAAATCCCGGAGCATCTGTGGGATCCTATATTTAATATTTAAATCAGGGTTGACCCTGTCTAAACAATATGCTCTTCTCCTGGTTAGGCTGGTTAACCTGGGATGTTTTAAATTGCTGAACTGAGTCACTGTACATGATTCCCTTACTTGTTATTCGCCTTGGGAATCCATCTCCATTCATTGTGATTTTTGATAAGGTAGCAATTGTATTGTTTAGACCTGGTCTTTTGTTTCACTTTCTTCAATGATTTATGGTCCAGTCCTATCCAACTTTCCAGCACCAGGGTAGTCTCACAATGCCTCCTCAAGGTAGGGGAACAAATGCAGGATGCAGTTGGCACAGCTACATCAGTGCTGGAAAATTGGATAGGATTGGGCTCTCACTCCTGGGTAAGTATGCCTAGGATTGCTCAAAGGAAAGAGAATTCATGCCAAAAGGATATTGAACAACACTGAGTTCTGGTCCCAATATGTTTTCTAGATCTGCCTCACGATGGCAGCTTCTGTGCAAGAAATACCAGGCTCTATATTTGCGAAGGATAAAAGGGCCGAATTGCTTTAAGGACCATCACAAACTATTTCCATAAGATCTACCCTGCCAAAATCCACCCACATTAGAAGTACCATAGATAGAGAGCTAATCATCTAGAAATTAATCGAGATAGGCACTAGATCTAGAGAGGCAGAGATGTTATTACGCTCCTGTAAACATGCATAGAGAGAGGAAGGAGGTCAGACCCACCTCCCTGACTGGAAATGGGAATGAAAATGAGGGTGGGGGAATAGTTGATTGGGTGATTTAAGTGTGATGGGTGCATATTTCTGTTAAAAATGCATAAAAACACAAAACACCACCTTTTTGGTGTGAAAATATTAGAATAAAAGCACCACACTGCATTTTGGTTTTTAATATATTTTCCCAAAATTAGATTACTTTTCCAATTAGAAACAATACTGTGGCTGCATCTACTGACACTATATCACCTACCTAGTGTGCTTTAAAGGCATTTAAAAGCACTAAAATTGAGAACATAGAATGAGAAAGAATAAAAACACCTAACCACCACTTTCTGCCTTTCAAATCAGGAAATCTGTAAAAAAACAAAAGCACCATTTTCAAACGGTGATGGGTATCTCTAGCCAAATAGCTGGAATGAGTAGACAAGGACAAGATGAGCAGATGGGGGAGAAGAAAGGTGCTGAGAGCATGCAACTCTCCCTCCCTTTCCTTTTTTACCTAGACTGCAACAGGCGAAGGACCCCACACCTAATCTAACTCCCCATTTGTGCCGCTTTGGGCACCAGTCCTGGCTCAAACAGGACCACCACACCCACAAAGACCGAGTCCTCCTTGTCGTCTGACTGACAGATCCTGGTTCAAAAGGATTATTTCGATCAGGCTGTCTTGATTCCGAGTCAGGATTCCTTGGTCCATCCAGACCCAGCGTTGCCCACTCTGACGGGCACAGTGATGGCGAACCTATGACACGCATGTCAAAGGTGACATGCCACAGCATTTTGGGTGACACACCAGTGTTCACCAACCCCGGAAGATAACTGGGTTTGTTTTACTCATTTTTCATTTTTGTAATTATTTGATGTGTCTTTATATAATATATAGCACCACATATGATTGGACTGCAGTTTTCTTAAATGACTATATAAAGAATTGTTTTTCTTTTCTTTTTGGGTGGCGGTGGTAGTGACATACCACCAGTCAAGTTAGGCACTTTCTGAATTTTTGACACACCGAGCCCAAAAGGTTCACCATCGCTGGGGCAGAGGCTGCCCAGGGCATCAGGAGCTGTCACCTGGTCCTTTTTCCAAGCACCTCCACCAGGGATCAAACCCAAAACCTTCTGCATGCAAAGCCGCCGCCCCTTGCACACCCCCAGTCACATTTCCTCTCCCCTCACCTCTTGCCAGGTTTCCAATGTCTTTCTCCCCCAGTTGAGTCCCGGCCACGTCGATGCTGATCACCTCCTCACCTGAAAGAAGGGAGGCAGAGGGTCAAACTCCGGATTTTGCTGAAATGGGGGAAGCAGGTCGACAGCTGGGTGTGTGTGGACAGCCCAGGAGAGTTGGGGCTGGAGCAGAGGCCACAAGCAGGAACTTCCAGCACCACCCAGTTCCATTGGCCGACCTATGTGGACCAGATGCAACCGCCCAGTCAGAAGCAGGCAGTTGGGGCACACCAAGAGAGAGGGTGGGATTCACCCCCTCCCAAGCAACTACACCCACAGGGCATATTCCAAGTATCTCAGCCTCTCTCCACATTTGCCCGGCTAATCAATAAAAGGGCTGGCCCACACAGACTAGTTCACCACTCTGAGGCTAATCCAAAGATGACGTACAAGTGTGAAGGGGCTGCCATGCCACAAACAGAACTTGTGGTACAAGCAGGCGCAATGCTTGACAAGGCAGCCAGTTCCCCGGTGTTCACTCTCCAGGTGCGGAGCAAAGGAGTGAGGCACGTGTGGAGACCTTAGATTCATCACGTTGCCTCTTTTGACATCTGTTGGACTACCACCATCTCCCCTCTGTGCTGGGGCAGTTGAGATACAGGATACTGAGCTGTCCAGACTTCCTTCTTTCTATCCACCACCAGTAGTATAGGAGTATAGGAAGCTGAAGCTCCAATACTTTGGCCACCTCATGAGAAGAGAGGACTCTTTAGAAAAGACCCTCATGCTGGGAAAGATGGAAGGCAAAAGGAGAAGGGGGCGGCAGAGGATGAGATGGTTAGATAGTGTCACCGAAGCAATGAACATGAAATTGGGTGAACTCCGGAAGCTAGTGGAGAATAGGGAGGCCCGGCGTGCTGCCGTCCAGGGGGTCGCAAAGAGTCGCGAAGAGTCGGACATGACTTAGCAACTGAACAACAACAACAACAATAGGATGGTAGGCAGTGTGCACCAGCAGGTAAGAGACCTGGGATTCTGCAGGGCTTCGCTGTAGTTTGGGGGAAAGTCAACCTTCCTTCTTCATCTATAAAATGGGAACAACAGCGACCTCCCTCTCAAACAGTAATAAGTAGAGGTATTTGTGAGTAAGACAGGATTACTGTCAAAGAGCCCAATCCTATGCATGTCTACTCAACTCAGATGTAAATCCCATTATAGTCAATGGAGCGTACTCCCAGATAACAATGGATAGGATTGCAGCCCAAGTTTTACTGAACACAATGAGCTTACTTCTGAGTAAAATAAATAACACAATTTTTCAAACATTCGAGTCATTTATAACTTTGAAAAACAAATGGCTGCAAACTGATTTAAGATCTCAACTTAACTCCTCTAGTAGTTCAAGTTACGCTCAAAATGTAGAGGAAGCCCTTGCCCTCCAATAAGCAGAATGAGGACATGGGTTTCAGTCCAAAATATACAGCATCAGAAATAAGAATATTATAGGCAATCTTGTATCAATGGCAATGGGTTTTTTTCCCAATTAAATGAATTAATACAGATCTGCAATCAAATTATCTCTCTTGTGTTTGAGAAATTATGAACGGGTAGTTCTATGGAAGTTGGTTTCTAGGCTTGTTTACTCAGAAGTAAGTTCCACTTACTCCAAAGGCGCTTTCAGTTAAACTTGCAAAACCCTACAGCAGAGTCGCTTGACTTCGGCGTAAAGACATTGAGGATCTGGTTTATTGTCACAAATGTGTTTAGGGCTCAGGTGCCAGAGAGGTTGCGGCAGAAGAGAAGACTGGAAATAGCCCGATAAGAGGATAAAGGAATTATCCTTCTGCATTAACTACAGATCGAATTTAAGGAGCTAGATTCGGTTGGCAACCGAAGCATCTCGCCCTTGAATAATGAAACGGCTCTTTCCACAGTCACATCCCGCTGTTCTTTGGTGCGTACAATTTATCACCGAAATTACACAACAGCGTGGAAAGAAAGAAGCCCAGTTGAAAGGAGGTCTTGATTTGTAACAGACCTTCTTCCCCCCTTCCGAAACTTTAAATATTTATTTACTCCACTGCAGGAGAGCAGGCTGTGACAGTGGTCTTCAATTGCTCAGGAGTTGACTCTTAACAAAAAATAAGGGGGTTATTTAACTATACGGGCCACATATACCATACTCCAGAAGATTCGCTACGTGCCTTTTGGAGTGAAACATACAGCCCGTCAAGCTGGAAACAAGGCAGCGACCGCACTTTATGTAGGCACATTTACTCCACTCCGCCCTGAACACGAACTATTTGTGAAGTGGAGGGCAACGCGATTTCCTTGAGCCCCAAATAAGGATGCCTTGCTCCGAAACACGTGGGGAAAATCCCGAAGTTTAACGAGCCACAATTTCAACAAATGGAAAGGCGTGGCAGATATTCAGCAAGCTACTGAATTAGAACATTACAAAGACTGGAGAAGACTGATTTTCCCCAGCCCCTCCCCATATTCTGGTCCTTAAGTTTGGGGGGTGAGGGGCTCTAACACCAGATGTCTTTCTGTGCATATTTTCCTAGCAACTGTCATAAAACACCATCCCACACAAACACACATCTTAAATTGACCAAGGATCTCTTGTTATTTCAATGGGGCGGGGAAGAGCACAGATCCACGGATGGAATTCCAGCAGAGAAAAGCCAGATCCATCCACGAGGGAGCCTTTGGTGGGTGGGCGCCTTTCCGCAGCCACTTTCCCCGCGCGCAGGCAAAGCAGCCCCGCGCAACTTGCGCACCTCCCCTTCATTGCGCTCTTTCCGGCGCAGCAGGGCACGTTCCTAGGCTTGGCTGCAGGCCCGGACTTGCCCCCCCCCCCAAAGCTGCCCATCGCTTTACCTCGGTCGGGGTGAGCTGGGCTGGACTGAGGGCCGGTCCTTTGGTCCTGATAGGATTTCTTGCTCTCCAAATCCTCAGCTGTCGAGTGATTGTCTTCTTTATCTTGTTCTTAGAGTGAATAAACCGATTTTCAACCACAAGCAACGAAAGTATGAGCCTGATATATCCTTAATTACATAATTAAGGACAAAGTCCTCATTAAAGCCTGCTTAGGGAACAGCCTAATCGCCTTGTGGAGGAAAGTAGCTTGCTGCTTCTGGGGGAGGTTTTCCTCCAGCCCCACCGCCCCCCCCCCTTTCTCCAAGCGGTCCCAGCTGTCCCAAGATGGGGAAAACGTCCTTAAATGGACCGGACCAACTGCCGGTCTTAAATGGGGTGGGGGACGGGGGTGGGTGGGGGAAAGCTTCTTTGTCACCCTTTGAGAGCTGAAATTGTCCCCAAGCTGGGATCCATTTTCAGATATTCTCTCAACATTCAAGTGGACGGACTGCAATCGCACCAGCTGCTTTCGTGGGTTAATTGGGGAGGGGGGCGGAAGAGAAGCGCAGCGGAAAGACAAGATTGGCACATAGGTGGTATTTGACGCGGAAACGAATGGATAAAAAAAGTTTCTGTTTCCTTCCTTTTCGAACGTAGGAGCGCCACAGCAATGTTCTTTCCTACCCCGACAGTCTTGGCAGCTGCCAGGTTATTTATGCATCCAGCAGATCACACGGGATTAGCGGAAGACAGCGAGCGCGAGGCGAAAGGGACCGTCTTGGCACCCAAGAAGGCGAGCCTTCAGGTGTTTGGGCTAAGTCGGGACCACTTTCATCGCCACTCGCGCCCGCGCCCTCCCCCCTTTCCAGCGATAATGCGAAAGACTTGATTTTTTTTATCTCCCGCTTTCTATACTTATAATCAGGGCAGCGTGGCCTGAAATAAAAGCTATGCTTTAACCCCCAAAGCCCCCCCCCCCCAGAACGCGCAGGGTTTCGAGCTGTCAGTAAGCAAAGGGTTCGGGTTTACCGTTCGTCTCAGGGGTGCAGAGGTAAGTAGTTGTCGGGGGGACCAAGGGGCCGCCGGCTTTGAGAGCTTGAGAAGGGTCCTCCCGTTCTTGGGGGTATACCTGCAACAGAAACAGCGAGATGGGGGTTTGCGAACGGAAGGCGGCGCCCACACGGTTCCCTCACTGCGTTTCCATGATAACCCCAAGGAAAGGCAACCCTCTTCCAAACCTCTCTGCGTCCATTTTCTACCAATGGTGCGTTAGAGCAACATTGGTAGAAATGCAATCTCCAGCGCATCATTCAGACAGAAACCTCTTGTCTTTGGGCGTAGAAAAATACTTGAATTGTCCCTTTGAGGCAAGCCCACTGGCCACTTGGCCAACGCAGAAAAGGCGCCTCAGCTGCCGCCTTCTTAATTAGAGATATAATTATAGGTGCTTCAGAGAAAATTAGTTCTTCAAAGAGCTTTTCAAAGCAGCGATCACCCCCCCTTTCAAACCCCACCGCCTCCTTTTTTCTACTCCAGTGTGAACGTATGTTCATCTTAGTCAGTGTCACAGACAGTCGCAGGGGCGAGAGGGGGTGTGGTGTGTGTGTGGGGGGGGGTTGCTCAGTCTTTCGAGCAAATCGGGTTTCTCGTCCTTCCCAAGGGCAGCGTCAAACCACTGCGCACGTGGCGGAAGGGTCCCGGTCGGAAGAACCGAACTAGGTCGACGCGGATGTAAAGGGGGGGCGGTCGTTTGAAGGGGCCTGTCCTGATGGAGGTCACGGTGGGTGGGGAAGGGTTAGAGGTCTGCCAGCCTGGAAAAGAGAGGCCCGCTTCCAGATATTGGAAGAAGCCTTCTCAGTTTTGGATAAAAACACCCCACGACACCCCGACAGGCCAGCGTAGTCCAGGGGTCTTCTTTTCACTAGATTGGCTTAGTTAGATTTTTGCTTCCACCCACCGCCACTGTCTATTCTCATGCTTGGCATTCGAGGTTGTTGTTTTTTTGGGGGGGGGAGGCGTACCCTGCCCTGCTCCTGCCTTATGCTGGTGGCCTCTGATCCATTCAGCGGAGCCTTCCTGAATGTCTGGTTGCCCAGTTGTGGGCCTTTACAGACAGGTTCATACGACTCTTTTTGCAGGGAAGAGGTTATGGGCAGCCCGCAGGGGCTCCAGGAGGGAAAGGACGCCCCCTTCTCAAAGTTGGGGCACTTCCTGTGAAAAGCCAAGTGCTGGATCCGACCCAAACCCACATGGGCGCATATTCCAGTTTTGTCGCCGCCCCACAACCGAGGAAAACACCGTGACAGCTGCCTATGCACTGCGGAGGGTGTGGGGAGGAGGATGCGTCCCTTGGGAGTTATCATGTTACTACTGAGACCCCCCTCGCTTGCTAAAGCATCTGCCACGCGGATTCCAGCACATGGCACCATTCATGTGTGCTGTAAAAACCAGCCCCCTCCGCCCCCTCCTCGTGTTCCGCACATCCAGGTTGGCTTTTGTGGAGCCGGGATCTGTCCGTGGTGCTGAATTAGACTGACTCTCTCTCTCTCTCTCTCTCTCTCCCCCCCCCCCCACAAGAAGCACGAAGATGCAGAGAACTAGTTTTGCAGGGGAAATGTGCCTGCGTGGTCAGTCGGGCCTCTGGCATTTGGGGCGTCCACTCCTGGGGGTTGGCAGATTTTAAAATTTATGGCTTCTGGCTACAATCGGGATCACTCGACAACAAATTCGCAGTCCTGTCTCTAGAGAGCCATGAAAGATCACGCGGCTCAGAACGAAGCTGTCTTGTGGAATCTGCTTTTTAAAAACCAGAATCCTCCAGGTTGGTCCTCACCAAATTCACGAAGCCAGAAAAATCTCGTGGACAATCCACCTGCCTTTTAAAACAAAAATAAACTAAATGCAAATGAACGAACGAACCCGATTACTTAAGGAAACAACAGCGCAAGCATGCACGGGTTTACTCAGAAATAAGCCCCATTGTGTTCAATGGGGCGTACTCCCAGGTAAGCGCCTATAGGATCGCAGCCCTAGTCTAACAAGAATCCCAGGAACCGGCAGACACTCGTTGGTCCCCCGGAGCTTGACTCAGTTGTCCACACCAGTAGCCTTTAGGGCCCAATCCTATCCAATTTTCTGGTGCTGATGCAGCTGCGCTGCAACCCCGTGGTAAGCAAACAAATGTTCCCTGATCTTGAGGAGGCCTCCTTGACTCCCCCCCCCCCACCGCCACAGAATGCAGCACCCCCCCCCCACTGGGACAGCTACATCAGCGCTGGACAATTGGATAGGATTTGGCCCTCAGCCTTCTGCCGCCCTCTCCACAATGGCTGGCGCCTGAAACATCCCCGACAGGGGGCTGCCCAGCTGTCCAAGGTCCAATATGTTGGAAGTGTATCCCACAATGACCGTAGAATCAGGCGACTGCCCGCCCCCACATTGCCTCCCTGCAGTGTAGGCCGCTTGTTTCCAGCCCTGCCCCGCTCCACAGCTTCCGCAATTCCTTCTGCTCCCCCCCCCGCCCCTTTCTCCTCAATCCTCTTTTGGTTGAACTAACCCCGTCCTCCTCCTGTGCCCCCTTCCTCTTGCAGAGCGATCCTACACACGTTTACTCAGGCTCCTCTGCGTTTAGTGGGGCTTTCGCCCAGGTAAGAGTGCCTAGGATCGCAGCCAAGATAGCTGGGAGGGCTGCAGGGGTCAGGTCGGACGAGGCCTGGGGGGGGGCGCGGAAGACGCCCTACGCCGCCCCCTTCGTTTCTGCCCTTCGATTCCCCCGCCTTTCCCCGCACCTCGTAGCCGCCCCTGCTAGTGCTCCTCTCCGAAGGGCTCCCCGCCAGTTCCGAGGCCTTCTCCGCAGCTTTCTCCGGGGGCGCCTGGACGCCGGCAGGCCCGGCAAGCGCCTCCTCGCTCCCGGGCAAGAGCAGCGGCTGCGGAGGGGACGCCTCCTCGGCCTCGTCCACGGGCACCTCCTCGTCCTCGTCCTCGTCCTCCGGGAAGCGGTTGGACTCCACGTCGACCTCGGGCTCGTCCACCGTGTCGTTGCCGGGCGAGAGGGAGCGGTAGCTGGAGCTGCCCTCGCTGAGGAAGTCGGGGGAGAGGTAGCCCGTGCAGCCGCGCGGCGCCCCGTAGGCCTCCCTGGTCCCGTAGAGCTTGGCGATGCTCTCCGCGTCTTTCACCACGGGGCGGAAGGCGGAGAGGTAGCTGCCTTTCCTGGGCAAGGGCAGCGGGGCCAGCAGAGCCTCGTCCCCGGAGCGCTCCTCCTCCCCGGCGGCCGCGGCGGCTCTGGAGAGGGCGCTGGAGCAGCGCTCGCCGTCGGTGCCCCCGGAGCCGGAGCCTTCCTGCGGGGTCGCGCTGCCGCGCTCGCTGCCGGAGGGCTCCGACCCCTCCAGCTCCACGTGGCCGTGCCCGCGCAGTCCCAGCGGCTCGACCGCGGCGGCGGCGGCGGCGGCGGCCGCGGCTACAACCACGGCAGTAGCGGCTGCTTTGGCTTGGCTCTGGGCGGGGTAGGGCGGCACCGGGAGGCTCCCCGAGGCCGGCCAGAACATGGGGAAGGACGGGTAGACGCCGGTGTCCTTGGCGGAGGCGCCCGGCTGCTGCGGCGGCTGGGGCGGGTGCGGGTGCGGCGGCCCCCAGAACATGCCCTGCGGCAGCGCCGCCGCTTTGCCCGGCTCCCCTCCGCCGGCGCTGCCCAACGCCTCGTCCTGCTTTTTGGGGCACAGTCCGAAGGCTGCCGCTGGGAAGCCGTAAGGGGGCGGGAAGAGGGGCGGCGGCAGCTTCTGCAGCATCCCGAAGCCCTTGCTGGGCACGGGGATGACCGGGTAGCTGCGCACGGCCCCCGCCGGCGGTCCGTGCGCCCCGGCCGACAAGCTGAGGGCGCTGCGCTCCCCGGGCTGCTCCTCGGCGCCGCTGCAGCGCAGGCTCTTGTGCACGGGGGCCAGGTCGGCGGAGGAGGGCGGCGGCGCGTGGAGGGCGGCCTTGGCGGCGCTGGAGGCGCTGCCGCCGCCCCCCTGCAAGGAGAAGGTCCGCTTGCGCGTGCCGCCGTTGAACATGGCCTTGACGTCCTCCCAGGCGTGGCTGAGGTCGTCGGCGGCGCCCTTGTCGCTCAGCTTGAGGTGGCGGCGCCAGGAGTTGAAGTTGGCCGCGTCGGGCTGCGTGTACTTGGCCTCCGGGGTGCGGTGCGAGTGGAAGATGAACTTATTGGGCGAGAAGTACATGCTGCAGTAGCTGCACTTGATGCACTTGGCGCGCGAGCTGTTGTAGCGCGCCGGGATGAAGCTGCCCCGCGAGCCCCAGGCGCACTCGTGCACCACGTCGAAGGCGAAGTTCTCGGGCAGTTTGGGCGGCTTGTGCTCGCCCAGGAAGGACTTGCAAAGGCGCTCGGCTTCGCGCTTGGTG
This sequence comes from Lerista edwardsae, assembly GCA_029204185.1. Lineage (NCBI taxonomy): Eukaryota > Metazoa > Chordata > Lepidosauria > Squamata > Scincidae > Lerista > Lerista edwardsae. Next base: position 6,063,885 of record JAJKFI010000026.1, read on the forward strand.
ATCATGCCGCAGCGCCGCGACGAGATGGGCATGGCCCCCGCGCGCCGCAGGATCTCCAGCTGCACCGGGGTGCACTGCACGCAGGTGATCCCCAGCGCGACCCGCCGGTTGTGGATCTCATTGTAGCTGTAGTTCTTGAGCAGCGTGTTGGAGATCTGCGCCAGGCACAGGCGCTCCTGCCCGTCGATGACCAGCGAGACGATGGGCACGCCGTACAAGGAGGTCTCCCCGACCTGGTTGGGCTTCAGGGGGCTGGAACCCGAGTAAGGCTGCAGCTCCTGCTTGGAGTGGGGCGAGGAGGAGGAGGAGGAGCCAGACTCTCTCCCAGTCCCCAGCTGACTGGCGGCGGCCAGCGACTCCATCTACCCCCCCCGGACGGCCAGGCTCCTGTGAAGGGGGAAAAAGGAGGAAAGTAGCTGAGAGAGGCGAGGAGGCAGGCTGGCACTGCGAGCGAAACGTTAGTTGCCGTCAATTAACACAACCCAGCCACGGGGGCCAGTGGAACAGTCCCGACCGGGAAAGAGGCAGCCGAGGGGAGGGGAGCAGAGGGGTGGGGCGACCCCAGCGGTCCATTTGGCAGCCCCTCGGTCTACGCGTGGAGAGTCTGGGCGCCGCGGCGACGGCGGCGACCCCAGCCCCATCTCGCTATCGTAAGAGCGGGGCAGGCGCAATTATCCTCCCGGAGGATGAAGGTGACTCCCGCCGTTCTCGGCGCAGGGAGAGGGCGGAGAGGTCGGTCCCCGGCAACTCACTTTAAGGGCTGGGCCCCATCCTGCAACACGGTGCTGGGAAAGCCACCAAATTCGGGCCGCGAGCAGCGCGGGCGGGGGACGCTGTCAGGAACGCCACGCGGCCACGGGCATAGCGCGGCTGGAAACACGACCTTCGGCTGGTTTTGACACGCGGTTTGCAAAACGGGAAAAAGAAAGAGCTCGAGCGGGAGAACCGCGCGCCGGAGGCAACCCCTTCCGCCCGCTTCCTTCGGCTCCGAGCATTGTCGAAAGGAAAGGTCGCATCCAGCCCCGAACGTTTTTCCCCACCACGTCACTCACTCACTCACTCACTCACTCACTCACTCGCTTGCTTTTTAAAAAGTGTCTTAAATATATAGATAGATTTAATCTCCTGTGAAGATTGCGAAGATCGTCAGTTTTTATAAACCACAATGGGGGGTGGCGGCGGCAATTGTTCCAAGAGAAGGTGGGGGGAGGAGGAGGAGGAGGAGGAGGAGGAGGCGAGCGCTTTAATTAGAGCATCCAGCAATTGTATTTACACGTTAGAGGAGCGATCCAGCGAATCTGCAGCCAAACTGAGGCTCCCGCACTTAGCTGACCGCGATGGGGCTTACTGGAAAGCCGCGTTTAAATAAACTCTTCGCTTTCCTAAGCCGGTATCCCGCCTCCACACGGTGCCAGATGCGTTTAATCCGAAACTGAGGGTCCTTCTTGCTCAGGAGGACTTCCCACTCCTAACCCGAAACAGGACCAAAAATTAAGAAAGGATCGAAGCTTCCAAATGGCAGGGAAAGGGGGGGGGCGAGCGGGAAGAGTGGCGATAAAACTCGCCCAAGTTGGTTCCCTTCCGACCCCCGCTTTGGGACGCCCTAATTTTGAGGTCGGGTGGGTGGCATCCACTTGAAGTAGTTGAGCGCCCGTGGAAAGTCCCCCCCTGCAAACACACACACACACACACACACACACACACACACACACACACACACA
>JAJKFI010000026.1:6078944-6127334 GCA_029204185.1 Lerista edwardsae
CTCTCTCTCTCTCTCTCTCTCTCTCTCTCTCTCTCTCTCTCTCTCTCGCTCTTTCGCCTGCTTTTCAGCCTGGAGTTGGCGGTGGCTGCGTGGCTGAGCGTGCTCCCCCCGCCGCTGAAAAGCCCCAGACACTCATTTTCCATTAAAAATCTCTTGGGCTGACCAGCCACTTATAAACCTTGAACTTTCTCTCCCGGATTCCAGCTCAGAGCAGCTGCGCCAGTGAAAAAGCCCGGGCGCGAGAGGCCCAGGTTTGCTCTCCAATAGCAGGGAAGGCTCAATCCATAAATCCTGTCTTTAGCCTGCACTTGTAGTTTATGGCGCTGCCCTTTCCTGAAGGTAAAGTCCCCACAGCCGGTACAAATCTTCAGCAATTGTTCAACCAAGACCCCACTCCTATAAACACCACACCAGGAACCCCTCTTGGTCAGCGCTGCAGCGAAGGAAGACGAAGGGTGGTGGAGGAGGCCTCTCTTTCAGCAGGTCGACAGCATGTCCAGGTGTGGATTTCTGAAAGGCACCTCCAGAAGAACCGAAGGTCCACTTAGCCCGGCAGCTTTTGTGTCTCACTGAGGAGCTGATAGGAGGCTCTAAGCCCATTGACAGTGGAGCTGCCTGCCCCAGTAGACCACCAAGGTCTTTCTAGGCCTGCCACAGTAGACCACCAAGTCCACGGCCTAGAGTCCTTCCCTGCTGCTGTGCAGCTGGTACTGGCATTTTGGGGCTTACTGCCTCGGGACATGAGAGTTCCCCTCAAGCCCTTGTGGCCAGCAGCTGATGATGGAGCCGAGCCCGCTTGCACAGTTTAGAACCAGATTTATCTTTAACATTAAGTTGTCACCTCTATATGCAAAGCGGCATGAGGTTAGTTCCACATTGCAGGTGAGGAGACAAATTCTCCTCCCCGATTGAGATGGTTGCCAGTCCAACGGTGTACCTAGAGGGGGTCTTGGAGACAAATTCCCCCGGGTTCCAAGCAGGGAGGGGTGGCAAATTTTTAACCAGGGATTGTGAGATTCACTAGCTGCAGCCAGGTGAAAAGGAGGGATTCAGTGGATTAAGCCATAGACCTGCTGCATCGCACAAGTCACAGTGGCCAGAGTGATGTTCTGGAGGTGAACATCATGCAGATCTACAGTGGAGTTTACAGAGCAGGGGTTCGTTTGAACAGCCTAACTCAGGGCACAATCCTATACTGTGCTGGATTAGCAAGGCTGGCCAGCCTGTGCCAAATCCAGCACAGTAGAGGCAAGGCTGGAGCCTCCCAAGGGCAAGGGCATGTTCATGCCCTTACTGTTCGGAAAGGCTCCAGCCTCCCCTATGGGCTCCTCAGATCTGCGCAGAGCTGAGGGGGCCACGCGGCCTCCCACATGGGTATAGGATTTGGCCTTATAGCCGAATCCTTGACCCGCCCACATCCCGCCCCCAACCCCCGCCAATCCTGTGTCCAGACGGATTCAGCCAACGTAACAGAGCCAGCAGTGCCGGTCCCGTTGCCTTAGTGCTGATGCGGGAGTACCAATCGGCACTCCCGCGTTGGCGCTAAGTGCACAGTGTCAATCCAACCCTGTTGCATCAATGCCGCACAGTTTCTAGGACTGCGCTGTTAGAGGGGGCAAAGCCTTGTTACTGTTTTTACTTAAACAATAGGAAACTCTTCCCAAACTACAGCAAATCACCCAACCATTTACCAGTAGATTCCGGTCTGCCTCCTGTTTACACATGGTTGAAATAACTGGGGTGGGTCTTCTGGGGAAGGAGGATAAATTAAAGTTTTATCTCTCCCTTTTGAAACAGAGGGATAGGATCTATTAGCGCCAACTTTGTCTGCCAGCTCTGAACATTCTATCACTGCCCCTTCCACATCCATTTAGGAAAGGCTGCCAGTGCGTTTGCTGTTTGGAGAGGTGAGAAGGGATTCTCTCCCCACCCCCACCCCCACCCCTCCAGCACAGACTGAGAGGCCACCTTGTCACGCTGGAAGAATCAAGGAGATAAGAAAACTCTCTGTGAATTGTTCAGCATTTATCCTGAAATTAGCACCTTTGATATCTTCCAAACCTTGCAGTAAAAATAGGGAGCCCGAAGTCTCTGTCTCACTCCACATGGAGATTGTGCTTTTTATTGTGCTGTTATCTTGCTTTTTTCTGTGCACACACACAGGGCTTTTTCATCTCTTCCTTCCCAGCCTGAACATCAAAGAGGATCTGATAGAGTTCTTGTTTTACTGTGCACTCAACTTCAAGCCCCAACCCAGGAGACAGGGCTGAGTAGCTGGGGACATGGGGAGGTTTTGGCCAGGCCTTTGTTTGTTGAGGAAGGGGCTCAAGAACACTTGGGCTTTGTCTAGCTTCCAATATACCTGTTACAAATTAGGACTAAAACAGATATTTTGGGGGAGTGTATTAAGAGACCTGCTTCCAAAAGGAAGCACCTCTATTTTCACCAATGCTGTGGTGGAGACCCTGCAGGGGGAAGTGTTAACCCTCCCTTCCTACACAGCATTCCTAATCAGAACTCCCCCCCCCAACACACACACTATTGACTTTGGGGAAACACACAGTTCTGGTGGGAAACCTCTCTCCCCACCTGTTCCTCTCAAGTTGCCCTTATTATTGCTGGCTGGGGTGCCACGGTTTGAAAGCTGCCTATTAGTAGCACCTATGCCTGGCCTTGCACACACCACAGACATGACTAGTGTTTGCTCCCCATCTGTGGAATTCTGCTCCTGAAAACCCCAAACTGAAATACCAAATACATGCCTGAAGAGTTTCCGTATTTGGTAAAGATACTCAAGTTGTTCTGTGGTTAAGAATGAACAAAGGGTTCTTTAGTGACCGGCTTTTTAAAGAGGACACAATAAATAAACCGGTGTCACCATCACACTTGCAGGCAACAGCCTAAGTGTACGTGACATATAAGGATTTCATCCGTCAGCATAACCGTCAGCAAGTTCGTGGCAAAGGTAAGGCTTCGTTTGCACTGGGGAAGTCCTGATCCATAGTTCAGTCTCTGGGGTGCAAACCTATCCATGCTGATCTGTCCCACTAAACTCCATGGGACCTACTTCTGAGTAGACAAGCATAGGATTGCACTGTTATGGGGCACTAGCTCTCATTTAAGTATCTGGTTGCTTTTAGGGAGAACCACTATAGGGATAATGACTGTAATTTGCTGATTATGAGAGCCAGAAATATCTGAGTAAGTCAGTCTTTCGAGCAATAGTGGTAGTTAATGTAATGTGTAAACTTACCCCAAGGAAGTGCATTGTTGCCCCAGCTAGAGGAGTCTGGGGATTTGGAGGGTGTGCAGCCGCAATCTGAGCTCTTCCATGAATCGTTTTCGTTGCCAATAAATCCACACACCAAGAAAGCTTTTTCAAGCTGCTGTTGAGAAAACAAAGAGTGACGCTTTGCCCTTGGCAAACTGACAGCAGGGTGCTTGGAAAAAGAATGGAAGAAACAGATTTTTTTTCTTGGCACCCAGTTCTTGAAAACAAGGCAGCCAATTGAAAGCGTTTTTGGAGGCTTTAGGGAAGAGTTGTTTTTGAAAATACAGAGTTTCTGTCTTGGGAGCAGAGTTTCCCCCAAAACTTTGGAATGGATTGAATGTGGGACAGAAATCCTCAGGGACAAAATCCCCCACACACGAGGTGGGCAATTCTGTTATGAAAAGGAAGGCGTATTGGGATGCATTTAAGCCCACCCTAATACGAGTAAAGCATAGCCAAAGGGTGGATTTTAAAATACCTGTAATCCATTACAGTGAATTCAAGTACAGAACCGGAACTGGTAGGTACTGGTATTAAGGTAACCTTAATACCAGTACTAATACTGGTATTGAGGAACCATGCATAGATGCTTCCTTTCATGCTTGCCTACTCTCAGGGTCAAACTAGACGTTCAATCAGGGCCCATCTGTAGTAGCCCATTTCACTTGCGAGGAGGAGGAATGTTAAAGCTATACTTACAATGTGCAGAGAGCATTTGCAGGTGAGTTAGAGAGGGGCTTCTCTCGGGTCAAACCTCTAGAAGAGTTAACAGAGGCAGTTAGTCTGGGGTGCATGACTGCCTTCCCTTTCTGCCAATGTAGGGTTCTCAGAATGGTCCAGGAACACACAGAACAGCTCCAGTGTCAAAGCTAAGATGGACCATTCTCAGCATCTGCCTGGAGGCCACCCAGACCCCCAAGCAAGGTGCTTCAAGTTCTTTGGGGGAAGAGAAACAAAGGAGCCATTATGTAGAGTATTTCTGGGCTGCTTTACAATAAAGCATACCAAGAGGGCCAAGAAAGCAGCTCCCAGCCCCAATCGAAAGCAAAAGACACAAGAGAGCTGGACATTCCTTCTGCTTCATGGAAGGGAACCATCACTTTGAAATGTGCCTCCGTGCCCCGTTGGTAAGAATTTATCTCCATCATTTAATTCCGTTCATTGTCACCTCTGCAGAACATCCTGTTGGTGGCCATATATGATGTGGCCCAACTTCAGAGAGGGAAAAATGCTGAGAGCCAGTTCATAAACCAAGCACATCTCAGGAACGGGGATGAGCCCAGTGGTGGGATTCAGGGGGTTCGCCCAGGTTCTATAGAGCCGGTTGTTAAATGGCCGGGCCCCGCTCACTCGCTTACCTTGGCTGGCTTCGGGGTTTTTTTTTTTTGGCTCCGGCTATGACATCAGAGAACCGGTTGTTAATTTATTTGAATCCCACCACTGGATGAGCCACTTGGTTGGCGCCTATGCATACAGTCGCGGATCCAGGGGGGGTGCAGGGATGGCAAGCCGCATGGGCGCCATTGTGTGGAGTCCGTGCGCCATTGAGCGGAGTCCAGGCGCTTTTTGGCCCTCCCGTGCGCCTGGAATGCTCCGAAATGGAGCTCTTCCGGGTGCAGGGAGGTGTGGCGGGGAGACACATGGGGGTGGGGCCATGTGCTGGGGGCGCGGTTTCGTCGCCTTGCCATGGGGCGCGCTCCCGGCCTGGACCGCCTCTGTATGCATAGGATTGTTTCTACTGTGATTGTTTGTATACATTTGTATACAACTAATAGAGGGTTAATGCAAGCTAGAGAAGAAGATGAAGGGTAAATAGCTAATTAATTATAGTGATTGTGAACTCCGACGAGTCCTTTTTAACCATGCCACCAGCTCCCTTCTAAAACGGCTAATTGATACTTTCTGTAACGGACACTCTTCATCACTTAAAACATACTCAGGCATCGATTTGCATCCTTTATCCATTTTTAATATATGGCTAATCATACAATCTTTTTGACTTGTATTCTGGGGATTGAGAACAGCTTTCCAGGCAAAAAATATTTACTTTGGGGGAGAGAGGGGAGAAAGGAAAATGGTTATTAACTTGCCCGCTAAATGTAACAGAAAGACTGTTTATTCAGGAAAAGTATACACAGAGTGTTGGAAGAGAAATAAATGAAAAAGCTGGCTCAGTCCAGTTGGCTCAAAGGAAAGAAATTTGTCTCACTTTTAGAAAAAGCACCTGCAGCTACCGGTCACATTGAGTCATTCATTGTACTGTTATCTGCCAGAGAGGTTGTGACATTGGAGCAATTAAGACAAACTTTAGTCTATAAGTTCATGCCTGCAATCTCTATCCTTCACCCGAAGATTGATGATCCCTCCAAGGAAGGAAGCAAAGTCTTTTCCAGACTACCTCTGAAGTAACGGTCAGGATTTGTAATTGTTCAGCAGAAATTTCTCACTACAAGGGGCTTGTGTTCCTTTCAATCTTTTATGATCCTTTTAGGTTTTTAGTGACTTAGCCTCTCTCTCTCTCTCTCTCTCTCTCTCTCTCTCTCTCTCTCTCTCACACACACACACACACACACACACACACACACACACACACTGCCCCAATGTAAACACTGCTGGTTGCTGCTGTCATAAAATCACATAAGTGAAAAGATTTCTGAAGAATCTACATTGAGAAACAAAGGAATGACAGGCTTGTTAAAATAAACTTTAAATACTGTACAAAAAAGATCCTGTACAGACAGCTGCGAAAACTGAAACAGAAATTTGAATTAACAAAATGGGGAATGCTGGGGGTGGGCAAGTTTATAATTCTTAACCTCTCCAGTTGCTTGCTACTTTTAAAGCTTTTGCTACTAGGATGTTGTGGAAAAGCTTCCATGTGGACTATGCTTTAGGACCTCTTCTCAAGACATGGCCTCTGTTTGAGGGTCCTTTAAAAAATCACCCACCTCCTCCTGCAGACGTCTGCATGTGACATGGGTTTTCTGGACACATATACTAAATGTGCAGCCCTGTGCGAAGTTTACAAGTTGGAGCATTTCCTGTAGGGAAATGTAGGGAATCTGCACAGGCTGTGCACAACTTCTATGTGGCCAAGAGCATGACACGTGTGGTGGATGTAGCAATTAAGACACACTTTGTAAGTTCATGCCTGCAATCTCTATCCTTCAGGGGCACCTGGCCAGCCTTGGGGAACTGGATTTGGGCCTGACCTGGCAAGGCAGTGGCTGTGTGCTTGGTTCAAACTCAGCCACAGTGACGTCACCCCCACTCAAAGAGGAAAGCGAGACGCTTCATGCGCTGGCCTCGTTTCCCAGCACTCAGTCGCTCCTGGGGCTATTTTGATTAACAACCTGCACATCCATAATGAATTCAAATTCAGGAGACACCCTGCGACCGATACTGGTTGCACTTTTTATTCTTCCAAGATAATCAGTCACATGTCCTCTGCCTACTTCATCTTGATATTAAAAAAATTCAAGCAGATAGTCTGGATTCCACGGACCAAACAACCGCTCAGTTCATACCAGGCATGCTTAAACAGCTTTTTTTTGAAACAACAAGGAAGTGTATAAAATACTCTGAAGCCAAGAAATATACAGTAAATTTAATAAAATAGATGATGATGATGGACTTAAGGCTGAAGTGCTCAGCGTGACGAATGATCTTCAGGTGGCGTTTCGGGAGTCTGCCGAAGGATCTTCCCTTGCTGTGCAGGCAGCCAAACGCCTCCATGGCGCTCTCGGGCAAGACCTCCCACCGCAGCCGCGAGGGCTTGTGCTTGTGCCAGGCTCTCTCTTGCTTGGGCACTTATTGGGCTCCTCTTCTGCTCACTGTGGCCCCTGCTGCTGCTGCTGCTGCTGCAAGCGCCTCTCCTCCAGCATCCGACACACCCACATGGAGACAACTTCCGCATTCCCATCGTTGTACTGGACGACGAAAAGGTGGCCCTACGAGAAGCAAAGACGGACGGCGTCAAGGGACTCAAGCGCACACAAACCCTTCCAGTCCTCCCCTGACCCAGGGATCCTTCGACCTGGGGGTGCCAAGGACTGGCCTGGGGGGCCTCTGCAGGTCTGGCACGTGCTCCGCCACACTGAGCTCTGGGCCCCGCAGCCGGGGAGGATGGCCCTTTCGTTGCCAAGTCAAAACATGTGAGAAAAAGCATTTGCCAAGTAAGAACACGGGGTAGCCAAGGGCGCACTGGCAAATCTTTTGGTTCAGGAGCAGAAGAGCAGAGGAGGAAGGGGCTCCCCCACGCCTGTGTACCATGAAGTGATGACTGAGAGCGCAGTCCTACCCTGGAGTGAGGCCGACACAGTTAGGCCAGCAAAGTTTGGCTGGCACAAGGGCCACCGTAAAGCACGTTTGGACCACTCCAATACTATGCAATCCTATACTATGCCAATAGAGCGCAATCCTATACTATGCCGGCCTAGTAAGGCCGACATAGAAGGGAAATATCCTAAGTCCCATTCGGAGGCGGCAGCAGCAACGTGCAGGACAAGGGGAGGTTTTCCCCTTGCACCCGGGTAAGCCCCAGTCAGCCCTATGGGCCTGCTTGGATCTGCGCCAGCAAAATAGCAGGCGCAGAGGAACGTAGACAGGAGCAGCCCGAACTGGGGCTGCCCTGGCTGGGGACGGGGTTTAGGATTTGGCACTACGGCTGTCCTGCATCACAACCACCGTCTCCGCCCACTGCGCCGCCCAGTTACACCCCTGGAACGCCCCTGGAATGCCCTTGTGGAGGCCCTGCGCCGACCGAGCAACGCCGGTGCTTGACTGGCGCACGGCCGGCACTGCTGACGGTCGTGCCAGCACCCAAGCGCTAGCGCTGCTGCGTGCGCAAGCCCAGCGCCATAGCATTGCCACAGACGCGCTTTATGGCACATCTGCGACAGCATTCGGCCGGCGCAAGAGCACAACGCCAGCACAAGGGGGGTATAGGATTGCATTGTGAGTCAGGGAGGATGGTGCACGTCTGTGTTCTGGCCTCTCTGACTCCGAGAGTGGTCCAAGCATACTTTACGGTGTCCCTTGTGCCAGCCAAATATTGCTGACCTAAGTCCAGGTTAGGATTGCACTCTCAGCCAGACTGCCTCCTGCTGAGAGTTAGCCACACCTGGATGCTTCACCTGGAAGTACACCACACTCACAAGTTATCATCGCTTATTCAACACGGGCAACAGAGAAACTGCAAGATCCGTGGACCTGTAAGCACCACCCACTCTTCCTGAGACAGCTAAGAATGTAACAGGAAACACCCATGCAGTCGGCTCAGTTCCCACTGAGGTTGTTGCAAGAAGGAAAAAGGAAGTGAGATGCCCAGAACTCTGCAGCAGGCGCTGAAGCCTCTGATCTGCAGCAGTCAGACATGCATCAGCCTTGTGATTATGCTACGAAAAACTGTGCCACTGAGCAAGTGCAGAATGCTTTTCTACCTGTGAGTAATGGGCAGCCTGATCCTGAGCTCCCCTACTGCGGACACTGTAGCCCCAGGGCTGGCGGTGGAGCGTAGGGAAGCGCTGGGTGGTGTGGGAATGTGGTGAGGGTGGTGAAGAGGTGTTTTCTGGGGGGGGGGGAAGGCAGAACTGGAGGAGGGACTGGTCTGGGAGCAGGTGGAACTGGCAGAGGCATCCTCTGCTGGATCCCATCCCCCGTTTTGGGCTTGAAAGCCCAACACAGGGCTTCTAGAGTCTGTGCCCAACCAATGATTTAGCAGGGTTGGGGCTTTAGCAGGCTGGGGCTTTACTCAGGGTCAGGGACAAATATCTCCTTCCCCTGAGGAGACTTGGATCCAGCCTGCTTGGATCCAGCACAGGATTCAGCGGTAGCCATTTGGAGCTGCAGCTCCTGAGCTGGATAGGATTGGGCCCGGAATTTGTGTATTCCATGTATAGGTTGCTCACAGCGTGGTTTCCAGGCCTGCTTAAAAGCCCCCCCCCCCCCGTACTCGATAGCCTCTTACTTTTTATCCGGTCAAGAGGCACTAACGCTCAAGTCTACTGGCTAAGTGGGGATTTGAACCTGGGTCCCCCACAGCCAAAGGAGCACTCGGCCTTCTGCCAATCCGGTCTCAGGCAAGCAACGCATGATTGAAGGGCAGCCAAGCACAAGCCGAGGCAGTTATGCTCCAGAAAATAAGGCAGCAGCCTCATCCACAGTCTGATGGAGTCTGATGCCGGCTCTCATTTCCTTTGTCCCTGACGGCCAATTGAAACAATTAAACTGGTGAGGGCTGGAGGAATGTGGCCCACAAACTCTTCAGGAGAACGTGAGCAGAGGCAGGAGATGGTGCCAGAAGTGGGAGAAATGGGTGCTGGGGGGGAGAGGCGGTGAGAGGGACGAGGATGCTGGAGCTGGAATTACATTCGCAAGATGGAGATGTAGCAATGAGGCCTCTCACTCGAGGAAAAAGCTCCTGTGTCTTGGGCTAGAGACAATTCCCCTGCCTGGCTCCCCTTACATTCTTCCTCAGAGTTTTTGTTTTTTACAGGGCGATGTCAAGCCTCCAGTCATTCAGGATGGCACGCAAAGCCAACGCTTGCTCAGGACTGGTCCAAGTTCACCACCACCTCCCTGGGTGGGGTGATGAGCCCAAGAGAGGGGCTGGTCCCGCCTCCTCTCCATTTCCCAATCAGCTGCATGCCATGAGCAGCAAAGCCCCTCCCTTCTCTTCAACACGCATGCTGGGAGCTGCTCTGAATGCCCACTAGGGAGAAAAAGCGGAGTATAAATGCGTAAATAAATAAATAAACAAACAAACAAACAAACAAACGTGTGAGTCAATACATAAATAAACCTCTATCCTGTGTACTTCCCTCTCTGCGCTGACGTAGTGATTTCTTTTTCTTCTTCTCTCCCTCCAAAAGAACCAATATTTGACAACAGGAACTGAAAACATCATCATCAACAACAAAGAGCCTATCATTTCCTGGGTAATGAACATAGATTAAGAACATGACCCAGACCACATGCTTACAATCAACAGACATGATAGAAAAGGATTACAAAAAAGGATAGCAAGGGAAGAGGAAAAGAATCACATCCAGGCACCTGTTTTCATAGGACTGTAAAACATGTGCTGGATCTAAATCACCTTTCTGATGGCCCAACAAGAATATCTGTCCATGCCCAGTGTGCCATTTTCTCCCCCCCCCCCCACAGGCTCCTTGGCGCTTAGTCTTTCAGTTCCCAAGTTTCTTGGAGTAATTACTCTTACTGGCTTCACAGAATGCCACAAGGTTAAATCCACTTAAGTGTTTGTAAAACTCTTGGAGATCCCTGGAGGAAAGGAACAAATGTCCTTATTCACAATAAAACCTACAACTACCTGCCTGGCCTTTTAAATAAGCGAAGCACAAACAAAACTGGCAAAGGAGGGTCAAGGAAGGATTGAGAGAGAAACAAATCAAGATCCCGGAGACGAAAGGAGAGCACACGCACTGGGCCAGTAAAAGCAGCCATTAAACAACGTCAGGCCGTTTTCTCCCATGAATCTCCTTTACAACGGAGAAGCTCCCTGCTGTGGGAAAAGCATCTCGCACTGGTGAAAGAGCCCCTTGCCTTGCTTAGGATGAGCCCCTGCAAGTGGGACAGCCAGGAAGTCAGCGTGGCAGACATGTGCGTGCAGAAGACACGCTTGGCTGGCAGGTGAACCTGAAAGGAAGTGAGCTGCATCGGACGAACTGCCGCAAAGGCCTCGCACTTCAGCAGACGTCACTTGAAAAGAGGGACACCGCTTGAATGCTGTGCAAGACGCTTGAATGTTGTGCACCACCCCTTGGGGTGACATGGTGGGGGGGGGCAAGCACAGGAGGCTGTTGCTGTCCATGGAGCCTGGAGTGTGTGACACATCCGATTGCAACCCCGTTTTAATTTATCTGGGGGTTGCTGTCATGAGAGTTCTGAGGTGGTAGTAAGAGGAGGCGCGAACGGGGGGCTGCGGCGAATGGACGAGGGGAGTCCTGCATTCCACAGCCACTTGCTCCCTCCCTTGGCTTTGAGGATTCACCAATCCTCTTCCGGCTGGCTTTTAGCCAGCAGAAAGACGATCGGGGGCAGTGGCGGGGGAAAACAAGCTTGGGCCACTACCCCACAACTCCACCCACTGAGCTGCGGAGAGCCATGATCTGGGGGACTTGCATGCTCTGCTTCATCCTGTCTATTTGAATAAGACTAGCACGGAGACATGGACACACCACATCAGAGCAACAGGCCAGGGGGCACAGAGTGGGCGTGGTGGCTGTGGTGCATGGGCAAGGGTGGCAAAATGGCACTTGGACTGGCCTTAGCGGGAAGCAACCTCCTGGTTCAGAGGTAACAGCTGTACAGAAGCAACGCTGGGAGAGACGGATGCCTCCTTGTCACTCAGGACCGCACAGACCACTCCACGCAAACCCCGCACCCCCACCCCTCTTTCAAGAGAGTGGCATACCAAGTGCAATTCTCCCGGCTTTCAAATCCGTTACCAACTGGTACGCTACTGACGATGGTGCTGTCAAACCCAGCCTACACACTGCCATTAATTTCATGTAAGAGAGCGTCACACAAGCCAGACCAGAAGGTCACATTGACCAACAGTTCATTTAACTACAAGTTTGAGCAGGGAGAGAGCACATGGGACGAGTTTAGCAGGAAAGTGCCAAATGGCAGCTGCAGGAAAAAGAGAGTCTGCTCCGGGCGAGAGATCTGGAGGGGTTTGGAGGGTCTGGTTGACACGATCCTGTCCTGCAGGTTAGCATCGCTCCAGGTGCCACAAGACCAGGGGGAGGGCGTCACAGCAAGCAAAGGGATGGATGGGGAAGGGAAGGCTGCTGAAAGCAGGAACAGAAGGGCAGAGCAACCCTCTCGCCGATGCCTGGATCAATGTTTTCTCCACTGGTGACCAGATTCCACTGAGGCGGAAGACAGGCAGGACTGTAGGTGGTAATGAAAGATACTGCTAGAGGGGTTGAATGAAAGCAAGGAAAAAAAGGAAGGCAGAAAAGGCAGAAACAAGCCAACGACATCAGAAATGGAACTGGCAGTTTGTGCAGGTATAATGAAGTTCCAGGCTGTTAGAAAGAGACAGAACCCATTTGTTAGCCAGACACACTCATTCCTACGGAAAGAAGAAACAAACACAACGCGCGAGCACAAGCAGGAGAGGAAATAATTGTACCGGCAAAGGGAGAACGTCAATTCCGAGGGAATTTCAGCAACAAATAAATGTTGCCGGCACCAACGGGGCCCACGTTAGCCTTGAGCAATCGAGGTCCAGAATCCAAACGGCAGCATCCTGGGATACTTAAGTATTCCGGTACTGATTCCCTTCATTTTGCAAGGTAATGTTGCAGAAATGTAAATGCACGGAAGCTTGAAATGCATTTTCTCTTGCAGCAAACATTCCCCCAAACAAGACACAACCTTGCGTTATCCGCTTGGCCTCGGATTGGGACACATCAGCTCCTGCAGCTGGCTTTGGATTGGACGTTCTCAGAGGAGGAGAGGAGGAACCCACCCCAGGCCCCAGTGCAGGTGGGGATGAGGGGAAGTCGGTTCCCACTGTGGTGGATGACGGCAAGGTGACTGTCTTGGAGGATGCCCCACAATTGGAACCCTGTGGAATCCAGAGATTCCCCCTAAATAATTCTGGGCTCCTTGCTCCTCTTATTTCCCGACTCTCCACAATCACCCCCAGTCCCAAGAATGGAGGCCTTGGGGGAGCCTAAGCAAAAGCCCACAATACAGAAAGCCCAACTGGCAGAATGAGCTCTGCTTCCCCAGAGCTCTACTACCCCCACCCCCCAAAAGAATTCCTGACTATAGATTCATCAGAGCGGATCAGGGCCCCACTGGTGCCCCTGGAAGTGGGGGCTGCAAAACTGGAGCTAAAAGCCATCAGCCGCTTCCTGAAAGTCGCTGGTATCAGGCCTATATTGCCCAGTTCCTTGTCCCCGACAACAGTGCTGGCTGGACAGCTTCCTTGTGGTTCTGCGCTCTGCCTCTAGTCACGGTCCATTGTCCTGCTGCTGCTGCTGCTTGACAGCACCCCTGCCTCTTTCAGAAGTCCCTGCCCTGGGGCCCCCCCCCCCCAGCACCAACACTGACAGGAAGCAGGAAACACTAACTGCCGCGTCAAGTTGGCTTCATGCACAAGGGCTCCTGCAACTCCTTATTTTGAGACAACAATACGCTGGGTCCAGACAAATCACCTAATTGCTGTGTGGAGAGTTTACCATCAAAAATCTTAGGATCATTATATCTCAACCAAATGAAGTGTGCGTGTGTGCGTATGGACTTCCCAAGACTGTGAAAAGGAGGCCCAATAAAACACACAGGGAAAGCGGTGGTTCCATTGGCTCCAGGAATAATGCATATTGGATTAACTGAGACTTCTAAAAGGTACAGACACTTTTAGACTTACACATTGACTATTAAGACATGGACACCTTATTTATTTTGGTGCATTTGTTGTCCTTTTTCCTTTGTCCACTGAAGTTCTTACAGTGGCAGTAATGATGGAGAGCAAAAGGTGCGTTTTTCTTTCTAGAACTTTGCCTCCAGCTACCCGTGACCAAAGCCTGGTCATCACGGCGATGAGCTGAGCGGCTTCTCTAGAGCAGCTGTGCCCACTCAAGGGAAAATCCCTTCTTTCCACAGGGACAGACCCGGCCCTGGAAAAGGTCAGCCTGGACCGGCCTAGGGATGGACGCGGGTGACTGTCAGCCAGCCTAATTTTCTGTGCCAACTCTGAAAATGAGATAAACAATGACAAACCGGGCTTTTTAAATGAACTTGTCACATCCCATTTTCCTGAGCAGCGCTGCCTTGTTAAAGCTTCTGGCTTGCCGCAGAAGGATTAACCCTTCGCAAAGCGAACCCCTATTGGTGGGTGTGATGACTTGGGCCCGACTCTAGCTACTGCTGTGGGCTCTCTGCTGTGCACACTCTGGAAGTCTGCAAGTCCTGGACACTACGTTTGGGAAGCCGGGCCAGCCCTGTCAAGAAGCCACAGAGGTCCTCCTTATTCCCAGAGACAGAATGTCAAAGACACCACATGTTGCTATCAGTTCAGATAACAAGAGGGGACAACCCTGTTTCTGTTAAAGCAGGTCTAAGGCAATGTCTGATTTCAGAACAATAACATCGGAGCGAGAGACCCCAACTGTTGCACCTGGAAGCAACCTTTATCTGAAGGATCTCAGTGCCCTCCAAGGGCGTTTCAAGCACAGTTTATTAGTGTGTGATATGAAAAGGGGGCTTTTATTGCATGATATAATGCAATGGGACCGTGGGCACTCTGCAGAAAGACCTTGCACTCGGAAGTGTAATGAACCCAGAGCCCGGCAAACATTATACTGTACATTAACCTATCGTTAACGGCACATTAGGGCTGGGGGCATCGCACGCTTGCTGGTCAGGACTCTTTCAGGACAGCAGCACAGAGAGAGAGAGAGAGAGAGAGAGAGAGAGAGAGAGAGGTGCAATGCCTTCATGGGCTCAAAGCAGACAGAGAAAATAAACATTCCTCTTGGCTACAGGATGGGATTTGCAAAAGGATCTCCCCTCCCTGCTTAGCATATGACTGTGAGATTCTGATCCAAGCCAACAGCGCAGGGTTTTATTTGGAGGCATCTAAAAATGGCCTTCGACAGTCTCTATGCAACAGTGCAGTGTGGAGGTTTTCCGTCAGACAGAAATCGGTGGCTCTGAGGCTCTCTCTGCCTGAAACTTGCCTGGGTCCCGCAGATCCTTATACTTATACTTAAGAATAAGTAGGATTTCCCTGGGGCAGCAAGTTTTATTTTAATAGTGTAGCCAGGTGGATATCGGAGCGTTTGAAGTGCAGGGATGATTAATGTTAATGTCATGATTAATGATTAATGTCATGGCTTAGGCATGACACACGTGTATCATCATCATTTTCCCGTGTTGCTTCCAATCACACTTGGGTCTTTTTTCTTTCCTGATAGACACCCACCCACTACAATTGCTTGAACCTCAGCAGAAGGACCTCCGACCCAGACCTTGTGGTTTAACATGTCAACACCATGCAGGAGCCAGCTAGGGCAAGCTAGGAGCCGTCCCAGAGAGCAAGGTTGTCTTTAACCAGGGCCAGTGGCATGTGGCCTAAGTTGAATTCTTTGTTTTGCTCCACATGGACTATTCTAGGATCACCACGGCGGTGTCCTGCAGAACACAGGAGTACCCAGGAAGTCCACTGAGGACAGAGGCTTGTTGCTCCGATCTATTTCTCCCCCCCACTGCTTCAGAGGTGATGTTCCTTTGGACCGGAGGAGGCTCCCAGTCTGTGGTCCTCCAGCCACTTCTCATTCAAGCGCTTTCTGATAGCCAGGATTTGTTTTCTAATGGTGGATCCCCCCCCCACCTCACCCACAAACACAAGTCAGTGATTCACTGCCCCCTCCACCCCTGCTTTAGATGTGGCTACCATGTAGGGCTTTGGGGCAGGGACCATCCCATGACTGCATCCTGCAGAGACTTCCAGGGCACAGCTGATGCTGTGCAACAGAACTGCTGGCAGAAGAAGACAACTGTTATCTAGGCCTGGGGCACAATGATGCAGGCAAGCCCGTTAATGCAAGCTGCCTCCTGACACTAGTCACGGTGCTTGTCCGCGGCAGTGAAAAGGCACCTTTTATTCGGACCACCTGATCTGCAAACAGGTTCGTGTGCAAGTCTGCAGCTCCCCAGAGCTCTTCAGCAAGCTGCTTGTCTGCAAACTTTCAGACTCCCATGAATGCTCCTGGCAGCGAAAAAGAGCAGCCAGGGCACACCTGACTCCATTTTAAAATGTTGAATTTGGCCCCTTGCAGGTTCGCTGCCCTCCCACAGACTGTAATTAAAATGTTCATTAACACTCTGGAGAGACAATGGGCTGGAGTCTTGCAGCCGGCTCAGGATGAGGCTCTGAGCTGCCATTTTAAAACTCTCCCTCAAAATGGTCGCAAACATTAATCATCCCCGCACTTCGAACGCTCCGATATCCACCTGGCTACACTATTAAAATAAAACTTGCTGCCCCAGGGAAATCCTACTTATTCTTAATTGTTTCGAGGCTTTGATGGGCTTTTAATCTAAGTTTAATTTATGCAATTTTAAATAACTCTTCTTATGATTAATAAGCTTGAAAATTAAAAGGAGTCTAAAGCAATTATAATGAGCATTTGGTCATAACCTCATTAGGCGAAGGAGGGAAGGATACAAGGCTGGGATTCTTACAAGATTACAATTTAAGGTTACTTCCGGAGAAGTCAAACGCAGCTCCCCAAATTGCAAAGGCAGATTAGCCCAGGTCAGGAGGGGGCAGGGAAGAAACAGCGGCTATGTGGATCATCTTGCTAATGATATTGTCCCGGGGGCAGTGCAAGATGGAAGGATCTCAGAGACGGGATGAGGGAGAAAAATCTGTCTTGCTCGGAACGCGGATTCTTCGCCTGAAAGTCGCACTTCCCTTGCTAGGAATTCATTAAAGGCTCCGAAAGAGCCCTTGACAGCCCCTCCCATCTTTCACCAGAAATTTACCATTGCACAGGAAGCCGCCTGCTACCGAGCCAGACCCTTGGTCCACCCTGTGGCATTCCTAGGGCAGGTTGGTGCCCAGGGACACACTTTCAGGGGTGCCGCCTCCCACCTGGAGATGCTGCCCCACCACACCTGCTGCCACCCCCAGGAGACGTTCTGCAGGCCAGAGAAGGCACGTGTGACACCCCCAGTCCTCAGAGGGCCTTCTGGAGGCTGAAAATAATCACTGCAGGTGTTCGGTCTCCGGAAGGCCTTCTGAAGGGCGGGGAGGCTGTGTGCAGATTCCGCAGCTCTGGGGCAGCCCTCGCCCTCCGCTTTAAAAAGCGCGGAGGAGGGAGACGGCGGCCCTCAGAGCAGCATGGACACTTGCCCCCCCTCCCCGAGCCTCTCTAGGGATGCCACTGGGTCCACCTGCTTCAGTGCTGCTGGCACTGCCTGGCAGTGGCTCTCCAGGGCGCCAGGCAGGAAGGCTCTTCTGCCCTACTTGGAGAGGCTGCTGTGGACTGAACCCGGGACCTTCTGCATGCAGAGCAGGGGCTCCACTACCTGCCAACAGCCCTTCCCTGGCAAGGTACTTGGCTCCTGATTGTAGGTGAATGAAGTGGGGGGGGGGAATAGTCTGACCTGGAATTGCCTAAAAACTTTAGGTGCTCCATCATGTGTCCCTCAGTGACCTGAGGAGATCATTTCATGAGCAGCAGGAGACCTTACAGGGCTTGAATTCAGAGCCACGAAGCTTCGTTGCGGCTTCCCTGCGGCTTCAGTGCCCAAGAACCAGCTCCCCGGGGCTGGCTCTTGTGCTTCTCTTGAGCCTTAGCTTTGCCTGGAGCCGCAAGTAGGTTGGCTTGGAACACATTGGAGAAAGGGGGTTTCTGGTGACCAAATGCCGCTGCAAGTCCCTGCTCTGGCCTGGTGATCTCCTATCAGCCCCTGACCACTCTGCCACCCCAACTAAGTCCCAATCCCCATTCCTTGGTTATCCCTGGTCCCTTCCTGCAGCCCCTCACCACGTTGGCCAATAAGGGCAAACAAGCCCTGGAGGCTGGGAGCACACTGAAGTTCTTCACGGTGCCAGAGGACACATGCTCAGTGCACGCTAAATGTAAATAAGTATATAGCAGCACACAATATAGTGTTGTGGCAGCAATGGTTGCTTTATTAAATTATAGACAATTCACACCAAATAAGGGACAGCTCAGCACACCAAATTCAGGTCAAAAAAAAGCAGGCAAACTTGCACAAGGCAATTAACTTTTCTCCAGCACAGCTCCTACTTCGATAAACTTGAACTTCCTAGTGCTGAGCGTCTTGGCCTTCTGTGGGAGTTAAAATCAGAGACCTTGGAGAGGGTGAGCCACAGTGTTAAAAAATTATGTTTAATTTAAAAATTAGAAAGTGGAGCAGACTGCAAGCACGGAGGTTGATTGAAAAAAATTTAAATTCCTGTCAAGCCCATTTAAACACAGGGGCCCTTCATAGCCAATTAGCTGCTCCGTGTGAATGTGGGATAAAACTTAGGCCTGGTCACTGTTCAAGAGGAAGCCCACTGTGAGGTGCTGGGGAGGAAAAAAATTAACTAAAATCAGGAGTGTATGAAATATTTATCCTCCTGGTTTATTATCACGATGGGGTTTGCAAAGTGTAAATGAGACAAAAATCGATTCCTTGTCGCCCTCAAATCAATCCCCCCAAATGGTTCGGGGCATCTGTTTCCGCTAAATTTTGTTTACTATGGCAGATTTTGCCTTAATTGTGGTTGTTTATCTCCCAGTGTCCCTGGGGCTCTCATCTCCCGATAACTAATACTTAACACTCATTCCACATCTAAAGCTACTTTGAATCCTCAACAGGTTTCGGGGGGCTCTTAAAAATTATTGAAAACGGTGGAGGCGGGAGACAGAGGTGCTTTGTGAGAGGGGCATTCTCTTATCTACAACCAGCTGGGTCCAATCACCACCAGGGAGGGAGACAACAAAGGTGCTAAAAGGCTCTTTCACAATTGCAGTTGTGCCACCGGGAATTCAGGGGATGAAAAAAGAGCTTTGATGGAGAAGGGGGAAAAATCTGAACAAGAGGGTTGTGGCCGTCTAGCCAAAGAAAGTTACCGTCATAATGAAATGCTGTCAATCACCATGAAAATCCAATTAAGAAAGCTTCAGCTTAGGCTCTCTTAAGTAGAAATATGTCCTCCATTTACACAAAATTTTGTCCGTTCTACAAATGAGAACATGCTTTGAGCTATTTCTTTTAAAAAAAGGTCTGCTCCTCCCCATGAATCCTGGGTGTACACAAACATCCAAGTTCTGTCCCCCCTACAAGATGGAATCATCTTGTAGGATGGAGTTCATCTTCGGAATGTTGGAACTGTGAACCAGATCCCCCTAACTAGATCCCCAAAAGCAAAAGGATTCATCCCACAGCCCACAATTTCACTCTGCAGTATTTTAAAGGCATGGCACTGTATATACTGGGAATATAAGCAGGTTGCCAAATCAGACCTCAAGACACAACATGACTGGGTTTTTGTTATGGAGAGGGAAAAGACCAATCTTTGTACCAACTGCATTTAGTTTCTGTCATTTCATCCTGCTCCATTTGGAAGTCTATCTTTATCAATTTAGACAAACCATTAAAGGACTCATCGCAAATGCCACTCATTTCAATGGGTCACATGTGGGAGAAGTCTCCAGTGGATTGTGTCCTAGATTAACAAGCAGGGGCTGGCTTATCTGCTGCACAATCTCAGACTGATTCACATAGCCACGCAGATAGTTCTGTGCACAGTTCAGAAGGATGTGGCAGAACAGTAGCCTGACTGTGTCAGACCAGTCGCGTGTTGACATCCACGGCAGTGTTACTTGCCAGCACTGCAAACACTGCAGATTTAGTCACCAGCTTTTGCAGCCACACAGTTTATGCAAGTGCAAACTTTTAAAGGAAGTTGAGGAAAAGATTACTCCCGCTCTCTAGTGGGCCACAAAACTGCAAGGACTTCCCGCTGGTCTTAAGGGGAGATAACAGCATTTGGCTAGTGTGGAACCTAACAGTATAAAAACGTTAAAGAGGACAGTTCAGACAAATGTAAAAATGAAAAGGTAACCAGCTGGAAATAGAAGAGAGGATGTTTTCCAACAGAGATTAAATTGTGACTTTTGTGCCACAGATCAAACCTAACAACAATTGGTTAACCTCGTAAGCTGTCCCTTCCGGTTTTGCTTCCAGTATTGCTGGGAATGAGGGAATCCCACAGTTGTCCCTACCTGCTGAAGGGCTGCTCACTGAGGCTTGATCTGACAGGTAAGAAACCTTCCCTTTCCAGCTGAACTGCTTGGAAGAGGTGGGGAGAGACGGGACAGAAACCCCACCTGAAGAAGCAGCTCCTAGCAATTATCGGAGGTTGCAGGAGCACTTGTGGGCATGGCTTGGAATGAAGATGCCCTGGCGTGGAAGAGATGCCAAGGACACTGCAGGGTGGAGGCTTCCTTTCTCCAGTTCCGCCCTTCCCAAACACCACGAAGGTGCGTTCACCTGCGCAGGACAGGCCTTGGAAACGCTCTCGCTTGCTCTTAATGCTTCCCTGCGAAACTTCGCCAGGGTTCCTGACGGCGCCTCCCAAACCCAGCCACGCAGCCCCTCCCCCCAGAAACGGGGCCATCTTTTTAAACAATTCTCATAAGCAGGCTGGCACTACTGGGAGACAATTTCCACGTTAGCCTGCTTGCTGGAACTCTCTCTGCCACTGAACAGCGAGAACAGATAATAACCATTAGTAAATCAAACTCCTTGGCAATATCCAGCTGTGCCTTGCGCATTTACATACAGATAGAATGGGTATATGTTTTTAATATGTATGCGATAACGCACTTTCCCCACAGCTGAAGTGCGTCTTACAAAAGGAGGAGGCGGACGGGAACGGCATTGCCACGAGATAATAAAGTGACCTAGATAAAGTATTAGCCAGCGATTGATCTCAAACAGGGGAAGGCTGCCTCTCTCTGACCCGGTTACTTACTATGCATAGATTCCATTAAATAGAGCTTAGGAATGGAAAGCTTTGAGAAAACGGTGCTGCTGAGGCCAGGAGTGACAGTGTCCACACCACGGAGCGCAAGGCCTCGTCTCGTGTCCTGCGCAAATCCCACGGCACTGAGCAGGATCCCCCCAGCTCCCTCTCCCTGGAAGCAAACTATGGCTCCCCCACCAGGGCAAAGCCTGGTTTTGATTTCAAAGGAAGGTGGAGACCTCACCAGACCCAACTCTTTGGGGGGAGGGGGGTTTGAATTATAGCAGAAACACATGTGCAGAACATGGGTGTTCTCAGAAAAATCACAGCAGCACAATTCTATGATTTTTCCAGGAATGTCTAGTTTCTGTAGGTGTATTTATGGCATTAGAGCAGAGGAAAGATTTTGTTTAATATGCTGCACACCTATATTTATTTGGCTCTGTAGAAATGCTGAAGAACAGACCTTTTTAATGGATCGATCCATAGTTTGAGAATGACAGGAGCTTTCAGGTATCACAAAACTCTATGAGAACTCCCAGGCAAAGGGAGCGGATAGTATAGTACAGTAGACAGTGTCTGACCTGGGGCAGGGAGATCTGAGTTTCGATCTCAGGCCAAATTAGACCTGATGTTGGAGATTCCAATTCTCCAGTGCAAATATATTCCCCTCCTTGGGATTTTCTATTATTTTTTATAATTATCTATTAGCCATGGAGGGAAGATATTTTGGTGGCCAGGCATTTCCCCACACCTTGATTGACAGCGGCTCAGCAGTTTGGACCAGAGCCGTAGCCCAAGGACAGGAAGGGTTAACCCTGCACACTGCGGCTCTGATCCGGATTGCTCCCCACCCCGGCTGCTTCTTGCAAAAAACAACCACCATGTCAGAGGAATGCCTAGTTTGTCCCTCAAAGCTGACCACTTTCTCTACCTTACAAGATCACTAGATGGAAACTAAAATGGGAGGAGGCCTCAAGAAAGGAGAAGTAATTATTGTTCAAGGTTCGTGTGAAAGTCTAATTTGGTCTCTGAATTAGAGCTGAATTAGAGCTGATTCTGATGAAGAGTTGCCATTCTCGACAACCATTCTCTTTATCTCTTGAGGTCTCTTAGCCTGTTGTTTTCTGCCTTATCTTCTTCCTTTGGGAATAGAGGGGGTGCAACTGCCACTGCCCTTGGACAAGGTACCAAGGAACCAATATGATGAAACAAGTGATCTCTGGAAAAAGCACATCCAAGTCTGGGCTAGTTCTGCAGTCCAAAGGCCAATATGGCAGTTAATTAGACTTCTCCGGACACTTGGCTCAAGGTGGGCAGTGTCAACACGTTGTTGTTTACTTTGGCTTGTGTTGTGGATGGAACATGCGGGGGCACTGGGAAGAGACGCCTTTCAATTTGCTTGATTTGCGCACACACAAACACACGCACAAATATGCAGACCGGCCGACCGGCCGACCAAGCTGGAGAACACACAGGTGATTCAGGCACACTTTTCAGTCAACCATATTTCCGCTACTGTGCTCATAGAATTTCAATACAGCTTGTGCAGGAAAACTGCCCAGTAAACTGTACTCTAGGCCTACATCTGGGGAAAGGATTTCATAAACAGGGATGGGAGACTAAAACAGGACAGTGGATTTTGGGATATGGAGCCATAAGCATTTTAAAAATCTGACTTTTAAAAATACATATAATAATTTAGCAATCATTAGCCGAGTGGGAAAGATTGGAGCTCAGCTATCTTCATTTTGCTGCAACTCTTTAATTATACTAAATTGCCTGTACAATACCAATATCCGCAATGGCAAATATCCAGAGAGCTTAAAGTATCTATTTTTATCTCCTTCCCCCATGCGATGAATGACTTACAAATAACCTAGAAAGAGGATGTGTGTGTTGCTTTTATCCAGGAGGTTTTCAAAAGCTGGCAGTCAAGGCTCACTTCTCAGCTCCTGCCCATTCCTTGTTCTGATGGTCAGATCAGTGAGTGTCTCTCTGTCATAATCCGGGATAAACCCGATGCCCGTGGAATTCACCACCACAAGACGCAAGGGCAACTAGCTTAGATAATGTTCCAAAAGGCACAGTGACATCCACGCAGGACCAGCCTTCCAGCCGTCACGGGCATGATTGCTAAAGAGAACGTCCATGCTCAGAAGCCAAACAAGAGGGGAAGACCGTCACCTTCATGCCCCCCCCCCTTGTGGCTCCTGAAAGACATTTGGTTGGTCACTGTTGGAAGTAGAATCCTCCTGGGCTCAATGTATTTCTGACGACAACCTGACAATTATGTTCTGGGACTGTTTCCTGCTGAGGGCCACTGACCTGATGCCACAGACCCCCAAGCTTGAGACCCCCAAGTGCCAAATCCCACAGGGGCTTGGCTGGCTAAGAAAATGAGTCCTGCAGGCTCCCCCCACCCCAATATGGGAATGTGTGTGGCTCTGATCCATTTAAATGTGCAGTTCAGAGTTGCTTTGCTGTTATGCTCAGCAAACAGAGCTAACACCTGAGCATTTCATACACACACCCTCAGCTCAAACGCATGAAACAGCCTCGTGAAGCCAGGCCATTTGCGCCCCCCCCCCCAGCCGGGCCCTGCCTGCTTGGAATAGCAACAGCTACTCCACTCAGGCATGGATGGGTCTCTTTTAGGGTTAGGGTTAGGGTGATGCAAGTAGCATCACCTGCAAGTAGCATCACCTGCTACTTGACTCTTTAACCAGTCGATACCATGGGTTGAAATGGCGGCCATGGCGCACGTGTTCCAATGCTGTGCTATGGACCCTTCCCGCAAGCATGGCTGACCCCTGGCAAGCCAGCTCCAGAGCAAGAGTGCAGCACAAAGCCAGGAAGACTCCAACAAAGCAAACAGAAACCACTTGGGCAGGTGTGACCGGGGACATCTGCACCAGCCCCACTCGAATGAACAGGGCACGCACAGAAGCTTTTTGTGGCCCTGTGGAAGTGACTGTGCAATCAACAGGGCATCCACTGGACTTCCCAGGGCAGCCACAGTCTCCTCCTGAAAGCTGAGCAGGAGTGCTTCTGCCAGGAGCCCACTTTCAGGGAAAGAAAATCTACACTGGAGACAAATCTTTAAAAACCAACCCAACCCAACCCCAAGCCTCGTTTTGAAGCATTCATGTTTTCTTTCTCCTTAAATTATTCAAGGGGGAAGAAAAGGATACTGTCTTCTGAGCAGAACCTGCACTTCAGGGTAGGTACTTGGAAAGATATATAACTCCACGTCGCCATTCCTACAGGCACTCACCTCTTGGCCTTCATCTTTATGACTTTACACCCTGGAGTGGTGTTATAGCTTCTGAACAGCGTACACACACACACACACACACGCACGCACATGTACACACTCACTCACTGAGGGTTGGAAGTGCAATCTGCAAATGTTTTATTTATAAGTGGCAGGCCCATTGCATCACGGAAAACATGCATTTACAAAGAGATACAGGTTTTATGAAACCCCATTCTGTTGGTTTAATAGTCAAGCCACCCAGCCATAGAATAATAACGCACAAGGTAAATGCATCGCCGTCTCTAGAACCTGTTCCAAGTTCTCTCAGATGTGACTAAGTGCAGGAACCTTCCAAGCATCAAAAGTTAATAAAAAAAGAAAAGAAAGGAGGCAAATTAAGGCAGCCTCAACCATCCCCACCAAAAGGCGGAATGGAGAGGGATAGAGGAAAACACAAAGCTTCACCTCACTAAGGAATTTAAGAGATTGCCCAAACGCCGTCTTCATCACTGGCAGAATTACCTGCACCCAGATTTAGGTATGTGGTGAAATACGTTGCAAATATGAACCAGAAAAGAGGACGGCGCAGCGTAGTGCTTGCAGGGCCAGCGAAGGGTGAAGCAGATCCACACCTCCGCGTCACAATCCCCTGTGGGATACCTTTTCAGGTTTGAAAGCATTTTGCCACAGAGAACTGGAACAAGGGAAACAGGTCTTGAAGAAATGCAAGCCAGCATCTCTTTTAGACGGGCAGAACTAGCTGTGTCATTCTTTGGATCCGTTTCTTTGTATCTATGGAAGCAGGTGGCCCGTCTAATTCTATAGCCATCATTTTCTACTGAAGTAAAAACCATGGCCCTCATGCTCAACAGAGAACACAGTAATCTAGGGGTAAATGTACGGTTACTTCATTTTTTCATTAAAAAACAATTGTCTTCTGTATTACACAACATGTTGTTAATATACTCAGAAAATACGAGCAATTTGGGGAAATAAAGGCATTTCTCTCAGAGCCCTGGCAAGGCAAAATCCAGTTCTCACCCAGAATGTGAAAAGTCTCATCAAAATCCAAAAACGGCTTTTTCAGTAAAGATATACAGTAGGTTACTGCCAAGGTACGCCTACAAAAGTTCATCAAAACCTATTGTAGAATTTAGGATGCGGGCAGCACAATTCTAATGTTGCACAAGTCCCTTGTGCTGGCTTCCTAGTGTAAAAAACGTGCCGTAAAGCATGTTCAGGGCTACTTGGGAGTAGACTAGGCAGTGCAAGGACATGCGCTGGCCTAGCAGTGCTGTGTAGGTTTCTGCCTGCCTGGGCAGGCTGGTGGTGGGAGGGCAGGAAGCCCAGAAGGTGACCTGGCATGGCAAGGATTCTAACCTCAGCATTGCACAGGCTGCTCAGATTTGCGCCTGTGACATCGAGGGGGCAGATGCAAGTAGCCCATAGGGCTGGCTGGCGCATGGCATGGGACGAAGGGAATTAAATTCCCTTATGCTGAGTTGTGCCCCAGCCCAGTCCAACCTCGTAATGGATACAAGCAGGAAACCTGGCTTGCCTGTCCCAGCACAAGTTGGGATTGCACCCTAAAAAGAAATCAGTAAATAGAACACCTTAAAATTGCTCACACTGAGTCTTTTCGTTTTACTCAAATATCAGACCAATATCAATCGTATTCACTGAAACTGCAGTTACAACCATTATCAAAACGGAGCTAACAAATAGAAGATATGCTTCTGTATGCCTTGCCAACATTAACCTCTGCTGGCTGTTGAAGCTGGAGGCAAAGTTTAGATTTATACTTTGTTAATTTTTGGAGAAAAAAATATTAGTAAAAGTCACGTCATTCATTTTGCAATGAGGACACTGTCAATTTACTTACCATTAACTCTTCTGGGGCTGGTCGTTCCTTTGGTTGCTTTCTCATACTGTGTACCAAAACAAGAAAATGGACACTATGTTAAAAAGAACTGGTCATAGGCTTCATTTCCTTAGAACAGTGAAGAGCTTTAAATCTCTGATTTTGGTGACCCACGGTAAAAAAAAAAATGCAAACTACAAAACAAACAAACAAAAATATGCATAAAGCCTGCTCTAAACTACTGATGGATCCAAACATTAGTCAAACACAGCTTGGACAACAAACCCCAGAAGGGATCTCAAAATGCGACTCATTGCAAAGTGAACATTATGGCTCATATTACAGTCCAAGCCCTCCCTCTGTCTCGGCACCCCACCCATGCTGGGAAATGTGGTGCCAGGGATGGTTGAGGAAGGGGAAGGTTCCTCCCTCACCTTCCTGCTTGGGCAAGCAACACAAAGAAGGGAGCAAAGGAAGGGAAGCAGTTGGCCATAAATGGGGCTGTTTGTGTGGAATTGAACCCTGCCGAGCTCCAAAGGACAAAACAGCAAGACAGGAACTGAAATAGGCTTGGAAAAAATGGCCTCGTTTTCAAAAACCATTCACACGTTTGACAGCCTCAAGACTAAGAGCACAATCCTCACCTGGAGTTAGGCTGGCACAGTTAGGCCAGCAAAGTTTGGCCGGCACAAGGGACACCGTAAAGCGTGTTTGGACCATTCTTGGAGTCAGGGAGGATGGTGCACATCTGTGGTTTGGCCTCTCCGACTCCAAGAATGGTCCAAACAAGCTTTATGGTGGTCCTTCTGCCGGCCAAACTTTGCTGGCCTAACTCCAGGTGAGGATTGTGCCCTAAAGGTAGTGGGTGGTGGTGGTCTTTGCCCCCCAGTGCTCTATACTGTGCTTGAAACATTGCTCCTTGAAAGCGTATCCACCTCCTCGCCCACCTCCACCTGTCCCCGTATGCTTGTCCTTGCACCATTTCATTCATTACACACATGCCTAAGAGGTCTGATGTGAACAACTGAAATGTCAAGTGAATGTGACAAGCCGCGACCTTGGACAGGCTGCAGTGCCCTGCGAACGTGCGCTTGACTCAGGGCTCCTCCAGGAACAGGGCACATCGTGGCCCATTAAACCAGCAGATTTAGGGATGATTCACACATCGCCTTCTGCTGTGAGTTCCTATTTTTGCTCTTGTGGGCATGGAAACAATACAATGTGCAGAGTCGCAGGGAGCTGGGGCACAGTTACTGCAGTGCTCCGCTTGTGGTCTACTTTTCTGACGAGGGAAGTGACTGCAACAAATTTCTGTCTCTTTTCATTTTAGAGACAATCAAAATACATCTTCCTATTTCAAACTTGCAGATTCACAGCCCTCCTTACAACAGTGCTGTAAGAAAGTCTAGCCTGATTATCACCCCTCCCCGAATGCAGATGGGAGACTGAGGCTGAGGAACGGTCTAAGGCCTATGGCTGAAGTCGTGGCTGAGATGAGGCTTCAGGTTCCACTCTTAACCACGACACAACACCAGTTTGCTAATCCTGTGAGATGTAAAAGGAAAAAAACAAACACACACCAAGGGGCAGAGTGAAGTGGATGAACCAGCCTGCGACAGGCCCACCTGACACAAGCCAAGAATCTACAGAGATCGTCCCCTCTGAGAAGTGCCATTTAATGGTGCCATTAAAGTTGCACAAGGCAACCAGGCCCCCTGTGCGCATGACCCGTCAGGCCCCACCGCTGTGCAACCTCTGTTCCTTTCAGTGAGCCTTGGGTGGGCTCCTGCACTAGCCTCCCTGGCTAGCCAGTATAGCAGCGCTCAGTGGATCGCTCCCCTTGTCACTAATAACCGTGCACAGCCCAACTGAGGGTTGCATTCTTGCAAGCCATTCAAAGCTGCCTTGGCAACACTGTTAATCTGACATTCCAAAGTAACCGGATCTCGTGGGAGAACAAGGCTATTATCTGCCATCATTTATGCATCAGCCTGACATCTGTGGACATTTCTATAGAGGTTCTCCCTCCTCCTGCCTCAATTAAAAAAATATAAAAATGATATGCTCTCCGATTAATCTCTGGGTCGAGGCAGAAAGGTACAGCCCCCTGCACCTCAGTCTGGAAAAGCAGGATAGATCACTGGCAATTAGAACTCGCGCACAAATGCCTAATCTACCCGAAACTGGATCATAATAAACAGAAGCCTTGTATTTATTATTTCAATTAACTGCAGAGTCACACTGCTAATCCTTTTGTCAGAACACCACCCTTTGGGACACTTTGGGTGCGTGTGTGTATGCCTTTCATTTCACATCCTGTACGTTTATTTGAATGGTCCCTCTGAGGTCCTGATCCCAGGCCACCTCTACCACGCAAGTCGATTCTACTGACATCAATCAAACTTTTACTTCAAAAGAGAAGTGGAATTAATGTAGAACCAGGCAGAAAAAGATGCTTTCTGAGGACCGAATTTTGATCGTGAACGTAAAAATTTTTTCACACGCGCCTTCCTCCCATCACTGAAAATGGACCGATTTGGTGTGTTGTGAAGCACCCCCTCCTCCAGCAAGTTCAGTGGGACAGTACGGCTCGGTCCAACCTCTCCCTTGCAGGAGGGCTTATTTGCTGAAAAAGTGAGAGACGTGTTTCACCATAAACTGACTCCTTCTGCTTAACATCATGAGGTGGTGGCGGGAGTGGTGTGCTGTCTTTCTGGGGCGCCAAATCACATCCACTGAGAAATTTATCCCAAGAAGTTCCTTTCAAGGACTGGTCTCCATCAATTTGCCACATTTTAGTCCCAGTTCAATCTCCCCCATCCTTTGTTTTATCACACAGACACTTTATCCTTAAAATGCTTTATCGCTTTCTATATAAACAAGGCACTTAGAATGCTTTTCCCCCTGTTAATTTTCATAGGATTGTACTTTTGGATCTTTGACCTTTGGGTGCTTAAGAGATTTCGTTTTAAAAAGTTGATCCTTTAAAATTCTTTCCTCAAGTTAATTTAAGAAGTCTTCCACTGAAAAAGGGCGGTTGGTCAGGAAGGAACCAAAAATGTCTCATGTTGCGGTTTAAAGTACTGTACGTCCCCCACTAATGAAAACACCCCCAAAGAACCACCCCATAACACCCACCCCTAAATGAACAGCCAATAAATTAATCGTGTTCAGCCCATAGTGAAAGCAAAGCTGAGCCTGTTTTTATAAGCGATATGAGAATGCTTGAATAATGGTGTTGTAAAGATGATCACCCATCATTTTTCTCCAAGTGATTTAAAAACACAAAAAATCCCCCAAACAGTGAGTTCCTTGAGAATACACCCCAACTGTTTATTAAAAGAGGGGTGGGGGTAAAAATTCTCCCTCCGAAGTACTTTTATGACCCTTTGTGTAAATAACGTTTACATAATTCAAGCAGTTTGCTCAGCTTTGCTGGCCCAGCTGCCCAAGGCCTCCTGACTCCCAGGCGTCTCTGGGAGGATGCAGAGGAAGCCATAAGGTCCCGTGCTACTGTGGAGTTAATGGCATGTATCATTTACATTGAGGGCATGGCACATTTGCAAACGGAGCTTACCATTGAGTGATGAAGTGTACAAAGGGCTCGGAGAACTCCCCAACCGGAAGGACAGGCGATTCCTGCAATTGAGTTTGGATTGGGCAGGCGGGGGTGGGGGGAGGAAGAAGGGGGGGCACGTCAGGGGAGAGAAAGGAGACAAACAACAACAACAAAAGGATCAGGAAGTGCAAGTCCAATTTGTTAATTGTCTAGTTGCTTCCAGATGGAAAACAAGCGCTGGTTTCAAAAAACAGGCCAGGGGGTGAGGGGGGGGAAGAGTCTTTCTTGCTAGCAAGTGCTAGAAATTCAGCATTTAGAAGTAATGAGTGTTATACAATGGGTAAAAACATGTGGAAAAAAGACCAAGGGGAGGTAAAAAAGGGACAATGATAGCCACGGGGCAGAAAAGAAGGTAGGGAAAGTGTAAATGAGAAATTAATGATTATTTAAGTAACACCCAAATGGTCTTGTAATTAACAAAGAGCTGGGAAATTATTCTTGTGTTGACCTTTGCTTCCTGCATCATAGTTGCTATTTATTTACACTTAGCAATCCCAAATCTTGTTAGATATAAGCAGCAGAGGC
Organism: Lerista edwardsae; assembly: GCA_029204185.1. Taxonomy (NCBI): domain Eukaryota; kingdom Metazoa; phylum Chordata; class Lepidosauria; order Squamata; family Scincidae; genus Lerista; species Lerista edwardsae. The sequence goes on from JAJKFI010000026.1 coordinate 6,109,013, forward strand.
TGGGGGAGAACTTAAAAAGGAAAAAAAAACCAGCAGAAAATTGCAAATTGAGCTCAATTAACAAACAACAAGAACCAATCCATCAAAACACAAAAGCCATAAACACGTTTAGAAAAAGCAAAGAATAACCCTATTATTTCAAGAGAGAAATATTTCATCTGCAAAAGAGGGATTTACAAATCGAGGAGGTTCCAACTGCCTCGGTGGCTCCCCCCTCCCCCCCCCCAGAATGACAGAGAGACTTGCCAGTGTTTATAGTGTAACAGCTCAGGATGTAATGAAATTGCACTGCGGACTACTTTAACAGTCATCTCATTAGACCTACAGTTGGAACAAGAGAGCCACATAAAACAGGAGTCAGCTGCAAATGACTCTGCTCTCATCTATTCTCATTTGCTATTAAAAATACCTTTCGGCAGCTTTTGCCACCGTTCCCTCTCCCCCCTCCCCCACAACCTTCCCCCCCATCCCCGAGTGCTTTGCAAAGTATGATGCATGCACCTATTTAAATTAACAAAGGAATGACTTATTTTAATCTCGCCGTGCTTTGGAGTGCTTTGGCCATTTGCAAGAGTCATATATCATCACATACAACCTCCCAGTGCTGCAGGCAAGAAACTCGGAGCGTGCAGCATTTGGCGGGAGCCAAACAATTTCTCTCGCACACAACTGTGTCAAATGCATGTGTGGGGTTCATTATGGAGGGTTGCGAGGGAAATAGCTTTGATGTGGTGGGGGAAGGAAAAAAAACGTAAAGAAAGAAGAAGAGAGGAGGAGGAGATGATGATGATGATGATGATAAAAAGCACCTCTGCACCACACTCACACCCCATTATCGATGGTGGCAGGGAGATGCGACTGCCGAGTAGCTGACGTGATTAGTAAATATACATATAATTGTGACGGCCAATTATCAGAAAAATGAGAGTGGTAATTACAAGACAGAAAATTAACTAGAACTCTTATTAAGGCTTTGTTTCCAATTCAAACAATTGGAAATTGCAGCAAAATACAATTAAATCAAAAGTAACTGAGGAGGAAAAGGCAACAGGATTCCTGTGGCTGCCTTTGACACACACTTGGTGGGTTCTGTGGGGCAGGCAGGACTGTGGCGCGTGAGGTGGCTGGACGAGCCGCAGAGGCACGGAAGCATTTTGCACCACGCACGCGAGCAATGTCAAGAGGCGCATGGAAACAGTCTGCCACCCCCAGGAACTAGACTTGCCCTGCTGGTCCAATTTTCAAAGTACTTTCCTGCTGGAAAACATATACTCTGCTTTATAGTTTCAATGAGAGAGCCTCATAATACAATGAAATTCCAGTCTAGGACTGTACTGGGAACAGAAATAATGCGGCTTCCACATGGTGCCAGAAAAACGTCCCGTTCTCGGCCATGTCCTCTCCTGCCCTCCTGCCCCTCTCCAGTGGGGCTGGACAGCTGGAATTCACACAGTCCCCCGTGGAGGCAAGCCTACCTGTTCTGAAGATGGCAGGTCAAAAATGTCTGCTGCACGTCCCTGACAGCAGGACCCTGGAAAGCAGGCCAGAACCATCCCCACATGACAGGCGAGGGTGAGTCAAGCTGTGAGGACTTGAGGAGGTCTTGACAGGAGGAGAACAATATCCAAGGGGAGATTAGCCTAGGACCTAATTCTGGCCAAAGGTGGGGCCGCAAGGGAGATCAGCCCCCACCAAGCAAGCAAGGAAGTCTCCTGATGACAACAGACTAGAGTACAAGGTTTTGCAGCATAGGGTGTGCTTTCTGGCTGGCGTGACAAGGAGACTTGCTCCTGCTTGTGGCCAACTACTGCTGCCTCACTGTGGTCTCTGTGTTTTGCAGGGACCGACACCAAGGCCAGAGTGGCTCACCTGAGGCCAAATAGTGGGTTTATGGCTGCAGCAAAATTTGAACTTCTTCGTTCACACTCTTTGGTGGACAAGTGGGATACAATTGTGCTGATTAAAGAAGATATTGACATTTCCCCACAATGTCCATGAAGACTTGCCACTCTCCACAAAGGATCTGTCTGCTGCCTTTTGAGTTATTCCCTTTGGGATGATCACAGGGGCAGCCCCAGTTCTGGTACGGGAAAGGAAAACCTCGCCCCTCTGATCTGTGTACGTGCACTGCGAGTGCAGGGGGGGGGGGCACTGCAGGCAGGGTGGAGGAGGATGTCTTGACTGATGCCTTTGCCTTGTGAATAATGAACAGTTCAGGCGGGTCAACCCATTACAACGAAAGCTGTTTAATTATTAATTATGCACAATCCATGAGCAAAAGGACAAGTTCAGAATGTTTAATATGTGGGGGGCTCGAAGCGGACCCTGGCTTGGCACGGTGCGATTAGCACCCATCAGCAAGGTGCTCGAGCAGAACGAGGAAGCACCGCAGCAGAAAATCTGAGAATGGCAGGCTGGTGGGGTGGATGGGGAGGGACCTGAAACTCCCTCCCTGATGTTTGACTTGTGGGAGGGACTGTCCTCCAGGAGCAGGGCTGACAACCCACTTGCCAGCGGACGCTCAGGGTCGCCATCTTGTTTGGGGTGGCCCTGAATCGTTTCCAGAATCTCAGGGGCTGCGCACAAGCCAGGAGTAATTCTCCAGCAGCCCTGGCTCCTGCCCGCTCTCAGTCACACCAACACGCAGCTCAACAGCAAGTCCTCAGTGCTCATCCAGAACCGATCAACAAGTTATTCCGCTTAACCACCTTAAAAGGCTGGTGCCGTTATTACTTGGTTTACCCAACTGTCATATTAATATACTGACTTATTGCTACTGATGTATTTATACGACTGCTTTTAAACAAGTTACTGGTTGTGAGCTGCTCCGGATGCAATGCGTGCTGAAAAGCATTCCATGACCTGCATCCCGCCCTTAAAAGTCTCAGGAAGACACAGAATTAACACGATCAGGCCAGGTATGTGTGTATTTAACTCAGTTTATACCTAGTGCCTGGTCTGGTTAGCCAGGGGTCAGACCGAGGGAATGATGGTTTGCTGCTGGAGGATAATAATAATAATAATAATAATAATAATAATAATACATTTATTTATATACCGCCTTTCTTAATATCACTAGATTTCTCTAATGATTGAACTCAAGGCGGTTTACATAGGCAGACTTTCTCACAAACCTGAAGGTTTTTACAATTTACAGAATGTTCTATCTTCCAAGAACAACACTCCTACAGATCTTTCTTTCTGGATTTAGCCTTCTTTCTTTAGCCACCCGTCTGTCGTCTGCTGGCTGATGAGGCTTCCCTGCTGCCACCAGAGATGCAGCTGATTTCAGCACACTCCTCCTCCCACGAGGCAGCTGAAACTCAGCTTTTAATCAGCCGCAGTTTCCAAGGTCTGCTGCTCGCAGAGACTTCCGGCAGTCCCGAGCTCACGACCTTGAGATCTTCAGGTGTTATCTTCAGGATAAGCAGCCTCCCTCAAAACAGTCCTTGAGGAAAACCAGTGTCTGACAAGGAACTATGTATAATTTTTAGCCGTGCCAAAAATGACTTGCATGATAGCGACTCCTGTTGTGCTCCGTCAAGTACTGCCCCTCTACAACTTCCATACAGGTGCAGATGAACTGTTCACCTATCACTGAAATGAAGCGAGCCTATGTCACCACGCTAGTCCTCCGAGGACTACTGAGTCTGGTGGCTCTTGACCTATAGGGAACCCTTCTCCCATATAAGGTGTCGGCTTTGAGGCTGCTGAGTGTGTTGCAGAGGATTCGGAGGGCATGTTCCATGCACATTCATGGGTCACACAGGTCAGAATGGATCAACCTCACCATTGCGCTATGTGAAAGGGGAGTGTGCTCAGGGCCACAAAAAAGCCACAACATTGTGGCTGTACATGGCAAGGTAAGGTCAGCAGTGGCAGACAAGCTGGCTCTCAGGGAAGTATCTTCCATTCTTGACCTACTCACCGAGGAGCACCAAAGAAGTGCTCAAAGAGCTGAAGGGCTTCTCAGAACATAGTCTGAAAATCACTAACAGATCATCAGGAGTGACTGCTGCTGCTTTCTCTATAAACATCCCCCCCCCAAATATTTTTGTCCCTGAAATTCTGGCAGGTGAAAAGCAGATTGTTGCACATCTCCCTTCCTCACAGCCGTAAGCAGAAAAGGCACAGCAGCATGTAACATTGCCAGTGCCTGATTCCACCAGAGGGACTTCCCTTAGAAAAAAAACCCTGAAACCATTTATTGTTCCCTTTCACCCCTCTGTAAACGCCCCCTGCAGTCTTATTGCTTTTTCATAAAACACTGCCGCAAATAATCAAGCATGACCGTTGACACCCGCAAGATTGAGTTTTTAGGAACCATTAAATGAGTTTGGCCTCTTGGGAAGATTTGTTTCTTAGGTTGGTCTAAAGGTAATTATTCAGCTATTCCTACCTGTAGTTTTACCTTGTTCCCATCTAGCCTTTGAATCATGCACACGGGTAAGGTCACAATTTCTGGCTCCAGTAAAGAGAGCAGCAGAAAACGTTTAGGGCAGGAAGGAAGTAATGATGGATAGATACATTCTGACACTTGATCTCTTCTGTACACATACATTTAACACCAAAAAGAGGAAAATGTACAGCATACTTTGCACTTACACCCTCCTCCTCACTTTGTTTTTAAAGTTACTGCAATTTTTGAAAATGTACCTAAAAACATCAGTGTGGCAATTTTAACCCCTGATAGTAAGAAACAAGATGGAAGATGACAGTGATTCCAATTAAATCTAGCTATTGCAGAATGGCAGGCAGTGATCTGGAGAAGGCACCCGTTTTGTCATTTGGTGCTTTCCTCTTCTAGACAAGATTCTGATTCAGATAAGGGGATCAAATGTCAAACATGTCGATGCTACCACTTGCAAAACAACCTGAATGGCCTGCAAAGAAAACTTCATGAGACCAGCAATGTACCTGCCTCTAAGAAGGGCCAGATCCTGAAGCCCTCGGTCACAGGGGGTAGCACAGACGAGAGCTGCTGCTTCTGATCAAGGCTTATGGTGCCTAAGGTTGCATGTGTTAAGGTGAAAGGGGAATTACTAAGGCCTCCCATCTTTTGTGTCACAGATACACACTGAACCCAGACTGAGCTCACACTCACAGGCAGTTTGCCAATTAAATGCTCCTCTCTCATTACAGCAAGCTAAGAGTGTTTTCTAGAAAGCAACTCAAAACTGGGACAGGAGAAAGAAAATAGTAAAGGAAGGGAGACCACATGCTAAGGATGGGTGCACAAACATAGCCAGGGAGACCGACAATAGTTGCTAAGAACAAAGGGAAGGCAGTATGGCAGAGTCCATGATGCTTTCAGCATTGGTTTAACACCACAATTTTGTACTATGGTATGTGTGAATTCAGGTGACTCACTAATAGCTCAGTCATGTGACCACCATCTTGTTAAGCAGGAGCTTCTTCCTCCCAGAAAGAACACCATCTGTGGTGTCCACTTGAACTTCCTGGCCATCAGGCTGCAGCTACTCCTATGCACCAGACCTGGGTCACTCCCAACTGCACTCGTCCCGCTCCAGGCAACCTTCCTTCCTTTCTTGTGATCCAACAACTTGGAAGGCCTGGACCACACTCCTAGCCTTAGCCTGGCTACAATGCTGATCTGACAATGGGTCGCTAACAGTGCCCCCAGACCTTGTGCTGGGATGTCGCGTGAACGTCCAATTTACCGTCCACCTTAGAGTGGCCTGCAGAAAACGCAAATGGTTGCTGTGATCTCTGCTGCACTAAGTTGAGAAATGTGTGTCACTATTGGTGGGTGCAGCAAGAAAACTTGCCATGCAAGAACAGCTGCAGATTGACAAGCAGAGGAGCAGTTTCACTCACACACACACCCTGTGAGAGTTTTAGGACCTTTCTAGCCCTTATTTGCTCTCATGAAGTTGTCACAGAGGGGAGCATTTGGCCCGAGCTCATCAGTCTTAGAACACTAAACACTTCTAATAGCTAACACTTGCGCTATCATGAACGCTCTGAAAACAACAGCAGCTGCGCCATGCCAGAGAGCAAACAGACCTTCTCTCATGAGGTCCTTATTTAGAAAAAGACATACACATTACCGCAATAAGTGGGGACTATTATTCTCCCCCAACAGGGCTGCATCTTAAAAAGAGCAGAGGGAGAGGAGCAGGAAGAGAATGAAGCAAGCAAGGAGGGAAGACAAAAACAGGGCTGCTATAAAGCTGGAAAAACCGAGGGGAAGCTGTGGGGCACCCACCGGAGCCAGAGGGAAAATGGAAGTCATCTTCAACGGAAAAGCAGGGAGCCTAAAAACCAGCAGGCCTTTCATTGCCCCCATCTGCACAGAATGCAGCTTATGCGCAGGTGGCATGGCTATAAGCCTCTCTTTTTTAACACAAGCTGATAGTCCTCATGGCTGGGGATAAAAGCTTAAAAACACAAGCAGAGTGTCTGCTACGATTAACTCTGAGTTGGGAAGAGCATGTAAAGTGCAATGCGTGAACGGACAAGGTGCTTACTTGTCTCTGGATACATAGATCAGGAAGCAAGTTAGAAGAAATAGGAATTTTTCCCCCCAACTCTGCCAGAGGGAGACAAGACACCCATGCAGACGTTCACACTTGCTCTGAAATTTTTCCTTGATGTTTCCCTGATAAGCTCAGTCCTCCCCTTTGTGGCGTCTTTGTTTTCCCTACAGTGTGGCTTGTTAGAACGGACAACGTGCTCTGCAGGAACCCTCGTGCCAGTGGTTTGGACAGAACGGCTTTTCCAGTGCTTCCTAGGGTACATCTCCCAGTGCACAGGAAACAACCTGGTCAACTGATGCAATGCCCCACATCGCAGCTCTGCAACAGGGTGTTGGTTCACACACGCAGGTTCGTAACTTGACCGTACCGTCCAGTGGTGCCTGGTGTGGACAAAGTGAGCCCAACCCAGTGGAAGTTCCTTCACCACAAATATGCTGCAAGAGAACTTGCAACTGCATTGGATCGAATCTTGCCGCTGCTAGGAATTCTCACCAGGTGGCCTTGGTTTCTTCTCCCAGTTTTGGTCCTTTTGTATCAATTCCAGCCTTGGCCTCCTTCACAGCACGGTGTTTGGCTGAGTGTCCTTGACATGGCAAGAAAAGGCTCTGGAAATTACGAGCAATAATTAAGCAGCCGGGAGACCAGGCCAAGTCAGGATGGTGTCCTCTTTCCTAGGCACAGAACAGAACTTCAGAGGCTGTGGGGCAGATAACTGTATGTGCTGTAGCCTCCTAACGTATTCCGTAAGCAAACAAGTATCACCACTGGAGTACAAGTAGACTGTGCTTGGCTTTGAGTGGCCGAAACTGGTCATCTTATAGTGCGAGGAGCTCTGTGACCCTCTCATCAAACATCAGCCTTCCAAAAGCTGCCAGGTTTATTCTCAGTACGCGCGCACACACACCCGTATCTAGAAGCAGCCCAGATTGAAGGAAAAAACCCTCCACACGCCTGGACTATATGTAGTCCTTCCAACTCTTTTGGGAAACTTGGCACTTCAAGCAAACAAGCTGGTGAATATCTCTCTGCGTGCGTGCGTGCGTGCGTGCGTGTGAGAGAGAGATGAAATTGACATGAGTGTACATTATATGACAACTGAAGAAAGCACAACATAATGTTCATCACAGCTTTCCACAGCTGAATAGCCCAATTGTCTACACTCTTTCTGATGTTCATCTGTATGGGTTTTTCCGGTTCTTTTATCTTGGTCTAAGACTGTAAACAAAGATGTCAAAGGTAGATGCCTGAACTAACAGACTACTCTTGGAGAAGGGGGAATGCAGGTTTGCCCTAATGCAGAGCTGCGCACATGCTTCAATAGACATTCAACTTCTTGCACATGCAGGATGCTCTACCACATTCAAGAGAAGTTATGCCAAGGTTTGCACCTCCTCCACTGAAACACACATTGTAGCCCCTTGGGATGGGGAACTCCACACAAACATTAGCACTTCTCAAGGGAAACCACGGGAGTAGGGTGAACAAATTCAGACAGGATGGAGTTTTGGATATGAGAGAGAGAGAGAGAGAGAGAGAGAGAGAGAGAGAGAGAGAGAGAGATGAACAAGAGAATTTGTGCCTTATCAGTTTCCCCAAAGGGGAAACAAAGGTTTGTTTTCCCCAAACAAAATCCAACAGGAGACGCAGCTTTCAAATCCACTCTTGTTTATAATTCACCCCGACCCCTTTTAACAGGGTCCTCACTGCACACCTAAAGCTGCGCTAAGCATGTGCCTCATTAAAAAGGTAAAGCGACAGCTTTCATTTCTTTGTGCTACCACATCTGGCAAGGTGGAGAGGTGATCAATTAATAGGAGGGCTTGGGGGTCTCTGCTATCCAGGAGGAGGAATGGACTTCCCTGGGAAGGGTCGCGTTTTCCCAAGGATTCAAGAGGAAGAGTCAGAGCACGGCACAAAGCAGGGCAAGGCCAGCCGGCACTCGGCGGCTCAGAGCTGCACCAGGCAACTTGTCTCGCAGTTGAGGACGCCGGGCCATTGTGCTTCATTAGGAAACAAAATATAAGCTTTCCAGTCCATTAGGAATGACTTTAGGAGTGAAAGCACATAAGACGGCGACTCACCTCATCAACAATGCACTGGAGTAACTGGAGAGGCTGTGATGGAGAGGAGAAGGTTGGGGGGAGAGGGAAAAAGAAGTATTAGGCGATATGCAATATCTTTACAGTGGAGTGGAAAGAAAAAAATCATTAATGCAATAAAATATAGCAAGATTAATCAACAGCAGCAAACTCTTATAAAAACATTGCGGCTCAGGATGTCCTATTATTTCTAATGGTACCTAATCTAATACAGGCAGTTAAAGGTTTGCATTTTCTGCAAAATGCAATTTGCGAAGTTTAAAACAAGGCATTCAAGCATGCAGAGGAAGCAGCCATCAGGAAAAAGAAAAGTGAATTTTTTTCCCGAACTCATAAAGCTTACCATTAAAGATCCCTGGTTTTTCTGAATCTAAAGGGGGAGGGAAGAAAGGGGAGGCAATATGTAATTAGCATGTCATAATCAAAATGACTCACTTGGACACATTATGATCACTGAGAGAAAATTATTGTATCGCTGGTGGCAATTTGTGGGCATGTGTTAACACAATTTACATAATGAAAATACACAAATGTTAATAGCTCGCTTCTCATTTATAGGCGAAAGTCAGCAGAATGTTAATTTCACAGAACACTTTTTAGTACCCTCCAGGTTGTATTAGAAGAGGGAGAAAAACCATAATCCATTTCAAAAGGCTGTTTACGATTCAGATATAAATAATGTTTTATATTGCTAGATTGTGAGCACTGCGCTTAATGTTGCAATCATTGCTAATGTTATGAAGCTCACTCTTTTTAAATTAAAAACCGATTTATTTAAAATTGAAATTAAATCATAGTCAGAAATTAGAATTTTGGATTACTGCCAATGTCTGCTCACAATTTGCCCTCCCCCTACTTTTAAGGAAACTTTAATTATGTGACTGAACTATTTGCCTGTTCTTGGAGAACAATACTTTATAAACTACACTTTTTAGAATTTCCAATACGGTCCAGAACTTAAAACGGCTATTTTCTTGAACTGAAAACTAAACAACGACTTTTTGGCATGAGTTTGAGGAAGTTGCTGAAAACTGCCAGCTTGCCTTGAGGCTGTGATTCGCACACTTACTCAGAAGTAGTCTCATTAGCTTCTAAAAGACTGCAGCAAAGCTATTCAAAAGGGGAAAAGACTGCTCCCACACCACAGCCTGCAAGTGGTGAAAAGACGATGTCGGGATGGGTGAGGTTGGCGATGTGGATGCAGGTGAGATGACACACTGACTTCCTTATAGCTCTGCCATTCAAGGATTTAATTGCAACTTTCCAGACACATACTGGCTTGTGTGGCTCTCTGCACCAGCCTCCTCCTTTGCCGAACACATCTGGGGCTTGCTCACAGTTAACTTGGCCTGCCCCTTCCATTCCGCGTTCTCAGGTGGGCACTGCCAAGATGATGGATGGCTGTACTTTGGCCATTGGCTTTGGAAGCTCACTTCCTTCCCTGGCTAGCTGGAGGCATCATCCTCTAAGTATAAAGGTAGTAAAAAGACCACCCTCCTCCCCAAAAAGGGGGGAGCAGAAGGGCATAACATTGCAGAAAACTACTTCTACCATTATTGGGGTTCTCCTGAAGCTCTTGCCTTTATTATCTTCAGCAAACAGGGCAATCTCATGGTTTCCTGCATGGGGATCTGGGGGCTTCCTGGGCAAATGAACAATGCAGCAAAGCACCTCTGTGTACCAAGAACAGTGGTGAGACTTCATTGTATTTATTGGTAATTTTAACCCAGAAACTCAGGTTATTACATTTTGAAAATCTAAAATTATAAAAAAAATGTAACCAAGGTAGACATATATTTTGAAGCACACCCCCCCCCCCCATGAAAATGGTCTATTCAAAATATCTTCCTTTAAAATCCCAGGAAGAAATTTGTCTGTGCCTCCTCAAATCACCCAACGCCACAAATTCTCTTTTTGAGAAACGAACAGTGGCAGAGCATTGGGGGGGGGGTCTGGGAGACATGGTAACCTGCTCTCACCCAAGCAAACCAAAACCAGCTAGGTCAATAGTGAAAATACAAGAAGTGTCCATTAAGTGGCTGAAAAAATCAAAGGAATGGAACATGGTTAAAAAGAAGGCTCTGTTAACCCAAGGAGCTGGGGCGAAGGCAAAAGTAGGCAAGGGTGCTAAAAGGCAGCTAACAAGTAAAACCAAGCCAAACAAGACTCCATTGGGGCCTTTCCTTGGCCTGCTTACTACGTTGCACTCACTTACATACCTGCTGGATCAGGCCAAAGGCCCATCTCACAGTGGCCCGCCAGGTGCCTCAGGGAGCACACAAGACAACAGGCTGCCTGCATTCTGTTGCCACTCCCTTGCACTTGGCATTCTGAGGTAAACATACTAGTGGCTAGTCAAGGTACTCCGCAGCATTTCTCTTTGATAGCCACTAGAACCAGATGTTCTTCTTCAGACTCATAGGAACAGCCCCACTGGATCAGGCCAAGGCTCATCTAGTCCAGCTTCCTGTTTCTCACAGTGGCCCACCAGATGCCTCAGGGAGCACACAAGACAACAGGCTGCCTGCATTCTGTTGCCACTCCCTTGCACTTGGCATTCTGAGGTACACACATTGGTGGCCAGTCAAGATTCTCCACAGCATTTCTCTTTGACAGCCACCAGAACCAGATGCTCTTCTTCAGACATGTACTCATAGGAACAGCCCCACTAGATCAGGCCAAGGCTCATCTAGTCCAGCTTCCTATATCTCACAGTGGCCCACCAGATGTCTCAGGGAGCACCCAACAGGCTGCCTACATCCTGTGGCCACTCCCTTGCACCTGGCACCTTAGTCGCAGGGTGGGTGAGTGAACCCAGGTGAAGCACAAAATGCTCCTGAAAGTGGATCTGGGCCCATGAACAAAGGGGGCAGCAGGACCCTACTTTGTACAGTCTGTGGATGTCAACCAGTTCTGACTGTGGAAACAGATACTTTGGTTCATCTGAGCCATGAGAGTTTCTAGCTCTTGGAAATCAGGTGGGTTTCAAGTTCCAATGAGCTGGTTCAGGGCCAGGTTTTTTGTTTATCAGTCAATTGGGGAAGGAGAAGGTCAAGAACAACACAGGGACAACGGCTCCTGAATCCGGATGACTCAGCGGCCGTCTCAGGATGCCAAGGCATTGCGGAAGCCCCTAAGGAAGCAGAGAGGTCCCCCTCCAAAGGGTGAAAAAGACAGAAAACAGAGACGCACTTCATTGTTCCCTTCTCAGTATACATTTTAGCAGGAGCTTTCCTTGAGGTAAGGGAATGAAGGTCTCTTCTCAAGGAGGCCTCCAGGACTGTCCCCCGCGAGATACAGTGTGTGCTCTGTAGGCACAACTGCATTCCTGGGGGAGGATTTAGTTAGGATTCGGCTGTTCGTTGATTAATCAATTAATTACCTTTGCATAAGTCTGCACCTAGATAAACACAGATTTCCTTTGTTTCCGAGATGGTTCATGCATCATGCGTGTTCTAGCAACCATCATCTCCCTCCACTGTGAGAGGACAGGGGAGGGTCCTCCTTGTGCTGCTTCAAGGATGCTGCTCACCACCTGCAGGTTTCTGAAGTCCTTGTACCAAAAATGTTTATACACACGAACACTCACATACATCAGCTGCCTTAGTTATCAGGGGCACCTTTTCAGTTGATCAAAAGGTTTTAAACATGTACCTGGCCTATCAAATGTGCAGCCTTACAACTGAGTGGCAGCAGGGGTGGATTTATTTGAACAGAAGAGGTTGATGGTAAAGGAAGAAACCCAAATCAGGGCAGGACAGAGCAGAGGTTTACTGGCATATTTGAAACATGTCTCCTGAAGCAGCACATGTGGTGCATCAGCAATGGGAATGAAGGAAAACCTCCTGGGGAACAACACTTCACAAGTTTCACCCTGAGAAATGAGGGCATTTAACGTTTGTGGAGGATGCCAGGGGAGAAACATGCTGCACCCCCCTTGCCCAGCAGCAGTACCATCCGTAGAGCTGCATCATGGTGCCCAAAAACTCTAAAGCCCCTCTTATTTTCAGGGAACCACATAAAAATTCCCTTTTCCATAGAGGCCATGGGATGCTCATGTTGTCCTGATCAAATCTATAGTACACATGGCCTACATCTGGGAGAAAGAGACAGAGCAAGCAACACGGAGCATAAGTGGAGCATGCTGTATCTATATTTATTCTCAGCTACACACAATTTGGAGCTATTACGATCCAGCACAACACAATATGCTGTTTACATTACAGGGGGCAAAATATCTGGCTGACAACCTGTATAGAATATTTACTAGCAAATGACAGCTAATTGGGCTTATGAAGGAGGAGGACTGCAGTTTCCTTGCCACTGTGATGGGCACTGTTCTTCAAAGCGAGGTGCGGAACCCTGACTGCATGTGACACAGGAGAATAATGGAAGTGGGCAGAGAGCCTGAGAAGGAAAGGCACAGCTGCTCAGTGCCCCTGTAGCTCCAGGAACTTGCTGCCGGTGGGCAAAGCACACTGCAAAGTGAAGCAAGGCGATTCTATTCCCAGGGGTGCCCTGCCCTGTAGGAAGAATGTGGAACACATGCACGGGGTATAAGGACCTCTGAAGAAGAGCTGGCTAAACACTTTTGAAAACTTCTTGTGGAGAGCAAATGGAGAGATGCTGGAGTCCTATACATCCTGCATGCCAAATAGGAGGAGACACACAATAAGCATGGCAACTCTAGAACCCCTCCACCTGCACCCCTTCCAAGCAGAAGGGGTCCCTCCTGGGAGATTGGGGGAAGAGAGCACATCAGGAGTTGGTTGGCCAAGTAGCACAGTAAACACCATTATTTAGACCAGTGATTCCCAAACTTTTTGACTGGTGGCTCCCTTGACCTAGTGGGCCAATGGCCATGACTCCACATCAGGGCTACTATCATATACATTGTATTATAGGGCAGTGGGTTTTCTGTGAAGATTAAGAACATAAGAAGAGCCCTGCTGGATCAGGCCAAAGGCCCATCTAGTCCAGCTTCCTGTATCTCACAGTGGCCCACCAGATGTCTCAGGGAGCATGCAAGACAGTAAGATGCCTGCACCTTGTTGCCACTTCCTTGCACCTGGCATTCTGAGGTAGACTACTTCTAACGTAAGGAGGTTGCGATTCCACAGCTCCCTGGGGGGCCACTTCTCACAGTTTGGGAATTACCGATTTAGACTATTCGTATAGCAAGTCACATACTAGTTCTGTTCTGGAGATTTATCTGGAAGTTGGAACAGATGGAAGTTGAAACAGCCTGCTTGTGCTGGCCCAGAGCTATCATGCCTGGATCAGCTCAACAGACAGGCTGCGCCTGTACAAAAGTGCCCATAACTCAGACCAAAGTGTATACCAAAGAACTTGGCCTAGTTCTTCAGTACTACACTTTGAGAATGAGATTCTCACAAAAAGAAAGAGATTGCCCCAAAGTGTCTCTCAGTGTTAGAAGAACAAAAGGGAGGGCATCCCCACCCGCCACTGGGACGCATGCCATGTTGGGGTGAAGCGGGACAGGTGCTCTCCTGCTGAAGGCAAGAAAGCCATGACTATATGGGGGTGCCCAGCTAGCAGGGCAATGCACCAATGTAGGGCAGCAATAAGGCGGGACCTGTCCACTGTGGAAATAACTCTTTCCAAGCATTCACTGTCACCCCTCCGCCTGCACTACATGACACAGTGAGGTCAATGCAGGTGGGGCTCGGCACACTGGACCAAGGGAAAAATTCTGCACTACCTCCATCACGTGAAAACTTTCAGTGTTCTCACCTAGGGAAATCTAGATGCAGGATTCTCACTTAAGAGTGCAAGAGATGCCCGACTCTATCCTGGACAAGTCCTGACACTGGGGCTGGGGACAGCTGAATCTCAGCAACCAGGCTGCCGCTACAGGCTCAGCAATCACCTCTCAAGTGTGCTAGGGGATATCCTCACATGGGACATTTTATTTATTTAAAATTATCTATTTAATTAATTTATACCTTGCCTTTCTGCCCCATGGGCACCCAAGGCGGCTTACAATATTAAAATACAATAAAACACAATATCTGACAATTAAAAACAATAATTTAAACATAGTATTAAAATAATTAAAAAACTAAAAAGTCCCATGGATCCTAAATATACAAAAAAAAAGCCAGCCAGCCTGTCAACAATTAAAAGCTAGTTGGAATAAAAAGGTCTTCAGCCCCCGCCGAAACATTGCCAGAGGGAGTAGTTCTTAATTCAAAGGGGAGGGTATTCCAGAGTCGGGGGGCCACCACCGAGAAGGCCCTATTCCTGGCCGCCATTCCTGTTATTGCCTGTCAAAATTATTGCCTGTTCTTCAGCATGGTATACAATAAAATGCACATTAAGAGACAAGGTTGTCGTTTTGTAGTGTCTTGATGAGGCAACATTGATGTAACTTATTCATTTTCTCAATTGGATAAAGCTGCTGCGCTTTTTGTGCCACACAAACACCAGAGACTCCGTGGAAAAGCAGATGTATTTATTACGATTAATTGCTACAGGTGGGATTCTCTGTACAGCTGTGCCCGCTCTTCACCCGTTAACTCCGTTAGAAAATCCAAGCGGCACAACTGTATTTTTCCCAGGCCCTCGACGGCAATGCAAGCTGTACTTATATTAGGCATATTTTTCACTGTAAAACAATGTTGTTTACCTTTTCTCCAAGCTCACAAATATTGCAGCGGCTCAGTAAAAGATAAAACAAACTGAACCAGAGACAACTTTATGGCCGGCGCCACTGCCTTTGAGCACAGTTCAGGCGAAAGCAACTGGTTTTATGGGCTTATGGGAAGAGGTGTTTAGAATACGCTTTCAAAAGAAAAAGCCGCAGAGCTGGAGGAGTTCCCACCCCAGTACAATGTGCACAGGTTTCTCTGGAATGGCAGCTTCCTCCCTTCCCCCACCCCCCACATTGTGGGGCTGGCTAGCCACCTTCCTTAAAGGCCACTTCAAATGTAAGAGACGTTTTCCCAGGTTGGATCCTGAGGCTCCACAGCACCTGTTGAGAGGAAGGTGCTATTCTTTCCCCACTGTATGGGCTCCTTTTCTCCATGACCAAGCCGGTTACCAAAACCTACTTCCTTTCTACATCCCAGCAGGCGAGAATGACAGCTCGACAGCTCGAGCGGAACGATGATTCCACCGAGATAATCTCACTACCCTATCTTGCAGGTTTGTGGTAAAGACTACTGAGAACGGAGTATTTTTTAAAAATGCACAATAATAAACATTTTTTTTAAGGTGGATTATCTTCCAGAGATGGAAGTAGTGCATAATGTACATGACAAGGCCAGGAAAAGAAGCTGTTATTACATCCCATACATTTCCAGGAACTGGCAAGCTGGAGAAGGTGCTCACTGTAGAGACATACAGTCTATGTATGTTCTTGTTTGGAAGGGAGACTGGTTGGGAATGCAAAAGTTTTTTTTCCCCTGGTGCCTCACTTCTTATTTAATTAGTGCCACCTAATTTTAATTTTGAAAAGCTATATTTGAAACCCACCCTTTTGTTAAGAAACGGCCGGGAAGACTTCCATTAGTCCTCTCTGCATTAGAGTTGCGGCTCCAATCAAGAAACACAAAACAAATCTCTTCCTTTGGTAAATAATTGTCATGTTTTCTCTTTTCTCCTTTTGAAATCCAATTATAATCTGCTCTGCAGCTTTTGCTGGAGAGATCTGTGAGTGACCAAGCTGAGCTCTTCTTGCATTGACTAACAAATATGGCTGTTTAGGCCAGCAGCATTTAACAAAAGAAAAGGCAGATGCAATAAAGCACCTGGAAACAGATCATAGAAACAGAAGGAGGTATCTGTCTGCACCCACTTCTCCTCTACTCCACCTCTTAGCAATTCTGAATTCTAAAGACGGAGCTGCCTTAGTTTTCTATATTAAAATGCTCCTATTTCCTTCCTATAAACTGTTTGGGTCAAAGACAATATTGGCTCTTGTCTTCATGCCAGTGAATGAATGCTCTCCATTGCCACACTTCCACGACAAAACAGGCAGAAAGGGAGGCGCCTTCTGCTTAAGATTTCGACTGCCTTTTCTATGTCTCTCTCCTTGAGCTGTTTTATATGCTCCTCTTAACCCCGGGTCAAGTGCGCTACTCATAAAATTCCCATTATTTATTTTTGAGCTGACAAACTCCAGCCACCTAATCGAAGGAGATGGGGAAGCCAAGAAATACAGAAAAGGGTCTCTGGAAATAATTTTAAAACAAGACACAGCCCTCCAAGAGTTTTGCTCTGAACATTATACGGCCGCCCTTATTCCAGTTTCCGCTGAGTAATCCACAATCAAAGGATCTGTTATTTTGGACTCCACATCAGTGAGGAACTCTGACTGGTCTTCTTGGCAGAAATTTTGGTAAGGACATGCAAGGGCAGAACTCTGCTGCCAACCTTTAGATCTCAAAGAGTTTCACCAGTGAGAAAGGCGGGATACAAATCAAATAAATAAATGTAACTGCCAAAAGCCAATAGCTCAGAGGCAGAGCACACACTGTGCATTCAAAAGGTCTCTCCAGATTAAATCCCGGGTTAAAAGGATCAGGTAGAAGACAATGGGTCTCTCCTGACTGAGATCCTGGAGAACTGGTGCCAGTAAGCCTGGACAACACTGGGCTAGGCAGGACAGGGCTTGATTGGACACAAGGCAGCTTCATGGAGAGTCCACAGCTTAGCAGTAGCGCACACATTTGAATGAAGGAGAGCACAGGCTTAGTCAGTTAAAGAGTCAAGGAGCAGGTGATGAGGAAGCCCCTGCTTGAGACTGTGGAGAGGTGCTGTATAGAGAATACTGGAATAGGTGAGCTGTTGATCCAACAGCAGGTAGTCTGTGCAGCTGAGGCAAGACTCAGTTTACCCTGTACAGGATATTTGGTTTTAGCTGCAAAACAGCCTAAAATATACACCCTACATTTATTTATTTCTATACTTTTCTATGCACAAAAATGTGCATAAACTATTCTTTTATGGGGGCAGCACAAAGTGAACATTTATGCTCAACTATAAATTCGGTATCTCAAAAGGATTACATTTTCAGCAGCAACAGGCCATATCTGGTCAAGCCAGGAAAAATCCATAGGTGTATTGGACTTCCATAGTCCTATAAATGAATAATCATATGAATAATAATAGTCATCAACACAAGCTTACGTATCACCTAAATGTAGAAAAAACAAACAGTAAACTCCCTCCCCATATTTCCTGCAAACAATAACACTGGCAAATATAGCATGCATAACAATATGACCTTAAAGATGTTTGATTATCCTTTAGCATGGAAACCAGCATCACTCTGAACAGTGTTTAATGGTTCCATAGTACAACAGCTGCTGCTGCTAACATAGAACATCACTCTTATTTTGAAACTGAGTGTTGCCACTTTTCAATTAACAGAAGTAGACTTTTGATAAACGTTTGGGATGTAGGTTGGTACTGCATTATTGGACATGCTGGGCTGTCAGAAGGACTACTGCTGGACTAATCTCCTTGTTGGCTGAGCAGTGCATTGCCTTCTGGGAACCCCAGGTGGCTCTGGAGAGGTGGAGGGGAGCCTGAAATGCAGCTGTGGGAACGGGACAGCCCTCGGCAGCTCCTCTTGCCCCTTCTGGCATGGCTGGAGTGGGAAGAGTATGGAGTGAGCAGGGGCCCGTGCCTGCCGGGGGTGCTGCTGCTGAATAATAATAATAATAATAATAATAATAATAATAATAATAATAATAA
>JAJKFI010000026.1:6127344-6145727 GCA_029204185.1 Lerista edwardsae
AATAATAATAATAATAATAATAATAATAATAATAATAATAATAATAATAATAATGCATGTATTTATATACTGCCTTTCTTCAGATCACTAGATTTCTCTAGTGACTGTAACTCAAGGCGGTTTACATGGGCAGACTTTATTCATAAACCCAAAGGTTTTTACAATTTACAGAATGTTCTATCTTTCAAGAACTACACACATTCAGATCTTCCTTTCTGGATTTAGCCTTCTTTCTTTAGCCACCCGTCTGTCTTCTGCTGGCTGATGCTTCCCTGCTCTCACCAGAGATGCAGCTGACTCTCAGCACACTCCTCCTCCCACGAGGCAGCTGGAGCTCAGCTTCTAATCAGCCGCAGTTGCAAGGTCTGCTGCTCACAGAGACTTCTGGCAGTCCTGAGCTCACGACCTTGAGATCTTCAGCTGTATCTTCGGGCAAACGGAGGCATTAACCCTCTCGGCTAAATCTTCTGCCCAGGAAGTCAGGGCAGCTTGGGGCAACTACTGGACTGCAGGCAGCTGGATGTGGGCTTGCTGCACTTCAACCTACAGCGGGCTGTTTTGAGGCCAGACTATCAGGAGTGCTGCACTAATGGCTGCCATACTATGGGAGTTTTACTGTATTGTTTTATGAATGTTCCATGTGTGATCCAACACCATTAAAATCAATGGAAGCTTTGTCACTGACTTCAGTGAGAGCTGGACTGCATTCAAACGACATTTCTGTCAATTGAATAATAAAAAAAAAAGAGCCCCACAAAGGCTCCCAGTTAACAGAGCTGTATGGGGTTTTTCCGCCTCTCTCCTTATCCGACAAGTGGCTCTTGCGCCGAAATGATCACAAGCCAAACTTGGTCAATATTATGGATTACATATAAGAAAAAGGACCTGGGACCTTGCTAATAATATCAGGGAGCAAAAAGCAGCAGCTTCAATTAAAACCAGCCAATTATTCAGCCCTTGAAGATGCTTTTAAATGGAAGTCCTTGGATAAGGAGCTCTTTGACCCACAATTCAATTGCACTAGCAGGAATCACAATGAGGGAGGAATTTGCTGAAACGAAATAACTTTTCCTCCCCCAGAAAGGGGGGGGAATGCTCTTCATTAGTAATCAAGAGGCATCTGTAGTAGGAAGACGAGGGCCAGATTATCAAGTGGCGAGGGTTGCCTTGGGCTTTGTTTACAAGTTACTTTTCCAGTCACTGAATTTTCACCCCACAGCATCCTTCCACACGGTTCCCTCCAAGTATGCTAAACAGACTTCTCACCCCGGTTTAGAGGCTTCTGGCACAGGAGTCCTTGGATGGGACGTCAGGTCCTGCTCCACGCACACACCTCTCTGGTATGCACGAGGCTGTCTCAGACCATGCTGTGAACAGAGAAGGCTACGCTCTGCGCCCACAGATACCAGCGCAGAGCACCTGCGGGGCTTTGGCTGAAGGACGGACCAGAGCTTGGCAGTACAGCACACGGCAAAGGGATCTGCATGACTGGCAAATGACTGCTTCGAGTCATCAAACCGTGTCCCACATCCGACCCCCAGTAGTCAGGGAGCTGATATAGGAAAGGCCTCCCTGTATCTGAGATCTGTACTGAGCAAGACAGACCAATTCTGATCTTGAATATACGTGTCATCCCAGCATATTTACTGGGTTCAACAGGCAGCTGACTCCATCTCTGAGACTTATACTCCGAGTAAGTCCACGCTGCATCTAGGTCTTGCCCCTCATTTGCCCCCGAGTTTCAGCTGGCTCTAGCTGATGGATCCTGAAGTTCAAGTTATAGTGAAAATATGTCTTGTAAGCCTGAAGTCTGCCTGTCTCTGCAAAAAGCCGATACTGCGCTAGAGGCTGGGCTGGCCTTTCTGAAAGGCCAAATGAGATGGTTGCCTCAGGCAACAGACAAGGAGGGGGCCAACCTTCACCTGTTTACTTGCTTCCACTGCTACTTCTCCTCTCAGTTCCTTTGAGTGAAAAATGAGGGGAATGGAGTGGAACTGGAAGGGGGGAGAAAAAAGAGTGGTGGACTATAATGTCTGCAATGCTCTAGCCCAGCGGTCACCAAACTCCAGCCCATGGGCCAGATCCAGCACACCACTCCAGTTCCCCTATCTTGGCCCGAAGCCTTCTGGCCCGTGTCACACATGGACCCCTGCACAGTGTCTCTTCGTTCTAATGTCAGCAGTGCACACCCTTTTTCCCCCTGCAGCCTTTGACTCTCTTTGGACTGCTGTCCTGCCCGACCACACACTGATTGTGCTATTCCAGCTTTTGAATAATTGATAGCATTTACACCCTCATTCCTTGGGGATGCTTTGGCCTGAAGTAGATGCTGCGTAGCTCCTGTCAATTCCTCCTCCCCCCCCAAGGGAACATTTTAAAAGCCGCTCTGTACTGCCACTTTTTTGATGTTAAACACCAGCAGTCTGGTTCCATTTTGGTTCAGGTGGAGCCTGTCCCTTCGTATTGTACAGCTCAGCATATCCCAAAATGTTCCTTGGTGCGTTTGACAAATGCAAGCCCCTCTTCCTGAAATAAAATCACTGTCTCATCCATGCATTGACACCCCTCAGCTGTGCCTGTCTAACTGTCCCTGTGTGTTCAGAATAGGAAGCATTCCAAGAAAATTTTTAGAACATTGATATCCTGTCTTGCTATCCCACAAAGTGGGACTCCCAAGATCTCTAACATCAATTAGAATTAAAAATCAAAACTAGTAACACTGAATGAATTCTGCAAATTCCACCTGCTGTCTGGTGGAGCCCTGAGATTCACCAACCCCAGCAGAACCAAGCCGTCGTGCAGACGGCCGTGGCATGACGTCATTTGTGTGCAGCTGCCCCAATCTAAGAACTGTGCTATGATTTGGGCCAAGTGCTGCCCTCAGGGCAAGGGCTGCCGAATACAGGCCTCCCCCCTATGTGCATGTGGAGATGCTACCTCCCCATGAGCTGAACAGTGCTGCCTGTGCACTGGAATCCACATGGGGCTCTGGAAGCAGACTACTCTTGAGAACTGATCCAATCCAGAATTTTCACCCACCCTCCATTAATAACATTTTGGATTGCTGCCTGCCTTTATAAAATCAACCCCAAAGAGGACCGTGCCCAGCAGAGAGCTCTTTAACATTTGCTATTATTCACGTTTGTTTCCATCGCACTGGGTGCCTCTACCCGAGGAGAAGCAATATGTCATCATTTTGCTGAGCTAACTGGCCTAACAGTCTTGTCCCTTTGAGTTAGGAACAAGACAGCAACACTTCATCAAACCCTTGGCAAAAGCCAGGTAGAATAAGCTGGCAGAAGAAATGGGAGCCGGCCAAGTCTGCCAAATTCAGAGACTTTATGGGGCGTTGGAAAAAAATCAGAAGTGCTTGGCAGGAGAAGCTGCCCCTTTTTGAGGGGGACAATCACACCAAACTGCCTCTGTCAGCCGCACTGCTTCAGTTTTGTGACGCTAGCCTGACAAACGTTTGAAAGGGCCTCTTTTCCCTCCTCACCGCCTCTCTTCTCCTCTTTGGGGGGTTTCTCCCCCCCCCCCGTTACCCTACTTATCATGCTCCTTATTTGAAACAGATTTTTAACAGATAATCTTGCTCGTTATAAAATATCTTGGTTGCATTTTATTCAAATAATTCTGAAAACAGCTTTAAAAGCCGTTTGGAATAAACATCAAGCTCACCATCAATCAAAGGCAAAAAATTTTCCGCTGGCGGTTGTATAAACATCAGATCAACTCACTGATGTCTTCAAGGATTTCAGACTGAACCATAAAAAACTCCATTAACTTCTGACAAAGAATGCAAATTAATCGCAACATGGGGTGAGATGAAATTAAAGGCTCTTTTCTAATCAATGACAAGGCAGGATGAAATATTTACTCCTCTCTCATGCTTTCCCCACGCTTGCTTGCCTGCCTGTATTCAGGGTTGCACTCCCCAAGCCCAGCCCCAAATGGAAGGTACGAGTGCACATTTCCCCACATCAGGAGCTGCTTAGACCTTCCCAACCCTGGAGCGATCCACTGGTAAGTTGCAGAGATCCAACACACACAAACTCTCTCTCTCTCTCTCTCTCTCTCTCTCTCTCTCTCACACACACACACACACACACACTAATCATCCAAATCTCAGGTGCACCCAATTTGTTATTCACACTCTCCTGTGCCAATGGAAAAGGAAAGAGAGAAGGGGGAAAAAAAGGCTGGCACAGACAGATGCACCAGGAACCTGAAATGACAGTTCTGCCCTCCGGAAGTGCGATCACTATAGAAAAATCTAGTACAGCCTCCAGGTGAAATGTCTGGTGCTCCATATGGAGCAGAGAAAATTAACAACAAGATGGAAATCTCACAAGCAGCAGGGAGCTGGATTTTTTTTTTTTTTTTGGAAGAAAAAAAATGAAATTTAAAGATGAAGAAGGAGAAGTAATAAATTAATGGGGTGTGAAAACATTCAAAGCTTTACAATACCAGGGGCACTATTTGCTCAGATTTATTTTTTTTAAGAGAAGGGAAAAACACTCCCTCCTCCAAAATTCAAGTCATTTTGATGTAATTTATTAATAAAGATCTGCAAGTGTATAAAAATAGAGAAGGGGTGTTTTTTTTAAAGCCAGATCCAGGGCAACTAGTTTAAATACATTTCTTGTAGTCCTCTGGAACTCCAGCTTTGTTCCTGAACACATCTGGAATGGATTTGTCCTAGCCCAGATACTCAGAAGGAAGACAAGTTTGAGTAAACTATTCAACGGGGCAACTCTTGGCATTTTCCTGAAATTTCATTATTGTGAAAAAAGTACTTGTCCTCCACTACGTTTTGATTTAATCGTAACAATTCAAGTCTTTGGGAGGAAAAAACCCCCTATACAATTAGCAACTCCTTTCAAAGTGTTGCATTTTGCAGTCTAGATTATCTCTTGTGGTCCTTAAAACACTGCATTGCCTTCTAAACTCTCCCTAATTTTTTTCTATGAAGAATTAGAAACTCAGGCTTCAATCCTCAGCTTACTTTCCTGGAAGTAAGCTCCACTGAATTCAGTGGGACTCACTTCTGAGTAGACATGTGTAGGGTTGGGCTGCCAGTGTGTTAAATCTGCATTAGAGTGATGTACAATTTCTCTCTCTCTCTCTCTCTCTCTCTCTCTCTCTCTCTCTCTGTGTGTGTGTGAGAGAGAGAGACACAGAGAGAGAGAGAGAGAGAGAGAGAGAGAGAGAGAGAGAGAGAGAGAGAAATACACATGACCAGCTATAACTACAGCTCTGGGGATGAATTGGTTTGGTAGAAACATTGATTTCACGTCTGCATACATAGAAATGTACTATACAGTATGTATGCAATGATACATATGGCAATGATGATTCAGACTCTGGTAACTTCCAGATTAGAATACTATAATGCATTATTTGTGGAGCAGCCTGTGAAGATTGTTCAGAAACTTCAGGTAATTTCAAATGCAGCTACTACACTGCCAGCACATGGACAGGTACGTCTCTCACAAGTTCTAAAACAGCATGACCGGTTGCTGGTCTGCATTTGAGCGCAAGTCAAAACGCTACTTTCAAAGCTCTACAAGACTTGGATCCTGTATCTGGAAGAGAGTCTTCCGATTTGCCCACACATTAAGATCTTCATTGAAGGCTCTTCTCTGGGTGCCTCCCCTCCCCACCCCGCCTTTGGAGGGACGGTGGGTGGGGGCTTGAGAATGGGATGGTCAGATTGTAGTGCTCTGCCCTGTGGAATGTCCTGGCCAGGAAGGCTCACCTGATGTCAGATGTAACTTCAGGGTCAGGTAAAGACTGTCCTCAGGCCTCTGGAATATTCTCCCAGCTCTTTTAAGAGGACATTTCAGTTTCCTGTCTTTATTGCTCCAATGTCTCTATTGCTCTGCTGCTGATTTATCATTGCTTTATTGACCATTATTTGTATTTTTATCTTGTAAATTGCTGTCTTTAGGGACCGGTAGTCCAAAAACTGGATCTAAATTACATAATATAATAGCATGTGCACAAGCCATATGATTCACTTCAGTATCAGTAAATAGTTATACACACTTCAGGAGAGGAATATAAAAAACACTTTGGACCTTGTACTTTTTTAGGGAAAAATGGAAGAATTAAGAATTTTAAAGACTACACCTGACATCTTCTGAAAGCATGTTCTTAACAGCAAATGAGTGATGATGAGCACAATTATAGGTTAATAAAAACATCAAGAATCAGGAATTTGTTGGATTGAACAAATCCTGGAGTATGCTTGTGTAAACACCTGGAAGTGCCTGCTCCAATTATCACAGTATTTCAATGTTTTCTTTGCAAATTGACACATTTGCAAGTAAACTGCAAAAAAAAAAAAATCACAATAAAGTTCCATAGTCATCAAAACCCAAGTTTGGAAAGCAGATAGGTACTTGCAAAACTTGACTAATGTAAGCTGTTGGTGTTCATGGTTTAAAACAAGGTGTGATTATCTGTAAGGTTCACAAAATTGTCAATCGAAAAATATTGCTTGCAAATCCTGACTGAAACTAGCCAGAGCTGCTCCACATTTAGCACAGGCTGTTGAGCCCCCAGGGGCTTTGTTTTCAGCCGAGGAGGGAAACACATGACTGCCTGCTTAGGATGTCCCTGCTGTCTCAATCCTCAAAATGCCTCTGAATTAGAGCCTATTGAGTCCTGCCCCAAATCTGAGCTGAGTGAATGGACCCAAGCACATGAAGGAGGACACGTGTAAGCCTGGTGACCTGAAAAAAAAATCACCGATGACTGTGGGTGGGCAGGAATGACTCCTTCAACGGGGTTCCTGTCATGACTAGACCGCCATTAGCTAGACTGGGATGACAAGTGCTACTGGATTAGAGAGCCACTTCTCTTCCTGGAGTAAAGTGGCACTTTGATTACTGTGAACAGCACAAAACTCCAGCACAAACGTTTTAGCCGGAGGGCCAAACATCTGGCACGGGGTCTAATGCCTTGATAACTGTTTTTACATTACCCACTCTTTGATGCGCTCCTGCTACCAAGCTGTATGCTGAATGCATGTGTGAACATTCCTTCCTCAACCACCAGCTACAGGGTGCAACGGAAGTACATCCAGCCTGTGCAACGAGTCCAGGAACCTGCTCCTCCCCTGCATCTCTCCTCCCCCCTTCAAGTGATGTCTGCACCATAGACTGGGTTTGGGCCTACAAGATCAGGCTCGATGTTTCTATAGTTGCATACAATGCTGCTGCATAAATTATGCATCATCTGATCACCACCTGTTCAAACAGACACGGACACTTTCTGGCTCCCAACCCACACCAAGCAGCAGGAAGGTCAGGGCCAGCACAGAAACAACCATCGTTCAATGCTCATACTGGGCTCTCTGGTTAACGTTTATATTAGCTCAGTGGTTCCCAACTGGTTTAGCACCAGGACCCACTTTTGAAAACAACGGGACCCACCTAACTTTAAGGTAAAGGTTTCCCCACGACCGAATGGTTAGTGATTGACTGTAGGGGGCGGTGCTCATCTTCGTTTCTAAGCCAAAGAGCCGGCATTTGTCCGAGGACAAGCTTCCGTGGTCATGTGGCCAGCATGACTATATGCCGCAGTGCACGGAACGCCGTTACCTTCCCACCAAAGTGGTACCTATTTATCTACTCACATTTTTACGTGCTTTCGAACTGCTAGGTTGGCAGGAGCTGAGACAAGCGACGGGAGCTCACTCCATCGCACGGTCTCAAACTGCCAACCTTCCAGTCAGCAGCTCAGCGGTTTAACCTACAGCGCCACAAGTCTATAAAAACATTTCACATTACCAGCTGCTCAAGCTTTTATCCTTTTTACTATAGTGGAGGGGGGACCACCTTCTGGAGCGATTTTGTGCTCCACGTTTATCGGATTGGGACAATTCTAGTGGCCTAGCGTTCCCTTCGCCTGGCCTTTGATAAGAGTTGAGGCACGTTCACCTACATGTGAGTAAATGCACATATGTTGCTAAGTTTCACTTTCCATAGGGCTCAATACATTTTCCTTGTCAGCCTGGGGGGATGACTTCCTTCTCGAGTATTTTTTTGGGGCCCTGCGTTTGTTGGATCAGGACCATTCTGGTGGTGTTGCATTCAGCCTGCCCTTCAAAGTGGATGGAGGCACAGTTGCCTACTTCCAAGTAACCACGCATACGCAACTCAGTTTAAATTTTCATAGGGCTCAATACATTTTCCTTGTCAGCTATCAGCTTGTCAATTTCAGTTTCACAACAATCAGTTTGGAAAACACTACAGACACAAGGTACATTATTAACACTCAAAATAGTATAAAATACCTTTGTTACCAAAAACGTATACAGATTGACTATCCCTTATTCAAACTTGGGAATGGAAGGTGTCTGGATTTTGGAATAATTGCATAAATATAATGATAATGCTTCCTCTTGCTCTTTTCACTGCTACTCATTTGGGTGCCCGCTTCCCCCTTTGACATTTTTCAACAATGGCACACACCACAGAGCAGAGAACAGAACTTACAGCCTGTATGTGGAAATGAGCACAAGACCTTCTAGTGTTCACACTATAAAAAGTTTTTTTTTTAAGGTCTTGGACAAAAATGTCTGGATTTTGAATGTCTACCTGTAACACAAACCAGTAAGCAAGTTTTCAATACTTTTAGTAGTACTTTGTAATATTTTAGTGCGTCCTAATAAAGGGGGAGGGTGATCTGTTAGTTTGCTGCAGCAAGAACAAAGTCTTGTAGCACCTTAAAAACTAAATATATTTATTTCAATGGAAGCTTTCAATGTGGCCCACTCCAGATGCACGAACTGTCATATTTAGTTGGCAAATATATAAAGTCTATACATGGGGACAGAGAAAAAATGGTAAAAGGTGGAGGTCGAAGGGCTACTGGATGCAAGAAAAACAGTAGTCAGTGATCATTACCATGTAAAAGTGTAAAAGATAATAAAAATATTCTAGCTTTAAAATTGGACCAATCTATGATTTGGTGGTAGTTGGGGTATTTTAAACTATATTATTATAGTATAATAATAGAAGATGGCCTACATGGTGGCTCACACGTACCTATTTTTCAAAGAAAAGTTACAAATTGGATTAAAAAAAAGTTTGCATTTCACTTGCCCCAAAACCTGTTTTTTCCTTAGCTAGAAAAACACTGTTACACTGACAAAGAGAGAAGTGGCTACTAAAACGTGGGATCTGCTGAATCTTTGAAGTTAATAAAAGAGTCAGAAGAATTTGTTTCAAAAAAGTGCTTCTAAACGCTTCTGAAACAAGAAAAAGACCAAAATCCTGTCCTCTTATTCAATAACCAGGGTGGTGAGGCATCTGCATAATCTAACCATGCATAAATTAGTATGTGTTATTTGCATAATAATAGCAAGTTAATAGATGCTTAAAGAGCACAGACCAACACCGTCTTTAAATCAGACATGCCTCCAGGCGCTTTGGCCTGCATCAACCCGGATGCTAGGAAGTGGGTACAATTCCCTCAGGAATGGCTCCTGCCCCGGAACCACTGAAAATATTGGAACTGAGCAGGAGTCCCAGTTCCTGCTTTTTCCAAGGGAACATGCTCAAGCAATGAGCCTGGTGGTTTGCATTCTGTACTCTGAAAGTAGCAGATAAAAACATCTGAAGTAATTCATTTTGCCCCACGCCAATCTTGCATTTACTTATTTTTGCAATGTAAACTAATTTGTGAGCTTTTGCTGTTGTTGAAAAGTGACATGTAAGTATTTACAACAATGACTCTAGAAAAAGCAGGTAACATTCTAGAAAGAAAGAATGATGGTGACATTCCCCTCACATTTGAAGCCTGTTACATATTTTTGACATGATAAATATTTGCAAAGAAATGTAGGCAGACCAATGTGGCCAAATGGTGCAACTGGTTCTGGAAGTTGATTTCTTTATTCTATTTGCTATGCCTGATAGTTGGATGAATTTCAACACACCGGTTGAACAATCCACACAGCCAAAATCCCATCCAGAATCACTTGAGTTGGCCACAGCATTTATGTTTTGCCATTTGAGATGAAAGAAGCAAGACCGACTTCAGTCTGGGTGTACATTTTGTACCACAGTTGCGTTTGCGCACCACTTCCATATTTGCAGCATTTTTAGGGGAACCCCCAACAGCAAAAACTGCCTCAGAAAAACTTCTAGGTATTTCCATATACCTGAGGCAGAACGTTGTGTTTTTTGCAATGCAGTACAAAGTGTGGTTGTAGTGCAGTCTGGGGTAAAAAAAGGTTTCCTCACGACCGAAGGGTCTTTCTTTTCTGGCTTTTCTGGATTCAATCTCAACCTACTGGCCCTCAACCAGACCCTGGAATGAGATGGCAAGGGGAGAGAGAGCTGGGTATCAGCAGCATATTGTTGACACCCCACTCCGAATCCCCGGATGATCTCCCCTAGTGGTTTCATGTATATGTTAAAAAGTGAGGACAGGATAGAACCCTGTGGCACACGGTAAAGGCTTGGGTGCCAACCAGGTGTCCTCCAGAATCAATATCTGTCAGCCACCACAAGTGGAACCACCACAGAACATTCCCCAGCTTGGCCAACCAGCCCATAAGGATCAACGGTACTGAAAGCTGCTGAGAGGTCCAACAGGACCAGCAGAGACACTCCCCTGTCTAGTCCTTGATGGATAATCCAACAGGGCATCCATCAAGGCTGTCTGTCCCTAAGCCCTACCTGAGGGATACTGAGGGATACTTCAGGTACAGTGATACAGGTGAAAAAGGATCTGGGCATGTTAGTGGATGACAAGTTAAACACGAGCCGGCACTGTAATGCAGCAGAAAAGAAGGTGAGTGCAGTTCTTG
Source organism: Lerista edwardsae (assembly GCA_029204185.1). Classification (NCBI taxonomy): domain Eukaryota; kingdom Metazoa; phylum Chordata; class Lepidosauria; order Squamata; family Scincidae; genus Lerista; species Lerista edwardsae. Next base: position 6,138,170 of record JAJKFI010000026.1, read on the forward strand.
GCTGCATCAGCAGAAGTAGAGACTCGTGATAGCGAGAAGTAATGGTGCTGCTGCATTCTGCTTTATTCAGACCTCCCCTGGAATACTGTGACCTGTTCTGAGGGCCACAGTTTAAGAGGTATACTGACAAACTGGAGTGGTTCCAGAGGAGGACGATGGTGAAGTGGCTGGAGGCCACATCCTATGAGGAAACGGTGAAGGGCTTGGGCACGTTTCATGTGAAGAAGAGACGGTTATGAGGTAACATAATTGTCTACAACTACCTGAGGGGCGGTCGTGTAGAAGATGGATTTGCTCTCTGGATTTGCTCTCAGCTGCTCTTGAGGGCAGGGGCAAATGGGTTTAGGTTACAAAGGATATTTTGATTCAACGTGACGAGACAGTAAGCAGTGTTTGGCAGTGGGGAAGTCTGCCTTGAAATCTCCCTTGTTGGAGGCCATTAACCAGAAGTGGATAGCAAGCAGTCAGGGAAGCTGCAGCTGTGGATTGCCTACACTGGCAGGGCATTGGACTTGCTTCCAACTCTGATTTTATGATTTAATCAAGCAAACTATTATAAACAGGAAACAGATCAAGATCGCAGTCAAGGCCATTTCCCCCTGCCCTTCCCAACCAAACCAGCTTGCCCATAGCCGTCAATACCCTCCTCTTTTTCCCCTGCAAAATGAAAGCCTATATGTTACCTAAATAAATAAATAAATAAAAAGTTATTTATATCAAGTAAGCTGAAATAACTTGATAAGTTATTTTATCAAGTAAGCTGAAATAAGGCAAGGCTACATTCCTGCCTCCTTCCCACATGCATTTATACAATCTCAAGTATATAAAAGAACCCTTGAGATTTAAAAACAAATACTAAAGGCAGTTTTAGACAAGTCTGAAGTTATCACATTTTGATTTAGCAAGGCAGATTTATTCGAACCTGGCTACAAGATTCACAATTACTCTCTGCAACTTCATACATAGGAATGAACACCACAGTGGCAAGCAGCAGTAATGAACATTCTTACCTGAGGATACGGGAACCTCCCGAGAGCAAGCTGGGAAAGGAAATAATATTTGTCTAGTTAGAAAGATTTGCATCAGGGGCTGAGGGGGAGGAAGAAAGGAAAGATATTCTTGGGGAGGGAGGAAATAACACAAAAAAATTTAGTTCAGCAATGAGTACAAAATGGACAGATACTGAAGCAAACACAACCTCTAAACAAGGAGAACAGTTAAATTTAGAACAGGCAATCATGGATAAGAAGCAGGTCTGTTGTGTTATACATCTGCCTGCCATCCGAACCCAAATTCTGTGCTCATGAATCAATAGTAGGAAAAAGGCAAATTTGGCTATACAGGCACGCCTCAGTATCCTCTGGGGTTCCATTCCCAACCCCCCACCCCATACCTGAAACTGAGGATATTGGGGACACCTTTTTAAAGATAAGGGGACATGAGTGGTTTTGCTGCAACACGGTAAAAAGAGAATTGTTTAATGTTCCACTATATTTTTAATAGGCTTCCCAGTATCCATGGTATCCGCGGATAACTGAAACCATGGATACCGAATCAGTGGATACCGGGGCATGCCTGTAATTTGCATAATCTAATCTGGTTTCAGCATGAGAGTTTTTAAAGAATTCAGAATATCTGGATGAAGCCCAGGAGAGAAAGGCATTCTAGGGTTTGGCTGACTATATCTATGAGACAGACATGGAAGGCAGGAGTTGTTATAAGACAAGATGGTGACTAAGTTGAGGAGTGGGACGGCCCAGCAATGGAAGCCATCATTGGGGCTCCAGGGAGTTTCAGACTGAATGTGTAGAAGATCTCAGCATCAAACTTCACAAACCAACCCAGAAGGACCCGGGCGCGTGGGTTTTGTATGCGCTATCGCCAGCAGGGATTAGAATCCTCAGATTGCTCTTAAGCATGCTTTGGAAGGTTGGGAAAGGTTCCTCTTACCACTCTGTTGACTGGTACTGTGAAGGGTACTCAAAAAGGTCAATAGATTCAAATGAGAGACTGCTCCCTCCCTGGGGGGCACTAAGGACTGAAAAGATGTCCCACAAGCTCAATGGGTCAAACTGGGCATAAGGGCTGGCCTAGCTTTGAAGCGGCTTCCTACAGGGAGTTGAGCTGGGAGTGGTGAACTGTTGAGTTACCCTGCCCTATGCCAAACTGCTTTAATTGGCTCTCTGACTGTCCGATTTCTGTCCTATTTCAGTGATGTCTTTCCAAGTGTGCAGGATACGGAAAAGCACATTTCAAAGCCATGTTGTCAGTTGATGGCCTCGGCAAGTCATTCTCCATCAGGTTAGTCTACCTTTCAGGCTGTGTTCCTCTAAGACTAAGTGCTGCTGAACAGAGCCCTCCTATGATGTGCAGTGGCATGGCGGTGACTTCCCGGCAGTCAAGGATGACGTCATCACGTCATCTCCGACTTCCGAGTCAACCAGCCTCTGAGCTGCACAGAGCTTGGTTGACAGGTCCGTGGCCGTGTACCTTCAAGGATTATTTTAAAAGAGAATACATGTTGCAACTTACTCTGGTTCTTTGAAGAGTACTAACAGAAATGGTATTTTTGTGTTATGCTTGTCTGCAAATAGAGTGGCGTCTAGATATCTGACTGTTCCCTGCATAGAAGTGGCAATAGACACATCTTCCAGATTATTCAAATAAATGCAAATGAAAGGTGTTTATGCAAATTTGGCATATTTATGCAAATGTGATGACATTTGCGAAAGGTGGGGTTTCATTGGTTTATAATTTGATATTTTGGCATATAGAATACACACTAACCCGATTGCACGTTAAGAAACAGGGAGCTCCATGTAGATGTTTCAATAGAAAGGAGCAACATCATTGAGCATGCCAACAGCACCCAAACAGCAAGAAACCCAGTTCAGAGGTAGCAAGAACCACTATTTCACTGGGCTACCCCAAGCCCTCCCCCTCTAAAGTGTCAAGGTATTATAAATTAAGAATCTCACAAAAGAGTCTGTAATCTTCCCCGAAATAGCCTGCAGATATGTCACTGTACTAAATGTGTTTCAGATTTAATGAAGCTTTAATGTCCTTTTTAATTTTGCCTGTTTCAGTATCACCAGGGGTCGAGCAAGGCAATCAACACTCAAGAGGATGGTTTGGTTTAAAACTAGGAAAAACTCATTTGCTTATGAGTTGCACTGTATTTTCTTAATTAAATTTACTGAGTAAAATGGTTTTAAGTTCAGTCAACCAATGACCTCTGCATGTAGATTTAGATTTATAAATAGGCTAACAGCTAAAGCAAAGAAGCCAAAAGGAAAAAAAAAGAGCGAGAACAAAAATTCACAAAAAAACAAACAGATTAGGGCTCTGCATACATGAACGTTGTGCCCGCACAAAAAATCAATTTGGACATAAAATGATATATAATCCTCAAAGGAAAATTGAAAAGATATGAAGGCATACAAGTTAAGGCAGTCAATCAGAAAAGTCTCCCTGCTCCATTGCAGGTTTGGGAACATATTCCCATTATTCTCAGTAGTTTCTAAATCCTCCTGGTTTGACAAGTTAATAGATCAATGCTGTGGTTCTCAACTGTGTGCCGTGGTGCCCAAGGGCATCGTGGGAAACTCACAGGGATGCCATGGGATGTCCCTGGCAGCCTCTTCTTACTGGCTGTCCCAGGTGCTGCCATCTTGAATCGTGCAAGATCTCATGCAATTCAAGATGGCGGCACCCAGGAGAGCCGGGTGAAAGTGGAGCCACAACAGAGCGCTGTGACCGCAGTAATTTTGGGAACGCTGGGTCAATGCCTCAACGCAGTGAAGGCCCTTGTCTTTGAATCTCCATTACCCAACTCGCCCGATTATTTAAATGCATCTCCTCCCACTACACTATGGACCATCTTACAAATCCCACCACCTTGCCGTGGGCTATGAGCCAACAAGAGCAGGTTCTTCCTCATGGCTGGGGGAAGAGGCCCTGAATTTGAAGTCTGTGCATATGCAGAAAAGCAAGCACTGGATCAAAACCTATTTTTGCAGTCAACAAAAGATGTTTCTGTGTATGCTGAAACCTAGGCATCCTAACCATACCCACCTGAAGCAACCAGGAGAGTTTCAGAGAGGAATCAGGTTGGGAGAGAGCATAAGCTCTGGAGACACCCAGTTTACAACCAGGAAAGAGAAGAATTCTCCAAGCTCCATGCCACTGCACCATGCAATACAAAAGACATATCCAGGGATGCAGTGCGAACTCATAGCGATTGCTGCAGCACAGCCTTCAGGTTGCAGGAAGCTCCAGCATCCCTGAAACATGCCAAAGGATCCTGGGGTGCATTTCCTGAACTGCGCATGGCTTCACCAGCACCTCTGAGAATACTACTGCCCTAAGCAATTACTTATTCAGGAGGGTTATCCTGCACATCTAATCTATGCCATTCTCAGCACATGATTTGTGTGCAGAAGATTCCAGATCCAACTCCTGGCATCTTGAGGTAACAGGAGTTGGTTAACAGAGATTGGAAAGATCACTGGAGCAGAAGAGATGAGACTAGATGGACCACATGACTGCCTATTAAGCAGCCACAGATGTTCAACCACATCTGCAAAACAGGAATAACACCTCAAAGACAAAGAATGAAAGACAAACATTACATGAGGCAATTTTTTTTCTCATTTATGATTAAAAATAATGAAAGGATGTAGCATTAAGGATGCTAACATTTACAGCACAGTATAAAAGGTACTTCATAAGGGATGCTTCTACAGTACTTGCCAGCTCAGAATACATTTTAAACACATCTCTCTCCACTCTACCATAAAACTAACCATGCCCTCAGCGATGTTCCTCAGTGATCCTTCGATGTATGTGCATGCTATAATTCTTTCCACATTATCAAACATATAACTAACATCCCAGAAAAGGTTACCTATGCCTTCAAGTCTTTCCCGGCAGTTTCTCAGAAACAAGGACCTTAAGGGTCCTTTCGAGGTAAGTTTACTTCCTTCTAGTTAAGTAAACTTGCCTTGAAATTTAAGCCCAGCAACAGAGTCCGTGAGTATAACCTGAAATATTTTGTAAGACGTGAAGATGCACTTCACGCAAGACTGCTTTGGGGGCCTTTAAAGAGAAATAAACAACAGCAGAAGGCAGTTAAGAAAGCAACCCTCACTGACCATCAATGTCAGATGGAACCCTAGAACTCATATGGAAATTGACATCTGGAGTGACCTGGTTGGTAGCGCTGGGGGATTTCACAGCCCAACATGCATATCTATTCAGAAGCGAGTCCGTTATTAACCATGATCCTTACTCCCTGGTAGGTGTGCACCGGATTGCAGCCTCAATATCCATGCTGAGGTGTAGCTGAGGCTCAGGATTTCATGGCACTCATAGGCCTGACCCACTTAATTATGGTCCTGATGCATATTGCTGGGAAGTATTTCCTGCAACTAAGCAGGAAATGTGGAGCATGATGGGATCACAGCATGCTCCGTGATTTCCTGCTCCATTTAAAGAGCCCGCACAGAGGAAGGAGGGAGCTCACTGCATTCTGATCCGTGGAGCACCGCAATCTGGCCCCCTGCCTTCTGAACCTTCTCCCAGACAATCTCACTCCTTTCTCTGAACGGACTCTTTAAAGGAAGCAGGAAATACAGAGCACACCAGAAGTGAGCGCAGCTCACTCACCTTCCCTGCTTGATTTGAAGCGCCCACACAGAGGTCAGGGCTGCAAGAGGTTTTGGGAGGGGCAGCGGACAGCACTACTGGGCTGCCTGAGTCACAGTGACGGCAAACCTACGACATGCGTGTCAAAGATGACACGCTACGACATTCTGGGTGACACATCAGAGTTCGACAACAACTGTTCGTTTTACTAGTATTTCATTTTTGTAATGATTTGGTTTTTATACATCATGCACAGCTGCACACATGATTGGGCTGTATTTTTTTAAAATAAAAGAATATGTAAACCATGGTTTTTCTTTCAACTGGGGGAGGAGTGATGCGCCAGCAGAGTCAGGTGAGGTGCTTTTGACACGGCAAGCCCCAAAAGGGCTTCGCCATCACTGTAGCCAGCTCTGCACCTGCACCTTCTCCTTTGCCTTATCTTTACAATTCCACTGTTCGCTGCTGCATCCTGCCCAATCTTGTAAAATATTAAATATGAAGAAAGACTGCAGCATTTGGGGCTCTTCAGCCTAGAAAAAAGGCGCCTGAGGGGGGACATGATCAAGACATACAAAATTATGCACGGAAGGGATAGAGTTGATAGAGGGATGTTCTTTTCCCTCTCTCAAAACACCAGAACCAGGGGGCATAGCTAAAAATGAGGGTTGGGAGAGTTAAAACAGATAAAAGGAAGTATTTTTTTACCCAGTGGGTAGTTAATCTGTGGAACTCTTTGCCACAGGAGGTGGTGATGGCATCTGGTCTAGATGCCTTTAAGAGGGGTTTGGACGGATTACTGGAAGAAAACTCCATCATGGGCTATAGGCCACGATGGGTTGTGCAACCCCCTTACATTAGTAGTAGGCTACTTCAGCGTACCGGGTGCAAGGGAGTGGCAACAAGATGCAAGTGTCTTGTGTCTCGTGCCTCCCTGGGGCACCTGGTGGGCTGCTGTGAGATACAGGAAGCTGGACTAGATGGGCCTTTGGCCTGATCCAGCAGGGCTCTTCTTATGTTCTTATGTAAAAGCAAAGATCTCCTGACAATAGGAGGCCCATACCTCAGAGGCAGGGCACACTTTGCATGCAGAGGCCCCAGGTGCAATCTCTGGCTTAGGAGAAGGATTTCAGGTAGCGGGTGATAGGAGAGACCCTTTTCTGCCCAAGACATGAGACAGCTGCTACCAGTCAGAGCTGCTGAGGGGCAAGGAGGCTCTGTTTCTGTATTAGGCAGATTCATATGTTCACTATTTATTATTTCAGTGGTTCCCAAACTGTGGGTTGGAACCTACCAGTTGGTTGTGAGCCAATTTCAGGTGGGTCATGAAGCATCTAGAGTAGCCATATTGAAAATATGGGCAGAGGGGATGCTGGAAAGGGGGAGGGCTGTGTGGTTGTTTTGTTCTGTCAAGGTTGTACATAGGCTTTTTTGCTTTCTGAGTCACTTTGCTACTGGAAAAATGGCTGAGAAACAACCCAACTGATCGCTGCATTCTCAGAAAGCAGCAGCTCTAGTGTCACAATAACGGCACTTCCGGTCACGTCATCACTTCTGGTGGGTCCTGGACAGATTCCAAGAAGTGGGTCCCAGTGCTGAAAAGTTTGAGAACCGGCGATTTGTTTACTGTACTTCTATCCTGCCTTTCGTCTGCTCTGAAATGCAAGCAAGTCTCCCCTCAAGGCTTCCAATGGTCTCAGGAAGCACTACTTGATCCACAGTCAGGTCTAGCGGTGCAAAGAGTCCTTGGCCGGCAGTGCTGCCAGTCCCCATGCAGCTCTCGCCTGTGACTAGTTTGGGTGGCGAGGCAAGGGCTGGCTGGGCTGCTTCACTGCCTTCAGGATTGCAGGCTCACAACCTGCTATGCAGTGGCATCATGCAGCCGGAATGCTGGGCGGGAGGAATGGGTGAG
>JAJKFI010000026.1:6153024-6272506 GCA_029204185.1 Lerista edwardsae
GGGGGGGGCAGAAAAGGAAGGCAGTTTGTGCAAGGAAAGATGGGCGCTGCAATCAGTTTTACCCATGCAAAATGGAGACACTGCTCAGGCCATCTAGGCGCTAGGCTCAATTTTCACCTCCACAAGATAGTCATATTTACAATGGATGCTTTGTACAAAAACACCATTCCAAGTTTACAAACAGGAAAGAGACATTATCCCGATTGTATTCGCCCCACAATTACCTGAGGTAGGTCAGGCCAAGGGACGGTGGATGCCCACAGTTACAGAGTGAGCTTTATGGCTTTAGCCACATAAACCAGACCAAGCAGAAAGAAAGCCAAACTGCCAACTGCCATCCAGTTGGAAGGGGAAAACAACTCCCCACCAGGGTGATGAGATAGATCATCTGACCCAGAGGAAAATACCTTTTAGCCCTAGCTGATGGTTTGCATATACAGTCTTCCTTGCATTGAGCCAGACAAGCTTCAGAATAGTCACATTCTTAGTTGCAACTGCAATTCTAACATGGATTTTTAAAATATTTCATAGACAAAGTTCAACTCAAGTGGGATGATGTTATTCCCTACACCCACTGAGGGTATAGCACTGAGGGTATGAGGCAGGAAGCCTGGAAGCATACAGTCTATGGGGAGCCACAGCAGAGTACAGGGAGGAATGAGAAGCATCAGCTGCACTAGCCTAGCAGGGAGGACTATGCCTGGGACAAGGCTTGAGAGTGAGTTGACAGCCCAGTAGGGAAAGTTCCAAGACCCAGCATCACAAAGGGCACTCCTATCTAAGAGCATTTCCCATGCCTTAGTTTTTAGGTGGGTGAAAGTCTGAAAGGAGTCCTGGAATAGAATGAACTCCTATAGCACATTCATGTCTACTCAGAAGTAAGTAAGCCCAGTCTAACAAATGGAAGCCCCAATTGCAGGCATGCGTAGAGAATATTCAGTATGCTCCTCCTAAGTTTACTCTATGGCTATAAGATTAAAATAGTAAGAAAACAGATGATGTTGGCCTTTTCAGCCCTAAACAATGGGGGAGGGAGGGAAAGAGAGAAATTGCATGAATGAAAACCAATCCGGTTCAGGCACGACTGGCACCCAGACTCTCACAATACTTTTCCCAGGCAGCTGCTTTGCAGGGATGATTTCTAAAAAATTGCATAAGCTCAGTTGTGTTCCTTCAGTATAGTTCAAATACATGCATTTGGGGGTTATAGTTCAAATACATGCATTTGAGACGCACTACCTTTGAAGGAGATCTGCAGCTTGAGGGTTCTCCTGGATTCCCAAGGTAGCCAGAACCCTTGCCCCACTTTCAGCTGGTACACCAGCTGCAGCCATATCGTTTGAACTTGGCCATGGTGACATCAAGGTTAGAGGACAGAAGTGCTCCTGTATCCATGGGGGATCCATTCCAAGGATCCTTTGTAGATACGGAAACTGCCAGCTCATGTTGTGCTATAAGCGTGAAACACTTTGCCTGTAAACCTTTAAACAACCCTAATGGGTACGTGGGGCCCCTGCATCAGCGGATAACTGAAACCACGGATATCTGCGGATAACTGAAACCAGCGGATAACTGAAACCACGGATATCAGGGCCCACCTATATTGTGATGTGGTCTACATAGGATGCCCTTGAAGATGGTCTGGAAACTGCCATTAGTTTCCAGAACACAGTGGCTCACGTGGCCATAGGAGGTCAGTGGTTCAACTCTAGTGGACCACCAACTGCAATGGTTGCCTATGGAGATGTGAGGAACAGCGGCAAGAAATGGTGCCTCTCCGAGAAGGCCCTAACGTTACAGAGCAAAAATCGTAATTTTTGATTTATGAAAATTATTTTACAAAGTTCTATTTGAGATTAGCCTTCTGATTTTAATATGGTCGTTTTAGTACAAGATGTTCTGCAGCTTCTGTGAGTACATTTTTTTTGCTGTTTTGTATTATATGCTCTGCTGTTTCAATCTTTTATTATGGTGTGGTTGCAGTTGGTTGTGGTTTTATCTGTTTTATATATATTTTTAAAGCTGCTTTGGATGCCTATCTGGGAGAAAAGCAGGGCATATATTTAATAAAGTAATGCATCTGATAAATGCACCTACCTCCATGAAGGAAATTCCTAGGCTCCAAACATCAGAATGAATCCCATATTGCTCTCCTGAAATCCGCTCTGGCTGTTAAAAACAAAAAGGTAGGGAGGAAAGATGGTTGAAACTACAAAACACCAAGCAATGATAACAGAAACTAGGCAAGGGAAGTAAAAGCTAAGAGTCTCATGTGTTGATAAACTGCCTACAGGCATTGCTATCCTAATACTGATAGCAAAATTTGCCTTTTCCCCCTTTTGGGCCTTTGTCTGCAGACACTCCAACAGTGTGGAGAGCGTAGAACCTAAATGCATTACTCACTCAGATAATTTCACAAGGCTGTTTAAGGTAGGGAAATGTTTACTCTATAGATTTTCTCTATAAACCGTTTTGTGAACTTCTATTAACAATGGGTTGCTAAATATTCTCATTATTATTATTTTCATTAATAGGACCCCTGCAGATCAGACCAAAGGTCCCTCGAATGCACCATCTCCTGATTCTTCCCAAGACATCTTACCAGATAATTATTATTATCATTATATTAATTGGCTTTAAAAGGGGATTAATTATGATGACTGTGTGCCTCCTCCAAAACCAGCGGTAGTGTACCTCTAAATACCCCTTGCAGGGGAGGGAGCAATGGTGGGAGAGGGGCTACCTTGTGCTTGTGACCGCCCCAGAGGCAGTTAGAGGGTCATTCTGGGAAACAGGATGCTGGACCAGGTTGCTGATCTGGCAGGGCTTTGCTTCTGTCTACACTGAACATTTACGTGCCTCTTTTCAACAAAAAAACATTTCTATGGAGCCCACATGCAGGACACAAAGGCAATAGTTCTGCTTTTGCTCCTCAACAACTATGACTCAGAGGCAAACTTCTAGAATCAAAGGACAGCAGTGGGGTTAAACGCAGAGTACTAGGACACAGTTGCTCTTGTTCCCCCCTACACACATTTTTGTGCCCTGGATTAGGTACCTGAATTATCTGATTGGCTGCTCCCAGCACATTCAAGGAATATGGGAGTGAAGTCTCTGGCATTCATTTATGGCTGGATCCCAAGAGATAAGCCACTCACAGGTGAGACCAACCAGAGGGAATGGTGGACAATCAGAGCTATTACTGCTAACTGCATGAAGTGACTGCAGCACATGACCCAGGAAGTGACCAGGGAAGCCAATTCCATTTCATCTGCATCCCCTCTTCAAAGGCTGCTCTTGGAGAACTGTCTGGGGTGCTCACAGAAATAAGGCATGTTCAATTCTGCACCCAGGAGCACGTCAGTACTACTGTATTTTCAGCCCACTCTGAACAGACTGCAATTCACCTGGACACATCCATAGTCCAGCCCTTTTAGGCACAGTTGAACATATGCGCAGCCCAATCCTGCCTACCCATGAACCAGTGGTGGCATGTGAGCAGAGCTTCCTCTGCAGATCTTAGGGCTGACAGGATCATGCTGGAGGAGTTGCCTTTTCAATACCCCAGTCCCAAACTATCTAGGAGTTTTGAGGCAATAAACTGCGCTTTGAATTGGGCTCTGAAACAGGCTAATGCAGATTAAATAACAGAGTGCTATGCTCTGAATAACTGAATTAGACACGGTGAGCCCTGTTGGTATATCCTCTTCCCCGTTCTTTCCCCTCTAATCCCTGCCATACAGGGATTCATACATCCTCCCCCGCCCTCCCCCCCATACTGTGTAACTAGCAGGTCAATTTCCATGGACGAAAGAAAGGATGCCATCGCAAACCAGCTTTAATTTAAATGTTCTCTAGCTAATGCACATTGCAACCTGTGAAATAAAAGAGGCTTGCCTCACACCAATTAGCAGCAAGTTTAATACCACTGGAGACGGCGAAGAATGCAAAATAGCCAGTCAGCTCTTTTACTCAAAAGCTATGCTCTAAGTATCTCCAAGGTCAAGTGCGGTGTGAAATGCAACAATAAAAAGCCTCAACAAGATTCTCCTTCCCACTGTGCTGTTAATGCACCTGTCTAGTTCAGGCACCTTACCCAACTCCTCCTCCCACCCATTTTATAATAACCCAGAGGCCTTTAGAGAAAACGAACGCACCCAAATTAGTGCCAGTCCAATGTTCTCAAGGATGCTGCCTCTCAGCTGCTAATCCCAGGTCAGGAGCTTTTAGCGCCAAGTAAATGTTAAGTAAAAACACCAGACACAATGGACTGAACGATCTTCAAGACTCAGTCTTCTAAGTACAGAGGCTGCACAACCCCATAAACACACACACACACACACACACACACACACACACACACAGAACAGAGAATAGACTAGAGTGTTTTCAAGGCTGGATTCTCATGAATTAAGGCAAACTGATAGGGGTTCTTTGGGAAGATGTGCCTTACTCTTGAACATGTCCAGTACTGTGGGGCTTGAAGGATTAAGAGGCCCATCTAGTCTAGTGGCCCACCAGACGCCTCAGGGAGCACACAATCAATCAATCAATCAATCAATCAATCAATCAATCATATTTATATACCGCTTTTCAACATGAAGTTCACAAAGCGGTTTACAGGCAAATAATAACATTAAAGTTAAATGGCTCCCTGTCCCAAAAGGGCTCACAATCTAAAAGGATGGAGAACACCACCAGCAACAGCCATGAGAAAGACACTGTGCTGGGGTGAAGAGGGACAATTGCTCTCCCCCTGCTAAATATAAGGGGACACCACTTGAAAAAGTGCCTCTTGCCCAGTTAGCAGGGAAAGACAAGACAAGAAGATTCTTGGTTCCTGTTGCCACTCCCCTGCATCTGGCATTCCGAGGTAGCCACTTCGAAAACTAGGAAGTGGCATATATCCATCATGGCTTGTAGCATGTGATGGACTTTTCCTCCAGAAATCTGTTCAATCTTCTTTTAAAGGCATGTAGACCAAAGTGCCATCACTACACCCTGTCCCACATGCTGGGTGAAGAAATGCTTTCTTTTGTCTGTTCTAACTCTCCTGATACTCAATCTTAGTGGATGTCTCTTGGCTCTGGTGTTGTGTGAGAGGGAAAAGAACATCACTTCTTGCATAATTTTGTATGTCTCAATCATGCCTCTTTTCTAGACTGAAGAGCCTTTCTCCCTAACGGAGGTGCCCCGGCCCACTAATCGTATTGGTCACTCTCTTCTGCATCTTTTCCAGCTCCATGGTATCCTGTTTTGAGATGTGGTGACCAGAACTGCCCATAATGCTCCAGATGTGGCCTGACCATCGATTGCACAATGGCATAATAGTATTGGCTGTGCTATTCTCAATCTCTTTTTTAATTATCCTGAGCATGGAATTGGCTTCTTCCCTTACCTTGTGTCAAGCCCTGTCACCCTCTATGGGTCTACTTGGATCTGGATCAGCTCAATCACTGGTGCAGATCTGACTAGCCCCATTTAGAGCTTTCAGGCCCGGGATGGGGGATAGGATCCAGCAGCAGCCTCTGCTGCCACCACCGCCCCCTCCCAGGCCTGAACTGCTGTCTCCTCTGCCTCTGCTGTACAAGGTCATTGCCAACCCTTTGAACTGGGCAGGGCTGGAATGGGCAGCCTCTGTAGCTGCCGGAACAAAGGCACAGCAGAAGCAACGCGACAAGCTGTGAGGACCAGCCAGGCTGCCACATTCTGCACAGTTCCCTTTGCCTCCATTTTAAAAGGGCTGATACCAGTCACCCAGCCCCGCTTCATAGAGATCACTGTGGTGGACCGCATCTCTCTGAGTAATGATGTCTGGGGATGGCAAAATCGCCAGGTATTGCGGGACTCAGGTACTGAGTACAGCAACTCCAAGCAGCCACCACTGAGCCTCTGGAGCTCACACTAGTCTAGCCTCTTCCCTCAAGTGGAAGGAGCAAGAAGAAATTCATGGTGGATGGTAAGGATTCTAGCGTGTAGCCAATGGCTGCTGAAATCTCCATCGGAACGCACTGGTTCAGTGCCCTGCATATCTCCTCATTCCTTTCCGTGTCCCCTTTCCGGAATAAATGCATTAAAATGGCAAAGTATGCAAATCTACTCCATTTTCATAATTTACACAGCTTTTCTTTGCACAGTACATGAACCACCTGGGTGTAGAATTCTTTTTAAAATCATAAACTGCCTACAGCCCTGGGCTTTCTCTGCTCCTTTTAACTTTGGATGATATATTCCATTTTCTGAAGTAAAGCCACCCAGGAACATTTTTACCACACCTGGGTTGCAATTTGGCAAAGCAGCCAGCAGCCAAATAAAATGTGGTGAGTGGGTTATATGCACACAAGCCTCGACCCTCAGTTTGCCACCTCTCAGTTCCAGGCTTCAAGTCACCTGGCAAGGATGTGGCAGTCCACGGACAATTCTTATCACCATTTCAATCAGAGTATCAGCATCTTAAGATGACTGCTAAAAGATGCGCCATAACCTAGGCAGTATTTTGCACATTCTTTAGAGCGCATTGCCAACAACAGAACTGTAGGGCCTGAGGGCTCCCTAAGCATCCTTGACATCTTGAGGCAACATTTCTGAATTGCTTCCGTGCTCAGCAGCATCAGGTTGGCCCAGGGACACCCAATCTGCCCCTTTCTACGTTCTTTAGAGCAGGGAGCTTGAAGCAGCATGGGGGAGGGAGGGAGGGAGGGAGGGAGAGAGAGAGAGAGAGAGAGAGAGAGAGACAGACAGACAGACAGACAGACAGACAGACAGACAGACAGACAAAGTGTGGAAATATTCAGTGATAAGGTACAGAAATGTGGCCAAGGAGAAAAAGTGATGTCTTACTCTCGGAAAGGTATACACGTTTATGTGCATCCACGAAGAGTCACGTATATTCACAAAATGAAGTTCAGACATGCCTGGGGACTAACTGTACTGTATGACAGGCATTGTGTCACAAACTATTCCAAAGCTGGGTCTCATCTGAGTAGACTTGATTGGCCCTCATTGTCTGCCTTTCGTTCAGCCCAATGTCAGCACTCCAAACAACAAAGGCACTGTAAGGGGTCCAAAGAATAGTTACATCTGTCCATCTCATTCTTAACGCACCAGATGGAATGGGATACAATTTTGCTTCTCGCTCTTCATTTCTAGTGTTATCAATTATTAGATTAAACTGGGGAAAAAATCTGATGACTGGAAACAAATTCACTCAAGAAAGAAAAAGTAGTCCTGATGACTACGGAAGAATTGATGAAACAACTAACAGCTTTAACCCTCACTTTTTCAATTAACAGGTGGATGCATCACAGTCATCCATAAACAATAAGAAAGAAAGTAATTTCTTTAATGCACACCTGGGAAATAGATGTGTAATCGAGGGTTGTACATTAAAAGGAATAATACAATTTAATTATTGCAGCTATTTAAAGCCATCAAGAAGAAGAGCTGAAGTTAGGTAAAATAATTTGTTTGAAATCCCAGCCCCACCCCTGAAATGGAGTGTGTGTTCCCCTGGACACTGGAGTTAAAACAACCAGCAAGTAATGCATCCCTGTTATTTTTCAGACTTCCCCTTCTCTAAGACGTAATGTTCTGGGGCCAGAAAAACACAAAGCAAATCAATGAATGAAAAGCAAGGGGACTGCCTGTAATGCAAGATTCTTGTATTTTCACTGCAGGCTATTTACAGGAAGGGTAAAAGAAAAATTCCCTCTTTGTGCAGAAAAAGTGTGGAACTCAGGAGCCTGGCATTGACCACTCTTGTGTCCAAATAAAGTCAATGCTTGTAACTTTGGAACACATCCGCAAGCTGGAGCCTGGACTGCACCCAAAGCTGGAGCTGGAGCACCAACAGCAGTCAGGAGCAATTCCTGTAGTGACCAGGCAAGTACAGAAGACCAACCCAGATAATTCATACTGCCTGTCCACCGCGGAGGGCCAACCCTGCATATTTCTGTTCTCTTCCGTACCAGAAGAGGGGGCTGAAGCTTCAGCTCTCACAGAAGGTCACCAGGGTTTAGCCCCACCATAAGATTCCTTGCTTAAGTCCGAGGATCCCTGACTGCAGCGCATTAAACATTACCAGTGTGCGCATCATCACTTCATTTTCCTGCACAACCAGAGTCTTCTAAGGCAACATTTTCACTCAACATCATGTTCCAAATTAGAACCATCTTTCTTGGTTTTATGTAGTTCTATTGTACCCACAATTTCCTTAGCACTTTGATGATTCTTGTCACCTTTAACATCCGGCACCCCCTGGTGACACCGAGGAATCACAGGATGTCCAAAGCCACCCAGGGACCTCTGGGGCAGATTGCGGATGTGACTGTAAATCTCCCTCAGGCATGCACAGGACAGGCACATTACTCCATAGCCTGTCCTCCCATCTGAACAGGACTCCCACGAATATGCGCTCTTCAATTTACCATATGGAGGGTGGCATGTGGAAAACTGCCTCATCCACCAGAATGAGGGGGCAGATGCAGCTAGCAGGGGATTGTGTGTGTTTACCATACAATTTTATATGACCTCCTGGCATTTCACATTTTGGGGCTATGGCTGAGCTATGGCTCAGCGATAGACCACTTGGCCTTGCATGCATAAGAACATAAGAAGAGCCCTGCTGGATCAGGCCAAAGGCCCATCTAGTCCAGCTTCCTGTATCTCACAGCGGCCCACCAGGTGCCCCAGGGAGGCATGAGACAACAAAATGCTTGCATCCTGTTGCCACTCCCTTGCACCTGGTACTCTGAAGTAGCCCACCACCTTTGTAAGGAGGTTGCACAATCCATCATTGCCTATAGCCCACGATGGACCTTTCCTCCAGAAATCCGTCCAATCCCCTCTTAAAGGCATCAAGACCAGATGCCATCACCACCTCCTGTGGCAAGGAGTTCCACAGATTAACTACCCGCTGAGTAAAAAAGTACTTCCTTTTATTTGTTTAACTCTCCCAACCCTCAGTTTTAGCGGATGCCCCCTGGTTCTGGTGTTTTGAGAGAGGGAAAAGAACATCCCTCTATCGACTCTATCCCTTCCATGCAAAAGATCTCCAGTTCAATCTCCACTGAAAAAACTCTCAGGTGACAGGATGCTGGGAAATACCTCTCTCCCAGGGACCCTGGAGACTCACTGCCAATCAGTGGGATCCACACTGGGCTGGATGGACAATGGTAATGAGCCAGTATAAGGCAGTTTCACAAGTTTCTCTGTTTTATAGGCCATTTCCATGCTTCCGTATCTATATACTAAATGTTTAAAAAATGCAAGAGATGGTAGACAAATGAGCAGTTAAATTAAAGTAGATATGAAACTGAACAGCCCACCCAAGACTTTTGGTTTATAACAGAAGTTATCTGCATAAATTTACTTACTGCCATATAAGCATTTGTCCCAACGTACGTCTTGGCTATGGAATTCACCAGCTATCAGACAAAAACAGCCTGTTAGAGCCATATAAAGATAATGCAGGAATAAAACGGGCAATTATTCCTCATTTAACCTACAATCATCCCATGTATAAATCAGTTAAAAATTATATCAGGGGAGGGCGACAAATTTGCCTGGGAAAGCATTAAAAAAAAAAAAGATTAAATCCCTCTTTCCTTTTTTGAATGAGAGCCGTAATTTAAAACAACCACAGCATTTCAGTTTATGGCAGACAACCTTAAAGAAAATTCTATTCTGAAGCAAGATGCTCAGAGCTTTTAGAATTCCACCAGCCAGTTGAATAAAAAAGTCCACTGAAAGTAGGGAATTCTTATTTTTTTTTTTTTTTGCAGACCATTCCGGCCTCCCCCCCCCCCACACTGTCAGCTGGCTTAAGATGTGAATAAAGCCACCTTCATTATCAAGCTGGAATGAACACTAAATATGCTGGAGGGACAACAGACTTTGACAACGTATAATGCAGCAGTGACCTTCTCTTTGGTCCTCGTGTTTGGCTGGGAGGGAAAAGGTGGCTGCAATTCAATTCAACATTGCAGCAAGCTCATGGGTCAGTATCACAGAGGTTCTCAGGGGAAGCCCCAAATGGAAATTAATTAAAATTTGTGCTGCACATTGTCGAGGCTCACCGCCATTGTTGCTCCCAATATTAATTTTTACCGTGGGCCAGTTGGGCTCCCCAGGCACTCCTCCCATCCTGCCCTCCCTTTTGTTTGGTCTAAGCGCTTTCCGAGCCAAGCTGCATATCAATGAAGTTTGCTATTCGTAAGTAGTAATTACAATATCAGCAGTTTTTACTGTCATTAAACAATGAACAATCATATTCTGATGAAGAAAAGTCACCCAGAGATTAAAAGGATGAATTGCACGTTCTCAGCAGAGGCGAGCTTGCTGTGGGGGTTGGGGGGCTCTGTCTGCCTTGTGGCCAGTTTGAAAAAATAGCTCATGGGGTCATGAGGGGGGGGATGGGGGAAGGTTTAAGAACTGATGAATCATAAAGATAAAGGTTTCCCTACAATCAAATGGTCTAGTCGTGACCAACTGTAGGGGGTGGTTCAAGGACAAGTTTCCATGGTCATGGGGCCAGCATGACTATAATACGCCAAGGCGCACGGAACACCGTTATCTTCCCACCAAAGTGGTACCTATTTATCTACTCACATTTTTACATGGCTTTCGAACTGCTAGGTTGGCAGGAGCTGGGACAAGCAACGGGAGCTCACTCCGTTGTGTGGTCTCGAACTGCCAATCTTCCAGTCAGCAGCTCAGTGGTTTAACCCACAGCACCACCAAGTCCCTAAGAGCCAGCACTTGTCCAAGGACAGTTTCCGTGGTCATGTGGCCAAAATGACTACATGCCGAGGTGCACAGAATGCTATTACCTTCCCACCGAAGTGGTACGTCTTTATCTACTTGCATTTTTTAATGTGTTTTCGAACTGCTAGGTTGGCAAGAGCTGGGACAAGAGACGGGGGCTCACTTCAACGCATGGTCTCAAACTGCCAACCTTCTGGTCAGCAAGCTCAACAGCTTAGTGATTTAACCCGCAGCACCACCACGTCCCACAGCAATGTATCATGTGATGAATCATACCTGTGTGCTAACCCCAAAGTCACATAACTTGACCTGGCCTCTGGTGTTCACCAGCATATTTGAGGGCTTCACATCTGGACAGGTACAAGTGGGGAGAAAGAAAATCACGATCATGAAATTAAGTAATGCAGTTTTTAGCCTACATTACAGATATCCTGGAAACAAAGGTTCCTCTGAGCTACTTCCAACCCACACAATCCTTTGGGCAACAATATGCCTTGTAAGAAACAAGCCCAACAAAACCTGAATGACTATAATGCATTTAAAAAAAAAAATAGGTGCTGCCTACTGTATTTATTGCACAATACACAACGCAATGCTTGCAGGTGAATAAGACCATGAAATCAGCTGCACCTACAGAAACACCTTTTGATAGTTTTGCTGGATCAAGGTTCATCTAGTGTTAATATTTCTACTTTGAGTGTGGAAGAATTTTAAAAGCCAAAACTGGGTCATTATCTATACACTGTCAGCAGTGCTGCCTTAATACAAATTATTCATATGGGACAAGCCTTAGGGAGGGGCCAAGCAGGTTCCCTTTCATTCTACTTCCTCTGAGCAGTTTTATCCCAGGCTGTGGACGAAACGGACATGGGCCTTTCCCTTACTGTCAAGGAGGGGGCAAAATGCTGAGTACATAATCAGACACCGTATTCAAAAGCAAATAGAGTTTTTAACCCATTTTATTCAAAATCATTTCAGTCATGCACACACTCTTTCTGCCTTGGTTGAACAAGCACCAGAATCCAGGATTCAAAAGTTCAAAGAAGTGAAGCAATACAAACCTCGGAACATCTTTTTCAGGCTTGTTACGCAGCTGCAACAGAAGTGCTGCTCTTATTCTGACCCTGTTTTCAGGATTCCTTTAGAAGCTGTGGGGCATTTTAAGAGCATGCACACCAACTGACGCTGAAAAGATCAGGCAGCTGTGTAACTGAGAGTATTTCTGCTTTGGTCAAAATATGGGTTTACTTTGGATGTCATTTCCATGGTGACAAACAGCGCAATCCTACCCCCCCCTTGCGCTGGCGCTGTGCTCTTGTGCCAGCCAAACGCTGTCGCAAACGTGCCGTAAAGCGCGTCCGGTGCTCAGGCACCAGCCATGAGCCAGTCAAGCGTCGACCATGCTCAGTTGGTGCAGAGCCTCTGCGAGGGCGTTCCAGAGGGGTTCTGGGGGCGTAACTGTGCGGCGCAGTGGGCAGAGATGGCGGTTGTGACACGGTTGTGACGCAGGGCAGCCATAGTGCCAAATCCTAAACCCTGTCCCCGGCCAGGGCGGCCCCGATTCGGGCCGCTCCTGTCCTCGTTCCTCTCTGTCTGCTTGGCACAGGCCCATCGGGGTGACTGGGGCTTACGCGGGTGCAAGGGGAAAACCTCCCCTGCACGTTGCTGCTGCCGCCTCCTAATGGGCCTTAGGATATTGCCTTACTAGGCCGGCATAGTACAGGATTGCGCTCTAAATTATTATGCATTTCAGGAACTGATACAGAAATGTGCTTTATAGGAAACAAGATGAGTGAATACTGGTGGCAGGACCATCTTAGCGGTTGCACCCCAATGATGAAATTGTCTCCCCAGAGTGCTCTACCATTTTTTTCATTCATCTTTAGAGAACTGTTGAAAAACAATTATTCTGGAAGGCATTTTAATTCCTATATCTGCTTTTTACTGACTTGTTCTAGGCTGGCTTCACTGTTGCTGTATTTTTTATTGGTATGTTTTAATTCATTTTATTAGTTTAGTTCTGTTTATATATTTTCATGTGTAAGCCACTTTGGTAACTCAGGCTGAACACATAAATAATCAGAAATAAAAAATAACGGGAGAAACCTGTTCTCTCACACTGTGTAAAGTGGCATGCACACTAATGGGTTTAATAATAATCAAAACAACAACTTCTGTCTCTAATTTATTTATTTTTAGTAACTGCAGCACTTTGTATTCCCTTTATTTTCAGTTCTGCCTAGAAACCTTGATTTAAACTACCCCAACTGCATTTTTATTACATGCAGGAGATGCTGTTGCTTAAAGAAAGCTCATCTCACCATAAACCTGTTAATTTCTAAAGCATTTCAGAAGCTTCTAGAAGGAGAATAAAGCTATATTTTACTGGAAAATGTACATTTTAGAAAATTTCATTGGAAAATGTACAATGAAAAATTCCACCACTCACCTCTATGTAAAATCTTTAAACTCCATAAATACGTAAGGCCTTTAACAACCTGCAAAAAGGGGGGGGGGAGAGAAATTAAGAAGTATTCATATATATCATACACATCTGTTATTAAAACTTCAATAGTTTCATATGACAACATTATAAAAATAAGGGGAACAGCTACAGGAATCAGTCTTCCCATTAAAAAAAGAAAACATATCCATCTTCTCAGAAAACTCTGATAAAAGTTTAATCAATTTCCTTCCCACATACGACCAGAAAACGAATATATCAGCTCATCATTTATCAGAATTTCAAAACTGTCCCGTCATTGTCAGAGCACAAGGAAGCCTTTCTGTTTCCAATTATCCACTGCATTTATTTCCCACCATAGAACTGGAGGCTGGGTCCAAGGGGCTTTTTGACAGTCTTCCATTCGGGCACGGGCCAGACCCAGACCTGCTTAGCTTCAGCAAGGTAACTGCATCGTATGCTGGCAGCAGTGAACAGACAGGACATCTTCTGATAACCTGAAGTTCAGGAACTTGTTTTGGAATCGAAGTCAACTAGTGGCCTGTAATCAAGGAAAACCCTGACCAAAAATGCTAAGCAATGGGAATGCACACCGTATTTTCTAGAATTAAAATTGAAGCAAAGCAATCATTGGGTGAGATTCCCCAGTCCCTGGACTAGGCAGGAGGGAGAGCTCCTCTCTTGTGGTGCTGCTTGCTGGGCCTCCAGGTCATCCCTCTCCATCCACCTGAGAAGGATGCTGCTGCCCAGCCTGGAGAGCCTTCCCTGTTGCCTCAGACCGGCTTTGAGAGGGAGGGGGTTATGCAGCACCCTCCACAGGACAGCCTCATAGGGTTACTGTCTTCTCCAGAGGTAGTGGCGAGAGAGCCCTCCGCTTGGCATCATACTGGCACCACGTTGTTGCAGGACTTGACTGTGGCCCACCTACTGGCTGCAGCTTTTCCTGTGAGGTGACTGACTGGATTGGCAGCAGTGCATTGCTCAAGTGGTCAAGGTGACCCACTACAAGGCAGGTGGCAGAGCCCTCCGAGCAGGCTAGGTGGATGCAAGAATCGGGGAAGCAATGCTGCTCCCGAACAAATTGCAACCACAAAGGAAGGAACGTTCACCTTTGAGGATATGAATCAACATATACACTCTTCATGCCTGTTGCTGACCCCAACATTTTATAATCGGGAGCAGACAACCTCTAAAGGTAGAGAATGCACTTGGACTATCATGGTTAGTAGCTATTGATAACCCTAAACCTTCTTTAGTAAGAAAAATTTTCAAATAAAAAAATCTATATTCCTAGAAAAAAAATCTAAACTAAACCTTCTTTAATGCTAATCAGCATGGCTGTATCCTGCACCAGCAAGTTTGGGGCTACCGAATGTCAGTGCAATGGTGTGGAAAAGTGTCACTCAGTAGTTCCTCTTGGAGGCCAGAATACTCTCTCTCTCTCTCTCTCTCTCTCTCTCTCTCTCTCTCTATCTATCTATCTATCTATCTATCTATCTAGCCTTTTACTCTTCACTGCAGTATTCAAAGTGGCATACAACGAATTTAAGTCAACTAAATATGGAGAACAAAATATAAAAAGCTACCTGTTATTTTGTCTTTTGGTTGCCCCATTATTTTGCTGATTGTTTTGTACTATATATTTATGATTTTCATTCCATTGTTCGCTGCCTTGGGGCTTGTTGTAAAAAGGAAAGGTGGGATATACATATTTTAAATAAAGTACGAAAAGACAAACTAAAACTAGCAGTTTATAAGTGGCAGCAGCAAAGTTAAATTCAATGTCCTGGAAAGGTCCAACTCAGTTGTATCATCTTCACTATTTCACTCAAAGCAGGCCATGATGGAGCCAAGGCTCCTGCTCCGGGGGGGGGGGATTTCATGAGAACATAAGAAGAGCCTCGCTGGATCCGGCCAAAGGCCCATCTAGTCCAGCTTCCTGTATCTCACAGCGGCCCACCAGGTGTCTCAGGGAGCTCAGCAGACAACAAGATGCTTGCATCCTATTGCCACTCACTTGCACCTGGCATTTTGAAGTAGCCTACTATTAATATAAGGAGGTTGTACCACCTATCATGGCATATAGCCCACGATGGACTTTTCCTCCAGAAATATGTCCAGTCCCCTTTTAAAGGCATCTAGGCCAGATGCCATCAACACTTACTGTGGCAAGGAGTTCCACAGCTTAATTACTCGCTGGATAAAAAAGTATTTCCTTTTATCTGTTTAAACTCTCCCAACACTCAATTTCAGTGGATTTCAAATCCTGGGCACCACAGCTGGAAAGACCCTCTCCTTGGAACTTGCTTGCAACATTTCAGATGATAGAATGACGCAAAGGTGGGACTTTGAAGTAGAATTGAATTCTTGGAGAAGCTTGCATAGGAGGAGGAAGCTTTGGTTGTATCCTGGTTTGAAGCTATTTATGGCTGTCAAGGTCAAAGCCTTGACAGAACCCAGAAGTCAACTGGTAACTAATAAAGCAATATCATGTGATTGGAATGGGCAGCTCCCATCAAAACCTACGTAGCCACATTCTGGGATAACTGAACCTTCAGGACTGTCCTCAAGTACAACTGCATTTAAAGCGGATTACAATAAACTGGCCTGGAAGTGACAAAAGCAAGATTGGCCAAGGCCAGGACTGATTTCATGTACTTGGCAGATAGGTAGAAGGTGCTCCTGGCCACGGTCTACCTTCATCCCACATGCACACTGAATTGTCTTTCATCGCTGGAAGACACAAAAAGCAGGTGTTGCATCCTGTACTGCTACATTGGGAAGACTTGTGCAGATTCTGTAGCCAGAAAGCATTTCTTTACTCATCTAAAACAATGCATTTCTTTCTGGCTTTTTGCAGAGCTACCCCAATCAATAGCTAAATAATTACAAACTGCTATGGAGTGGAACCTCTGCCCTCCTCTCCACTGCACCATCCCTACTTTTGCTGCTCTGCAGATTTTTAGAAATCTCACCTATAACAACATTCCCCCACATCCCCAAAGACGACCTGATTCTTTTGTTGCTTACTTTTCCATAACCTCTTTTCTGCTGGGTCAGCCTTTTCACATGGAATGTCTTTCCAACCAACTCTACTGGCCACTACACTCATTTCCCTGATTTAGGTTAGCCTCCGAGAAACTTTAGAAATCACAGTTTTATTTTCAAAAACAAATACATCTGTTCCCCTGGGGTCTTGAAATGCAGATTTTTTTTTTAATGAAGAAATTTTTATGGTGAAGAAAATCTGAAAACATGTGGCCAGTTTATGTGGCCATGAGTCTTCATAGACAACAGCCAAACTGAGGTGGTAGTAAATAATAATAATAATAATAATAATAATAATAATAATAATAATAATAATAATTATTATTATTATTATTATTATTATTATTATTATTATTATTATTATACCACCAGTATTTATATACCGCCTTTCTGGTCATTGGATTTCTCCTCTGACTTTAATAATCAAGGCGGTTTACATGGTACATGTAATAAACTTCACCAAACCAGTGAGAACGCCTAGAACATACAAGGCGACAAAACACTTTGTTTTCTTTTCACTATGTGAACACTGCAGAAACTCACCACAGGGAGCTCAGTCTGTGCCAGAGGCAAATGCATTTCTCTGTTCCTTACAGTACAGGTACACAGTTTGCATTGATTTTTAATTACGGACTTTTAACAACGAATATAAGAAAGTTGCACATTTAGAAGGACAAAATAAAAACACACTTATGAGTGCATAAAAATGCTTTTGCAGAATGGTATGCTTGCTGAGTGGGTGGTTGTAAAAAGAACACTGTTAAGCAAACAACAGTCTGCTCTGTATTTCACATGACTTTTTTTAAAGCATGCTTTACAGCTGTAGGTCCAAAGATGCCCATAACCTCTTGCACATTGATGAGAAATAACAGCTATTCATTTAGAGGCCACTTTCCAATGCAGAATGCAGGTGCAAGATATTAAGCATTATGTTAAAATAGATGCTGGCAGAGAATCGCTTTTGACTGAATACTCCAGAAGGTACTGCTGGTATTCAGTGAAGTAGGTTTACAACAATGACTTGACAAAGCCTTGACACAAAAAGTAGTTATATCTGCCGTCAATCACTCACTCTCGACAGTTTAAGTGGCCATCTTTTGCTGAGGAAAAACCTTCAATCAACATTAGCACTCAAAGTACAGTGCACAGTGTCACTGCTTCAGGAATGGAGAGCAAAATAAACGCATGAAGTGGCAAGCAAAAGGTAGCATAGGAACGTTTGGTAGCCTAGGCTCAGCTTAGACACAGTTTTAAAGGAATGTGCCTAGTGGATTTGTCAGACCATGTCTTCTGCTGTTGGTGTCATATTCAGGGAGACATTTTAAAAAAGAAAAGGATGATGCTATTTGTTGAGAAGCCCAAACTTGTTACACAAGGACTTAAGTTTCATATAGAGCTGAAATGGATTTCCTTTTAGGGTAGGGCATCCCAGTTTTCTCTAATTGGTATTTTCAGATCTGCTTTCTCCTAAATTGAATCTCTACTGATGGATACTATTGAATGGGGAATTTGGTGAGGAAAAAGGTGCAATTGCATTTGGCAAGTTGACAGTTAGCATCACTCTCTTAAAGATGTTTGCCCAAATACAACTGGATAACGCTTGCCCACATATCCCTATCTGAATAGGAAACCCTGTTTTTAAACATGCTGTATCCATGGGCCCCTGCCATTTAATGCATTAGAGTGCTAACATTTAAATGTCATTATACAGTCCCGCAAAGTCAAATTTGAAAAATGTTAAAACCTGAGAGCCAACTGAAACCTCAAATTTTCAATTCAGCTCTGCTCCAGATCTATTGCATGGTCTTGACAAGCTTGAAAACCCCTTGCTTGGCATGCTGTTGTGAGAAGCTGCATCAAAAAAGCCAATTGTGAGGGCATACAAAACACCAAGAATTATAAAGACATTTTTAATTCACAACGAGCGATATAAATGATTGTTATTAAAATATCACACGAATCCTTCAGGCAGCAAAAATGAAACACTTTTACTCTCACTGGGGAAAAAAGAGCCAAGAGCTCTCATGTGCCACAGGAAGCCACACTGGGCCTAAAAAACAAGCCCATCTGGAACTGCTCCAAAGAGGCAGCATCAGATGAAAAGATGTTCTTCACGCACGCAGCTAAAGTGGAGAGAAAGAAGGCGAGCTGCGAATTACAATGAAGAAGCCTAAATAGCTGCCTGTGTTAGATTAAAGCATTTCAGTTGTCAGCCTGATGGATAATGAGCGTGGAAAACAGGCATTTAATTAAATGGTACATTATAGAATAACTTTGTTATGCTTTAAACCACTTAAATTATCAAAGTCTGCTTCAGATTTAGCAATTGTTCAGCAACACCCTACCCCATGACATTCAACCAAGCCTTCATTCCCATTGGTCTTAGCTCACGCTTGAAAATTATGATACATTCCCTTTTTACTTGGCAAATTGTGTTTGGCATCAAAGCCATTATAGGACTGATCTCCTCCTGAAAAAGCAGGATCTTCATATTTGTGAAATTTTGTGTACCTTCCTGACAAGCACAGAACCAAGTACTTGAGGCTATTCAGTTTTGGGTGGGGAAAAAAGGCAGCATGATAGAAGATTGTGAACAGTGACAAAAGAGTGAATCAAGGGGAATTTTTCTTGCTCTCTCGTAACAGACGTTTAGCAGAAGTAAAATTGCAGTACACAAAATACTCACAAAATGAAGGATCTTCATTCAGTGCGTTTCCTTCCTTCATCTAAATCCTTAACAAACATATAGAATTTTCTGCCGTGAGATGCAGCATTGGCCTTGGCTTAGATGGCTTTTAAAAAGAAACAATTTCATGGAGGAAGGTGGGAGGTTATCAGCCATGGTCACTAAAGGTGGAACATCTGCACACAAAGGAGGCACACCTCTGGGGTACGCAGGGGAACAAGCAACAGTCTGAACAGGAATAGAGAAACCGAAGCAGGACAAGAAGGGCTGTTGAGATTAGGAAGTTACATCTTATTATCTGCTGGATCTGCTCAGGAAAATGCAACAGATACTGGGGGTGGGAGGGAGAGGATTGACTAATGATGGTCACAGATGTTCAATGATTGTGTATGTTAAATAATAGAATTAAGTACTGCACATTGTAACTGGTAACATGAATGAAAAAAAATCATAGGGTTATTCTAAGAGATTATCTAACCCTCAGAGAGGCTGACTAGAATCAACAGTCCACAGATCTATGGTTGGAAGCAAATAGCTGTCATTGGGGGCCATGTAAAAAAGAAAAAAAGAAATGGACAGCACAGCATTTAGCACTCACCACATTTAAAATAAAACAAGATACTGCTTTAACCTTTGTTCAAAATAACCCCAGATACTCACAGCTACAGCTATTCTTCCCAGCACATGTTCTGGAATTTTTCGGTAGACATCCAAAGAGCCCCCTACAGCGACAGACCAATTGAAAACTTTTAATTGACCAATGCAGAGAATAATTTGGATATTTATTTTAAAATTACACATCCTAGCCTTCTTTGTTGAAAACAAACTTAGGGTGGCTACTAACAAAACAAAATCCAAGTACAGTAACCAAGAAATAAAATAATTAGCACACTATTACAACTGTTAAAACAACTGCAATCAAAATAATAATGTCAGCATTTTACAATAACATAGAGATCAAACAAAGTACAAAAACAATAAAACCAACATGATCCAACTCCAACAGCTGTATCTCAGCCCAAAGGCTCTTTGAAAAAGCCAGGCTTGGCTTGTGAGCTGAAAGGCACACAGTGTGGGGCCATCCTGGAGAGTGGCATACCACGAAACAGGAGCCACTGTAAAGAAGTCCTGCTCCAAGTAGAGAGCATTTGGCAGATGTGCCAGAAAAAAGGGCCCTCAGTTATCGATCAGAATGCACAAGGTGGCACATACGAGAGAAGGTGCTCCAAATATACGATAATCCAGTTTGGTGCATGTTATAAGCAAGGTTGATTGGTTCTACTAGCTTCTCCTAAGTCAGTGGTTCTGAAACCTTCCAGCACCAGGATCCACTTTTTAGAACAACAATCTGTTGGGACCCACTGGAAGAGATTTCACGAACCTGGAAGTGATGTCATGGTTGGAAGTGACATCATCAAACACAATTTGTTTAACACCTTCCCATATGACAAAATCAAATCAAGCAAGTAAATTAAAAGTTTACAGTAAGTATAAGATTAAAAATTTGTTTAAAATAAAGAAGAACCTTCCTAACCCTCACAAGCAGTTGCTGATCTATTTCAAAAGAATTCCCTGAATATCCCAAAGACAGCAAGCCTATCCATACTCACCTGGGAGTAAGTCCTATTGACTATCATTGTTAAAAGCATATACATAGTAGCTTGTTTAAAGAACTGATCTGTAACATTTCCCCAAAAGCAGTTACATACCATAGTAGCATCATCTAATACTGTATATTAAAAATAAAATACACATTGAAATGAATGGGGACTCGCCTGAAATGGGCTCACAATCGGCGTGGGTCTCAAACCCACAATTTAACTCAAATTTAACTCAAACTGTCCTAAGTCATCTGGCCACCTAAGCTGCTACACTGCACATGGTCTGAGAGGCCTGCACAGTCCTACGGCAGCACTCTTGGCAACTGCAAGCAATGATGGGACAAACGTCTTGGTCTTGCCGACCCCAAGGGCTGCTTGAGCTGCCCATGGACCTGCTTGTTTTTAGCTATTTACATCAAACAAGCCCCAGGGCTGAATTGCAAAGGCAAAACAAGACAATAAGGACTTGGTATCAGACTAAAACTCTTTTATTTTGCCATTGCAAGCCAACTGCTCACTCAAAACATGCAGGACAATGGGTGAGCTGATAGGTTTCTTTAAAAGAAAATCTGTGTTGGTGACTGAAACATTAAAAAGGGAACAGCTGTTTTGTCAGTAAAGACAGATTGTATGGAAGTGGCAAATATCAAACTACAGATAAACCAGCATTTACTTCTATTCTATTTACATTTTCAATAAAAGTCAATGTAACTCTATTCAAGAAAATGTTACATACATAACATCAAGTAAACATACCTTTTTGCCTGCCTGATGTGTTAAGGCTTCTGAATGGTTATTATTATTTTAAAATATATTCTTTTTTAATAAAAACATCAGCATATCACACCATCTGTAAGAATTGCTTTCTGTTTCTTTAGGATGTGCGCTGAACAAATGTTCACACTGGCTTGCCAATTATATCCTTTTTAAACAGTCAAGGATTTTGAGAAGATACAATACTCACCATCCATGAATTCTGTACAGAGCGAAATCCTGTTTTCTACAAAAAAAGCGCCGTAAAATCCTATGATGTAGGATGAATCACACTGTAAAAATGAGGGGGGAGGGAAAGGCTGTTAACATACTTTTGGAGACAAACTGCAGGCAAACAGAATTAAAATGGAGGTGCTAGAAAAGCATACCTTATAAAGAATTTCTAACTCTGACATAATCTGCTTTTGAAGTTCCAGCGTAATATCTAAAGGAATCACCTGAAAATAAGTATAGGAATGTTATCTCTCCAAATCATAAACGACACTGGTCAACATAATGGCCATCAATAATCCTACTATTGTTAGGGGCTTTTGTAAGTCCAAAAAGCCAGAGTTACATTGCGTTGGAGGAATGGATTATTGTATCTACAGTATTTTGAAGTGGCATGTTCTTCTGCCCGACTAGTATCAAAACTGGCTGACAATGACAAGAGGGTTTTCGGGCACACCTCCTAGCACTTTGGCTGCTAAAGCTCCTCGGGCTCAATTTTTGACCTGACCTTTGCAGTTCTTATGTTACTTAACTCTAGATAAGGGACAGCCAGTGCACAGCTTCCCAAGGTCAATGTCATTTGGCCTTTGGCAGCCATAACAAATTTAAAAAGGTATAATTAAACCACATTTTCACTAATCCACATAACATGACCTCTCTTTCTCTCTCATATATAGGAAAATAATACAAGTTGTTTATGCCTTATCCTGACGTATCTGGATTTTGGAATAATTGCATAAATAAGATATGCTTGCTTTCACTCTTTTCACTGTTACCCATTTGGGTGTCTGCTGGCCTCATATTACTACAATGGCACACACCACAGAGCAGAGAACAGAACTTACAGCCTGTACATGGGAATGAGCACAAGAGTTTCTTTCTATAGAAAGGTTGTTGTTATTGTTATTTTCAAAATCTGGGACAAAGTTGTCTGGATTTCAGACTAGTCTGGATTTCGGACATCTGGATAAGGGATCATCTACCTGTATGTTAAAATACCTATTTGTGATGCCACGTCTGAGCACTTCACAACTGGGAGGTCCTTTTTGCGAGACAGAATCAATGAATGTTATTATGGAGCCTGATCACTCATATGAGGTCAGTTGGTGTGATGAAATACATTTCCAGAAAACTGAGCTGCCCTGGATGTTGGCCACCCTTGCCTTAAAAGGATCAGACGTTACACCAACCTACAGGCTCATGCGCTCTTCCCTCCATGAACAAATGAAGGGAACAAAATCTTTTGTTCTTGGTTTGACAGAAACCACAGTTTTCCAATTCATCCAACTAGTTTTTACATTTGAGCAAAACACGTTTTCTGTCTTTGGATGAAAAGGGAAACTGGTTTTCATGAGAGCACAAATTGAAGCTTTCAATTTCCTTTGCTAGTACAGGAGGGAAGGAAGAAAGAAAGGTGCCTGCTCAAGACTTGTTCCCGCTTGTGCCCGCAATCCACAAGCAGTTGAGGATACCTCTGAATTGGGCCACTATGTAAGAGCTTCACATACACACACAGGCTCCAAGTATTGCACTAGTCATCTGAGATTTACAGTGCACTTTCAGAATTAAAACAACCCACATGCTGCTGCTAAAAGTGGAAAAACACACACACATACAAGGGGCCTGTTTCCAAACCTACATTTTACTGTATTGATGTCTGTCTAAAAGGGGAAAAAAGAGCATAACAGTTTCTATCAAGAATTTGCTTTAGGGTTATTTATAAAAGCTTTCACTAAACTAAATTGTAACTGTAATAGAAAGGCTGCCAAGAAAACATTTAACACACTTCTTCAGATCAATAGTCATTTGCCAACAATATTCAGTTACATTTTTTTTCCTGGATGGAAAGCTTAAAACAAAGTAACCTGCTGGAACACTATATCAATTTTGCCCATTAAAATAGCAACAAAATTTAACCCTCTATCATATCTAAAAGAGATTGCTTTCCAGTTAATAAACCCTGCTCGAAACCAAGCTTCCCCACTGCAAATGCCTTTGCTAAATATTGACTGGATTCAGCACTGCGGATGGCAAATGCTGCATTAGTCAAGGCACGAAATGAAGAAAGTCTCTCAGCTGCTGTGAATTACAGGTACATTGATTTTTAAAAATGGGACTAAGTGCCGTCCACACAAAACGGCTGCTACTCAAAATCGTATTCATGTGGCAGCTCCCCACACGCCAAACATCTTCACAAGCAGCGGCTGACCACAGAGACTGACCATCAACACGCAGTGTTTGTCAAACCACTGCAACTGTCTGTGACCACAGCAGACCCCACACGAACCACACAGTTTTATAGCATCTCCAAGAAAAATAATTGTGCTTGAAGTAGGTCTGAGAAGGCAAGAGTGGTGGATGCAGCACTCTGATCTTAAGCACAGTTACATTTTGGAGATGACAGGAAGATGCAGGCTATTCAAACTATTTAAAAACATTGTCTTTCTCCAAAGATCCAAGGCTGCTCACAACCAAAGATTAAAATGATTCTCTCTCTCTCTCTCTCTCTCTCCCTCAAACATAAAACAGAAGCAGCAAAGCGCTCTATCAAATACATAAAAATTATAAAAAATAGAAATACAAAAATAAATCAAAAGTAATTAGATAAGCACTGCTGAAACAAATCCGTCTTCAATTTCCTGCACAACACTGGGAATGAGGGAGCAAATCCAGTTTCCTGTGGAAGGGGGCCACCCCTGAAAAGGCCCTCACACACCATCTCAACAGCAGGGTACACAAGAGACCCTCTCTGGAGGAAGGGGGTCCTTCCCAAGCCACTTGGGCTTTCAAGGTCATCACCAAACCTTGATCTGGCAGCACAGTACAACCAGGCCTACAGTGCATAGCATGGCTGTTACAGTGAACACCCTTCCACACTCCCAACAGCTGCACTGTGCATATTTTCAAGGTCAGCCCCACACAGAGCGCACTGCAGTAATCTAAGCAAGACATGAGTAAGACAAAGATAACTGAAGTCGGGTCTCAGGACTGACATAAACAGACATCAGCTGAAGCTGGGCAGAAGCATCTGAGGCCATAGCCATCACCTGGACACTCAGAGCAAGGCATCCAGGAGTACCTGTTTACTTTGTGCTGCTCCATTTTGTTTTTCATAGATTTTCATACGTTATATTTTCCAGCAATCAGCTTGTCAGTGTTGACCCACCAAAAATCAAATTGTGACCCACTGGCAGCTGGGGGAAAGGCCAAGGAATCACCCCTGTGGTAGCCAAGAATGGGGGCTGCCCCCGGCAGGGCCCAAGGCCAGCAGCGAGGGACAAGGATGCTAGGCGAGACTGACAGGCAGCCATGAGAAGTTGGGGTAAGGTCCAGGGGGGAAATCCAGGAGAGGGGTGGAACTCTTCAGGGTTGAAGAGGGGAAGGGGCAGAGACACCAGGGTGACACCAGCCCCAAATAGCTTCAAGATTTACATGATTTCCATTACTCTAATACAGAAACGGATAAAAGGATGAAGAACGTTGGATCTCCCCAAGCTTTTAAAAGTCATTGAACTCTCGCTCCACTACCTTGAATCCACAATTCCATTTTTGTTTTGCTTAATTGTCATTATTGTTGTTTGCCTCCCTGGAAATATTTACACTGAAGGGTGGCATACAAGTGCATTAAAAAGGAACAAGCAATGGAACAACGTGTTGGGGTGTATATAAAGTGTATCCAGATCTCGAACATTCAGATTTCTCTGTGTGGGAGAGCACCCCTTTGCTCAGCACCCCTTTGCTTCGTTACCACTCAATTCTCTCCCATGCAAACTGTGCATTTGTACAAGTATTTCAGTATATTTTGTGTGTGCCCCATTTCCTGATCTGAAACATGCCACCTGGTCCCCATGTCTAAGCTGACTCCCATGCTTTGTGTTGAACCACAGCAGCAACAGTGATTCAATTCCCACCTGCAATGACTCCGACACGGAGCACTTCAAGGGAAAAGGGTTAAAGCTGCCAGAAATACCTGAGCCCATTTTCTCCACTTCTCCCCTACACCTCCAGGACAAATAAGGATGAGTTGTCAAGTTAAATACAAGCAGTCAAGTGACTGAATTATAATTTACTCGGTGCTCAATTTAAATTAGTGAAAGCCTATTAAAATATACAGTATAGCGATGGCAATTCATCACCGGCTGTCATGGATGACTTCATCTATTTGCCGGAATGGCGTGCGCGCCACTAAAGGGAACGAGAGCAAAATCACAGGTCAAATTAAGCTGCAACTCCATTTTAATTCACTTATTTAATCTGTGGCGACATAATTGTCTTTTACAGTATGTACAACTCAGAGGAAATTTGGGAGTGCGATAGTCAGTATACAAATGATTAATCAAATGGACCATTTAGATGCTAGGTTAGGAGCAGAGAAACTCACGGCAGTTGAAGAACAGAACAACGTGCAGCCGGAGAGCACACGGTACAAGGGATGGGCTGCTGCTTCTTTAACCATGAGGCCCCCCCACAACAGAACGCAAGGAACTGGGACGATCCTGGGGGCGAGCAGCAGAGGCAAAAACAAGCTCTCTCGTGGGGCCTGCGCTGCCTCTGGTGCTCACTGCCCCCTTTTCCCCCTCCCAGTCACCCAAAGACAAACTAAACTGAAAAACTGAATAAAAATAAAGGGTGATTGACAAGGGGCAGGAGGGGTTAGGGTGTAAACATCACAACCCCACTGCCCTCAAACCCAGCGCCTGGGACGTTTGCCCCCTTTGTCCCCTGCTAGGACCTCCACTGGCAAGGAGCCCCAGAAGCAGCAGTTGACCAAAAGGGCCTTGAGAAGACCTTACTGAGTTAGCCCACAGAGCAGCATTCTCACCCCTTAGAGGGGCCACAGTTCAGTGGCAAATACGTTCACAGGTCAAATAGGTTCAGTTCACAGGTCTGCTGCAGCCAGGATCTCGGTGGGTTGTAAGCCAGTGGGGCAGTTGCTCGTTGGGCCACCCCACTTGATCCTGCCTCCAAATGGCCAGAAATGGGACTCACAGAACCAGTTGACAGTGATGTCAACATGTCATCGCCAACTATATCCAGGAGCCTCATTTTGCGCACGGCACCTCAAGCGCTCTTCTCACCACGGCTGTATGGCGTATGTGGGGCCTCATGGAAGGCCCCCACATTGAGCCCTACTGCTCTTGGGGCCCACTCTGTACTTCAGCCTCTGATTTGTCAGAGGATGAAGCTGCCGGTCCACTCTCTCCTACATTCAGGTGCCACTACTGGTCAGGTAGCTCAGGAGGTGAAAGAGGCTTTGCTTAGTTCTACTGACTCTGGCTTGGCTCCTTCAATCTGAGTGACTCATCGCCCTGCTAGAGCTCTAGCTCCCCTTGGACTGCTCTTCCCTGCTGACTTGCCAATCATCTTTCCAGCTCAAGTATTTGGTTAGTCAGGGCCAGCTTTGCCTCCAGTCACCACACTCCCTTGGATGGCTACAGTGATCCTAAACCTGCTGAGTTGCTATGTCTGCGCAACACAACGGCTGTGGAGACATGGCAATCAAGGCATCACAGCCTAGATCCAGATTTACTGACACAGAAAGTCATAGCATCAGGCTATCTCTGAGGTCAATTCTCACATTACTTGCCCGAAGAACAGGCTTTCATTTTTCCACTCAGGAAGATACTGCAGTCCAAAATGAACTCAGTCTACCTGAAAGCTGTTCCCGCAGGACATCAGACGTTTTACGAGTGGAAGAGAAGACTCCCAAGGGAAACTACAAAGGGAAGGAAACTGAACAAAGCACTCAAGAATGTGTTCCTAGGAATATAGAAGGCTTCAGCAATGAAACAGACAAGGTGGCCCACGTGTCTCATCCATCATCCATATCTGGGATGATATGATTGCCATAAAACCACCGTTTACCAGCTCTTCAACTGATGCACTTTTTTAGTGCAAGCAAAATGCTCTCAGGACCACTTCTGCAACCAAAGAAAGGACAGAGGAGAGCGCAATGGTGCTTGCAAAAGCATAGGAAGAAACATACTAAACTCATCACGTATTCTGCCTGAACTGGTCCAACTTGTATTGTGCTTTTCCCTCTGTTTAATCTATTTGTTTTTATTTGCTTAACATCATCATTATTATTATTATTAACAACAACTACTACTTTTATTGCTAGCTGCCTTGGCGATCTTTTAAATGTATATAAATAATTAAACAACTAAATCTATCTTTTGGTGCATGATGCATTTTGGCTGGAAATGTATACAGTCTGCTGTGGATTTTGCTTTCACACAATAAAACAATGTAAGGTTGTCACAGGAAGATGGAAAAAAGATCTGCTGTTTAAAATAGGCTTGTGAATGAACATACCTTTACTGCTAGTATTTTCCCACTGGGGACGTGGTTTGCTCTGCATTCAAAGAAAAAGAAAAATCAATTTAGAAGAGAGAAAAATCACATCCACACTTTAATCTGATAAGGTTTGCAGCTACAGCATCCTTGAGCTACCAACTTGTTCAGTGGGATGATACAAATAAACTCCAGTTTCTATGACGAAGGCAGCATCACATTTCCTTCCACTTCTCTGTTAGAATCAGTCCAGAATGACTTGTGATTTACCAAGTTGAACACACCATCAACCATGTATTGTGGTCCACTGTGAGTCTATTTTTGCTGCCTTTCTGGGACTCCAAACACAGGAACCTATAAGGATAGTAAACATCTGGCAGGACTCAATGCATCTTAATGAGTGGGGCTTGGCTCAGTGGGTTAAACAGTGTGCAAGTCTGACCTAAAGATTCCAGGCACACTCCGAAGAAACAGATTCAGCTTCCCAGCCCCAGGTCCTGGTGGGCTGCAGGTTTAGTGGCTTTGTTTCTAAGAGCGCAATCCTAACCTGGAGTTAGAACTGCACGGTTAGGTCAACCAAGTTTGGCCAGCACAAGGGCCACCGTAAAGCATATTTGGACCACCCTTGTAGTCAGGGAGGCTGGCGCATGTCTGTGTACTGGCCTCTCTGACTCCAAACATCCTTTACTGGGTCCCTTATGCTGGCCTAACTCTGCCAGCCTAACACCAGGTTAGGACAGCGACCTAAATTTCATATACATCACAAGAAAAAAAATAAAAATACTCAAATTTCCTTTTTAACTTGACTTCCTCTAAAAACTATGCCCAAGAAATGCGACTTTGTACCTGCAAATCCAATTGTACATTTTTGTGAATTAGCAGCAGCTTATGCGAATTATAAGTATGTTTTTCACACTATGTAAGAAGAAAAAGAGAGAACCATTCTCTAAAGAAGCTAACAATGGAAGGCCCAGTCAATAATCCAACAAGGGTAAAGAGAACCAAGAGGTAACTATGGGTGAACCAACAGTGGCAAAACATTTTGACTTTCAGATCAGCAGGAACGATAAGGAAACAAGCCACTGCGATAGCATGCTTAACGTCTGTTAGTTTAATATGTACTGTGCCGGGCAGTTTGGCAACTTAATTAGCTTGTCAAGAAAGCTGATCCTTTCCTCCCCCCACTCTTCTTCCATGAGAGAAGTAGGGGGGTGGTCTCCTGTTTCCAAGTGAATTAAAAGGGAAGAGTTGATGATTTAATTATGATGCATGCCAATTCATCCGTGGAAGTTTGGGTTAAATTTCCAGCAAAGAGCAAGTACCTGGTTTGGTTTACAGAGCATTGACAGTAGCAATTTAACATTTAATTATCATTGAGAAAGGGATCACAAAACAGATACCATGCCCACAGGGGCAGGGCATCCCTTGGCTTCTGCAAGTGGCATGCTACCTGGAAGAAAGGAAATTCGTTTACTCCTCCTTGCCATGGCATCTCAATTGTCTTGACCTTCTCCAGCACATTAACTGCAAAGTGATTAATGGAGTCTGAATGGGAGCTTTGGTTACACCAAAAGAAAACTGGACACCTCGGCAGTGTTTTAATTAACAGCTAACACTTCAAATTAGGCTATAGTTGCTGCAGTAATTACCTGTCCCAATGAGTTTGCTAGGAAAACATTTTTTTTCCTTTGAATACGAAGTAGAACAGTAACCCAAAATTGTTTGTGCTAGTTAGGGTCTGCACAGGTAAGTAATATTGCTGCTGTTCTGCAGACTGGTATACAGTACTAAAAGAGGAGATGTATAAAGAAGTGTCCACGGCTTCACTAGTCATGTACTTAAAATGTGACCACTCCTCTTGCGAAAGCTGGTTTGCCGCTGACAATATTGTGGTTAGCAATTTATGTCCCTGCTTCTCTAACACAGGCAATGGCCTCCATTCAGAAAGCGCATGAACTCCTAAATACGCTGGGTGCTCCATTTGTTTCAACGAAGAGAAGAGCTGCGTGTGCCAAGGAATGCAAGTGGCAATCTGTTCCCTCTGGTGAAATTAATGGCAGCAGGGCAGTGCCAGGCACAGCACCCTCATGCCTGCAGTGCAGGGCTGGATCAGGACTGGAGGGTCTTTAAGACTCTTAGCAATAAATTATGGAATTGTGGTAATTATACAGTCAATATTTATATCCCCAAAACACTGCTTCTTTTACACTGTTTTATTATTCTGCTGTATTTCAATCTGCTGAAAGATTACAGTTGATATTTACACACACACACACACACACACACACACACACACACCCCTTTCCCAGTATAAGCAAACTACAGGAAAGACAGAGTGCTAATTGCTGTCTTTTTGAAATCTCAGCAATGTCTACTTAGAGGAGAATTCTTTTGCTGAACGTTGTTGTTGTTGTTCAGTCGCTAAGTCGTGTCCGACTCTTCGCGACCCCATGGACCACAGCACGCCAGGCCTCCCTGTCCTCCACTAGCTTCCTGAGTTCGCCCAATTTCATATTCATTGCTTCGGTGACACTATCTAACCATCTCATCCTCTGTCGCCCCCTTCTCCTTTTGCCCTCAATCTTTCCCAGCATGAGGGTCTTTTCTAAAGAGTCCTCTCTTCTCATCAGGTGGCCAAAGTATTGGAGCTTCAGCTTCAGCATTTGTCCTTCCAGGGAGCAATCAGGCTTGACTTCCTGGAGAATTGACCGATTGGATCTCTTTGCAGTCCAGGGGACTCTCAAGAGTCTTCTCCAACACCATAATTCAAAAGCATCGATTCTTCGACGCTCTGCCTTTCTTATGGTCCAGCTCTCACAGCCATACATGGCTACTGGGAAAACCATCGCTTTAACTATGCGAACCTTTGTTGGCAGGGTGATGTCTCGGCTTTTGATTAAGCTATCTAGGTTCACCATAGCTTTCTTCCCAAGAAGTAAACGTCTTTTAATTTCATGGCTGCAGTCACCATCTGCGGTGATCTTGGAGCCCAGGAAAATAAAGTCTGTCACTGCTTCCATTTCTTCCCCTTCTATTTGCCAGGAAGTGATGGGAGTGGTTGCCATGATCTTAGTCTTTTTAATGTTGAGCTTCAAACCAATTTTGGCACTTTCCTCTTTCACCCTCATCAAAAGTTTCTTTAGGTCTTCCTCACTTTCTGCCAGTAGAGTGGTATCGTCTGCATATCTGAGGTTGTTGATGTTTCTCCCAGCAATCTTGATTCCAGCTTGTGAGTCTTCCAGCCCTGCCTTCCTCATGATGTACTCTGCGTATAAGTTAAATAAGCAGGGTGACAGTATACAGCCTTGTCGTACTCCTTTCCCTATTTGAAACCAGTCGGTTGTTCCATGTCCAGTTCTAACTGTTGCTTCCTGACCCGTATAAAGGTTTCTCAGAAGGCAGATCAGGTGGTCTGGAACTCCCATCTCTTCAAGAACTTGCCACAGTTTGTTGTGATCCACACAATCAAAGGCTTTAGCATAATCAATGAAGCAGAGGTAGATGTTTTTCTGGAACTCTCTTGCTTTCTCCATGATCCAGCGAAGGTTGGCAATTTGATCTCTAGTTCCCCTGCCTCTTCGGAAACCAGCTTGTACATCTGGTAGTTCTCGATTCACATACTGCTGAAGCCGAGCTTGTAGGATTTTGAGCATGACCTTGCTAGCATGTGAAATGAGTGCAATGGTGCGGTAATTCGAGCAATCTTTGGCATTGCCCTTCTTTGGGATTGGAATGTAAACTGATCTTTTCCAGTCTTGTGGCCACTGTTGGGTTTTCCAAATTTGCTGGCATATGGAGAGCAGCACTTGGACAGCATCATCTTTTAAGATTTTGAGTAATTCCGCTGGAATGCTGTCACCTCCACTAGCTTTGTTGTTAGTGAGGCTTTCTAAAGCCCACTTGACTTCACTCTCCAGGATGTCAGGTTCGAGCTCAGTGACTGTACCACTGTGGTTATCCGGAACATTGAGATCGGCCTTGTAGAGTTCCTCTGTGTATTCTTGCCACCTCTTCTGAATCTCATCTGCTTCTGTTAGGTCCTTGCCATTTTTGTCCTTTATTGTGCCTACCTTAGCATGAAATTGTCCTTTGACATCTCCAATTTTCTTGAAAAGATCTCTAGTCCTCCCCATTCTGTTGTTTTCCTCTATTTCTTTGCATTGCTCATTTAGAAAGGCCTTCCTATCTCTCCTTGCTGTTCTCTGGAAATCTGCATTCAGTTGGGTATATCTTTTCCTTTCTCCCTTGCTTTTGGCTTCTCTCCTTTCCTCAGCTATTTGTAAAGCCTCGTCAGACAGCCACTTTGCCTTCTTGCATTTCTTCCTCTTTGGGATGGTTTTAGTTGCTGCCTCCTGTACAATGTTACAGACCTCCGTCCAAAGTTCTTCAGGCACTCTGTCTACCAAATCTAAGCCCCTAAATCTATTTGTCACCTCCACTGTATATTCGTAGGGGATCTGATTTAGGTCATACGTGGAGGGCCTAGCGGTTTTCCCTACTTTTTTCAGTTTAAGCCTGAATTTGGCAAGAAGAAGCTGATGATCTGAGCCACAGTCAGCTCCAGGTCTTGTTTTGACTGCCTGTATGGAACTTTTCCATCTTTGGCTGCAAAGAATGTAATCAATCTGATTTCGATGTAGATCATCTGGTGAAGTCCATGTGTACAGTCGCCGTTTGTGTTGCTGGAAAAGGGTGTTTGCTATGACTAATGTGTTCTCCTGACAGAACTCTATCAGTCTTTGCCCTGCTTCATTTTGTACTCCAAGACCAAACTTGCCTGTTATTCCTCTTACCTCTTGACTGCCTAGCATTCCAATCCCCTATGATGAGAAGGACATCTTTTTTGGGTGTTAATTCTAGAAGCTGTTCTAGGTCTTCATAGAAGCGGTCAACTTCTTCCTCATCAGCACCAGTGGTTGGGGCGTAGACTTGGATTACTGTGATGTTGAAAGGTTTGCCTTGGATCCGAATGGAAATCATTCTATCATTTTTGAGGTTATACCCCAGTACTGCTGTTCTCACTCTCTTGTTCACGATGAAGGCTACTCCATTTCTTCTAAGGGATTCCTGCCCACAGTAGCAAATATAATGGTCATCTGAATTAAATTCTCCCATTCCTGTCCACTTTAGTTCACTAACTCCCAGGATGTCGATGTTCAGCCTTGACATCTCACGTTTGACCACATCTAGCTTGCCTTGATTCATAGATCTGACGTTCCAGGTTCCTATGTAGTATTGTTCTTTGCAGCATCGCACTTTCCTTTCACTTCCAGACACATCCACAGCTGAGCTTCCTTTCAGTTTTGGCCCAGCTACTTCACTCTTTCTGGAGCTACTAGTACTCGTGTTCTGCTCTTCCCCAGTAGCATAATGGACACCTTCCGACCTGAGGGGCTCATCTTCCAGCGTCATATCGTTTAGCCTTTTTGTTCTGTAATCCATGGGGTTTTCTTGGCAAGAGTACTGGAGTGGGTTGCCACTTCCTTCTCCAGCGGACCACGTTTAGTCAGAACTCTCTGCTGTGACCTGTCCATCTTGGGTAGCCCTACATGGCATAGCTCACAGCTTCATTG
Source organism: Lerista edwardsae (assembly GCA_029204185.1). Lineage (NCBI taxonomy): Eukaryota > Metazoa > Chordata > Lepidosauria > Squamata > Scincidae > Lerista > Lerista edwardsae. The sequence goes on from JAJKFI010000026.1 coordinate 6,186,439, forward strand.
AGCTACTCAAGCCCCTTCGCCACGACAAGGCAGTGATCCATGAAAGAGCGTTACCCATTAACAATAGTTACTTTGAGATTTCTACATCCATTTACTAACTACAGCTTTTAAGAGGACTGGCACAGTTATGCCAAAAAAAAGTTTTAGCCTTGACTATAAACCATATCCCCTTTCATTTGAAGCCCTGAAAGGACAGAGGTGTGGGCCAAACCCATTTCTTGCATAACCCTGAGTCTCTCATGTTTGGAGCACTCAAATGCTTTCCTGCAGAGAGTTCTGAGAAAGCAACACATCTAGAGCCAGCAGGATGGCTATCTGGGCACGAAGAGACAGTGTGGATCACAGGTACGGATGCACACACACTTCTTGTGCGCAGTCTTCCGAAGTGCTCCACAACTGCCCTGGTGAAAGGGGTTATATATTCAGAACACTGATGAGATCAGTAGTTGTTCCAGAGGAAAATCCAAAAAATCTAGAATGATTACCCCAGGAGACAAGAAAAAGTAGCATCTCCTTTCATTGCTTATATAATACTGCAATTCCTGTGCCCAGACCCATGAATGTTAATAGCTTTCTAGGAAGAGAAGAAAATAAAAGCCAAGTAAGCTAGAACTGAGCTGGCTAGAATCTTGGATGTTCCTAAATCCAACACAGCTCGTGTGCAGATGCAATTATTCTAGATGCAACAGTCCCACAACGCATTGCTGGCTTGACTTCATAACCCAACGCTCACAGACTTCTGAACCAAACAAAATCTGGAACACTGCCCCAAGCTAGAGGGCAAAAAAGTGACTTATCACATCCTTATGCACAAGTTGGGTTTCTCCAAACATTAGGCATTGGGCAAGAACAGGATGGCCACCAGCTGCAGACAACACGCAGCAAATTGCACACAGATTTGGTTTCGGGGCTTTTCCACGTGTCCTGGATTTAGCACTCTGCTCCATGCTAATGATCAGAGTTTGGGAGTTTTAATGACAATGTTTTCATGTATTGAAACAGCAATCTAAAAAGGAAGAGATTCAGATCGCTTCCAGGAAATTAGCACTTTGACAGTTGTTGCCTTCTGTAATAGGCAAGCCCATTAGTCTGACTCAATGGCTGTTAAAAAGAGGAAATTCAGAAGTGAGCCGAGCTAGTAAAGAGCAGCTCTTATTGGGACGGAACTCATTCAAAGCAGCAATCCTTGCCAACCTTCCTTCTGTTCAAAATCCCACCACAGATGCTTGAATGATGACCACAAAATGATTTGTTATTAACTTGACGGCACCCTCTGGCCCACAGACTAAACGATTCTCTCTAATATGTAAACTCTTCCAAAAGACTTAAGAAAATTTACCCATGCAGCAGAACAAGGAACGGGAGAGCTCTGAGGTGATGGAACAGACTCTACCGTTTCAGACAGCAGGTATGTGTTCACGGTTTTAAATGCTTCAGTATAAACAAAACAATTACTTTCCTGCAAGTAGAAAACTGGCTTAGCAGAGAGAGGGCTGGGCTACAACTTCTCCCGTGGAGCTTGTTTTCTATTTGCAGGACACTTTAAGTAAACTACCACCAACCCCAAAACCAATGAAGTGAACCACTGTTCTCAAAGCAGTCAGCCTGTGAGGTTTCACTTTAATGCAACAGCCAGCAAAAGACATCTGAAATGGACGTAACTTGTTTATGAGTAGAGACCAACCACAGCTGATTGTCACGACACTTAGTGAAGCTCAAGGGAGCTTGTGAGAGCCCTCATTAAGTCAGTAAAATCAGCTCCCCATCAGGATGGCAAAAGTTCCCAAGCCAAATCCTCCGACACTCTGATAAGCAGTGTCATTTGTTGCTCCTTGCCAAAATACCTAGTTTATTTTTAATCAAGGACAACTTAATTTTTTGCTGAATTTTCAGGAAGATGAGTACACAGTGCAACAAGACAAGTTTAATTTAAGAATCAACCAGTTTCTAATTAAACTGCCATAGGCAGCTGGTTGGATAAGTTTTAATCAGTTTTAGTCACCTATTGATTGGGATACTGAAGCTTAAAAAATTAAAAGTAAAAGTAAAAGATGATTGGGGAATTGCTCCATCTCAGAACAACAGTGCAGGCCTCGGTAAATAACTCCTCTTTTAACCATCAGCTAAATGAACACTTCAATACCGCAGTACAAAGTCTTCTGCAAAATTACTTTAACTAACAAGCAGAAATTTATCAGCTTCAGCCAAAATCAATGCTGAAATCAATTTGAACACTGGTTGTGTCTAAAGGGGCTCATTGGCAATTTAGGGAAATTACACCATGTAAATGTCTGTGCTTTAATTGAACAGTTTCATCAACTAGGCTGTGATTGCTGTCCATTCATTTATTTACTTTCGCTGCAGTGCCAGTTCAGTAGAAGGAACGGTTTTTGTCAAGGCAAGGGGGAGGCACTTCATCTTCATTTTATGCACTTTTGTGCATAACAGATTTTATGAGCCGGGCAGCCAATGGCTGGGGTCAATGAAACCAAGTGAACTACAATCACTGGTCAGTCTTGGCTAACCTGCAACTATTGTCCACAAGGATGTGGTGGGGCTAAAGCCTAGCTATAGTGACAGCACTTGCCAGTCAAAATGTGAGTGGGTAAAAAGAGACAAAGGAAACAGAAGACATGATATCTGCGGGGAGGGAGGGAAAGCTGGCTGGCAGGTCCAGGTTTGAAACAAAAAACAGGAGGACTACTTATGTACCAGATTCGTCAGCCAGTTTAAGAGTGGATCAAAAGAACAGCTGCCCTGTTGGATCAGGCCAGGAAGGTACATCCAAGTCCACCATTTCATTTTCAATAGCAATCAGTCAGATGCCTTTGGGCAGTTCACAAGCAGGGCACAAACAAGGTGGTCTTTCTCTACCACCATTTTTCAGCACTCTGAAATATGTTCCATGTTTACATGGAGGTTTCAGTTAGCTAGCACAGTTCATCTCTGTGGCTAGAACTAAATGTCTAAGTTTTATTTTTAAAATTCTAAGCCATTGGGTGTCACAGCAGACAGTATTAGCGACATACAACGTCACTTCTAACATCCAGTTTTTTTAAGAACTTTCAATGGAGGCAACTCATAGGGCTATTTTTTTTTTCCTGTGCACTGAAAAAAATTAGTTAAGAGGGTGTGTTGCAAGATGAGAGGGACCCTTGGTCTGGTCCAGCAGAGATCTTCTAAAACCTGGAGCAGGTGATGAGGTCAGAATGGCAAATGAGCTTCTAGCGAGAAATACGAGGAAGACCTGAGGAATGCTTAGGCGCTGCCACTCGTGTGAGAAATATTACATGTTATTTACCAGTGACACAGTTTTATATGGTACTAATAAGGTGTTTTTGTTCTAAATAATTGAGTGCTGTTCCTGTTCAGGCTGCATCATAAATCACATTGTTAACATATTTCATGGGAAATGAGGAAGCAATTTTGCAAAAACGTAATGTCTCAGAGCCCTGTAAACCAGCGACAGAGTTAAAAAATGTGGCAGGAAAGAAACCCACTTTCAAAGCTATTTGGCCTTTCCAGTGAATTATTTTTCACAAAAGCTATTTAAGTAAATACCCCCAATGCTGCAGTATACAAATATTTTCCAATATATACACAAAAGCCTGCATGCTCCATCATACCAGTGTTTTATTTTTAAATTGAGAGGTAAAAAAATTACAATACCTGTCTAAGGCTGCAATTCTACACATTCTTATCCAGGAGTTGGTCCCAGTGAACTCAACGGGACTTATGTCTGAGCAGGCATGCTCAAAATTGGGCTGTTCAACTAGGTAAAGTCATAAATCCATAGTACAACTATCTTGGATTGAATTCTGAAAACAATTCTGCACCTTTATCTTCAACGGAAATCAACTGCAGTGTATAGGATTTTGGGGTGTCCATGGCAGCAGCCAGAAAGAAAGAGGAAACTCAGTACATGATAGAAGAACTCTTGTGGTGAATTCTATTAAATGAGAAGGCTGGCAAGGGAGGAAGAAATGCATGTGGTGTCTAGCCCAGCTCTAAGCTTGGGGAGGGGGTAGTCAGTAGCCTGAGACACCCAAGGAGCATTCATACCAACTGTGCACATCAGGGGTGGACATCAGACTACTGTGCAAGATTGATTTTGGTTTTGTACTAAATTCTCCCATCATCCAGGTGGAGCAAGATGGAAACAGTGGCTAAGAGGAAGGAGTAAACTGCACCATATAAGATTACCTACTGCACCATATAAGATGCACACTGCAGTTGCCTGCATATATAGTACATGTACAGGCATGTCCCCATTTCATGGAACATCCCCCCCCCCCAGGGATACAGAGAATGTGTGTATTAATACTGCAGAATACCCCATGTGCCCATTAACGGTTTTTTAAGTCTTACTAGGAAGTGTGTCTTGCTTTTAACGGGTCAATATAAGCATTCCTGCTTATAGCATGATGAGAGCAGGCTGCCAGCAGCCTGAATGCATGACAAAACTATATCTAATACCAAACAGGAAGCAGAAGTTAATTGCTTCCTGTTTAGCATTAGGTCTCGTTTCATCAAGCGCGTGGAGGGCATGCACAGAACCCCCAGATCCATGGATAATTGAAACTGTGGATACTGGAACTGCAGATATGGGGGCCCAGTAGATCCTGATCTACCACCTGCCCCCTTGCCCCCCCCCCCGTCTCCATGATGAAATGAAAGAGTCTCAGATGCTGGGCTGCTCAACAGTTCTTTCCTGAACAGTGTAGGAAGTCAGGAACACATATTCAGGGGTGCCAAAATAGCACTGCTTGCCATCCTTTAGTTAAGAAAATGGTAGGAAATAAACCTAAACAGGAAGGTGAGCAGCTATAAACTCCCTTTTCTTTAAACAAACAAAAGGGACATCACACACACACAAATAGATTCAGCAAGTTCTGCCTAGAAATATTGCTATAAAAGTATTGATTTTTTTACCCAACTCAATTGACTGAAAAGTTGTTTGTATAGCAGTATTGGCCTAGGCAATGCACTGGAACAATTTTGCTACACAGAGTAATCAAGTGCATTTCTGAAGTATAATTATACTGTCATAAAAATGAAGCAAAGATACCCTTCTCTTCGAGCAATAAACCCAGAGAGGCAGTAAAAACCCCAAACACAAACACAGACTCCAATGAAATGGTGTCTTCCAGAGAGCACAAGACTCCCGCCCCTCTCTTGCTCTTCCCTTGAGCCATGGTTAGCATGAAAGTGATCAATATCTCAATCTCCATAAACCATTTCAATAATAGTTAGTTCACCTGGAAACAGAAACTGAACGCTTCTGCTCAGCGACCTGAAACCTGCCTTCTTGTTGGCTGAATGGGGGTAATATTTCATTGCTATAATGGATATGAGCCAGTGCAGGGCTTTAGAAAGACACACACAGCAACATGCACGCTTTCGTTCTTCAGTTACAAATCAATATGAGGTGCACAGATTTCAGGAAAAAAAGCCCACAGTATGGAAAGCTGGCAGCCAAGAAAACAAAACAAAGCAGGGGAAGTGCTTGCAATTTATTTCATTTGACAAAATGCTCATCCATCGCTTCCAATGAGGTAGATACAACTGCTCCCTGCAACCAGAGCAGAATCCAACCACCTGTAAGCCCTCAAATGCGGTTGACTTCCGCTACAACACAAAGGCAATGTGATCCAATGCAGGAGGTAGCAGAGCCTGTCTCAAGGGAAGCCTTCCATCCAAAGGCCAGAAAATATCCCAAAACAAACACTCACAACCAAATGATGTTTGAATAAAGATGACCAAGTCTTGAGTGATTGCTGGTGCCAGGAGGATAGCGGTCTCCCATCAAGGACATGAAATGAACTGAGAAAGTGGTCCTTACTATGTCTGACTATCTAGGCAGAACTGTATGTGCACAGGACACAGAGTTGCTGCTGAAAACAGCATCCCTATGCAGGGTCTCTTCCTCACCCCCATTACACTGTAGTCATCACTTGCTCTGTATTGTGCCAATGTCACCACATTTTCCCATCCCCACTAGTCCGTGCTGAAGAGGAGAGGCTGAGAAATGCACATAACAGTGGTTCAATATGGGGCAAGTGGTACAACACAACGGGAAGAAGATGTTGATATGGCAACGCTGTTCTTGTGGCAGCTCCCTACAACTTGAAATGTGTAGTTCTGCCAGAGTGGACACACAGGCACGAATGCGTGCGTGCACACAAGCACAAAGGAGGTATGCTGCTGGCAAAAAAATGAGTTAACAGTGTAATATCATTCTGCAAATGAATACCAGAACAAGAATCCTTAATTTTCAAGACATATCATGCTTTAAAAGCTATTTAAAAACAAAAACATAATAATGTCTTTTTTAAACAAAAACATGTGGCTTTGTATACAGAAAAATAGTTTTCACCCCCCTCAGGGCTTTTCCTATGAAGTTTTATTTTAATTCTTAGTGCAATATTTTTCTATGCACTACGACAGACTATTAAGAATGAACGTCTGCATTATAGGATTTAAACTTTTGCATTGGGCAGGAGATAAACAGACCTCCCTGTCCTGTAACCCACCTCTTTGCTACTGAAATACTTAACATATTAAAATTAATAAGGGTTCCCATAGTCAGCCTGTACTGGCGAAGTTCATAATGCAAAATTCAGGGTGCCGATGAGGATTTCTTCTATGGTGGGCACAAGCACATGAGAAAGGGCCAAGAAGACAGAAGAAGATCATCAAGAGAGTTACATAAACAAAGAAAACATTGACTTTCAAGATCAATTGAGACTCAAAAGGTATTAACATGAGTGGGGCACAGGGCGAACACATTGCTCACAATCACTATTACTGGTCACTGTCACATTGCCCATTCCTTCCTTATGGCAGTTCTTAGTCTCCTCAGTTGTGGCCTGTTTTAAAATAGGTCATCACAACTCAAAGGGTCAGATTTTCATCAAGAAAGGGAAAATTTCCAACCTGGCCACATTGTCATCAAAAGAGTTGTGCTTTGGAAAGCTGGAAAATCTGTTCTTTGCTTATTATAGAATGGAGCAGCTAAATTAGATTTGGACAGTTCATGTTCCTCCTAAACGAGATGTGGAGGATGATGCTGGCCCCAAATCGAGTGATGACACTGACTACAGTATGTACAAAGTGCTTTTATGCATCCTCATATTGGTTCTGAGGGTTACGTATTTAAAAAGCTGATCAGTCTAAGCTGCCTATTTAATTCAAGAAGCAAAACTCCATCACAAATAAATTTTTTTGGCAATGACTGCTTGCACACTTGGAAAAGGACAGCTGAGCATATTAATTTTAACGTGTTAAGAATATGGGCCTGGGTGTCTCATGACACATTGAGGGGTGGTGGGAGTCGTCTCCTTTTGCCTCCTAAAAGTTGAAGCAAGAAGAAAGGGGCAAAACACTCACTTGTAGACGGTCCCTCCGTTGCCATGACCGAGGATGTCTCGATACCGTATGTCTTGTTCATTCATCTCCACGAGGAAGAAAGAAAAACAAAAGAGGTGTCATGCAGTGGATGGAAGTGTCAAGGAAAAGCAACTCTAGGCCATAAACAACCAGCCGTCTGGGTCATTTCAAGTTCAGCTGCAAGAACGAGGAGATCAATACAACATTTGCTGTCCAATTTATAAAAGACAATACCATGGGACAAAGTGATGGAAAGTTTAATGACAATTTGTTTGCCTGGGTCATTTCATTAAAGTTTGATAAAAGGTGTCAAAATGGAATGATAACATAGCTCAGGAGGAGCAGGTCACAGATATGGAGAAGGGGTGGGGGAAGGGTCTTCTTGAGCGCAAAGTACAGCCAGGCCTAGGTTGGGAGGGAGCTAGAGAGCTGTTGACCACCATGCTAACCTTAAGCGTGGCCAACAAGACATCACTGCAGTTTAGCTTTAGCTCGAGCTGATCTCTAAACTGCAGTTAAGTGAGTAATCTTATTGTACCTCCACCAGTAACTATGTAATGCTTTTGTAAGTAACATTCAGTACACTGAATTGTGTCCAAAAGACAGCAGGGGAAAACACAGATATTCTAGTTCTGGTGCAATCAAAAATAAAGGGCAGTTTCACAAATGGATAATGAACAGCAGCAACTTGTGCCTAGCCACTCTGAACCTCTTAGGAAAAGTGGGATATAAATCTTTTAAATATAAATAAATAAAATTATAGTATTTTGCTTTTTATGCCAATAAAAGCTCTTATTCAATCAAATAAAATCTCCATGTCATGAAAGATAAAAATCAGGCACAATTTTTGTTGGGTGAAGAATATCAGCAAAGTTTCAACTGCAGTAAGCAGATTTAAGGGGAAAAAAATCATACACTGGAATGGTGCATATAAAAAATAAATCAAACTGAGGGCCACAAAAGCAAATTTTAAATGGTTTTCAGCTGCCTTACAATGCAATAATTATTTTATCCAGGGAAATATTTTCAGGCCTAACCCTGGACAATCTGTGATCATTAGAAGCACAATGGCACAAAAGTAGACTTTTATATAAATTGCCTCTTTAGTTTGCTGTGGTAAACTTAATATATTGAAATTAATTAGGAGGGCAATGGCCCAGCAATGAATCAAAATTAAGGTTCATACTATGGGATTTTTTTCCTGAGTATTTCTCGCCTTTCAATAAAAGGAGACCAAGAAGAGTAATGCATTTTGAAACATTTTGGCTGTTCTGACATACGGTTTCTTCACATCAAGTAAGCCTAACAGTAGTCAAAGAGAAAATATCATCTAAGACTGATGATTGCCTCCGAAGGACTTCTTGCCTACAGAAATGAGTTCATCATGATTCAACAAATTAGAGGCTCAATCCATACAACCTACCGCTGCACAAGCACTGAAATGCACACACACACACACACACACACACGAGATTGCCAATCATTTCAATGGGAACTGCATTAGAAAAGCTCCCCCCAATGAATTCTGATGTGGGTCACTTCCTTTAAACAATCTTTGTTCAAACTCATCAGAGGAGAAACGCTTCAGATTTGCATTGCTGCAAATATCTACAACAAGAAGTGAAACCTTTTGGGAGCAGCAATTTTGCTGCTTAATTACGTGAGCTTCAATTCAGGTAAAGGTTTCACAAGCACAAGATGTGTGGCTGCTCTCCTTTTTGCAGAAGTGCCTCTTCCCCCAGGGTCATTCTCCCTGCCTTTGGTCAAGCGACGCAATGTCCTCCTGGAGTTACCTATTTTAGCAGGCTTACTGGCTCCCTCAACCACTCCCTTGGGTGCGTACATTTCACTACTAGCCCTTTAAAAATCTGTTACTCATGGAATGGACAAAGAATGAAAAAAGAAGAGGTAGAGTAGCTTCGCAACTCGGTTTCCAGGAAGGTTTGTCAGGCCCCTATGTTAGGGACTTTCAAAGGGGGGGGGGGCATGGTACCCTCCTCCATCTTGCCCCAAGACAGGAGTTTCACTTCCAGGGGGCAGGAGGGACACAGGAATTCATTTCTGAGTTCTTCTTGAAGGCAAGAAGACCTTCAGAGGTGCCTTCCATAATCATCAGAATAATATTTTCTCCTAGACTACCGTTAGGCCTACTGTGTGTGAAGAAACTGTATTTCAGCAAAGCCAGGATGTTTCAAAATGCGTTCTTCTTCTTGAAGAGCAGTGCTCCTCAAATGGTGGGTTGCGCCCCACCATTGAAGGAACTAAATGGGCCGTTCCCCTTTTAGGCGAGAGACCCCCAAATGGGCCTTAGGTCAGAATGGGGACAGAGGGAGCCCCTCCCCTCAGGAAGACTTAAATACATGACCCATCTGTCCTGAGAGGAGGAGCTTCCCAACCATTGCTGAGCCTGCAAGGGCATCCTACTGGAGAATGGGTGTCCAACGGTACCGCAGCAATTGTGGTACTGTGGGCACCCAGGGGGCTTGTGCCCTTGGGGGGGGGTGTCACACGGACTTTAGGACGGGGTTGGAAGGCCCACAGCCCTCTCTGCGGACCTCCCCGATATGTTAAAAAGCTCAATTTTTCAATCAGAGCCCAATTCCTATTTTCACACAAAACCAGATTTCCAGATTTACTCTCTGCTATCCTGTTAATTGCCACTTGGGGTAGCAGGTGGCTCAGAGGGCTACATGTGCTGACATTCCCGCTAACCAATTAAGCTGGGGTTGCCAAAAGGGTACCTTGGTTTCATCACAGGCTTTTTTCTTACAAGGAATCAGCAGATCTCCAAATTAATCCCGTATATGCCTTGTTAAGAGTAACCTGAACCACCTTCATCCAGCCTTCCCTGCCAAGTGTGGAAGCTCAAATGCCTTCCTTCCTCATTTAGAAGACTGAGCATGCTTCCAAACCCCGACTCTGCAGATAAAAGGCCCAATTTATCAACTCAGACACATACCCCAAAGATACCTAGCAATGTAACTTTTCTATTTGATAAGTGGCACGGTGTGTAGTATGTCCTCAATCAAATCATAACTACAACTTCATATCAAGTACTGGAATATTAACTTTTTTGACGCAATCTTGATTGGCTGTCGACATTAACAAGGTGAAAAGAAAGTGACAGAGAATCCAATTACAAATCAGCAAACAAAACACTCTTTGTTTGTATCTCCTGTCTCAAAGAGAGTCACCATGCATCTCTTATAAATCATTAGAAACAAACAAAAAAAATGCTCAATTTATCCTTATTTGATATGCAAAGCTCTAGCAGAAGTTCAGCCCTATAAGCTATACCTCCTCTGGACCAATCGAAGCCCTAATGGCTTCAGAAAGCAGTCACACTCTATGAGCAGACAATTGAGGAGATTTAGTAAATCCCACTTTATAGAGCAGAGACTAATCGGAAAACACAAGCCAGTCAAATGTTTCTTATGAACTGTTGACACTACATCAATGCCGAATCAATCGGCGGCATTTGCTCTGAGTGACAGAAAAGAAATAAATATTTATATCACATAACCTATATCAATGAACCTAGGCAGAAAGCTATTTCTAACCTGTCAATATTTGATTATCTTGAAGAATCGTGTCCCCTTTCTTTTAATGATTAATATGAATTCCTTATTAAACCTAAGTGGTGGCTATCAGAGAAAAAGTATCTTTATTAATGCTTTCAAACAGAAGGTAAGAGCACAAAATGAAATAAAAAATATCCCTTGTGCTAGAGTTATACCAAGTACACCTTAAACCACCAGCACATGTTTAAGGGTGCGAAGATCTCATTGGCAGCAACGGAATAGAAGAAAACAATACAGAACCGTGTGAGGCCAGTTATGCAGATGTTGCTCCAATGGATGGAGGCTTCCCCATATGCCTCACTGGAAGAGAGGGGAAAGCACACCTTTAGGGCCACCCCTGCAGAGGAGCGAACGAGGGAAACATGCGATTGGAAGAGCTTCACAAGCATACAAAAATTCTTCACCAAACTGCTCGATCAAGACCAACATACCATTCAGCCCATCCAAGAAAATTAAAGATAAATTATTTATCTACTTCAACCCCCCTTCCTTCCATTTGTTGACTGTTCAGACAACACAAAGCTATGGGTTTGTTGTGCTAACCACAATTAAGAACTTGCACTGTAGTTTAAACTTCCAGATGCAGAATAAGCACACTATAGATTACTTGTCAGAAATCTGCTTAAGCCACAGCTTTCTTACATTTGTAGTATAGCGTAGGTATCTCTTGAGGTGGAGCAAGATGGGTTTGTAAAATGGTAGGTTAATTCAGGCATAACAGGAAGCCGTAGCTAACAAAACTTTGGTTTGCAAACCAGATTCAAACCATGGTTTCAGGTCCTCATTTGCCGGTCCCAAACGAATGGCTGTGGTAAGCAGGCTCAGGCACAGCTGGAGGATGCCTTTGTGTTGTCTAAACCCAGCAAAGGAATACAGCTAGGCCTGACCGAGTTTCAAAACCCAGCAAGAACTCACACTCAAGAATCAGCCACTCCTCTGCCGCACACAGCTGATAAGAATACATATGTGCGGCTTCCAAAGTCACTTATAGGGTCCTTTCCTTTCCCTTCCCCATCAACCATTAGAATTCTTAATTCCATTAAAATAATTATACACATGTTCTCAGCTATATTTATTCAGGGTTCTGGTTTCTTTTTCCTTACTTACACCTGTTTCTCCATCCGGAACCACAGTATATTACAGCAAAGAAAAATATTTGGGATGAATAAGAATACAAGGTATATGTTTTATTTCATAAAGCTGAAAGGGGCTCTCATGCCTATCTTTCAGGCAGCTGTCACAGTCTATGTTAAGAAAAGAAGAACGACCCAAATCCATATTCCCAAGTTTTATTTAAAGAATTCTGATCGCAAATAACAGGGGCAGGGCTGTTCTCATCTATTAAGAGCACTACGTTACAGGTGATCTGCTAAAGGACAAGCGTGAAGACCAGCTTTTATCTTCTTGACACGCTCAACTACTTGATTCATGAAATGCCAATGAGGCTTGGAGAGGTCACTGTGTGAAGGCACTGAATACGCATCTGAGATAATTAAGATTTCAGCCTTCGAAACATGGAAGGGAAGTGAACAGCAGTTAAGAAAATCAATAAGAGTCTTTTATTTGCAGTGACACAGATGTCTCAGTCAATAGTGTCTAATAGGCAAGCTTGATCGCAGTGGACAGGTGCCTGCCTCTAAGGCTATCAAAGGGCTTTCACCATGACAAACATTAAAACTTATTTATGTTGCTATTGAAGAATCCAGCAGCCTTGCAGGTACTTTCATTTAGCGGTGTATATTTAAAGTCATTATGCTACTGTGGACCTTCCATTCTGTTTGAATCAAAACTGGCCAGGAAAGACTTGCCCTGCGCTATCCATTTGCCCATCAACTGTAGGGTACTGCATTTAGTGGGACGTGCCAGAGGAGGGCAAAGAAGCCTGCTATGATCTTCCTTTCACAAACAGATGATATGGCACTCTAAAGAATGCAGACAATACCTTCCACTACATCCTCTGTTATTCAACATTCTGCAGCATGTGCACTTAAAGCCTCTACACAAGTATCTAACATGCCAGAAATCCTATTTTGCTATTCAAAATTGATTAAGTTTTCTTCCCTAAATTGAGGCAGCAGAAGAACAACGGGTGTGAAAGGCGCTTCAATCTATTTGAAGCTAAATCTGATTAGTGCATTTTGAGAAAGGGAAAGCAAATTGGTGTGCCAATCCAAATCAATCAGGACAGAGGTTCCTTCATAATACGAGCCCTTTCGCAGCCTCTCTTCTTCTTTATTAAAAGAACACATTACTGGTAAGTGGACAGTAAGCATCCCTGAGACTTTCTCAAGAGCACAAGCCATTTCTGTATTCATGCTGAAAGTCCTCTTGCCACCTACCCCCATCTGATGAACCTACCTGGCCATTTGCTAATATTTTCTTCAGTTCTGCAGAAGATTTCTTCAAACTACAGCATCGGAAGGGACAAAAAGGAAAGAGTATTTTAGTGACTGCACAACTGCATTTTATTGATTCAAACGGTAACTTGTGTTACCTAAAAAAGCATAATGATGCGTATTGTTATACCTGCCTGCAGTCCAATTGTGGAAACCAAGAAAGCAAAGTATCAGTTTAGAATTACTTATGCAAAGAACACCTGCGCTGATTTAGCCTGTCTCATGTATTCGCCTTGCTAGATTCAGTTCTCTAAATAAAACAAAACCCTGAATTTTCCAAAGGAAGATTGCAAAAAGCAAAAGAAGGGAAAAGAGCAATGAGCAAGCTGGAGCAGCGTCATGGTTACAAAGCTGAAGTTTCAAATCCCAGCTAAGGAGGATAGCTGGCTGCGGGAAGTCAAAATAAAATATTTTTATAGTTTTTTTTTACAATTAACGTAGTTTATAAAACATAGCAAAATACATTTTAAGGCGGTTGCCTATCCCAGACCCCTCACACCTGAAAAAGACACAAAACGGACACCAGCATATGGCTGCTGGGAGGGTTGCTACGCTGGGGTAAAGAGGGACCGCTGCTCTCCCTCTGCTAACCGGAAGAGAACCATCACCGACAAGGTGCCTCTTAGCCCGGTTCACAGGGCCACACCATCTCTCACAGTTGTTGAGGGAACAAACACGACAGTTTGGTCTTAGCACTAATGCTTTCCATATTATTGCTTTTTAATTGGATTTTTTCTAAATTGACAACACTTGCCCAGAGCACAACCCAGCAGAACGTTCTACTCCTGCACAAGCGTCACTGAAATGAACAAGAGCTGCACCTGAGCCAAGGAGGACTCTTACACAGGCCTCACTCATTTCATTTGCTGGACTATGTCCTTTAAATAGGCAACAAGCCACCTATGGACGCCTACCACAAAACACTGCATCTGTTGAGTTAAAGAGGGATGGGTGGGGGGAGGCGAGTTATTACTGAAAGGCACAAGCATCTTGATCATTGATTGTGCCTGAAATAAAGAACGTGTATGTGGTATCTTTGTTCTTTAATCAGCCTCTTGTCTGCTGGACTGCTTTAAAGAACTAGTACGTTGCCAAATGAAATGTATACTGATCTTGTCATCTCTTGCAACCAACTGTTTTCTGAACATGAAACAAAAGCAGACTGTCAAACACTTCAAAACACAGAATTCCTAATGCAAATGGGTTTGGGAAAATGAAAGCCAATTAGCTGCCCCATTAGATGTCAGCTTCTACTCAAGGTACTGTTTGCAGGGTACTTGCAGAACTGGCTCAAAGTATGCACAGAAAACAAACAACCATAGAATGGTGGTGGCGGTGGGGTTGCTTAGTTAATAATATTAAGCATTGGTCCCCCTGCTTACTAAGAGTTCCCTTTTAAGTGGGGCTACTAATCCTTGGGGTCTAGGATAAATAGAATATGCAGCCTTCCCAGCTGTGGGTGGAATCTACAGCAAAACCCTTTTTGGGCTTTAGGTGCACTTATGCACAAACAAAATGGCCTTTAGGTGCACTTATGGCCGGAGATTTTCCCTTCCACTTCCAAAATGCCTTTAGATGCATTTATTTATCCAGTGCCATCACTGCATATAAACAAGTAAGTCTTGCTTACTTAAAGACAAACACATTTATTATAGCATAAGTTTTCAGGGATTACCATTCACATCATCAGATGTATGCAGAATCCTAGCCTGATATATGTACATACACAAGTAGGGGCAAAATGGCAATGAACTACAAAAGGTATAGTCTGTAGGAATTCTGTCGGCATGCAAGGTACTGTATAGAGTATGACAGGACAAGCCCCTGCCCCAAGGAGTTTGCAATCTAAAATCCTCCACAAAAGCAAGTCAACAGAGGGAGGAGAGAGAGGTGGAGGCAAGTGTAAACAGCACGGAGCCCGTTAGGATCTGGAACGCCGTTCTGGTCCGTTCCCCCTGAATGACATCACTGAATGTTAACAGGAAACAGACGAACGCGTCCTGTAACAGTCCTGTCTCTCGCCAGCCTCTCCTTCCACAATTCTTCCACTTCCCCTGTCATTAGACAGTTTCCACAGGTCTCAGGCTTCCGCTTTTTACTTTAATTCTCTATGCTGCCTCCCTCTTTTCCCCAAGCTCCAGGATCTCATTCTTTCTCGTGGCTTCTGTAACAACCTTTGCACTCCACAAAATCTATGGTTCTGTCTTTCACCCCTTTGGCCTTCTATCCAATCTTGCAGGAAATGTCAGGTAGGTTCACTGAACATGGGAGACGGAACTCTTAATCTTGACAGCCACTCCCTCCACTTCTCTGATGTAACCCTTCTCCACTGCCTCAGCTGTGAGCCCCCCACTGGCAGTACAGTGTGCCTTGACAATTGTAAAACAACTTATGGTGTGCCATGAGCCGACAAAGACTGAAAATCACGGGTATAGAGCAGTGGTTCCCAAACAATGGGTCGCAACCCGATTTTTGATGGGTCACAAAACTGACAAGCTGATAGCTGACAAAGAAAATGTATTGAGCTCTATGCATGTTTACTCCCAAGTAGGCAAATGTCCCTTGGTCCACTTTGAAGGGCAGGCTGAGGGAACACAATATCACCAGAATGGTCCCAATCTGATGAACACAGGCCCCAACAAATTTTCAAGAAGGCTTATAATAAGCCCCCCCCCCCCCAATAATAAAAGCAGTGTGGTTGGGGAAATGAAACATTTTTTTAAAAAAGTTTCGTAATATAAAGCTAGGAGGCTCCCGATAGGGTGTCATTTTAAAAAGCGAGTCCCAGTGCTAAAAGATTTGGAAACCACTGGTGCAGCACTTCGTAACACTTAACCTGGTCACACTCACAAGACATCTGTGAGTCGGGTCACTTAAACTCTCATTTTACAGAATGGGATCTGAAGCTGAGAGATGACGACTCACCACTCAACAAAACCACAGTTAAGCAAGGATGAAGTCTGGTCTCCAAGGTCCTTGTCCACAATACCCTCTCCAATGTTCCAAACTGGCCCTCTAATTCCTCATGTGGCAATATTTGCAGAGACAATTCATCACTTCAGGACACGCTGTTTTTCCATTCAAGTGTAGGAGGCCTGTGTGCATGCAGAACTCTGGACTGGATCAGCCATGCAGTAAGATTCTCGCACAGCCAGGCTTCCCAAAGAATCCACACAACAGACTTTGCTTTCCACAAGTCACAAAAACCCTCACCGGTTGATCAAATCTGCCCCGCCAGCCCCATATTATCAAGGATTCCCGTTTGATTCCGTTAATGATTCTGTAGGACTCACTTCTTGGGCTCTGCCTGAATAAAACACGCGTACCCCTCTCCTTGCCTTGATTCTTACCTATTGCTTGGAAGGGAGTCCGGGACGGCTGCACCGCTATTGTTAGCAGACCCTGCTCGTGTATTTACCTGCAGGCAGGAAGGGAATCTTTATCAGTTGCTTCTATTCAGAGAACATGGTTCTAATTAACCTATAATTTGCCATGAATCTCCTATTTCACTAGGAAGGTTAATTAGCTAGTTGCCCATGGTTGAAATCCAGCCTCTATGTAGGTTACCACATTGTATTACTGGGAACTTGGCTCTTTTATTCACTCGGCATTTGAAATGCTTGGGTAAGTAATACAATCACGAACAGCACAACGTAAGGCTTTCATTCTGCTTCTATTAAACACATCTGTCCCACTCCCAATCTTTTTGCACTATTAAATCAATTATATCTGTCTAATGTCACCAAAAAAACCCAAGACATACCATACACACTATGCACAAATTATAATTCAAAATACATGCAATACTACATAAACATGCAGATTAATAAAATGAAAACTAAAGCAAATATTAAAATGGTGTTTCTGGATGTGCTTACACAGGAATAGATCAAAGGGCATCAGATTAGAACAGTATACTCTGTTTATGGGGTTATGGAACCTGGATTATCTCGGAACCTGGATCCTGCTCATTTTCCATATCTGAATGGGGCACATTGAAGATGAACAGCAGGGTGGCTGGTGCCCTTTATTTCTTATATGCTTATTTAAGAAATGTATTAACAAAGGCAAGAAAGGAAGCTGTTTCAGTCATTAATAAACCAGCACGAGATACTCAAATATTGCAGTCAGTACCACACAGAAGGAATCCTTCCTTCGCACCATATTTTGTTTTTATCTGCTTGTCAGAGCTCAGAAAGTACAGTTTTATTTGACATTTCAATAAGTGGAACACAGCATTGCAAATCCATCTAAGTTTACCGAAACAATTATTGAAATTCCTACCTTCAGGCCATGTATGTTCCGTTTCCCAGGAGGTTTGCAGGCTGAAACAGTAATTGACTAAATTGTAGAACACATCAGGGCCATTTACAAATTTGCTCAAAATGAAATTCTTTTTTTTTTTTTAAATGAGGGCGATATAAAAATTAGCAGAGAGAAATGATTGAGAAGTGAGCTCCCAAGACCCAAAGCAGGAATTATAAAGCTGGGTTTCTAGAGCTGCAGGAGTGAGTATTTTTAAAGCAATAAGTGCTCTCTGGATCCCGCTAATATAAATTCTAATTGTGACTTAAAATCCATGGAAATCAAGATACTGGTGAGTTATAATGAATAGCTTCTGTTCCTGATAACTCCAGTGTATTTTCCTGTCCTACTTTTCTCAGAGCTTACCTAGATTTATTTTTTCAGGAGATACTATATTTAGGGGAGGGGATCAAATTGGAAGAGAGGGTAGATGACACAGGTGCACCCATGTGTCAGACACCCCCCCCCAATATTACAACTGGGAGAACTGATTTGCATTCTACACTATCAGTACACTTGGTTCAATATTTTTACCCGGAATATCCAAGCCAGGAACCAAACTTGAGCGTCTCAAGACGCCAAAGACCAGATACCTTAAAGCATAAATAGAGATGATCTCCTCGGTTATTTACACAAACCTCCTGACAGGCTGTTATTAAATCTAGGTTTAAAGATGAAGTACTGCAGAACAAGAAAGAATTATTTCCTTAAAGCCTTTTGAACTCCACATTGACTCAATCTCCCCCCTCTAAGCAGTGGATGTACTTTTGTCAAATGTTAAAGCCACAAAGGCTTCGAGCTATATGTTATGGACAGTTCCCATTTTAAAACTACAGTGCCCTACAAATTGTATGTTAAAGGGCCTGTCAATTTTGATTGATTGTCTGGGAAAAGAGAAATTTGATTCCTCCACTTCTCTTTCCTCCCCTCCCCCCAACGAATATGTGCATTTCACTCCTGATTTTGACAGCAGGAAACAGCTATTTATTAATCAAAAGGGCACAAATGATAGTTATTAGAAGACAGCAGTTAGGGTAGGTCCAATACATTAAATATTGTCATTATAGTCTCAGATATGAAATACTGGATTGCTAGTTTGAGGCAAAAGATGTACGGGTAGGATTGGAAATCTCTAACGAAGCCAATGAAAAGGTAATTAGAATTCTTAATTTGATGAGAGAGGTAGCAGTAAGTGGAAATATCATTTTTTGCAACAAAGGAGCGGTTTCTTTTGGTGATACATATTCCCCAGAAACCCCGTTAAATGCAGAGTCCAGGAAATGCAAGATTGAGTAAATTCCAGCACTCAGCAGCCCACCAATAGTAGCCTTGACTCTGGAGAGCAAAAGGCAATATAAGGAACAGACAGCTTGCTTTTTGGTTTTTAAACTGCTCTAACACTTGGACTTTATTCTGCACACCATGGATTTTTCCCCCCCAATTAAATAATAACGAAGCAGAAATATAAGCTGTATTTAATGAATTACATACCCTCACCAATTGACAACTGCATACCTTTAAATCATTTCTCTCTCACAAGCAGGTTTCCAACACTCATGATAAAAGGGGCTGCTCCCCAAAGACTGATCAGTTGCCAGCCACATTTACATGTTCAAAACACACAACTGGCTTGTTATAACTACATTTGGGAAGTGCCTAGAAGAGCTAGGAAACTGGTATTCTGAGAGATGTCCTTCTCTTCTTGGTGTGTGTCTATGAACGCTGCGCATGCCCCTGGTGTGCAGTGAAAAAGCTCTCTGTATATCTCCCTAAACCCAAATGCTCTTCCAAACAACTGATCTCTAAACTGCCAGGGTCATCAGTCTCCTTTTGAGACTTTATTTGCATATGCTGGAGAAGAACTCAGTTGGCTAATTGCCCAATTCAAACTTCAGAGAGTTATAAATAATGAAAAGTCTATAGTGTTTTAATTGAGAAGCTCGTGTTATGATTGTATACTAACACTGAGTAATACTCAGTTAACTGGGAAGAGTTTAATTTTAATTATTTCAATTAATTTATTGCAAGGACATTTACTTGGAGAATTTAAAAGTCTGCCTCCATTTCATCAATTAAGAACCATGCCTTCAGAGATGGGAAAGGATGAATACATGCATCAATTAGCAGCATTACATAACATACCCATCTACATGTACTGAGAAAAGACCCCTTATCCCAGATCATGACAACATTCCCATGCTTGCCATTAAAGGCAGACAGAGAAAACAGCAGCTGACAAATACGGCTAGTGGGCTGTGCATGAACTGCTGGCTGCAAGTTGTGCAGACCTAAAATATTCATCTATTTTGTAGCTGTACAATCACAGAGCTTTAAATACACACTAACTGTACAACACTAACAGAGGCGGATCTAAGGGGGGGCAAATCTGTAAGTTTTGCAAGAAGCCTTACCTTGCATTGGAAAACACTCCTCTCCTGCACTGTTCTAGCCAATCCTCACAGGGAACAGCAACATCTTGGCATTGCTTACTGGCTACAGCAGCAAGGGAGAGGAGGGATTTACATGACAGGGTAAGGCTTCTTGCAAAACTTACAGATTTGCCCCCCCTTAGATCCGCCTCTGGACACTAACCCTGTCCTGTTAACCTAAGTTGCTCTTTGATAAAAATGGTGTTCCCCATCTTCAATAACTGCAGCTTCCTCAAAATTACAGATTCCCCCACCTAAAATTAAGGGCCAAACTAAACATTATGTTTGTGACCGGAATGCATCGTATTTCTTTTTATCTCAAAAAGCCGTTGCATGGTGGAGGGACCAAAATTGGAGCCGTGGCAAGAAATGTGTGTGAGTGGTGGTTCTGAACGAGGGGTCTTCAAACCCTGGCCAAAGGGCCAATCTGGCCCTCCAGAAGATTTTAATCTTCAGCAACCACAGCAACCTGTTGGAGGGCATAAATACAGTGCAACCTCAGTATCCACTGGGGTTCTGTTCCAGAAACCCCGCCCTCCCCCGGACCCTGTGGTCACCATTTAAATGCCCTTATATGCATAAATGCCATATATGCATCTATGATGCGGCCCTCGTGCTGAAAAGTTTGGATACCCCTGTTCTAAACCAATAGTTCCCAATCTTTACTCATAGGTAAGGGAACTACTGAGTGCTTGCAGGGCCATTACTGGGATGGGTGGCAATCTGGCAGCAACAGCACTTCTACGATATGCACAGCCATTGAAGTTTTTTAAAGAAGGTTTCTTTGGACTTACCCAGTGGTGGCAAGAACCTGGGTTTAGTGGCATCTCCAGCTGCTGCTGCTGCTGAATAAGTCCAACACCCCCTGCTTTACTTTGGTAGTAGAGCAAACCAGGAAGTGATGTTGCCACCTGCTCCGTCATTACTGCTGGTTGCCACTCCCCTTAAGGAGGAATTTGATGTTTCCTGCTGCCCGGGGGGGGGGGGGGGGTGTCACCAGGGCCGGCTCTATCAGTAGCGGGGCCCAATGTGGGGCGTTCCATTCACCACGAAGAGCGCTGTTTGTGCCACATGCAAAGCATGGCATGTGGAAGTAGTTGGTGGTGATATCATAACATCACCGCCAACTGCTTCCAGGTGGCCCATTTTGGGCTGTTCAGAGGCAGAGGCAGGTGAGAGAGACCAAGGTAAAACTGCTCTGCTCAACCCACTGACTTACAGCCCATAGAGATCCCAGCTGCAGCCACGGGCAATATGCTCACCCTGCTAGTGCAGGGCCCCCTGAAGCACGAGGCCCGATGTGACGACATTGGTCACATTGGCTTAAAGCTCGCCCTGGGGGGTCACAACCCCCAGGGTGGAAAACAATGTTCTAAAAAACCTTTGCCAGTTCCCTGATTCCCCACCTTAAATGGCACCAAAGCTAAGAGCAGGTTCACGGAATAGGGGAAGAATCTGGATAATGATCTAGATTGCCTTCACTCCTCCTCCCCTGCAGCTGCTTTTTAAGACAGAAAAAGAGCAGGTAGTTCCGATCACAGAAGTCCCATTTAATAACTGGCTTGGCCTGCAGATGTGAAAGTTACATTAAGTGCCTCTGTGCAAAACACTGTCGGTCTCCAACTAGACCCTGACAGCAGGGTTCTTGCATCCCAGGCAGAGGAAGCAATCAGCCTGAACTTCACTGAACTGCACACCCCTCTCCCTCTCACCCTCAGCCATCTGCACTGCAGCTGGAACACTGGTGCAACCTGGCTTGAAGCTAGGCCAAGGCCTGGCACTCGGAACCTCCAGAAAACCCAACTACAGATAGAGCAGCTTACAAGTCTCCCTGCTGCGGATTAGAACTTTTAAATATTACCTCTTGGGTAGATCTGCAGAGGCACTATTAACTGCCCATTTACTTGCTGCTCCATTATTGTGGTGTAATACTGCAAAAAAAGATGCAGAGAGAGATGAATTAGTAACACACATAGACTCAAGTCAGTGCTTGTGTGTCGTGTTGACTCTACAGGTTCAAAAGTAGGCATGTTAAGTTACAGCAAAAACAAGAAGACTCTTCTGGTTGATGCAAGAGATTTTGCCAGCACTCTTGAATTCAGAGAAATTTAAACTGAAGAAGCAGTGGTGTTTGAGCACAGGATACCTGCCTATGGCTGAATATAGAAAGGCAGCCATGAAGGAGTATAAACCAAATCTAATGTTTACCTATCATTTTTCTGCAATGCGATAAAACCAAGAGCTTTGTTTTACAAATATCATTTTCACATCCCCTCACTAGAAGTTTGCTTGGTGGGTTAGTAACATCCCAACTGCACTGACAAAACTACCACAAGACATAGAGGTGGGCGCCAGATGTAGAAGGATTGAACAAATTTATGGACAAGTCTATCAATGGCCATTAGCCATGACAGCTAAATGGAATCTCCACTGAATTCCAGACTGAATTCCCCCTTCTTAGGCTGCTGGCACACAACTGTCCAGGAGCATCCAATTGTCCCCCACTGGAAACAAAACGCCGGACTAAGCAAACCTCTGGTCTAATCAAACAAGTCAGTTTGTGAATTCTAATTGAGAGTAGGGAGCTGCCACTTGCTCACGGCTATCCAGCGATTCATGACTCAGCAGAGAGGCAAAATCAGGTATGTCTGCATCATTTTTGATACTAGCCTGCAGTGGCACTTCTCCCCTGACACTGGCGGAGGGAGCAAAGGAAAACAGCTTATGCTAAAAACCTACCGGTGATCTCGGAGGCACTCAGGCCTGACCTAAGGCCCTGCGGTGCATGGGTAGCCAGACCTGGTGCTGTTTCCCCAAACCCCTGCTGTGCATCAAGCGCCCCGTATAAATTTCTGGCCACCTCCCATCTCAGACCACGCATAGAGAATGAATCTCTTTCCCTCTCCTTTGCTCCTGCCCCAGGTCTCCCTTGCCTACGATCCTCAGCGATGTTCCCCTTCCGTGAAATGCAGCACACACTACAAGCCAACAATCGCTTGAGCTCTGACTGCCCACTCATCCCCAAAGCCTCACAGCCGATGCTGATCCTTTCATCCTTCTACAGTTTGCTACCTTAGGAAAAGGCAGAGGGTGGGGAACGATGGGGGGAGGTGTGGAGTGCTGGTGGCCTAAAGCCTCCCTCTTCTAGCCCACTAGGATTCTTCGCTCTGCCACTTGGGATAGGACAGAAGACCCCATTCTCTATCAAAAGCAGCAGGAGCCAGAAGAGCGAGGACGAGGCGGAAGTGGGTAAGGATGGGCAGCCACCCACCCCATAAGACAGTGGGGGAAGGTGCTCCATGCTGCTTTGCCAATCTGCTATCTGAGACAGTTGCTTCATCTCCCTCCTGAGCAGGCTGGCCACAGAGATATGCGCCAAGGCTCAAAACCAGCATCAGAGCCAGATTCTGGACAAAACTCCCTTTCATTTCACTGGGGCTTTTACCAGATTAAGTTCCCAGTAGATTTTGCTCTGCGTTTCTTTAAAAATAACAAAAAAGTAATGTGGCCTTCTCCATTACTCAAACAGAGATGACAAGTAAATTAAATATCAATCATGTCAGCTGTCAACCTTTTGGGACAGCAATAACTGTTAACAAGTAGTCTGGAAAAATTGTCCAAAAATGATTTGTCCTCCCATTATGAGTACTTGAGGTTGCCATGGAAAGTTAAGATGCCAGTGGCTATTTGGAACATTGTTCAGGTATTCTTTTTAATGGAAAATTTGCCAGTTATTGATCCAAAACGTGTACCCCTTGCTTCCAGATGGCTGCAAGCAACTTTCCAATCAGTGGCTGTCAAAAAAATTACTGCCTTTTTAAACGGATAGAAGACAACAGTGGCCGTGCAGCTCCACTGCCACTTAATGCCTCTCCTTAATTAACTACAATCAAAAATGAATTTCAATTATCTTGCTATGGGGTTTCTAAAATGTGCATGTGTGTAATTTTTAACGAAGCTATTTGTGCCCTATATGGCACTCTGATCACAGCCCCACTTTCCAGACAGCTTTCAGCAAATCAAGAAACAAACAACCTTGGAAGATTTGAGGGGCAGGCGTGAAACAAAACATTTTTTTCTGATGACAAAGCTCTCCCCAAAGCTGACCTCTACTGTGTCATTGAATTCTCAAACCTAAGCCTCCCCCTGCCTGTTCTAGATGTTTCAATGACAGCAGAGTTCCTGGCATGAACTCACCCACCTCTGCTCATCCTAAAAAATAGGCCCTGCACTTACTGCTGGGACTACAACTTCTAAATGAGCCCACGTGTTCCTCTCACATCATGTGCTTACTGTGCAATCCTATTAACCTCCATTCAGAATTCATTCCCATTTGATGCAGTAGGATTTATTCCCAGGTGAATGCGGACAGGACTGCAGTCATAATCTCTTGGCATTGTGCTAGTTTAGGCCTCAATAACTTGCAGCCCACCAAGCCCAAGGCAACTCATTACTTACAGATTTGTCTGCCTGGAACTCAGGTTTTGCTGCCTTCTAGCTCTTACAAAATAGGAGGCTTAGTTATTTAGCTATCTATGTACACATTTGTATCCTGCTTTTCCACCTTCAGGCTCTCAAGGCAGCTCATGTTTGGTTTACAACTCAGCTCCTTCTTCTCCTTAGAGGCAGCTGGTGGATACCAGGGAAGGGGAGAGAGGCATAATGCAGCTTTTAAAGGCACTGCAGGCAGTGGGGCAGCAAAGGTGGTTCCTGCCCTGCTGTCCTTCCTTCCCTCCCTCCCTCCCTCTCTCTCCAAGGAGGAAGACTTTATGAAGCCCCTTATGAGTCACTGTACATGACTGTTGGGCTATGGCGAGTGTGGCAGGTCAGAAGTTGTACAAATTTGCACTGGTTCATGACTAACTATAAACTTATGGGATTACAATTTCACCCATTCAAAAATCCCAAAGATGTGCACATGCAGGAGTCCTGGGTTATGTTTTATGCAAGATGACAAGTTTGAAAACACATCCTATAAAAACGAACAAAATCAAAGGCATGTAGCATTTTGAACTGGTACACATAATGCACAACTGAAAGTGACAAATTCGACTCTCTGAAAACAAGTTCAGGATTTCAGCTATTGCATTTCTAGGCTCTGCAAGAGTTGAGCGTATAGGCCAGTGACCACCATACTGTTCATAAGCTAGATTCCTTGGACCCTGAGGTTCCACAATTACGGTTGTTGAACAGAAGCAACTAGCTCCATATTGCTGACCTTACACCAAGTCAAACCAACAGTCCACCTGGAGTAATTTTGTCTTCTGTGATCAGTAGCTGCTTCCCAGGGTCCCTAGCAGAAGTCTCTTCCATCACCAGCCACCTGATCCTTTTAATTGGTGATGGCAGGGATTGAGCTGGGAACCTCTCTTACATATCCCTATTCCTCTGCTTTATTATAGCACAGCAGGTGCACATGTGATTGAACCTTCAAGGACCTGCATCCAAATAACTATTTTAGAAGTACAGCTAGCTCAGTGGGATTTTGACTGTTCCTTTGAACAGCACACCCCCATGCCATTCTAAAAACTGCTGCAAAAACTCTCCTAAGCTTCAGTAGTAAGTTGCCATGCAATTTCAATGCACTGGTATTTGAAGAATGCTGGTAAAAGCCCTTTTGGAGAAACAACATTGTTCTATAGCTTTGGGTCCTACTGGGCGCACAAATGTTGCCATTATTTCAATGGCAGGTAACTGAAATTTGTTACAGTAGGGAATATGTCCTCCAAACTGCTCATCCTCCATTACAGTGAAAGAGGATGCACTGCATACACAGAGGCTTTAAGAGTACACAGGGCACTCTGTGAGAATAGAGAGCTGGCTGGGCAGAGTAGAAAACTTACATGAAGAACACTACATTTAACAGAAAAGAGGCAGAAGACTGCTGGATCATACATATTACATACTCTATTTCAATTGAAAATAAATGCTAATGTCCACATGCATGTTCATTTATAAAAACAGAAAGGACAAGTCATTCAGTACGTGACTATTTAATATTTTTACAGTTATTAAAAGACAATGCATCTTTAAATCTTCTCTGCATGCTGAGCCTGCAGCTAAAATATAACTCTTCTGAGAGAAGGGGTGAAAAAGTCTCCAGATGAAAGGAGATTTTGTTAAAAAAAATCTTTTTTAGAGCCGAGGGGTTCATTTTTAATGAGCCGTTACTTTAAGTACTGCATAAAAAAATACAAGAAATTGATAGTCCATTTAGCTTGCACTATACCTAATGCAAAAGTCATTAGGATGCATTATTCTTAATGTTCATGATATGATCTGTAAGTGTACTTGCTTTGACAAAAGAGAGAGAGAAAGAGACAGCGAGGGAGAGCATGCATGCGTGCACACACTTCAAACTTTTGTTCAAGACTCTTGCACCAATACATTCAACTGATATTATACTTGAAGGAAAAAAAATCACAAGTTCCAGGTTTTGAAAGCGGTTCTTGGTCTGCTGTTCAAAAGAATACCATAAGTGATGATACCAGAAAGAAGAAAGGGAAATATGAATAAAGTAGTTCATGAATCACCTGAAACAAAATCACCGTAACTTTATGATTCTCCCATTCAGGCTAAAAACTCTTTCATGGGCAAAGGAAGTTTGCTATGGATTAGAGTCAAAATCCCACCCCAATCTGTTATAAGGTCTACTTACATAGGACAGCATAGCCTTCATTTCTTCATCACTCCGAACAGTAATCCGATCACCATCCTCATCTTCGTCTGCCAAAAAAAAGAAAGAGAGGCTCTCGTATTTAGACTCATTACAACAACATTTAACAGAACGGAAGCATAAGAGATAAGCTTCCAGCAGGTGGATACCTGGAAATAAGAACTGGAAAATGGGGGACTTTTAAATAGGAACAGAACGAGACAGGACAGAATCACTCCACTGTGGAATTGCCTCCCTAGAAAGGTGTGTCTGGCCTCATCAGTGCCCACTTTCAGATAGGCAGCAAGGACTGTGCAGTTCCAGATATGCTTTCAGACCTGTAGCTTCATGCAGTGGTGCTTTAGGGTGTGATCTTAACCAACTCCCCAGCAACTGTGTTGGGGAAAGTTTGTCCCCTTACCTTGGAGCTGCAGTGCCCTTACCCAAGTGCTGGAAAGTTGGTTAGGATTGGTACCTTAAACTGCTGCATGCTAATTTCTGATGCTGCTCTAAACTGTGTGCTATTATAATTTCATCTTGTTTATAGTGCGCCACTTTGAATGTACCAACTACAGGAATGTTGAATATAAATTAAGTCACGTCCTGACCGACCTATTTCCAGATGAGCACAAGTATCAAACCAGCATCCCACTGGCAGGGAAGGGGCAGGGGGAGAAAATGAACAGAAAGAAAGCACAGTAGTCAAAAGTTGTGACTCCTATGATGTGTTGTGACTCCCGTTCTGCAAGCACAGCACAATAATTGAGCATGAAGAATAATGTTTGAATGATAGAATTCTATTTTCCTTCAGATGGTTATCCAATTTGGAGGCCATAATGCAACTATTATATCTGTATCAACACTACAGGAAGGAAGATTTAGGATAAATGCTAAGGAGAAATTACTAGTGTCAAAGCAGTTCAGTACTGGAATGAGTTGATTAAAAGAAGAAGAAACACTGTGGCTTTTCCTTCATTGCAAGTTTTCAAAGGTAACTGAAACCAACCAATAGGGGATACTTTCTCTCCCCTGTTCTGGCCCCTGCCCTCCTGCTGCCAGCTTGTAAACTGTAAGCTCCTTGGTGCAGAAACTTGTATTTTGCTTAAGAAGTCTATAAAACGTCATGGACATAGATGGTGTCGTCATAACCATGAT
This sequence comes from Lerista edwardsae, assembly GCA_029204185.1. Classification (NCBI taxonomy): domain Eukaryota; kingdom Metazoa; phylum Chordata; class Lepidosauria; order Squamata; family Scincidae; genus Lerista; species Lerista edwardsae. The sequence continues at coordinate 6,214,349 of JAJKFI010000026.1, forward strand.
AGTAATAATTTATTGTGCCCCCATGGAAGATACTCTTCTTTTCTGGGAGATGATTAATTGAACCTTAGTTCAATCACCCTACAGCTCTTCCCTCTAACAGCTCTAACAGGAGGGAGGAACACACACTTCATAAACGAGGATAACTTTTTTTTTTTTTTTGCTTCCTCAGGCACCAATAGAACAGCAACAGCTATGAACATTTCCAACACAATTGAAATGAAAAAGCAGCTAATACAAAAACCGGAACTGTAAAAGGAACAGAAGCCTTTTCAAGCAGATACCTTAAAGAAGTATTTCTCAATGCAGGGCCACAATCTGAGCAGCTCATAAAATCAACTTAGAGAGCACCTCAGTACTGCAGGTTGGCTCTCTGTGCATACAAGCTCTGGTACGCCCAGGTGAAGGAGAGTGTCTTTTCTGCTCTTACCATACAGAACATTTACATAAAAGACAGACGGTTGATGGGTATTAAAAGAAGCCGTGTCTGTCGGAAACAAATGAGCATAATTTGTTATTTGATGGGGAAAAAGCCCTTGCCAGATACTGTATTTCTCAGATTAAGTAGGAAGATGGTTTCCCCTCCCCATCCCAGAAAAAAGTTCACGGAATCATTCTCAAAACGCTTCTATGCAACACAGAGGTTCAGAAGAGAGCTTACCAAGCCCTTCCGCTTGCCTAGAGCACAAACAACGTGATCTTCCAGCCCATTAGGGAAGCAAAGTAAAACTAAAATAAAATAAAGCCTGTATTTTGCTAATGTCACATCCTCACAAGACACCAAATACAACACAGCAGATGGTAGTCAAATATTCTGGAGCAATCTTTGCAAAAGATGCAGTGTGTCATGCGCATGCAGAATGGCAGCGCTCGGATAAAAGGACCATAACGAGCCATATGTCGTTAGTAGTTTTATTTGTAGCAACACGGAGTACAACAGCAGAAGTCCCATCAAGGTCCAATAGCAAGGGAGAACTACAGCCCCAGGTAGAGGCAGCCACCGAAGACACACTGGAGATAGCAATAACTAAGCAAACAGGAGAGGAGGCTGCTGTGGATGGCAATTAACTGCCTCCGAGAAAGCAATCAAGTCACTGAGAAGATGTTTCTGGCCTTCAGCATGGAGAAGTTAACCCAGAAACTAAGCGGCATCAATATGAGTAACATATTTCTGGTGCCACTTAAATGGCAGGGGAAAGAGTGTCACGCCAATGTAATTGACAGGCTAAAGACAAAAGCTAGAAGGCAGATGCTTGAGAAAAGCAATAAAATGCATATTTTTCCAGGCAGATTCTGCCCATGACGCCAGCAACACAGGGTAGCGTTCTGACTGCAGTGCCTGTTCAGGCTACACAGAGGTCAGAAGACACTCAAGTACAAGGCCAGAAAGGTACAGGACAGGAAGACTGAGATGGGAGCAAGGGGATGGGTTTACACAGCTGCAAAGGAAAAAAAAGGCGTACTCTAAAAAAAAAATGCAATGGTGCACTAAAATAGGCCAACACATTCGCCACTGATGAGGCAAAACAGCCTCCTTATTATCTCAGAAGTAGTTCAAAAGGCTGCTATACTATGAGTGTCAACTTGGAAAACATTGGACCAACAATAAACTACGTCTGTTTCAGTGCACCATTAACATTTCCTCTTCTATTCTTTTTAATACCGTTACACTCAGCTGACCAACTCAGAGCCCATAGCCCTAACAGCCACAGCCCATGCCTCAAAAACACTTATCAGCAATTTTCCTAAACATTCACATCACTGCCTTGGCATACGATCAGGCTGCCCGTAACCTTAGACAACCCACTCTCAGCCTCAGCTTCCCATAGCCTAATTCTAACCTGCGTTGGAGCAGGCAGGCCAGCACTGAATCCAAAACAGGGTTGGCTGCCGCTGGAGCTCACCATGGGGCAAGGGGATGTTTGTCCCCTTACCCTGAAGTAAGGCCCAGCCACCCAAGGGGGATGCTCAGACCTGCACCTGCTAAATAGCAAGAGCGAGTCCGAAAGGCCCAGCGTGGCCCAGATCAAGGCCGTGGGTTAGGATCATATCCTAATGGCCAGATCCTGACTTCTCCCCCTCCCCTAGCTGCACCCCAAAAGCCCCTGCGCTGGCCAAACTTGGCCAGCACAAGTGCAGCTTACCTGCTGGTCTCTGCAGCATCTGTAGGCCAATGCTGTTGCCTGTGTTCCTTTTCCCCGGCTCCTTTTCCTCCAACACAGACATGCCTTACGGTATGTTTGCAACACTGCTGGGCCAACGCAAGCGACTTGCATCGGCCCAGCGCAAGAATAGGACTGTGCTCCCAGTTGCAATATGGAGAGAATATTCACTCAATTTTACATAAAATTACAAGATAATCAATCAATCAATCAATCAATCACTAGTATTTATATACCGCTTTTCAACACAAAGTTCACAAAGCGGTTTACAGGCAAATAACAACATTAAAGTTAAATGGCTCCCTGTCCCAAAAGGGCTCACAATCTAAAAGAATGGAGAACACCACCAGCAACAGCCACGAGAAAGACACTGTGCTGGGGTAATCCAAGTAAAGCATTTGAAATACTCAAAGTGCTATATGTGTGCTAAGTATTATCACCCCTGTTATCCAGTCTGCAATCTTTTAAGTCACACTAATATTATCCACACATTATACCTTGGGTATATGCAAGAGATTGATGCATTAGATAATGGTTAAGGTTTGAACCCAAGACATCACTTCATGCTCTGAACACAATACCAGTACACCAATGGTCCTGCCATTAGGGACGTGAAGATTTTACACCCGTTTTTGGAAGACTGTTTACAGCTGTTCACTCACTATACAACAGGATCACTAGGAAGGCTGTAGGGTGGGGAGTCTCCTGAATCTTGAGATGACAGTTTCACAACCAATTTGATGTCTAATGTTTGTAGACCCTCCCCCTTTTTGTAGAGGTTGCTGATTTCTGCTTTTAATAATAAAAAAATCTGAAAATTAAAATCTCAGCCTACAAAGCCTCCAGGTACTTTATACTTTTCATTTAATTTCAGCAATATAATTGCAGGACTACGAAGAGCACTGTAAGGTCACGCTGGTAATTAAAGCTATATTGTAGAAATATACACTCTCAAGATGTGATTAAATAATAAAATATTACTGAGGCTGGGATAGTCATTAAGTTTCCATCTGTGTATAAATATTTAACTGTAATGTGACGGAACATAAACAATAAGCAATTGTCATTTTAAAAAAAGTAATGCAAGTACAGAACCCTCTCTAGACAAGTCATACTCACATTCGAAGGCTGTTGTTGTTGCATCAGGCAAAACCTGACTGATCACATCCTGTGGAAAAAAATTGAAGCAGAGTTAGTTATATTCTCACTCAAGACCTTCTGTAGTATAATTCATGTACAACCCCTTTTATTTGCACATTATTGCAGTTTTCATTGCTGGGAAGTGGATAGCAAAGGTGAACCAAGAGCATTTCAATCGTTTCCCCTCTTAGAAAAGATCAAAGATGCTTTTATGAGATTTAAAGTTGCCACTCTTAAGATTCAGGCTAAATATGTTATTGACCTACTATACAGCACTGCAGCTAATCAAGATGGCACTTGCATACACAGTACAGTGTATTTACCTCCTCACAAATGGGGGTTGCAATACTCCACCTGGTTAAGCCGCACAAATTCCACTAAAATCAAAAGAATTCAAGCAGTTTTTAAAGTGCAGGATGGCAGCTACGAATGTTCCTCAAGCCATCTGTGAGCTTCTCAGGCCACATCATGCATCTGATTAAGTAGTCTGTTACCTAAACATTCATGTTTACAATAATCTATCCAGTCTTAAAGGGAAAGGTCCGGGAACATAGTCTGTCCTTTTACAGCTACAACTATTGCATTCATTTCTCTTCTGAAATGTTTAGCCACTTCAGTGAGAACAAAACTGCTTATTCTCTTTGCTTTGCCTTCACACTGAGATTAGAGCCATTCCTATCATGCACTCAGTAAGTGTGCCGAGGATGCTGCCTCTGAAGGAGACTCTAAACCATCTGCCCAAGAGGACAGGACGACTCATACCTGTAGCTACCAGCACCATATCTTGCATGCATTCCTACAAGAATAAAGTCCCTATCAGAAGTCCACACTTGCCAAGTGTCAGCAGTACAACAACAGGGCCCTCTCCAGCAGTAACCAAGAAGCAAACTCAAATACGAATTTACACAGAGCTACTTGCTTGGATTTTTTAATCAACTTGCATCAAAATACCTACCAAAGTTTACTTTAGCAATGGCAGATATTGTCAGACTAGGGAAACAACCCTGTGGCACCTCTTAAAATGAAGTGGAACTGATACAACAGTGACCAGGATCTTAACATGCTGATCTCAAGATCCCTGTTGGGGAAGTAATCTATGAGATATTAAAGGTCAATTAACACACATTACATGATCCTACGTATAGGCTCACAACTATGCACCGGAACAGCAGGAGATAAATAATGCTTTTACCAAGGATTATCCTTCTTGATTACAAGAATGGAAGTGTGGTTGGAGTGCATTAAAGAGTGGCTAATCCACATTACATGACCTTGAATGCAGTGCTGCTATCATTCCAAGATAGGAGCCTAGGAATTCAAGCTGCAGCATACTAAAGGGAGGGTATCATGTGTATCAGAATCAAAGTGGACAGGATGTATTCAATAGGCAAAGCCATTGCTAACAAGATGTCTACACCTGCAGAAGGATAGTCCCACATTCTAGAACACCTCAAGACCATTCCATCACTGGAAATAAATCAGAAAAAGTGTGAACTTTTAAAGGCCTTGAATTATATCCCTGCACTGAAAAATGTAGCAACTCATGAAACTTCGGGAAGGCTGAAGTAAGGCAGTCGCTTTATTAGCTTGTTCCAATAATGGTATTACTCTCCTTTATTTTTCAATAGACTAATATGAACAGCTGTGATGTTTCTGTACCGTAAAGCTATGGTTGCATAAACATTCCCTGGGAGGAAACACCACTGATTTCTATTTATTTATTTAGAGAATTTCTACCCTGCCTTTTTCTTGCAAGGAAGGGGATTCAAGGCGGCTTACAAAAATGGTTGAATAAAAACAATATTAAAACATCAACATAAAAGCAATTAAAACATAGAGGTAATTTCCAAGTAAAAAAGCATACAATTACACAATGCATCGCAAAGCACAGACTGGTCACACTGGGAGTACACACTATTCCTGAGCAGTTGTTCCAGATTAAGTTTTTCAGATCAACTCAGAATTTTCTTTCAAAAGTCAATGCAACTCACTGCACAATCCTAAACATGTCTACTCATGGCAAGTCCTGTTGTGTTCAATAGGACTTATTCCCAGGAAAGTACGGATGGGATTTCAGTCTCGAATCACATGGGACATTCAAGAAGTCTGAATGTGGAAGCTGAGTTGGGGTCCTTTTACTTTTACTCTATATGCTTGTGAATTTTATTTATTTATTTGAGAAATTTATATCCCGCCTTTCCATGCCAAGCAAATGCCCAAGGCGGCTTACAAGGGCAGGCTAGTCTAAACCACCATTTCAATGGGATTTTTTACAAACATATTCTGTGAATAACAGAGTCCTCTGTCACCAGGTGTTGCCTTCACAGTATGGTTCTCTCCTGTTTCCCCCCTTCTTCGTATACTTATGACTGTTTTGTCTCCTTGTTCTACTTGGAAAGAATTTATGAATAGCTGTAACAACGCTGAGAGAAAGCAAAACATTCTGGATATCAAGGCTCCCATTCAAAATCTGACATACATAAGGAAACAAATAACCAAAGAAAGACCAGTTTTTAACCAGGTTTAGCTCTTCTTCCACAGGGGGAGTGACAGCACAACCCTATGCATGTCTACTCAGAAATAAGCCCCACTGAGTCCAGAAGAACTTGCTCCCAGGCAAGCATGCACAGCAGTGATTCCCAAACCTTTTCGACTGGCAGTTCACTTGATGTACTGGGCCATTGGCCGCAGCTTCCCATTAGGGCATCAGTGGTTCCCAAACTGTGGGTTGGGACCCACCAGTGGGTCACAAGCCAATTTCAGGTGGGTCGCGAAGCACCTACTGAAATATGGAAAGATGGGATGCTGGCAAGGGGGAGGGCTGTGCGGTTGTTTTGCTTGTGTCAAGGTTGTAAATAGGCTTTTTTGTTCAGAGTGCTACTGGAAAAAGGCTGAGAAATCACTCAACTTATGGCTGCCTTCTCAGGAAAGCAGCAGGCTCTGGCGTCACAACAACTGCACTTCCAGCCATGACCTCACTTCCGGTGGGTCCTGGACAGATGGTCATTCTAAAAAGTGGGTCCTGGTGCTAACAAGCTTGAGAGCCGCTGCTATGCCCAGCACAGGGCGGTGGGTTTTTCGGGGCTGGTAGCCACGGCTCGCAGTCTGGGAGCCGCCGGGGCGCAGGACTGCAGCCTTGAGCCGTTTCGCTCAAGCAGGGATGCTGCAGCTGCTGCTGCGACGCCGCCCCTGCGACCGCGGAAGCCGCTGGCCGAGAGCGCTCCGGGCGAGGCGGGGGACTGTCGAGCTCGGTGGCCGAGGCGCCTCCCGGAGCGGTTTCGGGGCGGGGGTCCCGCCGGCCCCCAGGACGCCGCTTTGCCCCCCCCGCAGACACCCCGCCCGCGCCCGGCCCCGACTCACCAGCACGTCCCTGAAGAGCAGCTGCGGCGCGGGGTGGACGGTCCAGTCCACGGCGCCGCCGCCGTCCGGGATGCGGATGCGGATGACGAGCGCCGGGCCGGGGGGCTCCATGGCGGGGTGCGGGCCGGCGTCGCCCACGGCCAGCAGGAGCATCCCCGGAGCAGCTGCCGGGCCCGGGGCGGGACGCGGGCGGGGGGGGCGGGCGCTCACATGGCCCAGGAGGCCGGGCCTGCTCGGACGAGGCCGGGGCGGGCAGCGGCCCTCAGGACAGAGGCGCCAGGCCCAGGCGGGGCCTCCTCGTCGCCGCCGTCGTCGCCTGCGCCGCGCTCTGAGGGGAAGGCCGGAAAGGCTGAGGCGGGAGGGGGAGGCCCGGCAGGGCTCCGCAGGACCGAGGCGCCGCCCTCCCCCACGCGCCGCGCCCCCGAGGGGGCTCCTCCTCTCCCCCCCCCCCGGCTGAGGGCCTCACTGCTTCTAACCCTAACCCCCTCCCGCAAGAGGCCCGGGGCGAGTGAGCGAGCGCGTGCAGGCGGGGGGCAGACGCGCCAACACGGGTCTGAAGGAGCCGGCCTCGGAGCCCCCTCCTTCCTCGCCTGTTCTCGGGTTAGCCGCAGGAAATGCCGTCCCCGTGTCGTCTGGGTCCGTGTGGATGACCTCGAGAGCCCCCCCCCGGGCTGAGAGTCCCCGCTCGGCCTGCAACTTGGAGGGGAAAACCTCATGGAAAATTCCTAGCTGAAAGAAGGCCTAAGACGACAGAGACCAGCGCTGGATTTTGATGGGTAAAAATGGTCCAAGAGGAACTTCATTCATAAAGTGATGCAAAGCGCACAGTCCCGAAGGACTGACTTGTGTCATGTGTACATTTAGGTTTGATCCATTGCACAGTTGAACATGCAAATGTAAAAAAGGGCAACCACAAATGAAACACTTTTGATAAGTTAGCAATCTGCTATTGGCAATCTTGGTGATGTGGGACATTTCATTGGTGGTCTTCCTTTGCTGCTGCGGCCCCTCCTCTCCAGTGTGACCCCAACCAAGGGTCAGGGAAGGGAAGGAGGGGTGATTACAAAGAGTAGTCAGATACAAACACCGGTACATTTAGCAGTAACAATGACACCAATATTAAGACAAGATAATAGGGTTGGCACATTTAGCAGGAAGGAGGTATTTACACAAAAGTAGAAAGGAGATATTTAAACCAGAAAACCAAGAGTGGTCCAAATGCACTTTACGGTGGCCCTGATGCCAGCCAAACTTTGCTGTCCAAACTCCAGGTTAGGATTGCCCTCTGAATGAAAACATTGAGCCACAAGTTGCTGCGGGCTGCCCTTGTGGCTTCCAAATCATGCACCGAGACTTGCTCTTGTTTTTCTAATTCTACTAAGGCCCAGTCCTTACTTTCCAGCACTGATGCAACCGTGCCAAAGGGTCATGGGGGTCCAGTCATGGAGGTCAACTCAAGATAAGATTCTTCAACTTTGGGGTAGGGACTCCAATGGGGTCGTGAAGCCTCAGTTGTGGGGTTGCGGCAACTTACAGGAAAGAATAAGATGTGCATAGAGAACCACCAGGTAAAGGGGGAGGCATCTGGTGTACCACCGTCAGGTACCAGAAATTGTGTCCCAGTCCTGCCCAGGCTCTTAGCAATTGTGCTAAAACAGCTTCCACTAGTGTCTGACTTCATAGCAACCTTTTCCGCTCTAAGAATATTTGGTTATAGGTAGGATTACCAGATACAAACTAGGACAGAATGTCTGTACCTTTAACCATTGTATTGAAGAGGGAATTTTGCCAGGTGCAGCTCAACATGGAAGGGTGTCAAAAGCTGCACCTGGGAAAATTCCCTCTTCTATACAATGGTTAAAGGTACAGACATTCTGTCCTAGTTTGTATCTGGTACCCCTAGTTATAGGGAACAGTGCTGGCGGCTATAACAGGAACACGCAGAAGGCGGATAGGGTACCAGGAGGGGGTTGGACCAACAATGGGATCCCCAGTCTCCTACTTCATTTATTTATTGGGGTCATGGCATGAAAAAGGTTAAGATAAGGTAACGTTTGTTCTCTTAGTTCAGGGCTGCGTTGCTGCTACATCAGCACTGGAAGGTTGGATAGGATTGGGCCCTAAGGCTGCTGCAATCATATACACACTTTCCACAGACATGATGCGACAGTATTTGCTGATTTTGATTATTATTAACCTGATAGTTGGAACCTCCATGTTCCGCAGCAGCGATCCTGATTATTGCATGCAGAGGAGGAACAGCAGGAGTGGCTATCATCATCTTGCCCTGCATACAGTCAGGTGTATGGAACAGATCCTTTTGTTAAAATGAGCAGAGAAGCATTTCCAAAACTACCCTCTTGCCCTGGGGTAAGCCCAGAGCAATCTACTCCCCCTTGGGCCAATGCAAGCTACTTGTGTCAGCCCTGTGGTATTGCACATGTGCTGTAAAGCATGTGAGCATCAGCGCAATGGGCACTGGGCTGATGCAGGCAGCTGAGCCAACCCAGCACTGCCACCACGACCAATGGGTACGTTGGTCCCACACTGGCCGGGTTCGCCCAGCACGGCCCCCTTTCTGGGTGGGGGGAAGGCAGGAGGGAGGGCAGAATGGGGAAGGCTGCTGTGGCTTGTTGAACGTCTGCCTGCTAAACAGCAGGTGCAGATCTGAGGAGCCCCATCTACCTGGCTGGGGCTTACCCTGGGGCAAGGAGACAAACCAGCTCTGTGGAGGCTCCAGCAGCCCCCCAACTTGCGCTGGATATAGTGCAGGCCAGGCAGCCTGCCTGCAGGCTAGGCTTGCGCTCTCAGTCTATTATTCCATATGCACACATGGTATTGCATTATTCTAGGTAAATGGCAAGCCTCATTATTTGATCCTCTGTCCATTATATCTTTTGAAAAGTTAAAAAACAAAATGAAACCAGGAGTCCTGCAGTCTGTATTTGATAATCCATGAAAGTCTTTGGCTCCTCCTCACAAAGATTCTAGTCTTTTGCATTTTTTTTAACTCATTTAATCCTGGAATGGCCATTAGCAGACATAAATTATCTTCCTGTTTAATAACTTTATAATTTAAAGTGGTACAGAAAAAAACTTAATAGTCTCATCTCGTGAATATTTGAGGAATAGTGACTGTCCACATGGACTTCAGTTCTGTTGAAATTAACTGTCTGCCTGAAGTCCCTATGTTCCTTTCAGTGAAGATTCATTTTCTATTAAGTTGTAAAGAATAGGCTACAAAACCATAGCAGTTCTATGGCCTCCTAGTTTTTTTTCCTAATATATATTTTTCATTCATAGATCTACAGGGAAAACCTTCTCAACTCACCAAATTTGCATAAATATTATGCAGCTTTTTCAGAGTGGCTATTCTCAGTGCAGTTCCTTATTCCAGTTTGTGTTGAGACAGCAGTAATCAAACTTTAGCTTTTTAATTTTTTTTCTTTATAGAACACTCAAACATTTGGATAGCTGGTAGCAGTGTTTTCAATCCTATAGAGAACAAGCAACAACAAACCAGGAACAAAGCCTTCCCCCCAAAAATCCTATATCCATAAAACAATGACTCTGACATTGACTTAGATTTCATACTCAAGATCAGTTAATGTCAGCAGGCTACCCCTAAAGACATGCATTGATTAATTTATTCAAGCCACAGTACCAAAGGAGTTTGTATAGGACAAAGGTTAACAGAGGAGAAGGAAGCATTAATTCTACCAGGGTTCTAACTTAGGTTTCCTGAATGTCACATGTGTGTTCCAAGTTCTGCCAATAGATGCTACCATAGAATCAAGGTTAGTTTACTGCAGCATGGAGTGGTGACTTGCAGGTATGAATGAACTATCACAAGCACCATTTTTATATCATCTCCAGTGCTGTTCAGTAGTTCATACTGAAATTCACCAGTTAAGCCAGGTCACTGAATGTCAGGGAATAAAATATTCCTGCCCAGAAAAATAATCATTCGTCTACTTTTGGGTGTCCCCAATTTTTAAAGACAGGTACTCCAATGTAGGCAATCATCAGTGAATGTATTCTACCTGGCTGTAGCAGGGGCAGGGCAAAATAGCAAGGTCATGGCCCATGCCATTGAATGGGCTGGAGAACAAAGTTTGCTCTTCCCCTCAAATTTGTCTCTTCAGTGATCATTCCACTTGGTCATATATAACATTCAGTACCTGAATTTGCTTGTTTTCTTCTTCTCTCTCCATCCTTTTTCCTATTAGAGTATAAGTCTGTGGTCGGGGCCTATGTTGGGTTTTCAAAATTTAGGTACAATGCCTACATAATGTTAGGAGTTTTATAGACATGTTTTATATGTGTATGCCACTTTCTACCAAAAAATGAACTTTTTAATGATGTCTAAAAGTGCTCATAATCTAAAATGATGCAGTTTACACGGGCAGGCTAGTCTAAACCACCATTTTTCAACGGTTTTTTGTTTGTTTTTTACAAATATACAGTATTCTGCGATTCACCGAATCCTCAATCCCAGATGTACAGTAGCCTTCACAGTGTAGTTCTCTCCTCTGGTTGTGTGACAGCGAGCTTCAGCAGGTGATCGTAAGTCCAGCCTGGACAGGTCCTCTAGGTTGGACTCTGGTTTTTTGCCTGCTGGCCTTCTCACAACATTCCCGCACTGGCTAATCAGCTCCACAGTGACTCTGTTCTGCCACAACAGGTCCTGCAGCTTGTCACAGCCTGGCATTCTGTCTCCCATCCAAAAATAGACCATAGGTTCTCCTGCTTAGTTTCAGGCAGTACCAGCAGCTCAACCATCAGTCCATACTTCCTGCCAAACCACAGCCATATCCTGCCAAAATCACATAACCAGTTCCATGAGTCATTTTGCATGTTGCATTTCTCAAATAGCCACTTCCCAAGCCACACGGCAAAGCTCTTTTGAAACCAAGGAAGTGTCAAAAGCACTTTGTGATATGATTTGAGGGGCTGGTGTTTAAAGGGGAGAAAATTGGAAGGCCCAAGTCCATTTATACACCTAAAGGAACTCTTTCAAGGCTGAGTAACAAACCACATGCAGAGTATAACTGAAAGGGACATGTATAGTGTGCAATTACAAACTTTTCCATTCCCCCCATGCTCTTTTGACAATTCCTGATGACATCAAGTTAGAAAATAGCCCCCAGGATCATATATGGGGTGGGGAAAGAACACACATGGGACATGTAGGCTCCCCCCTCCCCCAATACATTTTGCAAGTCTTAAAAGAATTTCTTGGATGTTTCACTCAAGTAGGAATCTCCTAATTCTTTTATCTTTAAAACGTAGACAAAAATTGATGGCTCTTATAGCAACCCTTTCTGATCCTAGCAGGCCACAACTGACTCATATGCCAATAATTTTATTTGCACGTTGATAATCTAATGCATATCCCATTCAGTTCTATGGATTGTACTGGATATTCTGCTCTTTTCTTGCAAAACAAAGTGAAAAGGTGCTTAACCACAATAAATGCTTCAGTATTACAGTAAACATTCAGCATGAAATGCACAGATAAGGCAACATTAACAATGTTTTCCTCAACCACCCTCCACCAGCTTCAAGGGCTGTGTAATTGTTTTTGCCAACCTATAAATTTTTGAGTAACAATAAAATTATTGTGATTTTTCTTACTAAATTATTCATACATTACAAAGCATGTATGTAACCAGGCCCATGAATCACAAGGCATATAATGACCATATCTTAATGTCATTTCTTCAAAGAAGAATTCAAATAGATTTATGTATTCAGGTTAACTAAGGCACATTGACTTTATAATGTTCATAATTCTTCCCTCTGCCACCAGCAAGGAAAAAAAAAAACTTCACATATTTGTTTCTTTAAACTGCTACATGTTTGAAATTTGAATTTGGGGGGAGGAGGTGTAGACTTTAGTGCTTAACAATTGCTTTACATCACACTTTGCAGTTGAATTCAATTAGTATTACTAATATCACTGAAAGAAAGTTCTTGTAATGAAGTAATATTAATTAATGTGCTCAAAATGTTATGTCATTAAAATAGCTATGTGTATTCTCTTAAAAAAAAACCTACAACACAAAGATTAGCCAGATACCATTCCTCATTTCACTCAATTTGTGTGAAAACAGGTAGTGTGTGTTTTAAACAACAAATATTCCTCACCTGAACTTTGTGCAACTACAGTGTCATTGGAACATGAAAACACTCAAACTAAATGTTCCTGATCTGTTCAGAATTCCCCAAGAGACATTTAAGAGAGGTTTGACACACAGAGGTCTCACATTATCGTGATTTCATTTGTTAATAAAGTGTGCCACAATATATTTACTTTAATATTATGAAGTATTAATGTAAGTAGTTAAGGAACATAAATTGAACAGCACAAACATATGTCTGAGATAAATTATCCTAGCTAATTTAAATCCAGTTTGTTCTCTTGGGTTCTTGTTTGGTAATGAAATATGTGCATGCTGGTTTCATCTTGGTGAATTGTTTCACCTTCTGCACTGTTCATAGTAAAAATATTTAAGGCTGTAATGCTATATGCACTTTTCTAGGAATAAACCCCACTGAACACAATGGTGCTAACTTCTGAATAATCATACATAGGATTGCACTGTTAGCCTTTTTTAAGATCAGGCACTGCTTGATCAATGGAGACTAAGAATGTGGAACTTAAAATAATCAAGATTTTAATCTCTATGTAATATAGATCTCCACTGAATTTGGGTTTTTTTCTCCACACGAAGATTCAAAGTACTGTTTCAGACTTGCCAATACATTGCCAGCTCACAAGATTATCCTGAAATAGGAAAATCACAGCATTCTTAAACACACTTATCTAGAAGCAATCCTCACTGAACACAATGGATTTTTCTTCTGAGTAAAGGTGCAAAAAATTAGGCTGTAGAGGTTTCTTTTTTTTTATTTGGTTTTTCTTGCATTTTTGAACTAGTGCTTAATAGCTATGTAAAGAAATCTGCTAACATACATTTTGGTCTAACTCAAGTTCCTATTTTTAAGACTGCTATAATGATTTAGTTTCCAACGATCTGGTGGGTGTATATGTTGAGAAGTCAAAGCAAAACCACAACTCATTTCTATCAGAGTCCATAAGACTAAGTCCATAACCCCTGCTAATTGGGCAAGAGGCACTTTTTCAAGTGGTGCTCCTCTTGTATTTAGCAGGGGGAGAGTAATTGTCCCTCTTCAACCCAGTACAGTGTCTTTTCTAGTGGCTGTTGCTGGGGATGTTCTATATTTTTTTAGATTGTGAGCCCTTTCGGGACAGGGAGCCATTTAACTTTAGTATTACTATTTGCCTGTAAACCGCTTTGTGAACTTTGTGTTGAAAAGCGGTATATAAGTACTATTTGATTGATTGACTAAGTAAAGGGCGCAATCCTAACCTAGAGTTAGGCTGGAACAGTTAGGCCAACAAAGTTTGGCCCGGCAGAAGGGGCACCAAAGTATGTTTGGACTACTCTTAGAGTCAGAGAGGCCAGCACATAGACATGCATCATCCTCCCTGACTCTAAGAGAGGTCCAAACGCGCTTTATGGTGGCCCTTGTGCCAGCCAAACTTTGCGGGCTTAATTGTGCCAGCCCAACTCCAGGCTAGGATTGTGCCCTAAGTGCTATTCTTGCCTTTTCAGTGGCTTTAAATGACATTGTACTGATCAAAACTAAATTTACGGCCCAATTCTATTGAGGGTCTGCACCAGTGGAATGCATTGGTACCCACTGCTGCAAAAACACCATAAAGTGCTTTGTGGCAGCTCAAAGTTCAGGCACTCTGGTAGGAAGGCCAGAACGTTTACATGCTGAGCAGGTAAGGCCTGCCTGAGCAGTTAAGACCAGCGCAGGAGTTGGGAGAGGTCTGAACAGGACATAAGAACATAAGAAGAGCCCTGCTGGATCAGGCCAAAGGCCCATCTAGTCCAGCTTCCTGTATCTCACAGCGGCCCACCAGGTGCCCCAGGAGGCATGAGACAACAAGATGCTTGCATCCTGTTGCCACTCCTTTGCACCAGAGGACGGAGGACAGCAAGGGAAGGAGATGGGCGGGATTGGTAGATGGATAAGAGAAGGGGATAAGTTCGGCAGCCTGTGTCAGAATTTAAGCTGGATTGGGCTATTAGTTCTGGAGCTCAGGGAAATCCCTATCAGATCTCAGAAATCGACCTTTATACAAACACAGATGCTTAAACCATCACATATTGACATTAGAAGGCATTCATGCAAGCAGGATATTTCCATTAACACAAATACACAAAACAACTAAGAAATCCAGCCATTTGAATTAGCAAAGAATACTCAATACAACAAGACCTCTGTTAATAATGTTTCTTATTGTTGGGAAATCTCTGGTGGACCAAATTTGTCACACATACAAAAGGTCTAAAAGTGAAATATAGTAATTAAGACTTGCACATTATTGATTGGGCAGCTTAAGTAATTTTTCATTACTAACATAAAATTTAATACATATAAGTAGTTAAAGATTCTGCCTTGGCACTCGCCATTAGCATGTAATTGAACTAGTAAAAAAGATCAGTTTAACCTATGTGGATTACCACCTTATCTTTGAAAGGCAATTAAGGACCTCAATCATTGCAACAAGATTTGATTGTGTGGCCTTTATTGGACATTGATCTTTCAGCAAGCACAGTTACATTTTCCATTAATTTACAGTAACACAGTTTAACTCCGATACCTTAGACCATTGACCCAGGTAAGATGTCAGGCTAAGCACTCGTCTGAGTTAAGATGCTCCCACTAGTCATTACTGTTTCAAAGGGGAATGCTGAAAAAAAATGCAGATACCTATCAACTAAGTTTAGACTAAGGTTTCAGTAATCAGCATTCGTTTCATTGCGCTTGACAATGAAGGTCCCAGACTTTATAATGCTATCTCCCTCGCACTTTTAAACATCATCCTTGTATAGAGTGAAGGGGATAATTAAAGCAATAGTACAAGGCCACTCTTATTGTGTTTCAAAGGAGAATACAGCAGATCATGTTTCTTGAAAGTTGAAGGGTCATTATGCATTTCAATCATCACAAAAGTACATTTTAGAAGTGCATACAATATACAAGTCAAGAGTAATTTCTGGTCAACTGGATTAAAAAAAAAGTACTTAGGTTTGTGCTCACCCAGCAGGACTTTCAGAACTCTCCAAAAATCCAAAAGGAGTTTGCTATGTAGCACTGGAAGGGAGGAGATATTTGAGAAATACTTAAATTCCCCAATCAAAAACTGCCCAACCAGCAAAACTTTCCATGTTTATCAACTAGCAATGTATTCAGATATCACAAAGTTGACTTACAGTAGTTCATTATTGTGTCAATAACTAAGTTTCTTATATCTTTCAGAAGTCATCCTTTATGGATTTGTTGTTGCTCTTTCATAGTAATGTTTCTATTTTATGTTGTATGGTGCTTTGAAAGCCTTTGACAAAAAAAAGTGGCTTATATAAGTATTTTTTCAGAATTTATAGATTTTTGTAGCCTCCTATGAAGAACATATTCTATGGACAAGTCTATGCACAAGAAAACTTTAGTTTTCTCTTCAGGATGGAAACAAGCAGGCTGTATAGTAAGCGTGAGCAGGATCTCTCAGATAACTGTTTCTCTTCCCCTTTAACCAACATTTTCTACAAAGAATTTCCCAAGTGAAAAAAACCTTTTAAAATAAAACTATAAGATTGGTTGATAGCCGTTCCCGTGGGATTGATATACTGCCTGCATAGTTTATATTTTTGGTATTTTGTATATTTGTTCTTATGTTGTATCTACACAATCTTCTAAATAAATAAGGAAAATGAGAGTTTGATGGTGGCTTTCATGGTCAACAGAAGACAGTGGAAAACAGAAGTCTGTGTCTTGTGGACATGGGCCTCCTCTTCCAAACTACATATTCATATATCCTCTGCCTCATATGTGCATAAGGAAGTCAGGAGCAGCTTTTAACCAACAGTCTGCAATCCTATACATATTTACCTGGGAATAAGTCCTACTAAACTCAATGGGACTTATTTCTGAGTAGACATGCATAGAATTTGATGTTAGACCTTTCTGCAAGGAAAGGCTTGCATTTTATGAGTGGCATATGCTTCATTTTAAGTACCGTACTTCAACAGGCCACACGTTAGTCTTAATGAATCCAGCAAGTGATGTTATTATATTGAACTCTGCCCTCAACCATCTTTCAAGTACATCCTTCACCATGATCAAGTCCAGCAGTGCAAGAGGTCCATTGATTTTCATGTAATAAAAGAAAATATTACATTTGCTTAATTGTTACACAGCGAGAGCGCTGAACAAGAAATCAAGTCTCTATTTAATGCTGCAAGCAGCACTGCATTGTGCAGGATCAATAGGGTAGTTTGTCAAAGAGGTTCTCCAAGGAGGGTTGCCCATCACTGTATGGACAAGGAGTCATGTTGCCTCCACTTATCGAAAAACAGGTAAGCAAAGTCAGCAGTCTCCATTATCAGAAATCAAATAAGCTGCAGCTAGTGGAGGGACCACTCTAAGGAAAAGCTGTATTTATAGTGTGGTAATTAAAAACCATTTTATCAGTCTTGTGTTGAGACCAAACCTTTACAGCAGAATATTGACAAAATCAGGAGCAATGAATGAGCAGTATTTGACTTTAAACTTATGAGCTGCAGTTATTTAATTTTGCCCGTTACTGGGAAAATCAGTTCTAGCCAATCTAGCAAAATGCTAATAGTCACTTTTATTATTAATGAAGCTTAATGTAACACACCAGCTACTTCACTGTGTAAACTCTTTATTTAAGCTGTATTAGAAATATTCTTTCGAATCAAATATACTAGTAAGAGTGTTTCTTTGATTACAGATTTATTACAGAGTTGCTTTTAAATGATGTAAATACATTAATATATACCATGTGAAACCCATTTAGATGCATCATATAATGTACCTTAAGATACTTTTGCTTAATTCCATTGAACTTTCCTCATTGGTATCCTTATGCTTAAAAGATCTATAATATTTATTTTCAGTTCAACAAATGTCTGTTCCTAAGAAAAATATACTTAAAATTTTCCAATACAGTCTTTGGCCTGGTAGCCAAGTATTTTATAGTCCTGGGAGACTCTGCTCATTATCAATGAACTTTCCAAAGAACGGTCAAGTAGGTTGGTGGTGAAAAGTACCAACTATTTCATGGTTTGACTGTGCATGGAACACAACCTATGGACATGATTCAATCCATGCCAATTATTTTTTAGTCTTGTTGAATTCACTGGGAGAAATATGCACATGCTTGAAACTCTTCCACTGAAATCAATGGGCTGAAAAGTGTTTAATTTTGGCTGGATCATACCCAGACTGCCTGGCTGCAGTCAGTCTTAAAGCACCATTTAATTATTAGTAACACTCTGAATGGCAAACACAACTCTGACATTAAGAAATATTTTTTTTGCCATTTGAATATGTACATTTCTGTTACTGCCTGCCTTCGTAGCTAGAAATCATTCTGGCAGACATAAATAGATTCAAGAATTTCCCAGGGTGTTTGGCATCCCAAACTACACTGTTATGTACATCATGTGTTTGACAAACTCAAAGCCAACATGGTACCCAAAGGGACACATTGTCAGATGTCCTCTTATTAAATAATACTGTACAGGCTGAAAATGGCAATTCACGCAGTGCAGGTGTTTTCAGGTGGCAACAAATTACCCAAATACAATCCACTATAAGAAGCCACAAACTGTATCAGCTCTCAGAAGCAGCTACTTAATACATGGCACCTTCATCTTCTTTGTTTAGGAAGTAAATTGTAACGGGACCATACTGTGTGTGAACAGTCTCTGTGATGCTGGCAAAGAACCAGGAGCCAATTCCATATAATAATGTAGGAATACCTACAAAAGAAAAATGCAGAAATATGTCAAAAAGAGCAGATTTTAGACAACCACCACATTGGTTTGTGCCAGGAAGAAGGGTCTCAGAAGGGAGAAACCCTTTTTCCTATCATCTGCTATCTGACTTTTTAACTAGCGGTGATGTAATTGTGAGTCTCTTCCAGGTTGGGAGGCCAGACAGAATGCAACATAAGGGGCTCAGGGCAGATGGGGGTGCTTTTTCCAAAAGTGCAAAAAGTGTACATAGGAGCTCTGCCTCCATTTGGGCAGGGGGGTTGGACTGATGGTTCAGCTGCCGGTACTGCCTGAAGCTAAGCAAGAAAATGTGTGGTCTTGTTTTTGGATGGGAGACGGAATGCCAGGCTGTGACAAGTTGCTGTACATTTTGCTCCATTCTCGCAGAATGGAGTCGCTGTGGAGGTGATTAGCCAGGGTGGGCATGCGTGAGGGCCAGACTGCCAACGAATGGAGTATGGTATGTCTTCGAGGACCTTCCAGGTTTGACTTAAGATTGCCTGCTGAAGCTCAGTGGCACACGGCCAGAGGAGGGAACCATGCTGTGAAGGCTACATCTGGAAAAAAAATGGTGGTTTAGACGAGCCTGTCCATGTAAGCCACCTTGGGCATTTGCTTTGGGAAAGGCGGGATATAACTGCTAACTGGGCAAGAGGCACTTTTTCAAGTGGTTCCTCTTACGTCGAACAGGGGGAGAGTAATTGTCCCTCTTCCCCCCTGTGCAGTGTCTTTTCTAGTGGGCGTGCATTTTTGTAAAGATTGTGAGCCCTTTGGGGATAGGGAGCCGTTTAATTATTATTATTATTATTATTATTATTATTATTATTTGCCTGTAAAGAGCTTAGTGTTGAAAAGCGGTACATAAACACTTGATGAGGATGATATAAATTGTTCGCATAGGTTCATTTGTCAGGTTGCGTGGCTGGTCTCCCTGCCAGGGGGTGGCCGCGCGGGAGTGACGCTGTCTGACGACGCAGGCACGTGCCGCTCCCGCCCGCCCGACTGACTCACCGCAGTTGAGGAGCTTGAGGGCGGTGAAGAGGCGGTCCTCCAGGGCCAGGTCGCGGCGGGGCGCGCGCGAGCAGTGGTACTTGACGAAGGGGAAGCAGCCCGTGCGCAGCACCAGGTAGTTGGCCCCGTCCACCTCCCAGTTGAAGTGGGAGCGACCGAACTGGTCGTTGCGCACGGCGCTGTACTTGACGCAGAAGGAGGTCCAGGGCGGGAGGCGGCGCTGCCGCAGGTGCTGGCTGAGCACCTCCGAGGCCCGGGGCTTGGCCGCCGCCCGCGCCTGGGGCAGCGTCAGCCGCAGGAAGGCCTCGTGCAGCCGCCTCAGGGGGACCATGGAGGGGGAGGGGCCGCCGCGTGCGCCCCACGAGACACCGTAAGAGCACGCCCCCTCGCCTGGGGGGGGCACCGTCTTAAGCCCCGCCCACTACAGCGGCCTTCGCTCTGCGCCACAACCTGGCCACAACCATGGAGATATAATTCTATCTCTATGGCCACAACGGCCTGGCCTGAGGGGACACGGGCAGCTCCGCCCACTTTCCTTCGCCCCGAGTCGTGACTCTCACCTCGCGCGCCTCCCCGCCGAAGGCGCTCTGCGCTTGCGCAGCAGCTTCCTCTCGGCCGCCGCTCTGCGCCTGTGCAAACGGTCCTTCCGTGCGCGCGCACGAGCGCAAGATCGGAAGGCTCGTCCGACTGTTGACGGAGGTGCGAGGCGCGCGCAAGCGACGTGACGGAAGGCTGTGGTGCGCCCGCCCCCTTCCCGCCGTGCCTGAGGATGCAGACGTCTTCCTCTGACAGGGCGCCGATGCCCAGTGGCGTTCCTAGAGAGGGGCCAAATGCTAGGTTTTGCAGGAGCCTGAGCTCCTGGGTCAAGTGCAGAGGCGTTTCTACAGGGATGGCAAAGCTCTAAGTTTTGCAAGAAGCCTTACCCTGTCATGTAAATCCCTCCTCTCCCTTGCTGCTGTAGCCAGTAAGCAACGCCAAGATTGGCTAAAACGGTGCAGGAGAGGAGTGATTTCCACTGCAAAGTAAGGCTTCTTGCAAAACTTAGAGCTTTGCCATCCCTGTAGAAACGCCACTGGTCAAGTGGCCCCTCCCCCTCGCCTTCACAGCCATTCGTGGCTCAGCAAAGGAGGGGCTGCTTGACTCAGGCTCCTGCAAAACATAGCATTTGGCCCATTCTCAGGAACACCACAGCTGATGTCAAATATCAACAGCGCTAGTTCTTTTGAGAGCGGGGGGGGGGGGGGGGGGTCCAAATATAAGGCCAAAACTGGGCCCCCCCACCACGTGCGGTGCTTTACCGGGGTAAAACTTGCAGTTTTGACCCATTAAGCATGGGGGGGGAGGGAGTTGAGAGCCAGAAGTGCCAGCTGAGAAATGGGAGTTTTCCCCCTTCCCCTTTCCTTCATTATGATTATGAACAATATTTCAAACTCAGCACTTTTAGACCAGTGAGCTGTAAGAGTAAGATTGTGCTAATTAATCAATTACTACGCAAGGATGTATCCTGTTTGTGTACTAGGATGCACTACAAGCTACTAATTATTAACCATCAACAGTTACAAATTTTGGCTCAACTGTTCCTTGGGATAATTAATCAAGCACAGACTAGAGCTTCAAACTATTTCTGGATTAGCTGGAACAGGGATGGGTGAGAAGGCCAGAAGACTTCCATGCGTCTGATGATTATTAGAGTATTTTGATTATGAAGGGGCTTGTTTTATGAAACTGGATTTGCACTCCCCTCACAATGGAATGATAGCTTCTTCGTAAAGAGTAAAGGTCTGAAAACAGTGCAGCAGCCTTCAGTGAGCTAAGCATATTTGGGGCTGGCCAGTGCTTGAACGTGAGACGCCTATGTTGTCTTGTGTTCCATTGTGGCAGAAAGGTAGGATATACATGTAATAAGGGGAGTAGGAAATAGTAATTCTTTTTAGGACATCTGTTTGGATTTGAACTTTTACCACAGTTCAGCTCACCAGGAACTGTATATATTTGCAGTGTGATCTGTTAAACAAGGGTGACTAGCAGATCAGCTGTTTCCAACTGCTACTGCCTGCATTTTCAGTTGGCTCCAAGTTAGGTGAGTTTTCTCGGTGCATTCCCATATGGAAAAAAAGATTGGATAAACAGTAATGCTGAAAAATAACTGTCGCCCAGATGGCAAAGAATCCAAGCAAAACCATTTTCTAAGAAATAAATATATCTGTTTTTTATTGGAAGAATAAATCAATATTCCTCTTAGCAAAAATAGAGGAAATAGCATATGGTGCAATTCCCAAGGAAAAATATTTCTGCGAGTCTGGAACCCACACGTGGCACCTGAATATTTTCAGCTAAGCACGTTTTTCAAAAAATCCAAAACAGGATTAGTGGAGAGTTTATGGCAGTGTGGAATAACTTGAGACCAGCAACTTGATGAAGAATTTGAAGATGTACTGGGAGGAACACGGGGCATGTGAAAAAGAGTGGACATTCAACCTACAGGAAGAAATAAATTGTAATCTAAGAGGAACATCTTCAAATCAATTATAAGATAACACTCTTCATGCAATGCCATCCTGCCCTGAAAATAGATATGGAAAGGAATTCGCTGTTCAGTAACATTTTATTATTGTTTTCTGAAGTAAATTCCCTTTCATGGATCACTGTTCCAGTATGTAGGGAGGGGGGGCAACCTGGGGGAGTCCGCAGACTTGGCTGTAGGGCCAAGGATGCGACTGCTACTCTTGCATAAGCCTAAATGAAGCTAATTTTTCAAAGCATATTGTTGGAGCACATCCTAGATTCCCTCCAAGCAGTGTTCATCCTGCACATGATGCTCAATGTGCATGTGTTAATGTGCTTAATGTTGGCTTGATGTTAAAAAAAAGGGGGGTGCCTATTTCTAGTCTGTCCAAATTTAAGGTTACAAGGTAGGTGAAGATCTTTTAGGGAGTGAAAAATAATTGAGGAACGAAGTGACAACCAATACAGAATGCAGCCTTCCAAGAGCTGGAGCTCACATCAAATATTCACAGGAGCGGAGGGCTGATTTACAAAACGATGGGCTCACAGGGGCCTTTTTTGGGCAGCGTATTGGGAGTGAATGGATTATTTTATTCATTCACCACAAGCAGAAGCTGTCAGTTTTGAACAGCAGTGGGGGCAAGAAACAGCCAGAAGCTGGGGGGGGGTGGAATTATCACTACAACAAATAATCCTGAGCCCCATGTTTGAGATCCTGCAAGTTCTTGTTTGGGCACAATGTGACTGAAAACAAGGAAGTGAATACAGGTAGTTTCCTCAGAGGAATATGGAGAAGGATAACTGTTGCTTTATTACCTATTTTGTAGAAGGCTGTGCTTTGGAAGCTTGCTGCTGTTCTTCTTCTTCTTCGAATTTCAGCTTGTTTTGTTCTGTGACCCCCAGGATTGCCTCAACATCTTGGACAGCTCCCTGTAACAGAGTCAATCGGCCAAAGCAGTGAACTATTGTTTATGCTGCAAGTTGTTCCTGCTGGCTCTTTTGGCAGGTGGCTTACTCGGACTAGCAAGCGAAGCTCCATCAACCGCTGAAGCAACAGGGTCGATTGTACTCAGGCTAAGGCAGAGGAACCCAAGAGCTGCAGGACAGGTATCAAGGTTCAGGCAGGCAGGAGCCAAAGCAATAGCAGCAGGCTAAGGCTAACTGCTACTGTCGCTTCATCTGTTTGCTCCATAAACTGTATTTTTAAAGGCCCAGCCCTAAACAGCTCATCAAGTGTTTTGTTTCTGTTTGGAATCACTTCAAGATTGTGTGACCTTGAAGCCACACAATCAAGGCTTGTGTGGGGCTTTGATTGTCTGATTTTGAGGCATTTCTGAATAGGTGGAGCATGAACCTCTAGATTGAAGTCATGCTTACGATCCAATAGGGAAGCGATTGTGAGTCCCAGGTTCTGTCCTTGTTGAGGGTTCCTAGTAAGGGTCTGTGAGATTCTCCTGACGAGAGGTAACCGTATCCAAGGTGGTAATGTCAGAAAATGGTTTGTTGTTATTATTAACATAATAAGTGTAAGAATACTAATGTTGAATATCAAGCTTCAATTTAAAGCCATTAAAAGATCAGGCAGGCCGAGGCTGCTGCTTCAGCAGAAAAAAACGTTCAAAGCTGCGACAGGCAAAGCTTAAGATACAGAACTGGGTAAATGCCTAAATTTAATGAATACTTTTTGCTTAGAGTCATTATTGACAGCTCTGCTAATAGAATGTAACTATAATAAATATATAGTAACTTGTAAAACATTTAACTCAAAAACCGATGATGATAAACCCAATGCTTGGCAGGCGTAAGCAAAACGTACTCTTCATAACAAAATAACAAGGCAACATCTTGTAGCCAGCAGGACATGGCCTTGACAAGAGCAAACTGAGCATGTGTACTAGTTTCATGAATATGACCGACACGCCCCCAAGCCCATTACAATTCATTTGCATGATCATACATTGCATGAAAGAATATGTAAAGAAATGGAGTTAAGTTACATGTTTGGAGTTTTGTATAAAGTGGGTGTATCTTTAAATGTTTTGATTGACTTGCTTTAGACCAATAAGCATAAAGGAAGAGCAAACCTTTTAAAGGGTCTAAATTACTGAACTCTGTAGTTAAAAGGTGTGGCTTCCTGCTTGCTGGACGTTTGCCTGCCCTTTGCAAACGGTATTAAATAAAAACCTTTATCTTGCATTGCCACAATCGAAATTGTCTATTTCTGACAATGGCGCTGAAAACCGGTATCAAAAGCAACAACTGGACCACCTGGGGAACAGAGTTACTGAAGGACGGCATGCCTCATTGGCCATTGATATCAATGATCCCGAGTGGCTTTGATCTTCAGGCCCAGTGCTTGAAAAAAAGAACCCGGAGAAGAACATGTGGTTGATGCAAGGTAAAGAGGGGAGAAGTTGTGTGAAAAACAAAAAGATGTGAGAAGTTCCACAACTTGTTCAGAGACTCTCCCTGTTTAATCCACTCAGAAGATTCTGCGTACATGGACCAAGGTAAAAAAAAAAAAGCGTGACAAGCGAGATCCGCAAAGTATTCCTTGGCAGTGGTGAAATGTGGTGGTGGTAGGCCAATGAAAATAATATGAAAATTGGGTAAATAAAACTCATTGAAAGGGTGTTAGACTCCTAGTTAATTTGCAAAAAAAATTATTGTATGTATGAGTCTTGGTACAATGGGACTGGGACAACAGGACATACCAGAGTGGCCTACTACACACATGGGAGGTGGAACAAGTGAAAATAGTGCACAAAGAGAAGGAAGAACCCCAGACAGTCTATTGGGGATTTCTCTTAAAACAGTGGGACAAGCCCCTGTGTGTGTGTGTGTGTGTGTGTGTGTGTGTGTGTGTGTGTGTGTGTAATGCAAGATGAAAAAGTGTAAGTCATTGTGTAAGTTACAAATTGTGTGTGTGTGTGTGTGTGTGTGTGTGTGTATTAATTCAATATTGCTGTTTCATCAGTAACTAAAAAGTCCATCAACCCCAGGCCTATGTCGGCCAAAGTAGGAAAGGGGGGGGGGCGTAGAAAAAAATATAGGAAGGTGATCAAGTACTAAGGTACATATATAATGTGATTTGGTGTCAGTTGATCAGAAAAACAGCATGGGTTGCTCTAATGTGACTCTAGTGGCAGTGTGGTCTGCAGAAAATCACCAAAATAAGTATCATGTTATGCTACAATTGATCAGGCTGATTGTCAACAACTACAAATTGTAAAAGGAGAAGAAGAAAAAAGAAGGTAACAGCACGGAAATCCTGTAGTTCTGTTTACTCTCTACAGGCATCAAGTGTATGTTAAAAGTCCGTTTTGTTACAGAAGCCTAGCAAAATATGCAAATTCATAAGAGGAAGGGAAATACAGTTAAAAGACCTCCCCTTCAAGAGTATGCTAACAGACTCTTCTCTCCCTATTGAATACAAACTCTTTATGCAAAAACCCAAACAATGGACATTGCATTAGACTCTTTAGGAGCTCTTTCGCCATCTCAAGCTTTTAAGCTACTTAAGGGCAGGCTCCTAGATATGGAACAATAAGTCCTGTATGTGGCTGCGAGGAAAAGGTGTTCCCCTTTATATTTTCATTTACCTCTAAGTCAAGTGGCCAATTATCTAAACTTGTTAATGCAACTTGTAAAACATTTAACAATAAAAGCTTGTAAAGAATTCAAAAACAGATGCTGATAAACCCAATGCTTGGCAGGCGTAAGCAAAACGTACTCTTCATAACAAGATAGCAAGGCAACATCTTGTAGCCAGCAGGACATGGCCTTGACAAGAGCAAACTGAGCATGTGTAAATAGTTTCATGAATATGACCGACACGCCTCCAAGCTCATTACAATTCATTTGCATGACCATACATTGCAAGAAAGAATATGTAAAGAAATGGAGTTACCTGTTTGGAGTTTTTTGTAAAGTGGGTGTATCTTTAAACGTTTTGATTGACTTGCTTTAGACCAGTGACGGCTAACCTATGACACGCGTGTCAAAGGTGACACACCACAACGTTTGGGGTGACACACCAGTGTTTACCGACACCTGACAAAGACTGAGTTTATTTAACTCATTTTTCATTTCTGTAATTATTTGAAGTTTCTTTAGTTATACGTAAAGGAACGGGAGGATTGGCCACATGATTGGACTGTATTTCTTCTTTAAATAAATGACTATAAAGAATTTTCTCTTCTGATTGGGAGCAGGGGTTGACACACCAGCAGACTCAAGTTAAGCAGTTTCCAAAGTTTTGACACGCCAAGCCCAAAAGGTTTGCCATCACTACTTTAGACCAATGAGCATAAAGTAAGGGCAGACCTTTTAGAGGGTATAAATTACTGAACTCTGTAGTGAAAAGGTGTGGCTTCCTGCTTGCTGGAAGTTCACCTGCCCTTTGCAAACGGTATTAAATAAAAACCTTTATCTTGCATTGCCACAATTGAAATTAAGTGTCTATTTCTGACAGTAACAAGATGGCAGTTCCTTGTCAGGCTTGGGTGCTTGGATTAGGCCTATCTGAATTCTTCAACATGGGCTATGCCTTGAGACCCCAACACCTGATAAGTGGCATATAAGTATAGCCTTTGTGTTTACAAGATGTAGTCCATACATTAAGACCAGAAACCAATGTGTATTTATTTGTCACTTATTAATGTATTCACTTAAATATTGCAAGAGTTTCCTCTTATAAATCGGTAACAGCAGGTGTTAGAGAGGAAACTGTGACCACCTTTTTTTGCCTCTTCAATTTGCAATTGCCAGACTGGCCAAATTTAAGATGAAAACCTAGTTCTGCTTCCAGTTAACAAAATCACCGGAGGGAGGATTCCCTTTCAAATGTACTTTTGGCCTCCAGCTCAAGCAAGTCTGTGTCACCACATCTCAAACTCTTAAATTTAACTAACAGATTCACTGGGAATCTCACAATATTGACCTGCACGCTGTAAAACATGCACTGTTAAGAACAGAACCAGGATGGTTTAGCACTTGTTTATAATACAGCATGAGGTGTTTTCTGTCTAGAATAGAAATTTAACTGGGATCGTTAGTTAATTAACACCTCACCTTAAAATTGGTCTCGGCATGCATATTAGGTGCTGATAATTCTTGATAGATGATGAAGAGATGGCGAGCAAAGGTCATGAGGGCCCCCTGGAGATGTTCCCCAATTGTTCTGTTAATGATATCCAAACAAATGACTTTGCCAATGATTCCATTTGCATGCTTAAAAACAATCGCCCTCTCATTTGGGCCTGTCAGCCAGTGGAATTTAATGAGTATTTTCAATCTCGTAAGGTGGCAATCTTCAGGGAGATATGAAAGATGGGGCTCCATTTTAACTTGTCAGGAGAAAGGATTTGTGTAATAAATTTTATTAATCAAGTAGCAGAAGAGGTTTAGTCATTCCAAGCTCAAGAGTGCAGCTTTTACAAAATCATTTTGGGCCTCAGATATGTGTCCAGATACCACTGGTGGTATAAATGCCATTGTGTTATTAACAAAGCATTCTATTAGAAACCTGCCCTTGGTAAGTCCCATTGTAACAAATGGGGGTTGAACAACAGCTTCAGTGGGGCTTGGGCTGAATATGGTTGGCTGCTTGTCTTTAGTGGTCCCTGCACAGATGTGATGCTTGTCTTGTCTTGTGGGCATCCCTGGCCTGGGTCCCCTTCTACCATTTTGTGGTTTACCGAAGAATGTAGCTACCACAGAATGCCAGGTGCAAGGCATCTTCTTGTCTCATGTGCTCCCTGAGGCACCTGGTGGGCCACTGTGAGATACAGGAAATTGGACTAGGTCAGCCTTTAGCCTGATCCAGTGGGGCTCTTCTTACGTATAAGAACATATGCACCTGTGAAACGGCTACTGTTTTAGGAGTGTTTGGGTATGGATGGCTAAACCTCAGCACACAGAGGGTGGGGTAAATTAGAGGATCTTTAAGCTCAGGGATGTTGTCAAGAATTCACCACGGGCCCACACCCATGAAAATGCTCACTTGGCTGGGCTGACCCCTGGCAGTGGTAGCACGTGGTGTGCTGACAAGGGATAGGTAGGGGATGCCATTCAGGGCCCAAGGCCAGGCTCTTTCCAGTGATCCCAGCAATGGGAGAACAGTATTGATCAATATATTTGTAATCTTATAGTTCTTCCTTGCAAACTTACAGCATTCCAAAGATATGCCTTTTCTGATCTTCAAACAGTGCAAAAATTGTTCCTTCTTTTTGCTATTGGTGAGGGAAAAGGGGAAAAAAGTCATTAGTATAAGGCCTAAAAAAGTATAAATCATAACTCTTGCCAAATAAGATGTTAGATCAGGGGTTCTTAAACCTTTCAGCACTGGGACCCACTTTTTAGAATGACAATCAATCTGGGTCCCACCAGAAGTGACGTCATGGCTTGAAATGCCATCACTGTGACGCCAGTGATGTAAAAAGCCTATTTGCAACCTTGAACAAGCAAAACAACCACACAGCCAACTCCCTCACGTTCCAAAATCCGCATATTTTCAATATGGCTGCTCTAGGTGTTTTGCAACCCACCTGAAATTGGCTCACGACCCACTAATTAAATTGTGTTTAATCTGATAGTGTTAGATTAAATTATGTTAATAACTGAACTGAAGAGGGATGATTAGTTGCAAATATGAGAGATTTTTTTGCTTCCAGTCTAACAATGCACAAATATAGCTATCTGAAAAGAGAGTTCCCTCTTAAACCCAAGCTGCCCTTGGTTTCTCCATGACGAAAGACATCCTCCTACAAGAAATACCGCATGTTTTGAATTGGATAAATTCCTAAAAAACAGGTTTTTGTGGTTGGAGAGTTTTTCATGGTTTTCATGATTTAGTAGTTTATATCAAAATGTTTATATTAGTTTATATCAAACGTTACTTTATATCCTACCTTTTTTTTTGCCCAGATGGCCTGTTAGTAAAGACAGGAGTTCCCAGAAAGATCCACATGGACTGGAAAACCACACAGGACAGTGCTCTTCAAATGGTGGGTTGCGACCCACCATTGAGCACAAAAACAGGCCATTTCCCCTTTAGGGGAGTGGCCCAAGAAATTACTGCCTGGTAGCGCCGCAGCGATCACAGCACCGCATGCACAGCCCCACCCGGGGTGGGAGTCAAGGAGGTGTTCCAAAGCCTACTCCTGTGGATGCTCTGATTTTACAACAGAGCTATTTTCAGCATCAGGGAGGCCCACAGAGGTGGCGGCGGGCCTCCCCCCAACCCTTTGGGACACCCCCTCCCCCTCAGGTAGGGCAAATGCCCCTAAATGCTCGCAATGCTGCAATCAGTCCTCCCCCCCCCCCCCGCTGGCACTTTCAAAGTGGACTTTGAAGACCACTGACATAGGAAAATCACAGGGTCAAAAGGCAACTCAGTTGAACCTTCCCTTGCACCTGCTTCAAGGCAGAACCATCTACCCACTTCCTTATGGACTAACAGACAGCAGAAAATTACAGGGAGAGTTGTGCAGAGTTGGGTTGTGTTGAGTTGGGCAGGGACCAACTTTTTGGAGCTCCTTCTTGTCGGAATTTGCACACTCTTTCACTTCCCCCCTGTTGTCCCACCTCTGCTTCATTGAACTCTCAGGCACAAGACCTTCCCACCTGGACATCATATCCAATCCCATGGGCCTTGCACATCTGGAGGAAAACACTGTAGTAGATGAAGGTAAGGTTGATGTGCCTCATCGAACTGCTCATGACGACGTAGCGGCTGACAATGGGAGCCTGGCAAAGAGCAGGAAAAAAAAGTCACTGTAAGAAAGCAGATTCTTGTCACGACGAATCTGGTAACGGAGCACATTTATTTTCAATGCTGAAATGCGTCAGGGGCTTTGAGGCAGACGTGGCTTCTGAATGATGCTTTGCCTTCTTTTAGGGGGTGCTCTGCTATGAGTCCTTACTCCGAGTAGCCTTACTTACTTGTGGCCTTTGCCAGGTGTCTTGCTGTCATCACCTCAATCCTGTCAGCAATCTGAAGAAAATTTGCACACCATCTAACTCCCCATCTTGGCAGAAGACACTGCCAGCGGTGCAGATGGAGGAGGGTTTGCAGGAGGTGCCAACTTTTTATTTTGTTATTTATTTTAACAATGCTGCAGCAGGAGACTATCACATTCCTAGGAATGAGGACTAACTCCCAGAACTTGAGGCAAAGCTTCCTATCCTTCCTTGTCTGCCTGGAAATGTTTCACAGTGGACACTGGTGTCCATCATGGGGCTTTCTCCCAAACAGGAGGCAAGTGCCAGGCCCACTGACAGAGTGTTGCCCACTTTTTAAAGGTGACTCTGCTTGCCGTAACAAGGCAGGGTTAACCGAACTACAAAAAACTAATTAAAAAAATAGGTTTGTGGGTTTTTTTTAAACTAACGACTGCTAAAACAAAGATAAAGGATTAAGATGACAACTGAGGTAAAAACGTCTTACCATTTTCAGAGGGACAAATTTTCCTTCAGAAAATTGCAAGTAATTTTTACCTCAGTTTGACCAGCAGTGGCCAAAATAAAATGGAGGGGGCCCCCGAGCATTTTTTCAGGCCTTGAGGGACACACTGCACACAGGGTTTCTTCCACATGAGAGCAGGGGCAGAACGCTCAAAAAAGCTCTGGAGGCTTCCAAGGTTAGCTCTGTGTGTACACAGAAGATCCACGACACGCAACTGGCCTGAAGTCACCGAACAAGATTCATGGCTGTGTGAAGATTTCATCTCAAATCTACCTGATCGAAGTTGCACACCACACCTCACCAGTTCTCATGCTGAAATTGCAATAATCCCACAAACATGCATGATTTTGATCTTGCTTTAAGGCCTCTCCTGTTTTAAAAATGGTTGATCTTGTTTACAGGCATGGAAATATTACATGAGAGCCAGATATTCATTTGCTTTCCAGGGCCAAATCCACCAGCCTGGTCCTAGAACCCAAGAACTCTTTAAAGAGTTATTCCCTCAGCAGTATTAAACTGGCTGGAATCTAAAACAAAATGCCTAAATCGATACGGAGTTTTAGCCCAAGATGTGTTTTCTCACCTTCTTTTATTTCTTAGCAAAGTGCTATTGATTGGACAGCTTCAATAAAGAGGTAAACAATAATGTGTAAGCAAAACTGTGAAGAAACTGGTGACAGAGGCAGCCACCTCTCTGGATTTGCCAAATCATTTCAGGGACAATCCCCAGGCCATTTCATTCAGGGGGTGGTGGTGGTGGCAAACAGGATCCTAAATGTGAGATTCGGCAGTGAATTAGGCAGGCTACTAAAATTTGAATTATTTCCTATTCCTTTCCTGATGCTCTGAATGTTGTTATTTTGGTTACTCAAGAAGGCTAATTATCAGATCCAGGAGTGTTCCATTCGTCATTGCCTTTCTGGCAGAGCTGTAACTAACGGCCCTTGCGCCCAGGGCCGTGACGTCATGATGGCACTTCTGAGATCGCCAGGAGGAGGAGGCATGCTTTGCAATGTGGCTGCCACCCCAGTTTCTTCTCTTGTGGGGGCTACCCCTTGAAGGGTCAGAGCAGCACTAGGATTGTGTCACCCAGTGCGAGAACTCATTACACCACCCCCATGCGTCACCCCAATATATATATACATAATATATATAACAGTACAGGTCACCCATGAAATCACTAATAAACAAAAAACCAGTGGCCAACTTGATGGCACTCATGCATTCACTGAAGAAGATGTTCTAGTATTAGCTCTGACACTTGAAAAAGGGAGCTGACTCACATTAACACCTTATTGGTTCCCTCTAGTGTGTTAATAACACCTCATTGGAACAATCAGTCTCATTGGTCGGTTTTGAGTCAGTTAAGAAAATCCTCATTTTGTTACATAAAGCAATTGTGTTTTCGTTTTCCGGGTATTTGGCTATAACTTCTGATATAATACAGATATTTCAGCCCCGTTTGGTTCATTGCATTCTGCATTATAGCATGCACAGAATGACACATAACATGATGGTATTTGAAAATACCAATATTTTACAATTTTGGCCAGTAGTGGTGCCTCCCCCCGAGTGTGTTGCCTGGGGCACTCTGCACCCCCTGGCATCCCCAAGCAATCCCACTATGAAAGGGCTTCCCCTTGAAGTGGGAATCTCCACAAGAGAAGGAATGTAGGTGGCAGCCACATCACAAAGTGTCATCCAGAGAACATGGCAGTCATGGAGGAGGACGCGGAAGAGCTGGTGGAGAAAAGTAATTGTGTCCTCCCTTGGCATGGAGCCTCAGGCTTTATCCTAGTTAACCTCTACTTTCTGGTCTTTCTCCTCCACCTTCCAATTCCCCCAGCTCTCTGCCCCTTCACCACCACTCATCTCTGCTCTCTCTCTCTTTTTTTAAACACTTCCACCGTCCTTGACCACAGCTTGCCCCAAGACTGCCAGTAGCTGTGAACCGGGCCGGCTGAAGTGAACACGAGGCCAACTGAAGTGGTTGCCTCCAGCAGCAGAGTGGTTTGGGTGCCCACCTCTGTCCAGCCATTGGCCTCCACTGCTTTTCCCTCTCTTTCCACTCCCTAGACTGGAAGAGGGGAGCAGACAGGAAGAGGAGGACGTGGAGGGGAAGAGAGTGCTGAGCAAGAACATAGGAGTGCACAGGCAGGTACATCATTGGATAAGGCGGGCAGCACTGGCATGCTGCCTCAGGCATCAGGTGGTCTTTGGCCAGACTTGGTTGCAAAGCAGCCAGCATCTCAGGGAACACTGGTGCCTAGCAGTGACATCATCCCCAGGCTCCACATCAGCTGGCAGCATCCCCTTCCAGCCCTGTGTGGCAGCCCCGGCCACCACAGCTCACAGGGTCCTCCTTGGAAGCTTATTCAGAATAATCCACCCATGGTTTAGAGAAGCCAGGATACCCAGAGTTCTCTTTGGCCAAATCAGGGATCTCAAGCTCTCAGAAATCTGTTTTTGGCAACAGAGGCCACAAATAAAATAAATGAATGCTTGATAAAATAATCCAAGCAGCAGTTTAACAAGCGTAAACTTGAATGTAGCGGCAATAACACAGAACTATTGTTTAAGCGCAGGCAGCAGTTTGATGAGGTGCTTATTTCAGCTACAAAGCAGGCAAACACATGCATAATGAACTGCCGGATGAATTATTAATGTCTTGCTTATTTAGCCTCATCTGTCTCGAAGATAATGTATCCTAAGTATAATGAGTGATTGGTTTTGTACATAATTACAGTAGCAGCAGTATCTAGGAAATTTGCTCTTGCAAAGGAAATTTCTAAAAATAAAAACCATCACTCGCACTCGGTCACTGCTCCATTTTATCAAAATCAAAGCGAGCAGCCTGGTGAATATGTAATAAATTCACAGGGACGGAAGCATTATTAACATCATAATTTCACATAAAGTGTTTTTACTTAATCATTCATTACAGACCATGCGCTGTAAAAAGATTTGTCTTCCGTTTATTTCTCCGGGTTCTTTAAAAGGTATTTCTGACGCTGTGGCGTTCTTTTTGTCACCACTGACTGCTGGGAAGTGAGAGTTGAAGGAATAAAAAAGAGATGAGGAGGGGGGCTATAGGCTGGAAGTGACAAATTTGCGTTAATCCTGACAGAATTTTAATTAAAAAGTTGCTACTTGATTACTTTTCATTTCTAAAACATGTACTACTGGGACTAATCATATCTAATTTACTCCTCTCCAACTCAAAGTAGTGGTGTGACAAGAACAGTAGATCAGAAGCTCATTAACCTCTAAATTACAAACCTCTGACACTTTCTTGACTAGCACAACATATCTTTCTGTGGATGGACAGGAAGAGGTATCCAAATCAGCTGACCATGCATGAAATGGTAATTTTCATACAGGCAACAGCAGCTGTCTTTTAAGAGTTTTCCAAATTATTTGGGGTGGGGGAGCAAGTGATCCCTGGTACTTCTGCAATTAAGAAGTCTCCACTGTGTGGGAATAGAAATAAGAAGTTCAATTGAAAGTAGGGAGACCTTCACAATGGTCACTCACTCCCCATCTTCAAAGGGGCACTCACCCACCAGACAACATGCAAATCCTCGGCCCAACTGCCTTCCAGAAGCAAAGGAAGTTCCCTTTATCTAGTCCAGCGTGTGGTCATCAAGGGTCAGGTAAGAGACACCTGAGTTAGAAGATTAGCTAGCTAAAAGTGAACC
This sequence comes from Lerista edwardsae, assembly GCA_029204185.1. Classification (NCBI taxonomy): domain Eukaryota; kingdom Metazoa; phylum Chordata; class Lepidosauria; order Squamata; family Scincidae; genus Lerista; species Lerista edwardsae. Next base: position 6,248,592 of record JAJKFI010000026.1, read on the forward strand.
AGATATAAAGGAGATGCAAAAAGAATGGACGCCAAACTAGTCTGGGAGCTATCATTATTTGCTAACATTTTGAGCTTCGGTATACAATGAAAGGCAGTATCACTCCAGGATTCCAAATATTCTAAAATAATGACTTTCACTTCAAATGTAACCAAAGCACTTATAGTCACAGTGACATTTTCGGGCTCCGGTGGATATATTTTGTTTGAGGATGAAAATCCGAATGGTACCCATCCATTCCACTAATTAGCATGAGGCACAATCCACCCCACTGAAAGGAACAGAAGCTGCACAAGAGCACAGCTTGGGTGAGATTGTGGTAAATAGGTCTAATTTTAATTGATGAATACGTTACAGTAAGATAATCAGCCTCAACATGTATTAAATCGGTTGACAGATCTGGACTGTCACAACTAGATGAATGAAATCCTACACAAATCCTACGCAACACATCATGACTTACTCTTGGCTGTGCAGTGCTGTTGCCCCCTAATTCCTTGCCGCATTAGAGCTCCATGGTATAGGGGTCGGCTGCTCCCAACTTTATGGCATGATCAACCTTCCTACTGTAGCACACTGGCATAATATCCCAAGTTGGTTCAAGACACCATTACCCCAAAATGGGGGAGGCAGCCTGAGCCAACACAGCACCACCTGGCAAATACAGTATTCATTTGTTGACATCTTGAGTCACAGGAAGGGGCTTTCCATTTAATAATCTTTAAGAGGGCATCACTTGCCGTTTGGGGTGGCTGTTCTTTCAGGCGGCCTTTTGGTTTCTTTGGAATGAGCTGCACTTCAAAGCGGCTGAGCCTGCAATCCAGGGTCCCGTTGGTGACATACAGCATGACTTGCGTCAAAGCCAGGTGATCGCTGTAGCGCAGGTCCAGGTCTATGGCCCACACCTCACAGAAACAGAGAGAACAGCAAGAGTAGCTTTCGCGGCAGAGCTTGGGGAAAGGAATCGGCATTCTTCCTCCTCTTCAAGGATGAGAAACAAACACCACCTTTTAACTTAAATGGTCACGTTTTACATTACAACGGCAACAGCTGGATTCCTTGTACAATTCTTTCCATTCTGCATTGTATTTTACTGAGCTCGCAAAGAACTGTACTGTACCAAGTAATGTAACTTCTTCCCAGTTTGTGATGCAGGGCGCAATCCTAACCTGGAGTTAGGCTGGCACAGTTAGGCCAGCAAAGTTTGGCCGACACAAGTGACACTGTGAAGTGTGTCTGGACCACTCTCTGAGTCAGAGAGGCCAGCACACAGATGCGCACCATCCTCCCTGACTCCAAGAGTGGTCCAAACGTGCTTTACGGTGGCCTTTTTGCTGATCAAACTTTGCCGGCCTAACTCCAGATTAGGATTGTGCTCGCAATTACTTAAGAGCTCAATCCTGTGCCTGATATAGCCAGCGGTATGCTCTGAGTGGCATAAATGTGCCGTAAAGCCTGTACATGGCACCTGGGGAGTAGGGAACTGCCGAGTTCAAGATTGGGCTGCCCATTTGCTTCCAAGGAAGGGCTTATTAGCACTAAATGTACTAGGCATGTACCATGCTTGTACTGGAGGATTTTATAACAATAAAAATCCTTTTTTTTCAACATTAGGATCTCCCATCCTTTTTCCAGGATACTAACCACATCCCAATTCTATTATCAGACAGATAAATCACAAGGTTATGATTTATGTAACTGCAATTATGCACTCGCAGACATTGTCATGTTTGCTATTGTTATGGAATGTTCTCGAACATTGCAACTCTTCAGAGTGAAGCTGTCAGCACCAGAATCTTAACAAATAATCCGGCTTCTTTAAAGAAACAAAGAACAATCTGACAGGAGGAGAAGTGTCACACAGGGCCTAGAGACAGGAAGGGTTCCTTGTGCTTTGGGGGAAAAAACAGAGCACTTCAGGTCAGGAAGTTGGGAGAGTACTATGAGTCAAAGAGTGGAAAGAGGAAATTGGTGACTGGCAGTGGGAACCAAGGATCTAATTCTTTGGCTGAATATTTCTAGTTCTGACATTTCATATAAAGGTTCTGGTCCTCAAAGTGCTTTATCAGAAAAGATGCTATTTATTCCAGTTAGGTTTTAATGGGCAAATTATGAGCATGGCGGATAAGCGTGGAAGGAATTTCTGGGACTGGGAATTTCTGAAGTAAGATTCACTCCAGACACCTGTCTTCATCCTCATTCCTGTATCCTTGTGGTCTGGGAATACAGGTACCCGCTCCAAGTTGCCCCTCCCCAGGTGCCACTGCCATCCACATGCCAGCCTGATCTGTGAGCATCAGTCCTTTAGGATGAATCTCGCACAGAGCGACTTGAATAAGCCACTGAATGGTAAATGGCATCATTATAAGGCTATTAAGAGGTCAGGCAGTCAAGGCCTCTTGCTAAACTGGAGCTAATTTCTGAATCATATTCACCAAATAATGCCCTTTTTATAACAGCAAATAAATCACATCAGTAACAGTTGTTAATAACGGAACTGCCAAGTATCTGTTGCACTGTTAAATATCCTATTTATCAATGTGAATATTTCCCACTGCATGGAGGAAAATGCAAATGAGATGCTGATGGCCAGCTTTCTCTGCTACAATTCAGCAGGAACATTTGCCAGCCACAATTTTTTTTTTTTGCTTCGTAACCCCCTCCCCTGCTCTGATGACAGGTTAAAGCTCTTCTTTGGCCCAAGTTCAGCGTGCTGCAGTAGCTTAAGTGTGCTTCACAGTCTGTTTATTATTTTTGTATTTGATTGCAGATCTCCTTAAAGATAATAAATGACAACTCAAGTGTCTTTTTCGTGCTACATGCAGGGTAAGTGGTCAAGGAGGAAGGGACAGCTTGTGAGCACAGAATGCATTACCCTAATTCACAGCTTGTTGCCCCTTGCTGGGCTAACTTTCCTAGAGAACAAGGTGAAATGCAGAGCATCTTCACATTGCAGCTTTGAGCTCTAGAGATGTTCCCCCCCCCTCCTGGAAGTGTGGAAAAAAGTCCGAAGCAGAGGGACTTGAGGGCTTGTGGCTGTCTTGTCCCCTGAATTGAGGAAGCCAGCTGTGCAGGAAGCCCAACCGAACCCAGTTCCTGGCAAAGACTGATGCACACTGAAGCATTTCTAGCCCCTTCCATAGGTGCTGTCAGAAGCTGCTCTTAGACTGTACAACCTCAATAGGGCAAATCTGGTGTCTAGCACAGAATTCAGCCTCTTGAAAACCTCAGATTCCAAATTATTTCAATGTGTGCCATGCAGTCTCAGACATCAGAGAGCAGAAGACCACAGCAGCTCTCCCACACAGTGCACAACCTCTTCTCTCTCCCCCCCCCCAGCTATTTAACAAGAAATCAATTGCCACCAAATAGTGTATTGCCCACACTCAAGGAGAGGTGGCTTTTAAAAAGCATTGGCTCAACGGTGGTAAGAACATAAGAAGAGCCCTGCTGGATCAGGCCAAAGGCCCATCTAGTCCAGCTTCCTGTATCTCACAGCGGCCCACCAGGTGCCCCAGGGAGGCATGAGACATCAAAATGCTTGCATCCTGTTGCCACTCCCTTGCACCCGGTACCAGTAGCCCTCCACCTTTGTAAGGAGGTTGTACAATCCATCATTGCCTATAGCCCATGATGGACCTTTCCTCCAGAAATCTGTCCAATCCCCTCTTAAAGGCATCAAGACCAGACCTCCATCTGTAACTTAGAAGATGGACCAGAAAAGTCACTCTTTCATCCCCTGCGACAGTTGCAGAGTGATCCAGATGATGCGTAAAGATGCCTAACCAAGATGGAACCAGAAGCATCCTGTTGTTGATTGTCACAGATGCATTACAGTAAGGGACAGCATCACATTTTGTTTGCATGGTGCATCAAGCCACCCACTGCTGAAGAAAGAGCACTTGACTCTGATTCAATCCAGCGAGTGTTATTGTTACACTCTTAGCAAAAGCAGAATTGGATCTGCAAATCGAGAAACCATGGCCACATCTGTTCAGCTTGCACAGGTTGCAGAATTTATGTTTTTCAATCAAGGCTATACAAAGTCCTCCCGCCCTCCCCAGACTCCTGCATATAAATGGAGGAACCTCCCCTTCCTTGTGAGGAGCAATGAAGGGAGGTGGGCTCCCATCTCAGTCGATAGCTGACTGTGCCTTGCCTAGCAGTAGTGGGGCAGTGTAGCAGCTGGGAACCCATGAGGCAGGATAGCAAGTCCACAACTCCTCTGTGCTGCCGAAACAACTTCCCAGACCTTCCAGCCACCGCCTGAGCCAACCTCTTCACTGCTTTGCACCGCTGTGCCCTGATGCCTGCAGCCACTCTCGCATCCAAACGGTTCGTCTTTGTTCCATGGGCAGGTGGTGGTTTGCCTTTCTGGTGCTCAGAAAAGAGAGACATTTCATGGGAAGGGAAGTCGAGGGCAGATGTGAAGGGAGTCCTATTAGCCTCATAGTTAATAGAAAGGTTTTCTTTTCTCTGGAAGAGAAATTAGGGCTTTCTAATTTCTGCAACGAAGTTGCTGACCTCTTAACTAGAGTATGCAACTTGTCCCTTCAAACGGCCACGGTGCCAGAGGATTGGAGGATAGCCAATGTCATGTCAATCTTTTACTACAGGCCGGTCAGCCTAACGTCTGTTCCGGGTACGATGGTGGAAAGCCTCATCAAAGATAAAATCCTAAAACATGTAGAGGAACAAATACTGCTGAAGGAAAGTCAGCATGGCTTCTGTAAGGGTAAGTCTTGCCTCACGAACCTTTTGAAATTCTTTGAAAAGGTCAACAGGCACATGGATGTGGGTGAACCTGTGGATATCATATACCTGGATTTTCAGAAGGTCCCCAACCAAAGGCTGCTGAAGAAACTTCACAGTCAGGGAATAAGAGGGCAGGTCCTCTTATGGATTCAGAATTAGTTGAGGGCCAGGAAACAGAGAGTGGGGGTCAATGGGCAATTTTCACAATGGAGAGAGGTGAAAAGCAGAGTGCCCCAGGGATCTGTCTTGGGGCCGGTGCTTTTCAACTTGTTCATAAATGACCTGGAGACAGGGATAAGCAGCGAGGTGGCCAAGTTTGCAGATGACACAAAACTTTTCCAGGTGGTGAAGACCAGGAGGGATTGTGAAGAGCTCCAGAAGGATCTCTCCAAATTGGGGGAATGGGCAGCAAAATGGCAGATGCGTTTCAACGTAGACAAGTGTAAAGTGATGCACATTGGGGCAAAAAATCAAAACTTCACCTATAGGCTTATGGGTTCTGAGCTGTCAGTGACAGCTCAAGAGAGAGATCTTGGGGTGCTGGTGGACAATTCAATGAAGATATCGACCCAGTGTGCGGCAGCAATTAAGAAGGCCAATCCATGCTTGGGGTCATTAAAAAAGGGGTTGAGAATAAAACAGCCAATATGATCATGCCATTGTACAAATCAATGGTAAGGCCACACCTGGAATATTGTGTACAGTTCTGGTCACCGCACCTCAAAAAGGACATAGTGGAGATGGAAAAGGTGCAGAAGAGAGTGGCGAAAATGATTATGGGGCTGGGGCACCTCCCTTATAAAGAAAAACTGCAGCGTTTGGGGCTCTTCAGCCTAGAAAAAAGGCGCCTGAGGGGGGACATGATTGAGACATACAAAATCGTGCACGGAAGGGATAGATAGAGGGATGTTCTTTTCCCTCTCTCAAAACACCAGAACCAGGGGGCATCCGCTAAAACAGGGTTGGGAGAGTTAAAACAGATAAAAGGAAGTACTTTTTTACCCAGCGGGTAGTTAATCTATGGAACTCTTTGCCACAGGAGGTGGTGATGGCATCTGGTCTAGATGCCTTTAAGAGGGGATTGGACAGATTTCTGGAAGAAAGGTCCATCGTGGGCTATAGGCAATGATGGATTGTGCAATCTCCTTAGTAGTAGGCTACTTCAGAGTGCCGGGTGCAAGGGAGTGGCAACAGGATGCAAGCATCTTATGGTCTCATGCCTCCCTGGGGCACCTGCTGGGCCGCTGTGAGATACAGGAAGCTGGACTAGATGGACCTTTGGCCTGATCCAGCGGGGCTCTTCTTATGTTCTTATGTAGGGCTCAATTCCTGCGCCTCAGAACTCAGCAAGTTGAACCACTGACTCTAGTTGAGCCAGATATTGATCTCAGACTGCCCTGAGTGAAGTGCTTCTGCAGAAATCATATTTCCTTCGCTTGGCTACAATCCCATCCCTCTGCTTCTTAAGTCTTTGTACTGGCATCTGTCATCCCTGGCATCAGCTTCAGGCTCCTAATCTCTCAGTTCCAAGTGTATCTCCTTTGCCTTGCCCTCCCTTTCTTGAGTCATCCACCCCTCCTGCTGCCTTCATCCTTCTTCCACGCTGCTTCCTGTGCCTTGAGCCATCTCCTCCTCCACGTGCATCCCAAATACTGCACAGCCTGCTGCCAGGCCATCATTCCCTCTACATCCATCCTACAGCTCTGCCCAGCTCCTTGATGCCATGGCCCTTTCAGGAATGAGACTGTGTTGCTTTTCTGGTACGGCGAAGCATGCCCATTTAAGGGGCAGAATAAATGAATTGAGGGAAAGGGCAGCAAATAAGCTTCTGCTAGCCATTGCCAAACTTTCTCTGATTTATCTGGATCCACTCAGAGCCCAGCAGGCTGTCACCTGGTCTGTTCACAAGGGGGAATGGGTCACTGGTTCTTCGGGACTGGTGGAACAGTGTGCATGGCCGTCTTGTGAGAGAGCAAAAGGCACACGAAACTCTGCAATACTGCCCTGCAGTCTGAAGGCTGGAGTCTTAAAACACACTTTTGTTCAAATAATCAAGACCAGCGAAGATGCTTTGCCGCCCCACAGGCTGCAGCTTTAGTTTGCTGAACCTCCACTGGATGCATTTGCAAAGGATCCTGGGGCTCCAGTTTCTGCATCACAGCCAATTTGCTTGGGCTCCTTCAGCAATCCGGCTGGTCAGTCATGGGGCAAGAAGGAGCAGCATTCCTTCCCCTTCTTCACATTTCTCTTGCCACCATGAGGGCTTTCAGTAAGAATGTGTCCAGCTAATGTTTAGAAATCCCCATGTAGTTGATTTAATATGGGATACAGCCAGAGGTGTAACAAGGAGCCCCAGTGCCCGGGGCAGTGACGTCATGATGCCACATGGCATTGTGATGTCACTTCCGGGTTCTCCCTGGAGAGGCAGCGCTGGCGGTTTCACCCCCCTGGTCTGTGTAGGCTCCCCCTTTGGGAGGAAGGAACAGGGGCATGAAGCTGCCAGCATCTCCTCCTCCAAGGAGAACCTGGAAGTGACTGCTTTGCGCATTGCGCCCCCCTCTTGGCCTAGCACCCAGGGCATGTGCCCCTCAGGCTCCACCCTAGTTATACCTCTGGAAATGGGATGTGAGCAGAGACCCAGCAGCTAGAACAAAGACCCATCACAAGAGCGTGTTTTGCTTGCAAGTCCCCAAGCCAATGGCCCTAGAGTCCTACTTGGCAAAATATAAACGTGGCAAGTGAATGAAGTCGCAATTACCCTGTCACTCTTTACAGCTGCCATAAAAATGTTTTAGCTTTAAAACTTGGGAAGGGCAGGGATGCATAAATGCTTAAACAGTTACTAAATTATCACTTTTCTTTCTCTGGTTTAATTGTTTCTTTCTGCATCCAATATTGACTTATACATTATTATAAGGAGTGCACCTGCTATTTTTAAAGTAGTGGTTGGACGACACTGTAAAAATGCCAATTAGTAAAATATTAATGCCAGTTGGATTCTCAGAACAGAGCTGTCTTTATTATGGTTAAAATTCACAATGGGACTGAACATTTTAGCCAGAGATTGAGGACTCTTATCTTATTTGGCTGCCATCTAGTGGTAACTGACAGAATACTTCCAACTGGAACGCACATTATGCCAAAGACACAAGACAGATCATAAGCGTAGTAATAACACATTTATATTTCTCATTTCTTCCACCATGCATGATTCACTAAAGAGATGGAGATTTGCTTCCTAATTTCATGACTGTATTTCCAATGCCAAAAGCAAGCCACCGTGTGGTTTGGAAAATGGCTTGTTTCTTCAGCAGCAGAGATGTCACTGTGACTTCAAAACGCAAAGATACAGCTGGACACATAATTCTCTTCCGGGCAATTTCTCCCAACTTCATCGTTATGTTATCTTTACTTCCTCTTTCTGCCATTTTCGACTTTGCTTCTATTACTTGGGTGAGAAAAACATGGCAGTGACTCACCAATTCTGGAAAAACCTTGAAAAGTTGACATCCTCTAGACCAGTGTTTCTCAAACTGTGGGTTGGGACCCACTTGGTGGGTCACAACCAGATGTCAAGTGGATTATGGAAGGCTGGGAGCAGCCATCTTGGAAACTGCAGACCTTACTCTTGCTATATTCCTTTTATGAATGTTAACAATTTGAATTTTCAAGTGAGGGTTGTTTTTTTTTTAGTTTTGTTTTTAGTTCAGTGCTTTTACATACTGTGTTGTCCTCATCTTGCTTTCTGTCAGGGATGTTTCGTGGTTGTGCAATTGCTGCAGTCCAAGAAGGCCACTTTGCATTCCAGGTGCATCTCTGGATTCCGTCACAATTACCACACTTCCTGCTTGATGATGTCGCTCCTGGACATGACATCACTTCCATCAGGTCCTGACACGAGTGCCATTCTGAAAAGCGGGTACCGGTGCAAAAGGTTTGAGAACCATTGCAGCAGACATGCATCGGGACCATTCGCAAATAAAAGCTATTCCAACACAGGCAAGGCCCTGGAACGTTCCTGCCCATCTTGATTTGACACGTGAACTCAAGCCTGGTAAATGTGCCTTAGAGCGCAATCCTAAACTGGAATTAGGCCGGCATAAGCTAAGAACAAGGGCCACTGTAAAGCGTGTTTGGACTACTCTCGGGGTCAGAGAAGGATGGCTCACGTCTGTGTGCTGGCTGCTCTGACTCTGAGAGTGGTCCAAACATACTTTGTGGTGACCCTTGTGGTGGCCAAACTTTGCTGGCTTAGCTTATGCTGGCCTAACTCCAGTTTAGGATTGCACCCTGTGAGTGCAATCCTAACCTGGAGTTAGACCAGCGCAGATAGGCCAGCAAAGTTTGGCCGGCACAAGGGACACCATAAAGCGCATTTGAACCACTCTTGGAGTCAATGGCGCACGTCTATGTGCTGGCCTCTCTGACTCCGAGAGCAGTTCAAACATACTTTATGGTGTCCCTTGTGCCTGCCAATCTTTGCTGACCTAACTGTGCCAGCCTAATTCCAGGTTAGGATTGCACCCTGAGTTATTTTTATTGGTGGGGGGAAATGCAGCCAAGTGACCATTTGCTTCCTTTCCCAGCCAGACACTTATTAATAGTATCAGTCTCAGAATGTAACCTATGTGTTATGTTGAAAATTGCCTGTTTAGTCTCACTCTTTGCTGTCTCTCAGCCACTTCCCTGTCTCTGAAGTGCTCTACCTCTCACCCAGCAAGTCCTTGCGAGGAATTCAGTCAAAGGCAGCTTGAACGTTCAAATAAATGACGTCAGCGGCTTCTCCCTTTTCCAGTTTTCCAGGGCAATGTTCAAAGAATTCTAAGATGGGGGGGGGGGGAAGAAGGAACAGAAAAGGTCCAGCAGCCCAGTCTCATTTCACAGCAGTTGCCCAGCCTTGCTCTTTCCCGCTCACGTTCAATGAGGTGTTTATAGAGTTCTCTGTTTTCACTCTCCAGGCTCTGCAATTCGTACATTCTCGACACAGGAGATCAACGTGGCTGTTCGACAGGACCGTGATCGGTTTCTGGAGGTGGGCCTCGTGGCAGTTGTCTTTGAAAGGCGGCAATTCTGATTTCCTGAGATGAGGATGAAACACGGTGCATGTGCCATATGGAATGAGTTTGTGCTACTTCAGAACTGGCAAACACCAGAACCAAGCTGAAGACCAAAGTGGTTTTCACCCATCATGATGACGATGATTCTTCCAGAAATTCTGGCTCCTTTCTGAAGTCCACAACACTATGCTGGATGGGTTGTTCTTTCTTCCTCAGTTTATCTCAGTTCTCATCCAGTCACTATTTTTTATCACAAAGAGGCTTACAGAAAAACCTACATACAACCTGAGAGGTGTTTTTGCACACCTGGAACAGGCATTCTGTATATTTAGAGCAGTGCTACTCAAGCTGTGGGTCAGGACCCACTTGATGGGTCACAACCTGCTGTCAGGTGGGTCACAGAAAGCTGGGAACAGCAATCTTGGAAACTGCAGACCTTACTCTTGTTATATTCCTTTTGTGAGTGTTAAACAGTTTGAATTTTCAAGTGAGGGTTTCTTAAATCTTGATTTTTGTTTCAGTGTTTTTACACAGTATTTTGTCCTCATCTTGCTTTCTGCCAGGGATGTTTCATAATGGTACAATTGCTGCAGTCCAAGAATGCCAATTTGCATTTCAGGAGTGTCATTCCATTATGTTACAATGACAGCACTTCCTACTTGTAATGATGTCACTTCCTGCCACAACATCACTTCCAGGTTAATAACCTCACTTCTGGTGGGTCCCAATACGAGTAGCATTCTAAAAAGTGGGTCCCGGTCTAAAAAGTTTGTATACCACAGATTTAGAGCATTTGAATGTCCACATGCCTTTCTTTTGTTAATGTCACCCCATCCTTATCCTCATCCTGCCATTGGAACACACCCACCAGGCAGTTTTCCAGGACAAGCCCTGCCAAGGGAAGAGCACCTAAGCGCTCTTGAGCAGCTACTTTTGCTACAGCGCAGCTTCCCCAGGAGAGATGGATGGTGCCCACTATCATCAATTGGTTTCACACCTCCTCATCTAACAGAGCTCTGAAAACTGCAGGAATTGGCTCTGTGTTGCTGAGCTGTGATGTGCCTGGGCCTTTCTGCTACATCTCCCCCAACTATATAGATATTGTGATGCATTTCTTTGGTGAAGGTGGCCTCCCACTGGAGATGCGTATACTGCACTGGAGATGCGTATACTGCGTGTACTAAAGTAAACTTCATACTGCAATGGAGGTTGGGGTGCTTTACAAAGGGTTCTCTTTTCACTAATAACTTCCATTACACTGTTTATCTCTCAGTAGATGCAGCCTCAACTTTACAGTACTGGTGGAAAACAGAGGACTTATAAAATCAAGGTTTGAAATATAGATCTCGACAAGTGTGCAAAAGCAACACTAAAAGGCCACTTGCCTCCTTGGTAACAAGGCTCCCTCGTCCTCCCGTGCCCCTTCTCAGAGCAACGTGTCTGGGTGATGTTTTCCTTTAAGAATCCAATTTGCCTTTATTTGCCTCTGGGCTTTGCTGATTTTGCTTCCTGCATCAAAAACGTGCAAGTCTCTTTAATCATGACAACAATGGGCACAAAAAGCTCCTCTGATCTGATTCCCTTCTCCCTTCCAACAGGTTATTTTGATACTTTCTAGGCCTGTTTGCTGAACTAATTTAAAGACATTTTCCTCTGTTCCCTTTCGAGCCTGTAAGTGAAATAATAGACTCAAATAAGTATTAAAATGGATTAAATGTTGTGGATAAGTTTGATGTTTTGTTTTTTTCTCAGCAAAATAATCACAGATAATGGGGCTGCATGCAAAGGGTTTGTATGAATTCTGCTAATTCCCATTGGAAATAATGAGACGGGTTAATCACAACTTGTCTCCTTAGATTTCTGTAGTTCTAAGTCAGGATTCACTTTAATACAACCCAAAATTTTGTTTGCAAAATAGGTGTTGAAGAAAGAGATGCAGAGTGCAATCCTAACCTGGAGTTAGGCTGGCACAGTTAGGCCAGCAAAGTTTGGCCAGCACAAGGGCCACCATAAAGTATGTTTGGACCACTCTCGGTGTCAGGGAGGATGGTGCACGTCTGTGTGCTGGCCTCTCTGACTCGGAGTGTGGTCCAAACATACTTTACGGTGGCCCTTGTGCCGGCCAAACTTTGCTGGCCTAACTGTGCCGGCCTAACTCCAGGTTAGGATTGTGCTTGCAAGCACAAAAAGCTTGACACCAAGCCTCACGTGTGCACCAGTGACAGCGCAATCCTATTGCGCCTGTTGTGTCGACGCTACGTCCTAGTGTCGATGCAAGGGGCAGAGTGCCGATGTGGGGGCACCGATCAGCACCCCTGTGTCGGCACTCGAACAATGGGACCGGTGCTGCAAGCACCCGCGCTGAGCCTCTCTTGCGTCAGCTGAAGCCAGCCGGCGGGAGGAGACTCCATGCGGTGGTGGCAGCAGGATTGGCAGCGGGAGGGAGATTGTGGGCGGAGGGAGGGCGGGACATACGGTTGCATCCTAAGCCCGTCCGGGAGGCCACGCAGCCCCAATTCGGGCTGTGCAGTCTCCTCGGATCTGCGCCTGCTATTTAGTGTCGCATGGAGTGGAGCGCAATGCGGAGGCGCCAATCCCTACCGTACGGGTGCGCACTTTCCCTTGCCATAGGTAGGCTCCAGCCTCTCCTAAGCAGCGTTGGATATGGCGCTGGTCCATCAGCCTTGCCAGTCCGGTGCTGCTTAGGATTGCGCCTTGAAGTTCAGAAACCAAACTACAAGTTTGGTTGTACTTGCATTACAGTAGAGGGGTCAGCAGCATGAGTGAAAAGGGGCAGGAATAGGGAGCCACCTCTGCCACATCGAGAGGGGCAGCTAGGATAGGGCGGGAAGCTCCAAGTTTAAACTGGAGTTCTTCCTGAGCTGCTCTGTATTAGGCCCTGGTGACAATACTAAGGGGCTTCTTGTAAAGGGCTGTATGGGGTTTGTTTGTTTGTTTTACATTTACTCGAGACCACACTTGTTCTCTGCAGACCGTAGATCTTGTCTCTTCAGCACACCAATAGCAAAAGGAAGCCTGCTCCCATCTTTCCACCGACAGTGGTGTTTTCTGCATTGTACTTCAAGCTGTTCATTTGCAACCGGCCTATTTCTCCTTCCTTTGTCTCTATGCTTTCAGATCAGGATCCTCAGTTCACCAGGAAGGAGTTATTAGCGACATGGATGTGACTGCAAAGGAGTAGAGGGTTCCCGGACATTGATGTGCAGCATCCAGAATCTTTTCTCTGCGACGTTTGAGGAATTCTATAGAAAGACTGATTCAAGACTTTTGAATGCCAATTTTGGAACAGCTGAATTCTCCTTGAAACCGGAGAGCTTACAAGTCATACCAGAACATCACAGCCCCTGGGATCTGGCTGGCCAATGGAGTTGGTTTCAATTTCTGGGAAGTGCTGGGGGAATATGAAGTGCTTCGATCTGGGCCATCAACTCCTCCAAGTTGATCATTAATCCCCAGGAAACACCCAGTGCCGGTTGCTGCAGCTTGAATAATTGCTCTTTAGTTTTTTTAATCAGAGTCTTTAATTTACATCCAGAATATGATCCGTTGGAGAAAGACGCTGCATAAGAACCATCTCATTGCTGCTGTTGTGGAAAAACAGAGGGTTTTGTAGCTTATCAGGAGGTTCTTGCAAATGCAAGACTTGTGTAGAAGGATGAATCAAGGGAATAAAGGAGGGAATGTGTAAACAACCGTAGGAACAGGATCTGGCCAATAGGTAGTCATGAACTGAATTGACCAGAAGATATTACAGCCACCAAGATTCCAAAGTAATAACATGTCAGTGACGGGCCTCTTGCAAGGGTGTCCTGAGCGCTCCCCGAGGCATCTGGGGATTCCACGGTGAGAGGCTGGACTAGTTTGGCCTTTGGTCTGATCCAGCAGGGCTCTTCTGATGTTCTTCCCACCAGCACTTTGTGGAACCACAAGTCTTGCAGGCTGCAATGCAAGTCTGCGACAGGACTTGAGAACCCAACTCAGCTGACCCCCAATCATCACTCCTGGGAAACCCAGGCCATGGTGAGCAATTCACCAATGTGAACTTCACCAATGTGAACTTGGAGTCATCAGCTCTGTTTGCAGCTGACCCCTGTGGTCAGTGGTGTCATCTAAATGATTTAACAACAGGTACTCACTTTTGATTGGCATGTGTCGGGACCCGCCCACCGGAAGTGACGTCATAAGCCGGAAGTGATGTCGTGGCAGGAAGGGACATGAAAAAAGCCCTTTTTGAGGCCTCAGATGATTTTAAACTGACCCAGCAGTGGCAACAGTATTCCACAGCACCCCCAGAACACATTAAGGAGGCCTGGCATCATGTTAAAGTGACCCAACAGTCCCAAAACCCCAGAGCAGCTCTTTTTTCAGTGGCAAGGCAAGGCAAGGCTCCACTCGCTGCCTGCCTGCCTGCCTGGCTCTGAGAACGTGCAGGCAACTCAAATGTGCAGGAAATTCAAATGTTGCAGGGGGCGGAGTCAACAAGTGGGTGGGCGAATGGGCGGGGCCAAATGTAATCCTAGAAACCGGTACTCGCGTACCCCCGCATGACATCACTGCCTGTAGTGAGCCACCAGGGCTATGGGTGGGAATATGTTCCTAGCCAGCAAAGGACTGGCAGGCTCCAGACTGATCTCTCCCACCCGGGGTGACCATTGGTAGGAGGAAAGGTCCTCTACCTCTTCCAGGCAGGAAGAGCTATACATCTTTTCCTGCATTTGTCAGGACTTCGTCCCAAGCAACAGGGGGCTTCTTGGCCCGCGAGTGTTCTTGGCTTGCTCACTGCTCCTGACTCCTGGCTGCCCTCTGCTTGCTGCTTGCCCCTCTGGCTCTGGCTGCCCAGCACAGCCTTTGGCTGCAGGCTTCTGGCTCCACTCTCTCTTGGTGCATCTAAAAGTTCTGAATACCCAGTAAAAATCTGGCCATTTTATGTTGCCTCAACAGCTGTGTTTTTATGCAAAAGATTCATATCACTATGACAGTTCCTGGGATTTTAAGATATTTAACTACTGTTTGACTGTACTGGTAACAGATGTTTAATGATATATTTAATTTTTAGGTTTAGCAAAACCAGCATAGATCTTGGGTTATTTTCTGCAAAGTATAACTTTGGAAGGTTGCCTGAGTGTACAGTAGTTCCAGAGAATTTATTCGAGCCTCTGAGCTACTGATCTAAAATGGGAACTGGGAAATTAGTGTGAGAGTGTGCAAACAAGTCTAATAGGGTTCCTAGTTTGCCAAAAAAAAAATAATGCTTTCAGAAGCACAATCTTTGGTGTAATCTCTCTCTCTCACAACAAGACAGATGGCATCATTAATTGCCTCTATATCTAATTAAGTTGAAAAAACCCTCAGCTTAAGTAATGCTAAAGTTGTGGCACAAGCTGAGAAACAGGAAATTGCAAGGTAGAACAACTGGGTGAGAAACGAGAGACGCGAGGAGGTGACGTGAATAAACAAGAGAAAGGAGCAAGATGGCTTCCGCAATGGCACAGGACAAGGAAACCAGCAGTGCTGTGAGGGAGGGACACACAGGGGCCCAAGCAAGAATCTGGCCCACAACAGAGAGGTCCCTTTGCACCTTGCAGGGAGTGAGCAGGAAGTGCTGACCTCCCTCCCACCTGCCCCTTGCCTGCAGCAGCTAACTGGTGTGCACCCCAGAGCTGCTGTTCGGTGTTGCTGGCAAGGCCAGCTCTGCTCCAAGTGGCCATGCCAAACATCCGGCCATCCGAGCAGGTCTTGCAAGTACAGGGGTGCAGGTCCTTGCCTGCACACTGGCTCGTGGAAGAATTCGAAGTAGTTTTGGTAGGCTTAGGGGCAGTGGTGTCATTCAAATGATTTAGGAACAGGAACTCACTTTTGATTGGCACTTGTCGGGAACCCGGAACCAGCCACGGAGCCCGTTAGGATCCGGAACGCCCGTTCTGGTCCGTTCCCCCTGAATGACATCACTGCCTTCGCCCCCCTAGGAATCCGGAGTCGCTCCCTTTAACCCTCTGAGTGCCGGCCAACCAAGAAGAAAAGCTCTTTGCAGAGGAATTGGGAGGGGGAGGAGGGAGAGTGAAGTGGGCCGAGTCAGCCCTAATTTTAACTAGTGGAACTGAGTTCCCCCGCGTTCCCCCTACATGACATCACTGCTTAGGGGGCATGGTAAGAGGAAAGGGCATCTAATGCCAACACAAACCATGGGATGCTCAGCCCCAACCTTCCCTTTAAACCTTCCCTTTAAACCTTCCCTTTAAAAAATATTTCATCAGAAATGACGTCTAGGGCTAGACAGTAGTGTTTTGTGCAAGACTGGGGCTGACGTTTGGGGAACAAGTGGGGAAGCTAATTCATCTACCGTGGGCATATTTCAGCTAGGGAATCTGATAGGACGAGGCGAGGAGCTGAGAACCAAAGCAGTGAGTTAGATGGGTTCAGGGAAAGGCGCATGCTAGTCAAGGCCACACAGATGATCAGGTCCCCAAAAGTGACTGTCCAGAAGGGTATGGAGGCAAAAGCAAGGCACGGGTGTCTGCATGGCTACTCTAGTGTCAAGTGGCTGAGACTGAGGAACCAAGTCTGAAACAGCACTTATATGGGGTCAGCTGGACCCCTGCTGGCTCCTCTGATCACCTGGTTTGGCTGGCCTGATGAGTGGCAACTCCCCCCTCCCCCAGGTAGCTATCCTTGCAGTGCAATGCAACAAAGATCAGGCCAGTGGATCAAAGGACCTGGGTGCCGTTTCCAGATGCCCTGACTCAAGTCCGCTCAATCCAAACATCTACAACATTGATTACTACATTTAGCTATACTGCATGAGAAGGTGGAGGGCAGAGAACTTGTCAAAACTCTGCTTCAATGCCTCACCTGCTGCCCCATCGTTTTGGGATGGATGAATGTCACGAAATCAATTGAGAAGTATCCCACGACTCCCCTGGACTTGCAGGCCTCTCCAATCTTCAAAGACAGCATGTTAAGGACCTTGGATTCCACAGAGGCCTGGGGAAGGGTGGTTCCTGAGGACCGCAAGGGACCGTCGGCATGGATCTGGTCTCCAGAAGAAATCATGGTGATCTCTCCTGATGGCTCGATGAGCATGTCCACCGTGAGGCCGGTGATGCTGGCTGAAGGCGGGAAGGCTTCTATGATTCCACCTGGTCAGAGGGAAACAAAGGAACTATCGGGCCAAGAATGCAATGGGAACTCAAGTTTCCTCCAGGGCTAACCCATTTGCTGTAGAAATGAAGCAGCTGCTGGAGTATTTCCTGTAACTGGATTGCCTCCAAATAAGAGGTTTAGACACCAGAAACATTGTGGAGGCTCCAACTTAAAGGGCACACGGCCAGTAGTGGGATCTGGGAATTAACTACAGGAACGCTGGGCGGGGCTTCGGCGGGACTTACGCGTCATTGGCTGCCCGTCCGTTCGGTCCACCGCCCGCCCTGGCCTCGGAGGGGTCCCGGCTCTCTGGGGGGGACGGGTGGGGGGCGCGCCGGGTGGTCAGACGCGCAGCGGTGGGGCGCGCTGCCCAGGAGAAGCCCGCGCGGCCGGCGAGTAGCCGAAGGAACAAAACGGGTGGGCTGCCAATCACGCGTAAGTCCCGCCCAGCATTCCTGTAGTTAATTTCCAGATCCCATTACTGCACACGGCCCAATCCTAGCAGTGAGCTCCATTGCCAGAACTGAAGGAGCGTGTCAGAGGAGGGAGGGTCTGGCACCCGGCACGGGCAACTTGCACCAGATGCTCTCGCTCTGGAGCCTCCCAACACGCCCCCTTTTTCTTCTCAGACCTGTGCTGGCATTTGTCCAAGGAGACCTATTGGTGATCAAGAGGCTAACAGAGGGGACCATCCCCCCCAAACCATCACATTTGGTGTGGTTACAGGTTATGATGGGGAAAAGGGTAGGACTGGGCTGACAGTGACCTTTATTTCACATTCGCGCCTCTGCCCTGTATAGCAGGTGCAGAGCCAAGAAGACCACATGGCCCAAATCGGGGCCATGAAGGATGGAGGTTTGGAGGCAGCCTCGCAGCCTCATCCCAGCCCCAGCCCCAGCCCCTCCCTGGGCCAGGAGGCACGCACAGCCCCACCCAGTTCCTTCCTCTGCCCAGATCCGCTCTTGCACTAGCAGAGTTTGGCTGGTGCATGGGTGGCGCAGGGCGGCCGTCAGCCAGTGCCGTTGGGCTGCCGCTGCTGCTAGCATCGGCTCAATGGCACTAGCGCCAATGCCAGTTGGTGTCTTCCTGTTGGCACTAGTGCCGTTGGGCTGACGCTAGCATCTAGCATCGGCCCAACGGCCCTCATAGTGACTCTGGGAGAGTTCCCTGCTTCTCCGCATTTGCCGTTCTGGTCCGTTTGGAACATGAGCTTTTCGAGGCAGAAGGCAAACACTTTCCGCCAAGAAGGCGGAAAGCCTTTCCGCCAAGCCTGCCCACCCCTCCGCAAGATCAAAGTCACCTGTCCTGCATTTCCATTCGGTTACCGAAGCAAGCTAAAAACGGTAACCAGAATGAAAGGATGTGGGCGGGTGCAGAAACAGCCCAATGAATGAGGACAAAGTGCCAGTGATATAATTATCCCTGATAGCACTTAGCAGGAACTTAGCAGTCTTATTTACCTTGACTCACAAACGTTTGGAGGAATTTTGCCCATGTAGGAAATCGTTTCTCATTGACAGCCTGAGCGTGCTGTGCTAAAAGGCCCGGCAGCTCCTGGGAGATCTTCGCCAAAGCTGGTTCCTGCAGAAACAAATTAAATAGAACCACAAGCAATTTTACTGCAGAAATGAAAACTGCTTGTGGGGTGATTAAAAACCAGGCCTCCAACAGGCAGTGTGGTTACTGTTTAACCACAGCCAGAAAGTCTTTTTTCAAAGTGTTTCCCCTCTTTTTCTCACTCTCCTTTCATGAATCTGAGGATATGTTTTGTCCCTCTGAAAAGCTGGTCTTCCTTTTAATCATTTGTTCCATGATTTATTTGAATGTTTTAATGTCTCTTGTTTAGTTGTCTGCTTATATAAGGTGACAGATCAAAACAATTGCTGTTGATCTGTGATGAGTCAGGAGAACTGTAGTAATCCTTAAAAATAAAGTGCATTGATTGGCTCTTTATGCAGAGCTAAAGAGCTTTTCCTTCCTGTCCGGAGGGCCCACCCACTGGCTCTAGTACTGGACCTCCTTAAATAGGCAAGAGGTGTGGTCTGGATTGTTCCCTAAGATGCTAAGCAGGATCAGCCTTGGATCCGCCTTGGATGGGAGACCAGAAGTCACTGACAAGTCACTGAGCTCACAGTGGGATGTGAGGAATGGAAGGTGGACGAGATAAAATCTTGAGAACCGGCCAAGGTGTGATTTGCGGCTGCCAGTGAAGGCTCAGAAGGAGCCAGAGAGCAGCCAGGATTATGACCACGCACTGAAAAGGAAACATCGGGAGAAATGAAGGGTTCTGTGAAATGTACATAGAACAATAACTGCAAAAACCCAACAGCCTGCCAATGTAAACCGCCTTGTGCCTTGAGAAATCTTGAAAGAGACGGTATAAAAATACCTTAAATAAAAAATAAATAAACAATCCGTCTGGTTATGTCTCCACCTTCTTGGCCCCTGTCCTAAAGCACCTCAGCCTTAATCTGTAATCCTGAGCCGGATTACAAGATGGCGAGACTCTCACACGATCCTGTGCACTTCTAATCAGAAGCAAGCCCCAGTGAATTCAATGGAACTTACTCTCACGTATGTGGATGGGATTGTAGCCTGACAGCTCAACCCTACCTTTCTCCATCCCAACTACAGCAGGCGTGCCAAACAGGCAGTGCTGTATACCACAGGGAGGGGGGAATTGGGAGAGACACCCCTCTGTAAGACTCCAATTGCCTAGGGGTCTCCTAGGATCTGCACCAGTTATGTCGCTGGTGCAAGTCCAAGGGGAGAAAGAGGGCATGTTGGGAGACTCTGGAGAGAACGGCATCCCAGCGCATGTCGCTCACACCATTATAACCCCCCCACCCTCCTCTGAGTCCTCCCATGTACACCTTCCCCACCCCCACCCTCGTAACAACCACCGACCAATGCTCAGGAGCTGGCTGAGCCTCTCCTAGCCGCTGCCACGTGAGGTGCTGCTCACCTGTGACGGCCAAGAACTGCGCAGCCACACACTCCAACACAACGGTGTTTGTGGGCGCAATTCTAACCTGGAGTTAGGCCGGCACAGTTAGGCCAGCAACGTTTGGCTGGCACAAGGGACACCGTAAAGTATGCTTGGACCACTTTTTGAGTCAGAGAGGCCAGCACACAGACGTGCGCCGTCCTCCCTGACTCCAGGAATGGCTTGTGCCAAGCCAAACTTTTCAGGCCTAACTGTGCTGGCCTAACTCCAGGTTAGGACGGCGCCCTGTGTCACCGCATCCTGTTCTGCTGCTGGAACGCTAGTTCTGGGAGTGGACTCTGCCCGTAGGATTGGGCTGTGAGACACTGAGAGGGAAAGAGAACCTGGGGAGCTGTAGGATGGGTCCCAGAGCATGATGGGAAGGAACGCAGTGCAAGGATCAGAGGGATTTCCCACGATTGGCGGGAACGTCACAGATCTGGGCCCAGCCAGTGTTTGAATGGGAGGCTGCCTTGGACTTCCATGGACAGTGCCTTGTGTTCTGCAATGGAAGAAAGGCAGGACAGAACGAAATAAAGCAAAAACGTGCAAAA
Source organism: Lerista edwardsae (assembly GCA_029204185.1). Taxonomy (NCBI): domain Eukaryota; kingdom Metazoa; phylum Chordata; class Lepidosauria; order Squamata; family Scincidae; genus Lerista; species Lerista edwardsae. The sequence continues at coordinate 6,269,105 of JAJKFI010000026.1, forward strand.
TGAGCAAGGCTGGGACCACTGTCGGGATATCCTCTTCCGCATTGCCTGGCTGTGTGGCACCACCGCAGCCTCCACCCTCTGCTCCCTCCGAACCACCACAAGTTTGCACACAGAATGGAACACGGACTCCATCCCGACTCCAGAGCCTCCGCCGTGCTCACAAGCCTGAGCGCTGAGCAAGCACGTCAAGCTCGGGGACTCCATCTGCAGAGCTCCAGGCCGCTCTGCTCTCACCGCTGCCTGAGCGCTCGCCGGCCTCCCTGGGGCCTCTTTCCTTCTGCTTCACGACCACTCGAAATTGGAAACATCCCATGCTCCAGAAGAGGGCCAATTGCCCACTTCACACAACAATCCGGGACCCCTGTTCTCGCCCCTCTCGACAAAGAACGGACTGGTGAAGCGTCGCACTCATTTCTGCTCCGGAGAAGGTAGGACGTTTCGCTCCATTTTAAACGCTGTGTGGAGGCACACGGAGTAAGGCGTGATGGAATCTCAAAAGAGAGCCACGAGGGAAACGGCTCCTGTTGCGTTTTTAAACGCCAGCCTGAAAATGGGGGACACGCACCAATGTCTTTGCTCCTCCGTCTCAGAACAAACAAGTCTGTGGCTTGGCTCGCTCTCCCGGTCTGCAGAAGACAGCCAAGGTAGCAACACCATTTTTCCTAGAAAGCATCTCAGGTGGCTTCAAGCGAGGGCACTCCTGGGAACGACAGACTTAGGTGACATTTTGCTCCAGGTAACTAACTGGCAGGAAGCACCATGAAAGGAAACACTGCTGAAGAACAAGCTGGTGAAGAATCTGCACAGGGGAGTCCAGCCTCATCAATTCTTTGACTGTTAACAAGTTTGATGCGGCCAGTCCAGGTGATTCCGTACCCAGAGGTGTAGCTAAAGAAGTGCAGGGACTGGGATCGCACCAGGCAACAAGCTTTAGGGGGGCAACAAGCTGAGCTTGGCCACTAGTGGCCAAAATTGTGAAAACCTTGGTAATTACGAGTAATACTATTGTGTTTTATAACATTCAATGCAGAATGCAATGGAACAGAGTGTAGTATCTTCATTCTGTCAAAAGTTATGGCCAAAAAACCCCAAGAAAATGAAAATGCAATTGTCACGTCACTTCCTCTTGTGACGTCACTCCCAGGGCATCATTCTGCCCTCTGCACCGGGCCACACTTTCATTAGCTACGCCAGTGACCGTACCTGTGGATTCTGAAAAGGCTTTTGATGAAGACAGGCTTTGCGTATTACCTTCTGAAGGAAGACCTCTGCTTGTCACGGCTTGGCTGTGCCTGTGGAGGGGTCGTGCCGTCACAGTTCCCTCACCCGGGGCTGCTCTGAGATGCTGAGGTCATTCTTCCTCGGCCACCAGCTTACCGGCCTCCACTCTCTGGGAGGCCTCATGGGAGGAGGGGCACATCCAGTGGCGTCATGCAGCCGGAACGCTGGGAGGGAGGAACGGGTGAGCGGCAGCCCGCCTGTTGCGTTCCGGTCCGTTTCGCCGTCTTCCCCGCCCCCGCAGGCTGCCGCTCACCCGTTCCTCCCACCCAGCATTCCGGCTGCATGACGCCGCTGGGCACATCCCTTCTGAGTTCTCAACCCCTGAGTCTGGCTCACCCTCCAGCAACCTGGCAGTCCCCCGAATTCAAGCCAGCCTAGAAAGCAGACTCCACGCAGCTCTTCAAATAAACAGGGGTCTGCTTACAACTGTGGTCAGGACAGTCCTCCCAGGTGATTCGGCAGGGATGCAGCGCTGGGTATTCAGCCCTCCCCTTCCAGCTCCAGCTTCCTGCACAGGCTGACTTGGTGCTGGCCCTGATACACTCTTCGGGGCTGCTCAGCTGCTCCCCCTTTCAGTTTGCCCTTGAGAAGGAAATTCAAGCCAAGTGGCCCTTTTGGACTTTTTTCAGGGCTTGGGAGGGAAACTCCATTTCATTCTTCAACCTCGCTCATGACAAGAGGCCACTGCAGGCAGCCAGGACTGGAGGCTCCTGGCTGGAGACTCCTTGGGCCGTGGACTTTGCTGGCAAAGAGAAAATGAGTGTGGGGCTCCTTGTATGCTGGTGGGGGTCTGAGGCAGGCTCTACCAGGATGCAGACTGCATGACAATACAGCAGCACTATGCTGGCTATACGTGCCATGCTGATGAGCAGTGAAAGAAGCATTGCTTGTCCTCCTCCTTCATATATAACTAATTTGAGAACTAGGAAGAGCCAATGATTTCCCATAAGGACGTGTGGAGCTGGCTGGATTGCTTGGTCCACAGAAATATTCTCCCCATTGATTAATGCGAAGGAGGTGCTCGAGCTATAAATCAATACATACCCTGAAGTTGCTTCGGTCTTGTCCATTCTGCTAGATAGTGCAATCCCATCTAGTGACTCTGGGCTGGATCCCAAAGTATACAATTGCTTTCCATAATTGGAAAAAAAAAACCCCTCCAGATCCTTGCAATATGTGGCATTGCCCAGGGGCTCACATTTTGGCTCCGAAGTTTATTTGCAGTACCTGGAACAGTCCTGGTGTCCCTTCGAATGAGCCAATCAGACTTACTGAAGACAGACTTCTGGTCTTGGATTTGGTGGGTCAGGGTTCAAATCCCCACTCAGTCACTATGCCTGCTGGACGGTCTTGTTACAGTCATTAGCTCCTAGCACAACCTATTTCACAAGGCTGTTGTGTGAATATAAAGGGACAGTGTCATGGATGCCGCCCGGAGTTTCTTGGAAGAAAGTTGGAACGCAAAAGTGACTGATGCATAAAATGGGTCTGACCAGTGGTGTCATCTAAATGATTTAAGAACAGGTATTCACTTTTGATTGGCACCTGTCGGGACCCGCCCACCGGAAGTGACGTCATAAGCTGGAAGTGAGGTCGTGGCAGGAAGGGACATGGAAAAAGCCCTTTTGGGGGCCTCAGACAATTTTAAACTGACTCAACAGTTGCAACAGTATTCCACAGCACCCCCAGAACACGTTAAGGAGGCCTGGCATCATGTTAAAGTGACTCAACAGTTCCAAAACCCCAGAGCAGCTCATTTTTCAGTGGCAAGGCAAGGCAAGGCTCCGCTCGCTGCCTGCCTGCCTGCCTGGCTCTGAGAATGTGCAGGCAACTCAAACGTGCAGGAAATTCAAACGTTGCAGGGGGCGGAGTCGACGAGTGGGCGGGTGAATGGGCGGGGCCAGCCGTAATCCTAGGAAGCAGTACTCGCGTACCCCCGCGTACCCCCTGCATGACATCACTGGGTCTGACTATTCATAGGAAGAAACTCATCAGAGGCAGAAAGTGAAAAGATACATAGCCGTTCCTCTATTGGGACTCAGTGAGACGGGGTGCACCTGGCAGAATGACCTGCTGCCCACCATCCTAGATCTCCACTCTCCATTTCCTCTCCCCCCCCCC
>JAJKFI010000026.1:6275561-6288525 GCA_029204185.1 Lerista edwardsae
CGGAACGGAACGCAACGGGCGGGCTGCCGCTCACCCGTTCCTCCCGCCCAGCGTTCGGCTGCATGACGCCACTGCTTCCAGCACAGGTTAGGATTGCACCTTAATTTTCTTAAGCAGTGTACAAATTTAGGAAATTTGTATTTTAAAAAAACCATAATTCAGCATAGCTTTTCCTAATGAATTTAAATCCCCTTAAAATCATTTGATTCCATTTCCATGTTCCTTTGCTTGATAAACAGCAAAATAAAAGTCTTATCAACTATTCTGGAACTGACTTTAAGGTCTTCTTTTTTCCAGGGGCAGTCAAGGACAATTTAATGGGCAGACCAAAGAAGATACATCCTAAATTCAAAGAGTTTTCAAGGACATCAGGTGGAGGAGGTGATTTTGGCATAAAAGGGCAATGAGCACAAGGCCTGTTGCAGTGATTCTCGGAACCAGCAACAGTTGCTCAACTGCCTATCAACATTTGCACCAAAAAATGCTTAGAGAAGCTCTACGCTCCAGAGCCAGCTAGCCTCTTCTGTAAATCGCCAGTTATTCTGCTGAGATTGGGTGTTCATGGCTATGGGAACCTGACTTTGGACTGCTTCTGAGGAATTAAGGCACATACCTTAAGGGGTCATTTTTCCAGTTTCCTTGTTGTGGCGAGATCGATACAATGCAAGTGAAACTAATACGGTTTTGAGCACGGCTTCCTTCTGATGCCTGTCACAACGTCTAGCTCATCCAGTGAAATGGATCTGTAGCAAGTTCAGATCCGCAGAAGCAAGGACCGGGCAGGTTGCACAAAATAATCCACTTGCGATCTCCTACTGTGGGATGTGGGCCGTGACCACCAGTTGAGATAAATCCCTTCTTAAAAAAAAGTTTGCAAATTCACTGCTGGCAGGTCTATCAAAGGCTATTGATCGGCCATGACGGCTAAGTAGAAACTTCCGCGGAGTCTATGATGACTACCAGTTACAGGGGTGGGGTAGGTGGGTGAACCCCAGGAGATGCCCAACAGTTTCCTATTCTAATTGAGAAACTTCCGAAGGGCTTGGCTGGCTGCTGCTGGAAGTCAAGACACAGGCCTGGCCTGATAACCCTTGGCCTGATTCAGCAACCATTATTCTGCTCTTATTGGAGGGGGAGAATCCACCACCCATTTTCCCTGAACAGAAATCTGCATCCAATTACTTCTCTCCCCACCCCCAATCACGAGATGGAGGCTCTCTCTCTCTCTCTCTCTCTCTCTCTCTCTGTCTCTCACTCATTCACTCACACACACACACACACCCCAACGGCAGATAAAATGGAACAGAATCCAAGGAGGAGGTTGCAAGGCTGTTTCACGCCCCCAGCCCAAGCCTTTGCGGCTCAGGAAACTTCTCTGTGGTTACCCCAAGTGTTGCGCTTACACAGGAGTCCTGGAGGGAAATGAGATCACCGGCCCCTTCTGCTTGATCCACTGAGCAAAAACAGCTGCCGTCAAGACAACCTTTCTTCCTCTTTTGCGCATGCCTGTGCCTTCAGTTAAGTAGCTGGGAAGAACCTTGAAGCTTCAGTCCACCCAAGTTGGACTTTTTTTTTTTTAAGTCACATAGTTTTCAGAGTAAACATCCACACAGTGGTGCACATTCATCCCAAAAAACCACAAACAGAACACAAGCCATTTATGGCCACAATATGTATGGCTGCCTCGGTTTTCACCTGCACAGCTCACCCTGCAAAAATCATCCAAGTGTGCTGAATCCAGAACCACCATTTGCAAGGGAGAGTGCTGCACCCACTCTGCACTTATAAGGAGTGTGCAAGACTGGACTCTGCCCTCAAAGCTGGAATATTCCACGGCAGCTTTGCGAGTCATTGTACAGGTTAGTTGCCCACGGAAAAGGCCCTAATTTGCCTGCCGTGTGTGTGTGTGTGTGTGTGTGTGTGTGTGTGAGTGTGTGTGTGTGTGTGTGTGAGTGTGAGTGTGAGTGAGAGAGAGACACGAACCCCAAGAATGTCTGTGGCAGGCCTCCTAGAGACAATTCTTGCTCCCCACATGTGAGTGGCTACTGGCAAGAAAATTCAACTCGAACCATGGGGAAAGGAACACAAAGTTGTGACACCTTCTAGAGTTGTCCCCTCCCAGACCACCGCCACCGCTGCTTTCAACTGTTCTACTGCAATAAACGAGAGAACATGCAGGCCAAGTATGTGGTGAAGCCATCCCAAAAACATCCCCCCAAATATGCTGAATGTCACACAAATGCGTGCCCCACCCGACACACCTGTAAGCTTAACTGTATTAATGGTCCCCACTCAGATGCCTTCTTTAGAAGGGGTTCTTAACTTTTTTAGCACCAAGACCCACTTTTTAGGTATCACAACCTGTTGGGGCCCCTCCCTCCAAGACTGGAAGTGATGTCATTAAGCAGGACGTCATGTCATTGTTTTAATGAATCACACTTTTTAAATAAAGCACAGGCATGTGGAAACCTTGAAATTTTTTTCAAAAATGTAGTTCTCTGGAGGTTTTCTGAAAATGTTGCAGAAATGCAACTTTTAAATGTTGCACAAATGCATCTACGAACAAACAAACAAACAAACAAACAAACAAAGCACCTTTATTGACATAACAAGCAAAATATAGTACTCACAAATAATAAACAAACCACAATGTAAGCAAAGTTCAATGACATAAAATAAGTAATAACCTCAAATCCCAAGGCCAGTTCACTACTACAATCTGTCTTGCAAAGGGGCAGAAGTGCATCTTGTCAAGATTAAATATATGTTGCAGCAGTTCATATACATTTCTCATTTTTTTCATCCAGCAAAAAGTAGGTGATATCAAGATCAAAACCAAAAAAAGTGGAAATACATCTATGGTAGTAAATGGGGTCTCTGTGACCCCCTGAAAATCAGCTCACAACCCAACCCAACCCCACCCCGGGGAACAAGACCCCCAGGGAACCAGAGCCCTTGAGATGCCAGCAGACCAAGTACTTGTGTCAGAAACTTTAGATACACGAGAAGAAATACTGTTTGCCTCTTTGGGTTCTCTGAGGGGGCTCTGTGTGCGCGCGCAAATGTATGTGTACTTTGCTAGCAGTGCACATGTGTGTAAACACGTACCACGTATGAGATAATTTTATCTCATTTTATCTTCCAGTCCCCATTTGGCTGCTTCCTAAAACCTGCCACATTTGACAGCATCAGCCTTAAAGTCTCTTTCTCCAGGATTATGGAGGAAGGAGCTTTTGCTCAACAGCACGTTTAAACCTGGCAGCGAAGAAGACCAGCTCCAGTTCTGTTGGCTCTCAGCCCCAGGACTGAGATGCAGGAGGGGTTGAAGGGTTTCTAAAATACGCAACACTCACAAGGCTCTTCCCTCTTTTCCCAACAGCTGTCAAAGCCAAAAGGAACGAAAGAATGAACGAACGAATGCTGCATCCTGTGATTCATACTTTTACGCACATTAAAACCTTCCAGCGTGATGGGAACCGGGAGAGAGTCCACCAGCCCAAGGCCAACCTCAGGATAAAGCTTTCACCTTTCCCGGACAGCCCTCCATCATCCCGCCAGCAGCTCCACTTGGCCCAGCAGGACTGCTCGCTCAGCAGGTCAGGGTTTCCAAAAACGGCTGAGAAGACCGGGGCCAACAGCAGGAGTCAATGAATTTTAATGCTGGCTGCTCTCCCTTCTGCGGAGCGGGTCCGCCTCTTTCACTGGTCCACTCCTACAGGTTTTTTCCCCTGTTAACTTGGGGTTTGAGCATCTCTGATTTACAGGTAAAGGACAAGAGATTGGCACAGATTGCCAATTTGGCCAACTTGAGCTTACGCTTGAACGCACAAAACTGTCTTACAGGGAGGGAGACCACTGGTCCACCTCACCAGCACTGCCTCCTTGAACTGGCAGAGCTTCTCAGGGTGTCACAGCCCTGCCACAGGAGGAGCGGAGATGCTCTGCAGAGACGCTCTGCCACACGGAGGTGTCCCGCTACTCCTTTATAGCCCCGCCCCTCCACGGTCCTCAAGTGCAGATGGTCTCTGGCAAACCTGAACCTCGCATGATACGACAGCCCCTTCGGCTCCGTCGGAAACAGACTCCTCAACAGGACAGAGTGCGCTAGCAGCCTTTCCCAGCACAAGCCCGTGTGGAATAAGTGAGCCCTGTGCACAGATGTGCTCTTGCACGCTTCCAGTGTTCCCTATTCATGTCTTGGAGAGCAAGCCCAACTGAAGGAAATGAGTTGTTCAGTAGCTAAGTCGTGTCCGACTCTTCGTGACCCCATGGACCGCAGCACGCCAGGCCTCCCTGTCCTCCACTAGCTTCCGGAGTTCGCCCAGTTTCATGTTCATCGCTTTGGTGACACCATCTAACCATCTCATCCTCTGCTGCCCCCTTCTCCTTTTGCCTTCAGTCTTGCCCAGCATGAGGGTCTTTTCTAAAGAGTCCTCTCTTCTCATGAGGTGGCCAAAGCATTTGAGCTTCAGCTTCAGGATTTGTCCTTCCAGGGAGCAGTCAGGCTTGGCTTCCTGTATTGACCGAGTTTGCCTGCGTTCAGTTCAACTCAAGTCAGTGCCCCTTACTGGCACCGGGGTGGGATTGGGGGAGCTCACTACAATTCTCTGCCATTGCTTTGCCCTGGGGAAGCTTAATATCCAAGGTCCCCTTGCCAAGCTCCACCTTCAGAGAGCTGCGATGTTCCAGGAGACCCAATCGGGAGGGGACTGCAAAACACACAGCACACCGAACTTGGCTGCTCCTCTCTATGCACTGGTTTCCCTCCCCCTCCCCTCAGAGCAGCACAATCGAGGGGCTCCCTACAGCTGCCGCAAGGAGAGACCGGCCTTTATTTCCCCCCCCCCGGCCAGGTCATGTGACCAGGGTGAAGGTTACTAAAGGTTAATTCCCTGGCCAGGAGAGCCCATGCACAGCTGGTCCCCATGGTTACAGCATCCCTGCCCGGCTCAAGTGGGCCTCCCAAGGCTGGTTGCTAGGGAAGGCCTCAACCTCACGCCTCTGTCTTCTCCCACCCCTCCGGCTTTCGGCTCGTACCTCAAGTGTAGGGGAGCCCACAAGACTCAACTCCCACAAAAGAGGGTCCCAATTCTGTTCTCCCATGGCTCTGCTTTGACGCATTTGCAAACAGGGAACCCCTTCACTTCAGGTGCTGGTCCACCACATCCTTATCCCCTTTGTCATAGAGTCGGATAGAGTCGATAAAGGGATGTTCTTTTCCCTCTCTCAAAACACCAGGACCAGGGGGCATCCGCTAAAACTGAGGGTTGGGAGAGTTAAAACAGATAAAAGGAAGTACTTTTTTACCCAGCGGGTAGTTAATCTGTGGAACTCTTTGCCACAGGAGGTGGTGATGGCATCTGGTCTAGATGTCTTTAAGAGGGGATTGGACGGATTTCTGGAGGAAAGGTCCATCGTGGGCTATAGGCAATGATGGGTTGTAACCTCCTTACATTAGTAGTAGGCTACTTCAGAGTACTGGGTGCAAGGGAGTGGCAACAGGATCCAAGCATCTTGTTGTCTCGTGCCTCCCTGGGGCACCTGGTGGGCCGCTGTGAGATACAGGAAGCTGGACTAGATGGGCCTTTGGCCTGATCCAGCAGGGCTCTTCTTATGTGTTCTTATGTCATGCGCTCCAGGCAGCCCCAAACTCAGACCCTGCACAGATGGGTTACTGAAAAGCACGGAGGCTGGTCCCTGCTCCCTGTGGCTGGCGACTGACACGGACGGGCCACGGGAAAGACAGTGGACAGACAGGCCTTGCCCTCATCCCTCCCCCTGCACTGCAGGCTCCGTGGCCTACGGCAAACAGAGACGCCACAGCGAGCCAGGACTGCCCCACCACCTCTCCTCCAGGAAAGGGCAGCTGCAGCCTGAAGGGAAGGCGGCCAGGACGCCTCGGAGTTAACTGCCTGCCCTGATGGGAACAGCACAGCCCGTACTACCGAGGAAGCCGCCAATAAAACTCCAAGTGGACAGTAAAGCTCCAGCGGTGGGCAGCTCATCCTGGAGGCTGTTAAAACTAACAAGCGGGTGATAAACTAGACTTGGCCAGCTGAGCTTCTCCCCTGTGCGGCAGGCCCCTCCAGCCTCACCGCCTTCCCAGCTTCCCCAGCCGTTCCAGACCGCTCACTAATCCCAAGGGGCAACGTGGGGGGGGGGAGGGAGGGATGGACGGCAACTCTGAATCCCCCTTATTAAAGTGTGATTTTTCTCCTGCGTTTCTGCAAATGCAATTAAAGCCATGCCCAGACAAACACCATAATTGAGCAACCCACAGCTCCGTCCTCATCTAATGTATTTTCTGCCTCTCCCCCTCCACTTACTCTCTCTTTCTTCCCCCCCCCCAAAAAAAATCAGTTGGGATACCCATGGCACAGCCCAGTTCCACAAACACATCAAAGCACAGCTCTTGTCTTTCAAACTACCTTCCACTTGCCGAAGAAGAAAACGCTGCTGTTTGTCTCCAGCCCTTGCACAGGATGGGTCATGGCCACAAAGGTAAACCGGGGCAGCCGAACACGGTCTGGACTTATCGAGCATCGCATGCCAGCTGTGGCAGCCTGTCTGTTTCCAGGCACCACTGAGAAGTGTTGGCCAAGTGACAAGACCAGATTGCCCATGGCCAACACAGAACCCAGGAGCACGCCTAGACTGTGTACTTGTTGCAAGTGCAACCTCACCCACAGTGGGCCCCACATCTCCTCCCACATCTCCACAGTGGGCCCCACAGCGTCACCCACTAACAGGGCATCTGCCTCACCTGGGTTAAGTATGACCTTGCTTATCCTGATCAAAATTGCCTCTGAATACCAAGCCCTTCCCCCATCACCAGCCTTCAGCTGGAAATGAAAGGTAGAAGGTGTCTCACAACACTTAGGCCCAAATGCCAGAGGACTTCTCCAAGCAGTTTCAGACAGATATTAAGAGAGCATAGGAGGCAATTCGGAACCCCGAAGTACTCCAGAGGCCAAGGCAAAGAGCAGCTGTCCCCCAAGACCACTTTCTGCTGTCAGCCCCCCAGAAATGATCAAAGCCATTGAATCTTCACCACCACCATCACCCAGTCCCACCTCCAAAAGACATCCCAGAAGGAGAACAAGACGGAGAGGTCAAGAAGCATCAACAGGGTTATGCCTGCACCAACGCTCACCTAGTCTGGGTCACCTAAGAGAACAACCGGTAGCCTCTGTCCCAAAAGCCATCTAGAAGCCAGACTGCTTCTCAGGTTGCCCGGAGTTGGAATGCTACTGCATTGGTCCAACGTCTTGCCCAGAAACAGCAAATTTGAGGTTGGCCACCAGTTGTTCAGATCTCTTGGAGCTGCTGGTCTTCAGAAGCCTCCCTCTTCCAAGAAGGAGGGAATAATCTCCCATTCCTGAAGGACTCATTCATCCTCCGATACTCAGCCTGAAAGATCATCTTTGGCAACATGGGCCTAGCGGACAACCGGTGTGTCTTGGCCTTCCAAGTGGCCTGTCTCCATCCTCAGGCGCCAAGGAGAGTTACAAACCAGTAGCTGTTGCGAGTAAATACAATTTCAAAGAACACTCAAGGAAAAACAAACCTTAGCGGTGCATTCCCACCCTTTTTTCTCCCCGCTCAACACCCCCCAAAGCGCACAGGAGGGATGAGGCTGGTAGAAATGTTCTCGGAGGGCTCTGCCACCCCAGCTTTCCAAATTTGGTAGGGTTTGAAGCACATACAGCTGCCGGTGTGGTAGAAGCAGGAGCCAAGCTGAAGATCACTTGCACTCCTTGTGCGCCAACATCCACTAATGACCTTTGCCCGGCAGTCTTTCTTGTGGTCCTTTGAGCTTACAACATCCATCAGCACCCAGCTGGGTTGTGGTCCAAATCTTACTCATCCTCGCTGTTAAGGCTGAGAGGCAGGGGCTGGCTCAGGACCACACAGCGAGTCGGCAACACAATCCAGGACGCCAAGGAACAGAGCCAGTCCTCTGCCCATTGGACGGCTTGGGCAGACTCCAAAGATACGCAAGAGCTGCGGCCAGTCCCCCTCCAGGAGTGAATGATGAAGGAACCGTCTGCGTGAGATGCTTGGCGCGGATGGAGGCTATGAGCTAATAAGAGACCTCCAGTCCAAGCTCAGTAATATTAACTGTCCTGAGTCCGAATATAAACTGCTCTGCTGCACGCAAACATTGAGACGGCTGCAGACGGGATAATCGTAGTTCGCCCCAATTTAATAGCCAATGCTTTGGACAGAGCCACTAATCCAGGTGTGGAAAGTCCCAGGGACAAACCTCAGAAGCTGCCCTCTCTCCAAGACAGGGAAGAGCACAGATAGCACATTTCAGGCCTCCCCCAAGAGCCAGCCCAGCATCACCACCATGGTTCTCCTGCCAACAGAGACCTCTTCCACGCTAGCTGAACGCGGACGGACTCCTCACACAGGAACCTCCTCGATCTGCAAGATCTTCTTTGGACCATTATATCCAGCTAGTCCTTTGGGCTGTTTTTTGCATGTTGTTATTGGTTTTTCAATTTCTACACCTGAACGTATCGTGCCATTTTAAAACTCGCATTAGCTGCATCAAGGCACTTCAGTCTGATAAAGAGGGATTATTTATTCACTCAAAGCAATTAATGCAAAATAAGCACATGTCTGCAATTCACTTCGAGGCCACGAAATTCAGCCTCTTCACACAGAGTTCTGCTTTTTAAAAAATGTAAACACAGACTACATATAAATGGCCCAAGAATGGGTAGGGGAAGAGCAACGGGTTTCTGGGGAGCCCCGACAAAATGGAAAGGACATCAGCACCAGCAAGATTCAGCACCAGCTCCGTCAGTCAAGAAGCTGCAGTGAGAACCAAGGACGGAAGACTGACGCTCAAATTAGAAAGAGGAAACATCGTCCGTCCATGTCGTGCATGCATGTGTGTGTCTCCCCTCCCCTCTACAGACACATCAACACTGTTTTTCATTAACTCAAGGAGTAAAATCCCACAGAGGATCCATTTTTGTAAGAGGCACGTCAAGCCAAGTTCAAGAGGCCTGCCTGCAGCGCAGTGAGTTTTGGAGGCAAACCAGTGAAGACGGGATGCCACCATTCAGGCAGCTCTGCCTGCAAGACGCCCAGGAGAAGATTCCCAGATTCCCAGCACACTCTGTTCACTGCAGGAGGAGTCTGCACAGATGGCTGCGTTGCAATGCGACCTCTCCCCATGCAAAGGCACTCAAAACCAGGTCCCGTGTCAGAACCACGTCTGGGAAGCGATGCCTCAAGCACACGTTTAGGGTGCAATCCTAGCCTGGAGTTAGGCTGGCACAAGGAACAATGTCAAGTATGTTTGGACCACTCTCGGAGTCAGAGAGGCCGGCACACAGACGTGTGCAATACGGCAGTTCTAGGAGCTTCGCAACCCACCCGAAATGGGCTCACGACCCACCGGCAGGTCCTGACCCACAGTTTGGGACCCACTGGTCTGGAGCATCTCTCTCTGGGCAGCATGAGTGACATCAGCAGTGGCAGCGTGAGATGGAATGAGCCGTGCCACTCACAAAGGCTTTTCCCGTACGCCAGATCTGAGGGCAGTCGCTTGGCAGCCCCTGGTGTAGAGGACTGCAGCCTTAATGAGCATGTGGGGTGGGGGGAGGCAATTTGAAGTTCTGAAATAAAGACACACTGAAGACTTGAACTCGTATCTGAAAAAAAAAACAACTAGGATACTCTAGAGTTAAAAAGGTTTTGAGCAACCACCTTCTCTTTCCCTTGTTTGCCAGAGGACCGACTATAAAGAGGCCTGTAAAACCCATTTTTAATACGAAACATCTTCTGCTCTCATGATTTGCAGCTCTAAAGATGACAACAGGATATTAATCCCAATGGAAAACAGATTTTATTCATTTCTTCTCCTTTGGGGAAGCGAGAATTATAATGGGGACATTTACAGGAAGGAGGAGGAGGAGGAGGAGGAGACGGGCCCCGCTCCGTGTCTGACTATTTCAGCTTGCTCTCTGGGTCGGCCTGCCTCAGATGGGACATTCTTCTCAGCCCCACCCATCTGCAGCTCTCCAAGCTAAGCCAGGGAGGGCACCACAGCTTCGAGCTGCCGGCTGCCGACCTTCCCTTCTCCCACCCGGCTGCAAGCTCTCCCAGGAATGTCCGCGGCCGGCTATGTTGCAAGGCGCCCGCACGGCAGGGTCAGCGGGAGTTCAGCCTGAGCGCAATACTTCCCTGGGTCCGAAGGACATTCGGAGTTGGTGCAACACCCCCAATTTTCCTCCTGGGCTGCAAGTGTGCCCTGAACCTCCTGCCTGGGGATGCACCTGACGCCCCCCCCTCTTCAGCGGCATCATGCAGCCGGAATGCTGGGCGGGAGTAACGGGTGAGCGGCAGCCCTCCCGTTGCATTCCGGTCCGTTTTGCCGTCTTCCCCGCCCCCGCGAAACAGAGTGGTACGTAACGGGCGGGCTGCCACTCATCCGTTCCTCCCGCCCAGCATTCCGGCTGCATGACGCCGCCCCCCCCTCTTCCTTCTTCGCAGCCAGCTTTTCAGGGCAGGCCAACGCTGGTCTGTGAAGCTGCATTTGCTGGCAACCTGTCCTTGCCCCAGGCCTCTTCGGTCAAAGTTGAGGGGCAGGGGCTGGAGCTCAGCGGGCAGAAGCCCTGTCTTGACGGCAGACACTAGCAGGTCTGACCCCTGGCAGGGCCGGAGGAGGGGTCCAGAGAGCAGCTGCCTGTCAGCACAGTGGCGCAGTGCTCAAGGGACGGAGGCGCAAACCAGAACCTCCCAGGTTCAACTCTCGCCTCCACCACAAACGCTCAAGTAATAATAAAAATACTTGTATTTATATACCGCCTTTCTTAGGTCACCAGGTTTCTCTAATGACTGTAACTCAAGGCAGTTTACACAGGCAGACTTTATTCGTAAACCCAAAGGTGTTTACAATTTTACAGAAACATTTTATCTTTCAAGAACTACACACATACAGATGGATCTTTCTAGATTTAGTCTTTCTTTCTGGCCACCCGTTTGTCTTCTTGCTGGCTGATAAGCGGTTTCCCTGTTCCCACCAGAGAAGCAGCTGACCCGGCACACTCCCCTTCTCACAAGGCAGCCGGAGACAGCTCAGCTGTTAATCAGTCACAATTTACAAGGTCGGCCGCTCACAGAGACTTCCAGTAGTCCCGAACTGGCGACCTTCAGATCTTCAGCTCTTATCTTCAGGCAAACGGAGGCATTAACCCTCTCGACTAAATCTTCTGCCCTTGGTGGCCTTGGGCAAGCCACTCCCTCTCAACCTCAGTTATTCCTACCTGCAATAGGAGGGTGCTGGCACTTGCTCACCTTCAGCTCAGAATCTCTCGTTTGCAGGGTGCATGCATCCCAAGAGCATTTATGTATCACCTGCCTTTCCAATGCTGAACGCCACGGTCCCACGCCTCTGAGCCAGGTCTCTCCTAGAGACCACCACTCCTTGTTGGGTTCCCCAAGTTCAATCACTCGGCTGGGCGCCTTTTGGGCGCCATTCCGGTGCAAAAAGGAGAACTGCCGCAGGCAGAATCTAGGGCTGCAGTCTTGTTGCCCAAGGCCAGCAGAAGGCTCCCCTTCCTGAAATGAACTGTTACCCCACCCCCAGCTTTTGGAAAGGGTTCAAGGCACATCTTTTTGGCATTTGGGACAGCTGGCCATTCACCTGCATTTCCACTGCTATTTCTCCAGTTTCTGAATCGGTAGTTTTAATTTTGTTCTTACACCAGGACATAAGAACATAAGAACATAAGAAGAGCCCTGCTGGATCAGGCCAAAGGCCCATCTAGTCCAGCTTCCTGTATCTCACAGCGGCCCACCAGGTGCCCCAGGGAGGCACGAGACGACAAGATGCTTGGATCCTGTTGCCACTCCCTTGCACCCGGCACTCTGAAGTAGCCTACTACTAATGTAAGGAGGTTACACAATCCATCATGGCCTATAGCCCACAATGGACTTTGCCTATAGCCCATGATGGACTTTTCTTCCAGAAATCTGTCCAATCCCCTCTTAAAGGCATCAAGACATGAGATACCTTGAACTTCGGAAAGTTCTCATAGATACATTGCTGAACATACATTCGCAAGAAGCATCTGCAACTCAGGCCAGGGCTGCTGCTTTAACCCCCAACAGCGCACAGAGCTGGCCAGGGCAGGCAACGGAGGAAAAACTAGCTCTGGCTGCTGGGGGAGGGAGGGCCTCGCAGTTCTTGCACACGGTGCTCCAAGCCAGCCCCGGGGCCCCTTCCCCAGAGAAAGCCAGCCCTGAGCCGAGGACGACGCCAGCAGGGACGGCTGCTGAGGACGGTGCGCAGAGACAGTGCGCAGACGATCCGAATGCAAAGAAGAGGCTCGGCGGGGACCAGGAGGACGGAAAGCCCACGACAGCTGCAAGGAAGACAAGACGCCCCGGAGACAAGGCACCAAAGACCGCAGGAGGCCCCCAGCAGTTGCTGCTGGTCTTGTATTTCTACCCCACTTTTCAACCCAGACGAGTTCCGAGAGGAGCTGACCACAATTCAAGCCTTCTTCCCCGCCCCCGGCAAGAAATGCAGTGCAGGACGTTTGGGATGCACAGGAGGGAATAGAAGAGGAGGCTGCAGTTTGCAGCTGAATTTGCACTCCCTTCCCCCCCACCGCTGCTGCCTGCATCTGTGTATCATTCTTGTCCCTTCAACCCCTGCTAACTGGGCAAGAGGCACGTTTTCAAGTGGCGCTCCTCTTATATTGGGCAGGGGGAGAGTAATTGTCCCTCTTCACCCCAGCACAGTGTCTTTCTCGTGGCTGTTGCTGGTGGTGTTCTCCATTCTTTTAGATTGTGAGCCCTTTTGGGACAGGGAGCCATTGAACTTCATTATTATTATTATTTGCCTGTAAACCGCTTTGTGAACTTGTGTTGGAAAGCGGTATAAAAATACTATTGATTGATTGATTGATTGATTGATTGATTGATTGATTGATTGATT
>JAJKFI010000026.1:6288535-6303857 GCA_029204185.1 Lerista edwardsae
ATTGATTGATTGATTGATTGATTGATTGATTGATTGATTGATTGATTGATTGTCACGGTGCAAAGGGCTGGTTCATTCCAAGGAACCAAAGGGCTGCCCACCCCAAGATCCTTCTGGTGGTGAGCCCAGCAGAGCACGAAGGTCCTCCCCTTGGAGGGTTGCTGCCTTTGGACACAGAGGGGGCCCCCCGGCCATAACTAGCCCCCACTGCAGGCCCTCTCCCCAGCCCCACATCGTGCCACCTCTAACTCCACCCACTAATGCTCCCTTGGGTGAAGAACAGCTTCCTTTGGTCCATCCCAAATCTCCTGCCAGTCGACAAATCTGAGCGCAGGAGCATCACCCAGGATGGTGACGGTGGGAGGGAAGGGCTCTCGCTGTCCACTTCGCCTGCTCCGTTCCTGCGCACAGACGAGGCGGCTGCGCTCAGTGCACTCCTGGAAGGCCAGTGGCCGGACCTAGCCCCGAGGTTCCTGCTTCCTTCCCCCACACAGTGAAGAAGTCTCCTCGGATCCCAGGGCATCTGTCGGGGCCCAGCCTGGCACTGTCAGTCGCGGGCGAGAACAGTGGGGAAGGAGCCTCTCCAAGCAGCACCCCCACTCTCACTCCCACCCTCCGGCTGCTCTGTGGCCCCCTGCCCAGCAAGGATGAGCACAACAGCAGCAAGCTGAGCTCGTTTGATGGTTGCGCAATTGCTGCAGTCCAAGGATGCCAGGCTGCATTCCAGGAGTGCAGTTTGATTACATCACAATGATGGCACTTCCTGCCTGCCGACCTCACTTCCAGCTATGACATCACTGCTGGCCCTGGAGGGCGCAATCCTAACCAACTTTCCAGCACTGACATAGCTGTGGCAACGGGGCATGTCCTGCATCCTGCTGTGGAACAGTAGCCATGCAGGCCTCTTCAAGCTAACCCTAACCCTTTGCCTTGGAGCTGCATTGCTCTTACCCAGGTGCTGAAATGCTGGTTAGGACTGCACCCTGAAAGGACCAGCTGCCTCTAAAGCAGAGCACCCAGGTGACCAATTGAAGCAGCGCCCTTGCATTTGGGGAGCCAGGTTTCAACTCCCAGCTTGACCCGGATCAGAATGGAGGGCCCCCGACTCCACTGTCCACCTGCAACGCAGGAAGAGATGATCTCCCCCAGCCACGAGTTTGGAGGACAAAGCAAAGTTTCAGGAGCCACCACAGAGATCTTTGCACTCCTGCGAATGGCAATTAATGACTCTGCAAATATGGTCAGCTGCCGGGTAATTTAAACATCAAGAGCCGCCATCTGCCAGCAAAGCCATCGTCGCAAGAGTCACCCGCTGGAGGGGTTTCTCTGGCAGAGGCGCAAGATGATTAATATGTTCCCCGTATCACTGATGGCACAAATGAATGTCCTGATTCAGGCATTGCACTAACCATGCAATAATGCCCGCTTGCACCATTAGATACCAGGCTCTTAGCAGGTTTTCGGAAAGACAAAGTGGGTTTTCCTTAAGTCTCTCTGTCCATCTGTCCTTCCTGGCATGAATTCTGCTAACTGTATTTAAGGTTGGGGGGGGAGCATGAAGATGCATCTAAACGTAGGTGGGGGGAAGGAAGGACTGCCTCTGATGAACCCATAAGTAGGGCTGTTTTTCAGTGATCAACACAGAACGCTAAACAATGAGAATTTCTATGGAAAACGCAACATAAAATGAAATTTAGGTCAAACCACGAAAAAACACCACTTTTGCTTATTTCTGACACAGTTTGACACAAATTTAGATCAATTTCACAAAAATAACACCACTTTAGTTTATTTTTGACATAGTTTTGACATAGCAAATAGTTTTCAGTAAGGGATCAGAAGGAGGAGGAGTAGCAGAAACAGGAGGAAGCTTGCTTAACCTTGCATGAACACACATCTTCGTAGTTCACAGTGCATGCTGGGTGACTTTAATGGAATGTGGAAGTAGTAAGAAGCAGTTCCTTGATGCTCCAAGCAGCAGTCAGAGTGCAGCTTGGGAATTTTGGAGCAGGTTCTTTCGGGCTGGGGTGTGTGTGTGTGTGCCGGTGATTGCTTGCCTTTGTAGGGCCGTTCGCCCTTATTGCAAATTGTACAAACAGCGCAATCAATAAAAATCTGGATAAAAACACACACCACCACAATTTGCTATTTGAATCAAGAAATTTTGGGGAAGAAAATCACCAAAAAAAACCCACCCCTACCCATAAGCTACAAGAGCAAGGGAGGAGATTCCCCAGCAGAGGAAAGGAAGGAAGCGCTGAGTAACAGGCATGTTTATACCACAACTGAAAGCCAGTTGTCGTATACAGTCAGCCCACTGAGATGAGAGACTCCCAACCATGAAATCCTGGGAATTCACAGCATCCTCCGACGCAAGGATTGGTTCTCACCACGTTGGGTCCACCTGCAGCAACAGTACCTGGTAAGGACACGACAGTCCTGGTCTTGCCCAGAGCACTGGTCACACTTGCACTGGGTCCCCCAACACAGTCACACTTGCACTGGTTCCATGACGCACGCGAGAAGGCACAAGGGGATCCTGGCAAGGGAAGCCTCGCACAAGCTTTGCGCACAGCATGAAAAGAGCTTTTGCTTTCCAGACCATGAAGCCTTCCTACAGCTTCTCTCCAAAGAGCCTGAGGAGGAGTGAGGCTGCTCAGGGACCGGCGCTCAAAGGGGCACCAATGCAGCGGCTGTTTGTTTTCAAACGAAATGGAAAGTTATCAAAACAAGATGACACTATTTGTGAAAGGCTTGCAGGATGCATCCGGTATGCAAAGCCACTTGGGCCGTGTGTGCTGTCCTTTTCTTGTGGCACTGTGCGCTCCACCCTACGTCATTCCAGCTGCTGTCTTGGGCTACCTTCCCATTGGCCCAAACCCCCGATTGGCTAGTGAGCATTATTATTCTCAGCCCAAACAAGGCCTGGCCTGGCCAGGCTGCAACACTGAGTTTTATGCAAACCCCAGACAGAAAGAGCCCCAACAACTAGCAGATTCCCAAGAGGCAGCCACGGGAGGCTTGTGGCACCTGAAAGGCAATGCGCGGCTTGTCACACAAACTTGATTCCACTGCATCACATGCATAAAGTGGTATCCTCTGCATACAGATGCTTTTTATACACAAGATTACAGGGCTGGGCCACCTTCCTTATGAAGAAAGACTGCAGCGTTTGGGGCTCTTCAGTCTAGAAGAAAGGAGCCAGAGAGGGGACATGATTGAGATGCACAAAATTATGCCAGGGAGGGACAGAGTCAATAGAGGGAGGTTGTTTTCCCTCTCTTACAACACCAGAACCAGGGGACATCCACTAAAATTGAGTGTTGGGAGAGTGAGAACAGATAAAAGGAAATACTTTTTTACTCAGCAGGTAATTAATCTGTGGAACTCCTTGCCACAGGAGGTGGTGATGCCTTTAAAAGGGCACTGGACAGATTTCTGGAGGAAAAGCATTGTGGGCTACAGACCATGATGGACAGTGCAACTTCCTTATGTTAATAGCAGGGTACTTCAGAATGCCAGGTGCAAAGGAGTGGCCACAGGATGCAGGCAACTTGTCTCGTGTGCTCCCTGAGGCACCTGGTTGGCCACTGTGAGACACAGGAAGCTGGACTAGATGGGCCTTTGGCCTGATCTAGCAGGGCTCTTCTTATGAACAAACCAAAACTGAAATCAGTGGGGACCAAATGGCTACAAAGTGCAAGAGGTCCATTTCTCAAGAATTCAATGCAGAACTTAGAACAACCACCAGATAAAACAGTGCCTGTACCCACTGAAACAAATGGTGTGAGATACCAGTCCAACTCCCTGAAAGTAGAAAACTAGCACAGCAAGATGAGAGCTACATGACTCTGCTAGCTTTCTATCTGCAAAGGAACATTTTAAAGTCTGGAGTGGTACACTCCATCCTAACATCTCCTGCTTCTGCAGATGGAGACCAGGACTAAATTTGGCCAAGCATATTGGCATACATTTGCCTTTTAACTGATGCTGGGACTCTTCAGAGCCACTGCAGGGTGGGACTCTGAGCCACAGCTTGATGGGACTGATGCAGGATGCATCTGTCCTAGATTTCCCTAGGGAAGCTGCATGCGAGGCCCTCCTTGACCACAGGCCTCTGCCAGAAACAAGCCCCACTTTTATTTCCAGGAGCCAGAAACTACCTCCAACGTATTGCTGCAGGTCGGATCCTGATGGGACCTTGTGGTGGTGGATGATGCCAAGAGCAGGCAAAGGACAATTGGCCTTCTCTCTTTTTTCGCGAGCCTCAAGCTAGTGGGAGATCAGGAGGGGAGGGAGGCAGTATCATTGCTCAACAGGTGTCAGGAGCCTAAGACCCCCCCCCCCAGGACCCCCCTCATAAAAAGGAATCCAATGCTTTCCCCCAAAATGTCCTTTAGTCACCATGTGGGCCGTTGCATCCATACCCAGCCCCTTCCCCCAATGAACACAGAACAGCATTGCAGACCTTTCTTCATATCTGTTATCCAGCTCCATCTAGAAGACTCAAGAAGGTTTACAACAGCATGCTAAGAGGTGCAGAAACAAACGCTTTAAACCAAAGAGCCTTCCCCAGGAAAACATCTACAGAAGGTACAGCCCAGGGGCACCACTGCACTTTGCTCCAGCATGCAACAAAGGCCCAGAGGTAGCCAATTTCCTTGGCCAATGCTATCTGTGCTCCACAGCAAGGGCTCCTCTTGAGTTTAGAAGGGTTCCGGTCAATCAGGGAGCCAAGGCGTGACTCAAGCGGACGACGACTCAGCAAAAAGCAGCAAGTGACTCAGCCCTTATAAAGCTTTCTGCATCACTGATGGGAAGTTCTCCGAGATATTAAAAAGTGAATCACTCAACGACAAACAACTGCTGGAGGGCCCTTTAACTTGCCTGGCTGGGCGTTCTCCAGGGTGTGAAACAAGGCTTAGCCAAGCATCAACGAAGATGAGGCTGGAGGCAAGGGGCTTTGTCACCTTGGCACCACACCTGGGGCTGGGCATGCGAGTAAGAGAAACGAACTCCTAAAAGACAGCACGTCCAGGTGACCACTCCTCTTTGCCGCTGGGGGCAGAGGACGAGCATTCGCACAGGAGCCCCAGGAAACCGGAGGGAGAGGCAAACGTCAGGTCTGTGCATTTCACCGAGTACCGCCGTCAGTGATGTCATGCAGGGGGTACGCGGGGGTACGCGAGTACCGGTTTCTAGGATTATGGCAGGCCCCGCCCATTCGCTTGCCCACTCATCGACTCCGCCCCCTGCAATGTTTGAATTTCCTGCACGTTTTGAGTTGCCTGCACGTTCTCAGAGCCAGGCAGGCAGGCAGGCAGGCAGCGAGCGGAGCCTTGCCTTGCCACTGAAAAATGAGCTGCTCTGGGGTTTTGGAACTGTTGGGTCACTTTAACATGATGCCAGGCCTCCTTAACATGTTCTGGGGGTGCTGTGGAATACTGTTGCAACTGTTGGGTCAGTTTAAAATGGTCTGAGGCCTCAAAAGGGGCTTTTTTCATGTCCCTTCCTGCCACGACATCACTTCCGGCTTATGACGTCACTTCTGGTGGGCGGGTCCCGACACGTGCCAATCAAAAGTGAGTACCTGTTCTTAAATCATTTAGATTACACCACTGACCGCCGTGCACACCACACCCTCCTGGACTTGCACACTGAAGCACTTGGTGGGAAGACCCACAGGCAGGGCCGGCCTCGGGAGCTGTGGGGGGTCCAGGCTCATGCCACGGTCTGTAGAATCTTGCAGATAAAAATAGTATTTATTACAGACTTTCCATATCTAAGGGCGCAATCCAAACTGCGCCCTTGGGCCAATGCTAGCCGCTTGCGTTGGCCCAACGGCAGCGCTGATGAGAGATCGCCAACCGGCAGACTCACGACGGCACTAGTGCCATTGGACCGACGCTAGCATAAGAGCGGTTCTGGGCGGGAGGAACTGGGTGGGGGAGGACGGGCCGCTTGGCGTGCAGGCCTGGAGAGAGGGGTGGAGTTGGAATGCGACCAAGCCTCCAAGCCTCCGTCCCCAGGTCACATAGCTGGCCCGGAGCTGCGTAAGGGAGGATGGCTCTTGTCTGTATGCTGGCCTCTCGGACACCGAGAGTGGTCCAATCATACTTTACAGTGGCCCTTGTGCCGGCCAAACTTTGCTGGCCTAACACCAGGTTAGGACTGTGCCCAGTGATGTCATGCAGGGGGAACGCGGGGGAACTCAGTTCCACTAGTTAAAATTAGGGCTGACTCTGCCCACTTCACTCCCCCTCCTCCCCCCTCCCAATTCCTCTGCAAAGAGCTTTTCTTCTTGGTTGGCCGGCACTCAGAGAGTTAAAGGGAGCGACTCCGGATTCCTAGGGGGGAGAAGGCAGTGATGTCATTCAGGGGGAACGGACCAGAACGGGCTCCGTGGCTGGTTCCGGGTTCCCGACAAGTGCCAATCAAAAGTGAGTTCCTGTTCCTAAATCATTTGAATGACACCACTGACTGTGCCCTCATTCACAGCATTCAAAGCTTCTATGTGGATTCCTGTTTTGCAGCAACTGCCACAACCGAGGGTTTTCAAGGCAGGCTCTGGAATGTACGAGAGGGCAGGACTCCTGTTTGAAACCGCAGCTTGGCAACCTGACTTCCACAAGCCCAGCACCCCAGAAAAGCAAAGCACACGGAGGGATGGAAAGAAAGAGCCGTGTGCGTGTGCGTGTGTGCGTGTGTGTGTGCATAAAAAAATGGGAATTCAAACAAGTGGGCAGGAACTTACTGGAAATGAAATACCTTTTGCCGAGAAAATTCATGGGGGGGGGGCGCCACGGTAAAGGGAGAGAGGAGAGTTTCTTCCTTCTTGGCTTCACATCACGTTCCACACGGACGACGGCCAAACTTCTCTGGAGAGACAATTCACTGTGTGCAACACACACACACGCGCGCACGCGAACTGCCGCTTGCAAGACAAGAAGCACTGAGCCACAAGAATGTTTCAGCTACGCTAAAGCAGGGAGTCTCCAGCACTTTTGCCTTCCAGGGACCGTTTCCCCCGTGAAACGGCCCATTAGGTAAGAGAAGACGAGTGCAGAGCTCCTTGCTGGATCAGGCCACTGCGCTGGGCTGCTGGGCCTCAGCACTGAGGCTGCAGTGGATTAGCAGGGAGGGAACTTCTGGTTCACCACTGTTTAAGGCAGCGGTTCCCAAACTGTGGGTCGGGACCCACCAGTGGGTTGCAAGCCAATTTCAGGTGGGTCGCGAAGCACCTAGAGCAGCCATATTGAAAACAGGGGAAGACAGGATGTTGGAAAGGGGGAGCGGTGTGTGGTTGCTTTGTGTCAAGGTTAAATAGGCTTTTTTTTCCCCTTTCTGATTCACTTTGCTATTGGAAAATGGCTAATAAACAACCCAACTTATTGCCGCATTCCCAGGAAAGCAGCAGGCTCTGGCCTCCCAACGACGGCACTTCCAGCCATGACATCACTTCTGGTGGGCCCCGGACAGATTCAAGTTCTAAACAGTGGGTCCTGGAGTTGAAAGGTTTGAGAACCACTGGCTTAAGGGCTTTTCAGCACCTTATGATTGCCCTTGTGCTCACGGCTTCCCTCTCAGCCTCCACGTTCCTCACCTGGAACTGCAGGCGAAGCTTGGAGGAGCTCCGTTTTCGAGCTCTGTGCCTGCATCCTCAAGCAGCAAGTGCTCAGGTGTGGCGCTTCTGTCTGCACAGCACCCTGAATGGCTTAATGATGGGCAAGCACAGTGATGTCATGCAGGGGGTACGCGAGTACCGGTTTCTAGGATTACGGCTGGCCCCGCCCATTCGCCCGCCCACTCATTGACTCCACCCCCTGCAACGTTTGAATTTCCTACACGTTTGAGTTGCCTGCATGTTCTCAGAGCCAGGCAGGCAGGCAAGGAGCGAGCAGAGCCTTGCCACTGAAAAATGAGCTGCTCTGGGGTTTTGGGATGGTTGGGTCACTTTAACATGATGCCAGGCAAGGAGGCCTGGCATCATGTTAAAGTGACCCAACACCCCCAACATGTTCTGGGGGTGCTGTGGAACACTGTTGCAACTGTTGGGTCAGTTTAAAATCATCTGAGGCCTCAAAAAGGGCTTTTTTCATGTCCCTTCCTGCCACGACGTCACTTCCGGTGGACGGGTCCCAACACGTGCCAATCAAAAGTGAGTACCTGTTCTTAAATCATTTAGATGACACCACTGGGCAAGCAGTTGCTCCAAAGCAGCTGGCCGCCACTGCCGCTCTCCTTGGCGACACCGAGGACACTTCTTGAGGACCGCGGATGCAAAGGACTAGCAGGCAGGGCAGGGCCTAGACGACCCAGGAGCAAATTCCCTTCCAGCCATGAAGCTTAACAGGCAGCAATTGTACAGTGGCATTTGTACAGTGCTTTCCAAGTGCACAGCATGTCTCACGTGTTGTCAGATCAGCCTCAAAGCTGTAGGGTGAGTATTACTCCCTCCAGCTTGCAGCTGGGAAGCAGCTTTTCTCAAAGGGCAGAGCCAGGCAGCCCCCCAGATGACCCCGGATAAAAATCAATGAAGTAGGAGGATTCCAGAGCATCGCCTTTTCCCGCAGCGGTGCAGCCCCGGAGAAGAGCGGGGCCGGGCGACGGAGCAGCAAGCCGCCAACACACTCAGCGTGTGCAAACAGCAGCACACAGAGGGGAGCGTGTGCAGAGTGTGGAGCCAGCTTCAGGGCTCCCAGTCAGCATCTCTGGAATGCCGAGGCAGGGTGGGAGGGTGGCACAGATGGCCTCCGTCAAAAAAGGATGTTTTCAACTGCAGCCCACAGTCAGCTGACTTGCCACCATTGGGTGACGCCTAGAAGCAGATCCAGAAAACAGAGTCATCGCTAGGAAGGCCCGTTTGTAGATGGGGAGGAAGGTTTGCAATCCAAGCACAGCCTAGGCTCAGCCCCTTTTAAGCCCAGCAGTTGCCCAGGGGTCCCACGCAAGCCTCAGGGCGCCATCCTAGTCCGGAGTTAGGCCAGCAAAGTTGGGCAGCACAAGGGCCACCGTAAAGCGCGTTCAGACCTCTATCGGAGTCAGAGAGGCCAGCACACAGATGTGCACCATCCTCCCTGACTCCGAGAGTGGTCCAAACATACTTTACGGTGTCCCTTAGGCCAGTCAAACTTGGCTGGTCTAACTGTGCCGGCCTAACTCCAGGTGCTTTTGGACCACTCTTGGAGTCTGAAAGGAGGGCGCATATCTGTGTACTGGCCTCTGACTCCGAGAGTGGTCCAAGCATACTTTATGATTCCCCGGTGCCGTCCAAACTTTGCTGGCCTAACTCCCAGTTAGGATTGCACCCTAAGAACAATCGTGTCCCAGAACCATGGAGGCAGGCAGTGTCAACAGATACTGAATTTGTGTGCCATGTAACTGATTTCTGCTACGTGCAATGTACTGTTTTTAGGAAGTCTAAAGATGACCGCTCTGCGCTGACGGTGGTGGTGACTGGCTACCTACCAAAGTGTCTCACTGCAACAAGCACTACAAAGGGTCTTGTGGCATTTAAAGGCCAACTAATCTATTGCAGCAGAAGCTTTTGTGCAAGTTGCACCTGCAACTTTAAAGCTTCTGCTACAATAAAGATGTCACATTCTGCTGCAACAACTACCCAACAGGAAACAGAACCTGCCAGCAGCTCAACTAGAAATGCAATGAAGAACCTGCACATGCCAGATAATGCACACACACACACCCCCGCGCTCCTTCCCACTCTGCAGTTGGCATTTCTGAATTCTGTCCTTTTTCTATGCTTAGGTATGTGGTTTTAATTGTATGTTTCTCCTTATTGACGATTCTTCACCTCACTTAATGAGTTTGCACAAAAGAACGAGAACCTGCTCTTCTCCCACAACATCCCTGTCTCCGAGTTCTCCACGGTGGCCCTTTCCACCAGGCCGGCTTCAGAAGCCACCAGAATACCTGGGCGGACTGTGGCCCTCCCGTGTCCCCAGCTCTTGCTGATGCTTTGAGAGGCTGTGCAGGGACAAAGAAATGGCAGCTTTGACACCTGCAGCCTTAAGAGGCAGGACACACAACTGGATGGTGGTGGTTTTTAACTGCATGTAAACCGCTTTAGGTTTCAGTCCAAAAAGTGATATACAAATAAACACACAACACTCCCTTGTGGAGTATGTATCCAGCAAAGCCATACAAAAAAAAAAATACTTAGAGATAAGCAGCCAAATCATTTCCTTCAGCAAGCTGGAGACGGTAGCCATTTTTCAAGCTAGCAGGTGAAATTGTGGAGCCTCTCTCCAATGCTGCTGTGTCCTTGTAAGAGAGTTTCCTAAACAGACAGGTGATAAGAGCACTGTCTGTTTCTTTGTGGTCTCCTCTGATTCCAGCTCATCAACTTGAGAGAAGACCTCCTTCGGGAGCTGATAAGCAGCTGCTCAAAACCCAAATGCCCTCTCTTATTCTACTGTACACTGGATGACATCCACCCAAGTTGCTCGTCTTTGTGGTTTCCCATGTGTTGCTTTCTTCGGAACAAGTTCTTACTTTAGCTAGCGTTGTCTTTTTTGCAGGGGTCTCTGCCAAGGGCCGGCCTTGACCGGCAGCTGCCAAATTGGGAAGAAAAGTCTGAAATGGAGCACAAGGACTGTCTTGGGTAGGCAGCTGCACCCCACCAAAGGATTTGAGGTGCACTGCAGAATGTACTTGTGGGGCAATAACAAGGCCTGGCAAGAGCTCCACGTGGGGGGATGATCCCGAGAACACGACACAGGATCTTCTGATGAGAAGGACCACGGCACGGAGGCCCGTGCAGAAGAGGAAGAGTCCCAGGAGTCCAAAATCTGAAGACGACTGCACCGGCAGTTTTGCACGAACCAAATCAATGCGCTCACTCATCCAGGAAACATTCACCAGTATTTTCACTACTCATCAGGAACAAATCGCTTTTTTCACTGCCCTGGTTTCCTATTGTGGACGTTTAAAATAGTCACCGACCTGCTGCTTGTTGACAAGTACTGAGGCTCCATCGCGTATGACTTGCAGGTAACACCGAGACGGCCAGCTTGTCATCAAAGACTCCGTGACTCCAGCGCATGATCCCACTTTATCTAACCACAGGCATCCATCCAGCGACTCTGCGGAGGCAGCCACATGAAGGAAGCCGGAGAGTGCCCGGGGCAATTCCCAAAACACAGAGCTATTTTCGGCAAGGAGGCCCATTGTATTCAGAGCGTGCTACACCCTCTTTGTGGGTGAACCTTGGCTGGCGAGGCAAGCACTGCCCACCCCTTCCGCAAGCCGAAGCCAAGATCACCAGGGTGAACCTTCAACAACAGAGCTGAACCAGGCTGCTCTTGCAAGCACCACCTCCGCCCCGCCCCGCACAGCTCTTGGGGTCAAACTACATATTACAAGAAACAAGCAGCACTTCCTTTTTCAAAAAAACCCAACACATTCTAGCTGTGGCAAGAGAAGAATCCCCCTCATAAGAACATCAGAAGAGCCCCACTGGATCAGGCCAAAGGCCCATCTAGTCCAGCTTCCTGCATCTCACAGTGGCCCATCAGATGCCTCAGGGAATACACAAGACACATGCATCTTATTGCCACTCCCCTGTTGCACTCCAGTAGCCTACCTCTAAAGTAGGGAGGTTGCACTAACCATCATGCCTGTAGCCTGCGATGGACTTTTCCTCCAGAGATCTGTCCCGTCCCCTCATAATGTACTGGCCCCTTTAAGGCCTCGCCTCGACTCTATCCTTGCACCAGCAGAAGGAAGGGAGAAGAGGGGAATGCTGGCCAGCTGATCCAGATAAAGACTAGAGTTATAAGAGAGTGTGGAAAAGCAAGGAGGTGAGCCTCATTGTTAGCTGGAGGTGTGGGTAAGATAAACCAGGTGGAAAAGAAAAGACAGGGGGTGGGGAATGAACATAGAATACAAGAAGAGAATCTCTCTTAACTGGTGCTCAGGGATCTGTGTTCAGTACGTACCAGAATAGCATTCAGACTTTTCACCTCCAAATCCACTCCAATCAATCAATCAATAGTATTTTTATACCGCTTTTCAACACAAGTTCACAAAGCGGTTTACAGGCAAATAATAATAATGAAGTTAAATGGCTCCCTGTCCCAAAAGAGCTCACAATCTAAAAAAAAAATGCAGACCACCACCAGCAACAGCCACTAGAAAGACACTGCACAGGGGTGAAGAGGGACAATTACTCTCCCCCTGCTCAATATAAGAGGAGCACCGCTTGGAAAAGTGCCTCTTGTCCAGTTAGCAGGTCCACTCCAGCTTTTCTCTCCAAACTTTCTTCATTTCACAAGGCTGATGAGAAGGGAAGGGGGGGCCAAGGAGTCAGAAACACCTTTTGCTTAACTCCACCCACTCTCTGTTTCCTCCTCCAGAGTCAGGTGCTGCAGACTAACCAGGCTCATCGACCCATCCCTTAACTAGCGAATCCAGAGGCCTTCCATCCCTTGAAGCGGCAGTGAGGAGAGCACAGGAGGGGTTTGCTGCTGCCGCAAATCACGTCTTTTTGCTAAGGAACCACCTGGGACCAAAATGTCGTCCCTGCCAGGAACAGTCAAGCTCAGGCCACAAGACTGGAGCCACCCATCACTGGAGATGCAGGCTTGTCTGGTCACAGGTGATCTGTCAGAAGAGTCTGGGGGAGAGCCAAGGCAGACTCCGGGGTCTTGTTCTTCCCCGGGGGAGTCCTCAAACTGGGTCACCAGCTGGAATCTGGGCACAATCCTAACCTGGAGTTAGGCCGGCACAGTTAAACCAGCAAAGTTTGGCTGGCACAAGGGCCACTGTGAAGTATGTTTGGACCACTCTCGGAGTCAGAGAGGCCAGCACACAGACGTGCGCCATCCCCCCCCCCCCGGCCCCAAGAGTGGTCCAAATGTGCGTTACGGGGGCCCTTGTGCCAGCCAAACTTTGCTGGCCTAACTGTGCTGACCTATCTCCAGTTTAGGATTGCGCTCTCAAGCACGTCCCTACCAGAATGACAGACAACGTTGGGGCTTTTAAAATTTTGTTTTAATTGTTGTGGGGGCTTTTAAAGGAGAAAGCACAGAATTGATCAAGGTCGGAAATGGGGGTGGCCTGGGGCCTGATAAGGAGAAAGCAAGACAGAATTTTTTGCGAAAGAGGACACTGAACCCTCCTACGGCACTGCTCCAAGTCTCCCTGCAGAGTTTCTGGCAAAGGACCAGCCCTACCTGGAGATGCTGGCATGGACTGCACCTGGGGTCTTCTGTGTGCAGGGGAGGTGCTGCACCACTGGGCTACAGCACAGGGTCCCACCCAGGACATTGGTGGTGAAAAGGCAGGTCTCCCTTTGAGGACTTTCTGCTCCCTGTTCTGTTCTTTATGACAAAGGGCAGAGGAAGCTCTCCGACAGCAGGCAAAAGAGAGAACGAGAGCAGGCCGTAAGAAAGAAAGAAGCAGCTGGACTAGCCCCAATTGCAACACAAGACAACAGGAGCGCCAAGGGAGAAGCGTCCAAGAGGCATCCAAGAGGCATCCGAGGTCTCTGACTGCACAGCTAAGCTGAGCAGAAACGGCCTTTTCCTGGGGAGTTAAAGGTCACGACACGCAGCCAAGTCCATCGTGGCACACTGGCACGAGGCATTTCAAAGCAGAGGAGTTGGCACAAACAACTCCACGCAGGTTAAGCGTGATCTTGGGAAAGTTCTCCTGGTGCGCAAGATTAAGGGGCAGCCTCAACGCATCTGCTGGGCAAACCCAGAGTCCTGACCCCAAAGCCTGGCGGCCTCTCCATTTCCAAAATTTCAGGGGGCAGGCGAGGGCAAAGTTTCCGAGACCCACTCCCCATCAGGCCAACCTGGGTTAGACGGACCTGTAACGGTCCGACTCGGCCGAAGGCAGCTCGATACAGAAAATTATACACACGCAGGCCATGCCAGTAACGATGGAGGACTAGAAACAGCTCTCCGAAGGTGGCAATTTCTGCACAGCAGACCAAGCCCAGTGATTCATCGCAGTCCAGTCCAGCCCCTCGGCCAGAGGCCCACCAGCTCCCCTCCAGTCCATGCATGTGCCCAGCAACCATCTCCAGGCCCTCCAAGACTGAGCGTCTCTATGCACACATGTGTGTGTGTGTGCGCCAAGCTGATCTATGGAAAAAACCTTTCCCAGCTATAGACGCGCAGGCAGCACAGACAGATCCCGAGCGGCAGTCAAACAGGGCCTTGGAGGGTTGCATTTTCCACCCACAGTTATGCCGAGCTCAGATTCTCATCCCCAAGTCCTTCCCAAAAGTCCTCCGAAGCACAGCCGGCCAGCTCCTTCCCCAGGAACGGGGCATCGGAAGCGTTTGTTCAGTTCTCCTCGATTCTCTCAAAACCACACATCTCGGCAGGGCTGCGCAACAGATGCCTCTTTGTGCAACGCAGCCGCTCCGCACTAAATCATTCTGACAGCCAAGGCACACATTTGGAGAGAGTTAGGAAAGCAAGAGGCAGGGACAAAAACAAACAGGGGAGAGCACTCTTTCACAGCTTGCTGGACTGCACAGCCTGAACTTTAACCTTCTTTTAAAAAGGAAAATGAAGCAGCAGCAGCAACATTGCCCCGAATCTCAGCGCAAACATGCGCCCACCCACCCCCACAGGCCTCAAAATAGACACAGCTTTTCCAGATCAGCACGCGAATCGGCACAGCTCTCGCCCCTCAAAGGCACTTCTGGGACAATCATCGGAGTTACACACAGGCCAAACTGAGTTGCGCATGATCACACTCAACCACAAACACACCAGCTCTAAAGGATGAATGGCCGAAACAACACAGCTGAGCTTCCACGGCCATCTCATGCCATGCTCAGCTAGGCCACTGCCCTGCCAGTAAGAAAGAGCCACAGCCACTTAGACAACCCCCTCGACGCAGTTCCAAAAATACAGTCTCGTTTGCTGCAATACATTTACATCCACATGGAGGCTGTTTGTGCAGCGGGAAGGAAAAAGGAAAAGCCGGGGGACCTTGGGAACCAAGTAGAAGCCGCCCATGAGTGCTTTTTTCCTCCCCAATATAAAGGAAAAACTAACAAGATATGGATGCAGGCACACCAGATTATCTGGAGACTATTCCACATCCACATGGACTTCTTGCAGACATCAAGTCTAGATAGCTTGTATCTGGACTGCTAATCCACCCTTCCGATACACCCAACAGAATCTCTGAAAGGCTGTGGTGAGAGCAAGAACAACACTGGCCTTGCTGGAGCCCACCCAAAGATGTTCCAGTCCACCGTCCTGCCTGCCTGCAGCCAGGTGCTTCCACACACACACACACACACACACACACACACACACACACACACACACACACA
>JAJKFI010000026.1:6303867-6348908 GCA_029204185.1 Lerista edwardsae
ACACACACACACACACACACACACACACACACACACACACACACACAGAGGGCACAATCTTAAACTGAGTTAAACTGGCAGAAGCTAAGCCAGCAACGTTTGGCCATCACAAGGGCCACTGTAAAATACGTATGGCCCACGCTTGGAGTCAGACGTGCACACAGACGTGCGCCATATCCCCTGACTCCAAGTGTGGTCCAAACACACTTTATGGTGACCCTTGTGCTGGCCAAACTTTTCCGGCTTATCTTATGCCGGCCTAACTCCAGTTTAGGATTGTGTGCGCTCTCTCTCTCTCTCTCTCTCACACACACACACACACACACACCTGGCCATTTCCATCTGATCAGAAATCCAAGATATCTGCAGAAGGCTTCATTTCCAGTGAGTGGATCACCAAGTTGGAATGCTTCATTCTGCCAATCAGGAAACAAGTCATACTAAAACTTGCTTCCGATTGAATGTGCTCCAGATCAGGAGTGAAGCATGCTCTCCTCTCTCACACAAAATGCGCAAATGGGCCCCAGGGCTGCCTTTGCACACAGCAGTCGCAGGGGGCACTTGGACACAGATGCAGCTGTAGCTGGTGGGCCTCGATACCTTTCAGGGGGGCTTGATCCAACTCCTTGCTTTGAGCATGAGGTCCCCAGTATGCCAAAGCAGGTCAGGGAGGGTCTATTGCTCACATGGGCTTCCTGTGCAGATGGTCACAGGTTCAATCGAGGCCAGGTAGGGCTGGGGAAACCCCCGGCTGAAAACCCTGGACAGCCACTGTCAATCAATGAGCAAGAGGAGCTGGGGATCTCACCCAGCAGCAGTCTAGCTGGCTGGCAGTTCCCCCGCCTGACACAGCAGTTCTGAAGACGGCTGAGATGAAGACAGCCAGCCTTTTCCGCATACAAGTTTCAACGTGTAAACCTGGCGTTATCAGAGAACGGTGAAAACACATTAAGAGCCACCCGGTGGCTCTGAAAGGCAAAAACACGCATTTCAAAAATATACGAGTACTAGATTGGAAACGGCATGGGTGCACACGTGTGAAAAAATGCACGTGACCGTGCACATTGAAATCAGCATGCACATGCACCAAAAGATAGTTCCAAATCCCCATGGAACAGAGATGTGCCTTGTGGGGGTGCATGTGGGGACATTTGCAAGGATGCATGTGGTTTCCTGACTAGATGTACCAAGATCTCCTGCTTGCACACTGGGTCAAAACACTGCCCTGGAATGGACAGACTCGTGTCTCACACTGCACTTGGAGAGCACCAATTCGGATCCGTCTTGTTCCTCTTCCAAATTGTGGCCGGTGGGAGCTGCTGTAAATGGCACAAGATCCCCTTAATGGATCACTACCTAGTTTGAAAAACTGAGCCACACCACACACTGGAAAGAAGCAAGGAAGAAAGAGAACGCACCCTGTGGCCATGATTTCACCATCCCAATGTTGCTCATTATTTAATTCTTCCAGGCAGGAACAGGTGAAGGGTTCCTATCCTGCATCCTTTAAGTATGTACTTTCCCAGCTCTCTTGACACACACGAGATGCGTGTAGGCGGGGGGGGGGCGAGGCGAGCTCTTTCGCCTTCTCCTGCCCAGAGACCCCACTCAGCTCCGCACCGGGGAGGGGGTGGTGATGATGCCTGTGGCGGGAGGCCCAGCTCTCGCCCTCCTTCCCCGCGGAGCACTCTGCCCGTGCCCCGAGGGCGCCTACCTGGGGATGGTGATGCACTTGGTGTTGACGCCCTGGGTGGTGATGGCCTTCTCCAGCTCGTCCAGCTGCCCGGTCTTCTTCAGCTTCTTCACCAGGCTCTTGACCGCCTTCTCGCACCACTTCTCCTCCTGCCCGTTCTGCTCGCCCTTCTTCCAGCCCAGCAGGCGCTTGACGATGGGGGGAGTGAAGGGCAGGATGGACGACATGGCGGGAGGCGCCGGCGGGAGCAGACGGCGCAAGGCTTGGCCTCGACGGCTCGGCAGGCTGCAGCAGCCCCGCAGGCAGGCAGGCAGGCAGGCAGGCCAGCGGGCCGGCCGGCCAGGCTCCCTTCCGCAGGCCCGGCTGGGGCTGGAGGGAGGCGAGGCGAGGCGGCGCGGCGCGGCGCGGCGCAGGCTCGGGTCGACGGCGATGGCCAGACGCGGCGGAGGCTGCCCGGCTCGGGCCCGAGACAAAGCAGTAGCTGCCGTCGCCGCCTCGCTCTTCTCCAGCTCCTCGGCGCTGCCTCCAAACTTTGTCCGGAGTTCTGCAGTCCCGCCCCCGGCGGCTGCAGCGGCGGCGGCGCCCGCGAGCTCCTCCTCCCGCTCGTCGCCGTCGGTGCGTTCTCGGGCGTGCGCCAGGGCGCGCTCCTCCGCGGCCCGTCTGAGTCGCATGCAAATGCTCCGGCCGCCCCCTCCGAAGGGGAGACTGGGCGGGGGCAGCCTCACTGCCTGCCAAGCCGCCCGCCTCGGGGTGCCCCCTTCGCCTCGCGGCAGCCAGCCTGCAGCTCCGGGCCAGGCGAAGCGTCACCTGCAGTGCAGACGCGGGTGCGGCGAGGCGGGGGAGGGGCAGCCTCTCGGCCAGTCCGGCGCCGGCTTCGAGGCGCGGGGTGGTGGGACACGCGGGTGGGCCGGCTCCCCCTCCGAGTCTGTCTCGTGCCTCTTTCAAATGGTGGCCGGTGGGAGCTGCTGGAAACGGCACACGCAGACGGCAGGAGCGCCTCTTTGCCTTGGGCCGCTCACTCGCAGATCGGAGGCCCGGAACGTGTGAACGTGACGGCTCCCCTCGAAAACAACTGCCGCTTATTCCCCCCGTCCCCGTTCTTTGGAGCAACTGAAGAGGAATGTGAGGTGAGGGGCAAATCTGGCCACTGGGCGCAGGGGGGCGTAACAACCCCGCAGACGTGCACAGTGCCGCCGCCGCCGCCAACCTGTTGCTTCCGTGTTGGCCGAGAAAGAAGTTCTGTGACCCACACGGTGCGCACGTGAGAAAGGAGGCCTCGACGCCGGTTTCTTCCAGGCCCGCTAACGGAACTCCTTAATTACAGTGGGGGTAATTAAGGCATCTGACACACGGGGTCAAAGAAGATTTTGTAGCCCCCCCGCCCACCATAACGAAATCAAATTTAATTAAGTAAATAAATATAAAGGTTTTCTGGTTAATTGGCCATAACTTTGGACAGTATACAGATATTCCAGCAGTTTGTTTCGTTGCATTCTGCATTAAATGCACCTTTCCCGTGATGTATAACATGATCCATTGGCATCTGCATCCTTCATTCACTTTGGCCTGGATGCAAATGCTAAACAGCAGGATTGATTTTCAGAGTTTTTGCCACTGATGGTTATGGGAACGCAAGAATGACTGCAGGATTACCTGAATAACCATGACTCCACACCAGATCCCAAGAGACGGTGCTGCTTTATTGCAAAAGAGCTTTTAACATTCTCATGATGGAAAAAGTAGCAGAGAGGAAAAGGAGAGGGCCGTCCTAATTTTACACGGTCTGGATTTTCTCTGGCTTAATACTCAAGTCTGCTGTGGGACCTGCTACCGCCAATCGAAGGATATCAA
Source organism: Lerista edwardsae (assembly GCA_029204185.1). Lineage (NCBI taxonomy): Eukaryota > Metazoa > Chordata > Lepidosauria > Squamata > Scincidae > Lerista > Lerista edwardsae. The sequence goes on from JAJKFI010000026.1 coordinate 6,307,412, forward strand.
TTAAGAGCATGACTCCGCAACACCTCCGTAATTCACCTCTGAAAACAGGGCTCTAGGCCAGGGGTTTAATTTTCTATTAAATATTAATTTGCGTCATCAATGTCTGTGGTCTTGTGAGATGAAAGGACATCATTTTCCAAGGTTTTTATGTATTGGAAAAGCACTTAAAATAAAACAATATTTTCACGGATAACATGCGCCACTCAGTCCCATAATAGCACAACCGTGATGTTGTGATGTTGTTGTCTTCGTCAATGTTTTAATGTGTCTGGTGAATTTTGGCAGCATCCCTGAGGACACTTACCTGGGAGTAAGCCCCAGTGAGCATAATGGGACTTAGATCGCAATCCTAGCCTGGAGTGAGGAAGGCACAGTTAGGCCAGCCAAGTTTGGCCGGCACAAGGGACACCGTAAAGTATGTTTGGGCCATTCTCAGAGTCAGAGAGGGTAGCACACAGACATGCGCCATTCTCCCTGACTCTGAGAGCGGTCCAAACATACTTTACGGTGTCCCTTGTGCCAGCCAAACTTTGCTGGCCTAACTGTGCCTTCCTCACTCCAGGATAGGATTGCACTCTGAAAGTTTTCCCTGGAAACAACTGTCTCAGGTCAATCCGTAAATTATAAAGACATGCTTGAGGAAAGGGAAACACAATTAGGCCCAGGGAGATGGGGGAGGCAATGCATACTCTCACCCCTCCCTCTCCACTTAAGGTCACGGTGCAATCCTAACCTGGAGTGAGGCCGGCAGTTAGGCCAGCAAAGTTTGGCCGGCACAAGGGCCGCCGTACAACATGTTTGGACCACTCACCGAGTCAGGGAGGATGGTGCACATCTGTGCACTGGCTTCTCTGACTCCGAGAGTGGTCCAAGCATACTTTATGATACCCCTTGTGGTGACCAAACTTTGCTGTCCTAATTCCAGATTAGGATTTCACCCTAAATGTGCTGGTCAAGAAAGAAGCTGTGGGAAAAGGCAAGGAACCTTTCCTTTTTGCGTGTTGGGTCATTGGCAGCGGCGTCATGCAGCCGGAACACTGGGCGGGAGGAGCAGGTGAGCGGCAGCCCGCCCGTTGCGTACCGCTCCGCTTCGCCATCTTCCCCGCCCCCGCGGGGGCGGGGAAGATGGTGAAACGGAGCGGTACACAATGGGCGGGCTGCCGCTCACCCATTCCTCCTGCCGGGGGCGGGGAAGATGGCGAAACGGAGCGGTACACAATGGGCGGGCTGCCGCTCACCTGTTCCTCCCGCCCAGCGTTCCGGCTGCATGACGCCGCTGGTCATTGGGCCTTGTTTTTATAATTGTTGGGTCTGGTGAGACTCGGCCTTCCCTGTCCGCATGCCACTGCTTTAGCTAAGCCAGGAGTGTTTTACACGTAAACCACATATTCTGTGTTCATGTCTTGTTTCAGTGTACATATGTGTGTATTTCGCAGAATTACTCCGAGAGAAGTCTCCGGAAGTGCGAGCAGATGGCCTCAAGCACTTTGGGACGAATGGGAGTGTTCTACAACAAGCAGGAGGCCAGAATTGCCCGATTCCCTCCACGTCACAGCCCCTTCCGCTTCTGTGCGTTTCTCGCTGAACAAACCCTGTTTCACCGCTGCTTGTCCTGACGGCTGCAGTGCCAAGGGTTCAACTGCACGTGTGGATGACGGGCCATCAGGATACAGTGCTGCAGACGGAGCTGCTGCCTGGGCAAGGCTTCTCAGTGGTCAGCCCGTGTGTTCCTTCCACGCCAGTCAGCAAGCGTGCAAGAATTCCCCGGGCCCAGACAAGACATTCCACCGGAACAGCTGAAGCTGCCTTCTCCCGAGTCCGTCCTGGTCAGCACACTTTCTTCTGACTGGGGGTAGCTGTCTGAGTCCAGGGGGAGGGGCTTCCCCAGCATCAGGGACTGGACTGGGCCTGTCCGTGTGCCACGCAGCTGCTCTCCGACTCCAGCACCAGATGTGGCAGTGTGTGCACTGGTATAAAACAGTCCCTTTTGCGGGGAGTGGAGTGTGTGAGAAGGCTTTTGGAGCAAAGATTGGATGTTTACTCCTGGGAGAGTGCTGGGCTGCAGTAGATGGCCTGTTGGTCTGGTCCACGAGGGTGTGTGTGTGTGTGGTGTGTGTGTGTGTGTGTGTGTGTGTGTGCGTTTGGTTGCACAGTGTTCACCTGTGGTCGCTTGGAAGAGGAGGGCATTGTGACTTTGAGGTGGTGAGATGTCAGGAGAGGCAGTCTGAAACCTAGAGGGGAGGGAGAGTGCTCAGGCTGGGGTGACGTTCAGTTGACACAGACACACACACACGCACACAGAGAGTCATGGACTCTCCTATAAATCCCTCCAGCCAACCCTGCACACAAGCTGTCTGCTCCATCACCTCGCCAGCACACATCTGTTTAAATCTTCATTTCCCTTTTTGAACTGGCATTCCCCATTCAAAAAAATAAAATTCCACCTAAAGGTCTTCAACAAGTAAATACATTTTTTTTTCAATTTTTATGAATGGATCCCTGTTTCCATGAATCTGGTCTGTAATGACTCTTTGTTTCCTCTCGGCTGGACTCTGATAAAAGAAGATTCCTTCCCAAAGAACATATTTGCGTTTCTAGCTAACTGGTGCAGGCGGGGGGGGGGGAGGGAGGAGTAGTGATTATTGCTAACATTCTATGCCACAAAAGGGTGGATTCTAGTATCCTGGAGGTTGTGTTTCACTCCAAATCCTGAATTTCCACCTCCTGCCATGGTACTCAGCCCTTGGTTTATAGACAGTCCAGTGTGGTTAGTTCTGTGCCACATTGTGGGGGTGGGCCAGGCCACAGCCCTGCACTGAGCTCTCTACAACATCCCTAGTGGTCCTGAAGTCTCAGGGCTAGCCTGGCCTGTGCTATTTTGGCCAACCCTGGCACCAGACAGATGCCAACAGCCTCCACCCCTGCAAGGTGTTCCCCGCATTCAAAGCCAAGTTCTGTCTCTGAGAGTGCAGTCCTACCCTGGAGTTAGGCCAGCACAGGCCTGCAAAGTTTGGCCGGCACAAGGGACATCACAAAGCACGCTTGGTTTGGACCACTCCTGGTTTGAACCACTCTTGGAGTCAGGGAGGATGGCGCACATCTTTGTGTTGGCCTCTCTGATTCCGACACCATAATTTATGGTGTCCCTGGTTTCAGCCAAACTTTGCTGGCCTAACTTGTGCCGGCCCAACTCCAGGTTAGGATTGCACCCTCAGTCTGTTACGGGGATGCTGCAGCTCCTTGGGTGGATGTTAGACACCTCCTTGGGTAACAAGAAGGCCAAAATGGGCTAAAATTGGGTGGGGGTGGAATCAGGGATTGTTGTGACACCACAACTCTGAAATATGGCCTCCTCCCTTCTCATTGCCAGTTAGAAGTTTTGGACACAATCATTAGGTTAGATCTTTGCCTGGATCTCTTTGCTGTTTTGGAAAGCAAGCCTCAAAGGCCTCAAGATGAAAAGGCCACATGAGAGCGCTGAAGCTATCGTTTCAGGGTGCAATCCTAACCTGGAGTTAGGCTGGCACAGTTAGGCCAGCAAAGTTTGGCTGGCACAAGGGACACTGCAAAGTCTGTTTGGACCACGCTTGAAGTCAGAGTTGCCATCACACGGACATGCGCCATCCTGACTCCCTGACTCCGAGAGTGGTCCAGACACAGATTACGGTGGCCCTTGTGCCAGCCAAACCTTGCTGGCCTAACTCCAGGTTAGGATTGTGCTCTCGGTGTTTCAGCTTTCTCCCGCACAAATGGTTGGCCTGCCACGTCTCTTCAGGAGCCTCCACCGTCCTGGGCCCAGACAGATGAAGATCTAGAGACAGTCTGCAGATAAGCTGCGCATTACCCGCTTTAATTTCTCCAGTCTTGCCTGGCATGCCCTGGGCTTCTCCGGCAAGTTGTTAGCAGTAAACGGCTTTCCTATTAGAAGAGGCCTCACGTGCATCCCCACATAGTCAGCTGTCTCGTTGACTATGTGATAGTATCAGAGAGGCTTTTTCGCCCCCCCCCCTGCAATTTTGGTGCTTCTTGTTACTTAAATGCATAATTAAAAAGTTGGAAAGGAAGAAACCGGCGTGCTTGGAGCAGCCGCGGATGGAAGCCTCTTGTTTGTGTCTTAGGCCTATAGCTCATCATCCCGAGTTAACTTGCGTCCAGCGCTCCGTCTGGGTTGTGCTTCCCTGCAGGCACCACCAGGGAGGGGACATCCTGCCTCCACAGGAGCACCGCAGCACACTCGAAGCTCTGGACAGAGGCAAGCCTGCACAAGCCCTCCTCCGAGCGGAATTCTCCACCCTCGAAAGGGCCTCTGCCTGCCTGGCATTTCAGAGCGCTCCGTCACATGCCTGCAGTCTTGGATTTCACTCGTTCCCGGCCTGTCCTTTCCGAAGCGCCGTTCGCCTGCGTCGGGAGGCCTCCCCGCCTGAGGACCGGGCGCATGGCAGGCAAGGGAGAGAAGCGCCTCCTGCCAAGCCGTCTGTTGGCTTGCCCACGCGGAACAGGGACGGAAAGGCGGCTGAGCCAAGCCCACCCACCCCCCGCCACAGTCTTCCAGCATCATCGTCATCGTTTTTGCAGCGTTGATGGATTGGACAGGTTTACTTTTACCAAAGGAAAAAAGGAGGAAAAAAAACAGCCGTCGTCCTTTTCGCGGAGAGAAATGATCACGATTCCCACCGGGTGACTTCTGTAGCTTTCTGTGCCACAAAAATGGACCACAGTTCAGTAGGACTCCCAAGTCCTCTTGACATTGCTGGGACATTAGAGGCTGTTAAAAAGAATTTGTAATGCAGGGATGGGCAGATGCCAAAGCTGGCAGGATCCGGTGAGTTGCTCACAAGATCCATGAGATCCACCAAGAAAAGTCAGGTGGCAAATGGTAGCTTCCGGAGGCAGAGCTCATTCACCCCATTTATGGCACGCCACGTCAACTGGGATGACCCCCATCTACTTGGGGTAGTGCAATCCTCTGCTGCACTGGAGCAAGCAGGTCGGGGGGCCTGCATAGCATCCTACGCAGCTTATGGGGAGGCTGGAACCTCCCTGGAGTAAGGGCTCTTGCACCTTTGGAGGTGCCAGGCTCCCCAATGTACTCCTCGGATCCCCTCCCCTCCACACAGCTGTTAGGCCACATCCAAGCCCCGTCGGGAGGCTGCACAGCCCCAATTCGAGCCACACGGCTTCCTCGGTTTTGCCCCTGCTAAACAGCAGATCTGAGGAACCCCATGGGGCAGCCGGAGCCTTCCAAGGAGGCAAGGGGACGACAAGGGGCAAGGGGACGAACTGCGGCAAGGGGACGAACATGCCCTTGCCCCAGGGAGGCTCCCCAGCGCACCTTGGGTGCACTGGATTTGGCGCAGGCCTGCTGGTATTAGGATTGCGCTGCCCGAGTCACAAAACGTGCCCATGGATCGGGCCAGTAAGGACTGCAGGCAGGAGATAGTCATTTACCGAAGGGCACACAGCAAATTCTTGGCTCTGGCTGGGGGGAGAGACAGGCGGATCCCTCTGTGCAAACGCATTGTCTTCTTGGAGAGAATCAGCTGTGCCTCCAAGTCGTGAAAAGAGCTAGGAATGCGATTTCCAAAGAAGCAATCCAAAGTGGAGCGATGAAAGGGGGGGCTGAGGACACTCCTCGCCTCGGGTGTCGTCTGGTATTGGGCAAACCCTGCAGGCAACTCCCTGTGCCAGTGGAGAACAACATGCCACAAGCCCCAAGTGGCACTGTCGGGCACACACAGGGACAGCAGAACAGTCCAGCCCAGGCCAGGCCAGGTGTGGAAGCCTGCGACTGGGTCCTTGCCACCTGCCTGTGGCCTCTGCCAGATTTCGATCTCCGAAACAGCAGCGCAAGCCACACCCGAGCAGCCCTCCCTCGCCCTCCCCTCCCTCCCGCAACAGCCTTGCTGGGTGAACAAAGAGGGGCCTCGTGGAGGGGCCGAGTTCCAGGGCCGGCCTCCCAGCTGCTGCTCTCTCCGCTCCCTGGAAGGGAGACCGGCTGCCTCTTGTGCTCAGCGTCATTGAGGTCACGAGGAGCGCTGACCTGGTTCGGGCCAGGAGCCCGTCAGGCCAGGGCATCTTCCCAAGTGCTGGAAAGATACCAGCCTCGATGCCCAGAAAGGCCCATTAGTGGCAGCACCAGAAAACTATCTCCAGGGATGGGGCAGGAAGGCCCAACGGTGTTTCTGCAGGGGACGACGTTGTCCTGCTTATTAGGTTTCTGAAAACATCTCAAAAAGGACATAGTGGAGCTGGAGAGAGCAACAAAAATGGTTAGTGGGCTGGGGCACCTCCCTTATGCAGCATTTGGGGCTCTTCAGTCTAGAAAGAAGGCATCTGAGGGGGGACATGACTGAGACATGCAAAATTATGCAGGGGGTGGACAGAGTGGACAGAGGGATGTTCTTTTCCCTCTTTCACAACACCAGAACCAGGGAACAGCCACTAAAATTGAGTGTTGGTAGAGTTAGAAAGACAAAAGAAGATGCTTTTTCTGGACATGTTTTTATCCAGCATGTAACTAATCTGTGGAACTCCTTGCCACAGGAGGTGGTGATAGTGTCTGGCCTAGGTGCCTTTAAAAGAGGATTGGACAGATTTCTGGAGGAAAAGTCCATCGTGGGCTACAGCCATGATGGGTGGTGCAACCTCCTGATGTTAATAGTAGGCTACTTCAGAACGCCAGGTGCAAGGGAGTGGCAACAGGACCACTGTTTGGAATATGCGGCGTCTTCAAGAGCAATCGCCTACCCCAGCCCTGTCCTGCATCCGCGGGGATTTATGTGCATGAGCTGTTGGGTATCCAAAGCCACCTGACCAGGTCAGAGGGAGGGGAGGGGTGCATAGGTGGCTCGAAGCTTCCAATCAGAGAGGCCAAGGCTGCTGAAGCTCAAGTTTTTACCCAGCGGGTAATTAATCTGCGGAACTCTTTGCCACAGGAGGTGGTGATGGCATCTGGCCTAGGTGCCTTTAAAAGGGGATTGGACAGATTTCTGGAAGAAAAGTCCATCATGGGCTATAGGCCATGATGGGTTGTGCAACTGCCTCACATTAGTAGTAGGCTACTTCAGAGTGCCGGGTGCAAGGGAATGGCAACAGGATGAAGGCATCTTGTTGTCTCATGTGCTCCCTGGGGCACTTGGTGGGCCATTGTGAGATACAGGATGTTGGTCTAGATGGGTCTTTGGCTTGATCCAGCAGGGCTCTTCTTATGTTCAATGGGTCCAGGCCTGGATGGGGTGGGGGCTCTGGGTTTAGGGACCTTTACCAGAGTGCCACATGCACCATATTCTAACTCTCAAGATTTGGGGTGGGTGGAGCTATAGTCACTTTTTGGGATGCCCTCCATGCTAGACGGAGAGAACTTTGGTCCAACTCACAAAGCTTCTCCTGATGTTTAGTTTATTATCAATACGGTCACGGAGCAGCATATACCACGGAAATACAACACTCCACACATCGTATAGTACAATACATTCATAATAATAAAACTTTAAATGCAATTACTAAACACGCATTACACCTTACTTCCACATTTGTTGGGAAGAAAGAATGGGAAGACTACTGAAAATATTGTTCCGTGCAGCGGATTTTGCAGCGGATTTTGCAAGTGGCTGCAAAAAACCTTGCACTCCTAAAAGTGGCCCGAAAGACGGCACCCATTAGGAGCCCCGTGAAACTCTCCCGATGTTCTCCGAGCAAAAGCAGAGGATGAGCGATGTATCCGGTGTGACTCACAACAGGAGAATGGAGGCTTGCCCTTCAGCTGGGGCTAAACATGGCCCTAGATGTTACAAGGCTATAGACCTTTGCTCTGAAGGATCTCGTCCTTTCTAGCCAGGCCCCCATGGACTGGCCCCCCACGCTTGGCCTGGCTTCCCTTCACTGGTGCAGGCATGGCTGGGGAACTCCACTCACCCTCCGCCCCACTGCCTGAGGCCCCCAGAAGCTGCTTTCCAAATCCTCTTTTTGTTTGCTTGCCATTCGTGGTGAATCAAGCTTGTGCCTGTGTGAAGCACCCGATCCAGAGCAAGTCCAGACTTGGGGGAAATGTGACCTGTTTCTTGCACAGGAAGTCTGTGGGAGACGGAAGCCATGAAACAAAACTGGAAAGGAAAAAAAAACCAGACCAAGAGGCTGCTTTGAGATGATACCCAGAACCTTCTTGTTGTCAGGTTGGTCTGGGTCAGTTATGGGATTTGGGTCAGTTATGTTCAGCTGTACAAAGGGCAGCCAAACATAACATCAAAGAGATCTCCCTCTACAGCAACTATCAAGGCTCAAGTCGTTCCGGGACATTAATGACACAGGAGCACAGCAAAAGATAATTATGTGTGTTTTGCTATCATGATGAAGCTGTTATAGCCTTCAAAAGACAGGGTGAAATGGCCTACCAATGCAAAGGAGGATTCTGTCGCCCTGTAAGTATGTACAGGGGGAGGGCTAGGCAAATTCAAGGGGAACGAGACTATCACTGGCTACCAGCCATGTTTCCTATATGGAACCTCCAGGTTCGGAGGTAGTATATCTGTGAATACTCGTTTCTGGAGAGCAACAATGGGAATAGGTCTGTTGCTTTCCTGTTGTGTTCATGGGCTTTCGGGGGGCATCTGGCTGTCCAGTTGGAAGCAGGATGCTGGCTTGGATGGGTCTTGGGCCTGATCCAGCAGGGCTCTTACACTCCCAGCTAGTGTTTCATTGTGAGCAGAGGAGGAAGAGGAGGAGGAGAGCATTTATATCATGACAATGTTATACGCCACCTCAAGAACAATGGTGATTTGGTGGGATATATTATCTGCTACGCTTTGGGTCAGTTCACAATTCCAGTGTCAGTTTGATGCACAGATTCGTTTCGTCGGAAGACCGAGCCAGAGGTGACCAGACTGCTTTTGAACCCTCCTGGGGGAGGGGGGTCATCTAGTTTACTGGTGAGAAACAGCACTTTATATAAGGAGAGCCCTGCTGGATCTGGCCTAAAGCTCATCTTGTCCAGCTTCCATATCTTGCACCCACCAGATGCTTCAGGGAGCACACAAGACAACAGTATACCTGCATCTTGCTGCCACTCCCCTGCATCTGGCATTCTGAGGCAGCCTATTTACCCTTGCACCTCCAGATGAAGACACCAGACCGTGGCTTGGGTTTAATTTGAGCCACTTTATTAAACACCAGTGACCAATTTTTAAAACACAAAAACGATCTGAACATACCGTCCTTCCCTCACCAGTCTGGAGTAGGCAAAAAATCTGCCATCCATGACCAATTATATGACCAGATGATAGCAAAAAAATCCTACCCAGCCCTCATAATGAGCGACCAGATAATCTCAGACTGTGCATACCCATCATGGCTTGTAACTTGTGATGGAGTTTTCCTCCATAAATCTTTTCCAATCCTCTTTTAAAGGGAACTAGGCCAGACTCCATCACCACATCCTGTGGCTAAGAGTTCCACAGACTAATTGCATGCTCGGTAAAGAAATATTTCAAGCTTTGCAATGCCACTTATACCATGGGGGACGTTCCTGCCAAGCTGAAGGGGGTGCAAGCAATGAAACTGTTGCAGTGAGCCTGGGAGGGTCTTGTCACAGCCTTGTCACAGCCTTTCCTGACCATTGATAGCCAGCAAGTCTCCTGACCTCCACAGGCAGAAATTCCATCACAGAGCTGACTGTGGGGCAGCTAAGCATGCAGAAATGCAGGTTCTGCTCCCATCAGGAGCATCAGGGGACCTGCTCTCCATAAACAGAGAGGGAGTCCCACAGCAGACAGAAGGGGAAATGCATTCATGGTGCTGCTGATTCTGTCAAAGCGCTAAAAAAATGTCACACCTGAAACCTGGAATATTAAACTCTCACACGCTGGAGCAATTCCAACAGCAATCCCCAAAACCTGCATTTTATTCCTCCAGAAATTTCTGTGCTTATTTTTAAGGTAATAAAAACCACCCTTGCAATTAAAGCACTAAGAGCACCACTGATTTTTTTTTTCTTTTCTATATAGGAAAATATTGAACTCTTGTGATGTTATTAAAATCAGCAGTTTGGAAAAGGGAGTTGTAAAGCTTTTGGCAAAGCTTTTCATTCAGGAGCAAAAGAATACTGGCCAAATGTCTTTCAGATCCTTTTAAAATAGGGCAACATTTTAAACTGTTTTTGTGCATTATGAGAAAAAGACATACGTTTATATTTTATTTGGAGCCCGGTGTGTTTTTTCAATGCAAGATATCCATATTTATATACATTAACCTATCATTACTGTAGACTTCTGTGTTCATCAGGACCATAATTATACTGATTGCAATGAAGGCGTTGGTGGGGGGTGGGACGCGCCAAAGGTTTATAAGCTCATGCTTGGTTTGGAGAAAATGGACGGGCCGAGCACTTTGTCTTCATCTCCCACCAGAAGATCACCCAATGATCAGAAGATCAGAAGATCACCCAATGAGCAGGACATTTAAGACCGGTGAGAGAAAGGCCTCCTCTATATAATGCATCATTTCCTTTAAAACTTATAGCCACAAGAAATGGTGGTAGCAGATAGCTTAGACCTGTGTTCCCAAATTGTGGGTCGGGACCAGTGGTGTCATCTAAATGATTTAAGAACAGGTACTCAGTTTTGATTGGCACGTGTCGGGACCCGCCCACCGGAAGTGATGTCGTGGCAGGAAGTGACATGAAAAAGCCCTTTTTGAGGACTCAAGATGATTTTAAACTGACCCAACAGTTGCAACAGTATTCCACAGCACCCCCAGAACATGTTAAGGAGGCCTGGCATCATGTTAAAGTGACCCAACAGTTCCAAAACCCCAGAGCAGCTCATTTTTCAGTGGCAAGGCAAGGCAAGGAAAGGAAAGGAAAGGCTCCGCTCGCTGCCTGCCTGTCTGCCTGGCTCTAAGAACGTGCAGGCAACTCAAACGTGCAGGAAATTCAAATGTTGCAGGGGGCGGAGTCAACTAGTGGGCGGGCGAATGGGCGGGGCCAGCCGTAATCCTAGGAACCGGTTCTCGTGTACCCCCTCGTACCCTCTGCATGACATCACTGGTCAGGACCACCAGTGGGCTAAATGTCTCTTTCAGGTGGGTCACAAAGCACTTAGAGCAGCCATATTGAAAACATGAGACATTGAGACATTGGAAAGAGGGACGGCTATGTGGTTGTTTTACTTGTGTCATGGTTTTTCTTTCTGGTTCATTTTCCTATTGGAAAAGGGCTGAGAAATCACCCAACTTACGGCTGCCTTCTCAGGAAAGCAGCAGGCTCTGGCGTCACAATGACAGCACTTCTGGCCATGATATCACTTCTGGCAGGTCCTGGACAGATTGTCATTCTAAAAAGTGGGTCCTGGTGCTAAAAGGTTTGTGAGCCACTTGCTTAGACTGCTTTGAAGATTAGGTTGTAGAAAGGTCTATCAGTAGCTATTACAAGAGGTGTTGTTGTTGATAACACATAAAACATAAAATGCTACATTTTGGTGTTTAAGATAGCTGAATAAAAACACAAAACATTTTTTACTTTTCTAGTTAGAAATAATGCCATGGCTGCATCTGCTGACACCATATCACCTATCCAGTACACTTTTAAAGCATTTAAAATTAATAAAAATGAGAGCTTGGAATGAGAAGTTGGAATAAAACCATGCTTTCTGCCTTTTTCGTTTTTCATTTTTTACAAATCACGAAATCTGCAAAAAAAGGAAAACCATTTTCAAACACCTCTAGCCATTAGTCATGCTGGCTATGTGGAGCCCCCATGTTTAGCGGCTGTATACCTTTGAACATGAGTGGCATGGGCTCAGAAACTGGAGAGGGGCTGTTGTCTTCCTGCCCTGCTTGTTATCCCCTATGGGAAACAGGATACTGGGCTAGAAGGACCTCTGCTTGGTCTGATCCATCAGGGTTTTCCTTATATGGGGTCAATGGTGTGCTGCCTTGAGCATGCCGATGGAAAGATGGGGCAATCGCAGAGCTTCTTTTTCTGCGTGGTAACAGTCCACTTTCTTTGGTGTCTTCCCCACTGTCACCAGGCAGAGTGCAAGGAGTGGTCTGTTTCCGGGTGCTAGTTACAGAATTCTACAAGGGAACCTTGGTGTCCCTCTAGGAATGCACACTAAACAGCCCAGAGGGAGAGCAGTATTCACTGCCACCAGCCTTGGGCGCCATGTTTTTGTCTCTGGTTCTACAGCTAACCCTGGCAGGAAGCCCTGGGCACTAGAGGTGCACTCTGGACTTGTTTCCCCAACCCTCTTTCCAGGGGTTCTCAGCTCCTGCTCTCTGCTGCCCCCTTCAGGCTGTTCCTGGAAGTCCCCCACTGCAGCGAATGCCAGCGTCTCTTCCTTGCCCACAGACAGCTGCCTGCTGGGCTTGCGGTCCCAGCTGGCACCAGGCCTCAAACCTCCTTCCTCCGTCCTGACACAGGCCTCCCTGTCTGCTTGTATGCCCTTTCGTGGAGGCTGCCTTCAAGCGACCTTTGTTTCTCGGGTCGCTCTCTGGAGCTCCTCCAGCATCTGATGGCCCAGGAGCAAGACCACCCACTCGCCCGCGACCGCCGCTCTGGGCTCCCTGTGGAGATTCCGCTCCTTGCAGGCCGTCGGACAGGGCCGGGGGAGCAGAGCCAAGGAAAATGCAAACTGCTAAGTTTTGCAGGAGCCTGAGTTCCTGCACAAAGCGCCCCTCCCCCTCCCCTTCACAGCCATTCGCGGCTGAAGCCACAATTAGTACACGTTTGTATTAATCAAGGGCCTGGGAAACCAAGACCTCCGTTTCTCCTTTTAGACCCATCTCAGGTTTCATGTCTGCAGCTCGTTCAGTCTTCCCGGAGGGCCAGAGGCTCCCTAGAGAAGTCCTGTCCTTGACTATGGAACAGCCTCCGCACCTGACAAAACAGAGGAGGGAGGGGAATCCCACCACCAAGGCTGGCATTTGAGGCAAGAGATCAGCGATAAATGGTGACCTTGGTCACTCGCTCCTGCTTCTGAACAGAGGGAGACTCCTGCAGGAGAGCCACGTGGCCTTGGTTGGCAGGAAAAAACAGAAGAAAGAAGCAGGGAGTAGTTCGAAAGACCGTTCCCCAGGCTAAAAAAAGGACAGCAACCCCCAAAGCAGAGAAGCAGCCATTTATTTATACACAGACAGGATACTCAACTACAAATGTATCACTTTGCATTCCAGTATCTATGGAGAAAGACGGTAATTAAATCAGAAGATAGCAAGACACGGGATCCTGTGCACAGGACAATCACGGCTTAGCTCTAACGGTTCCACCAAGGAGGCTCATCAAGACTCTCAATTAGGGCGCAACTCTAACCTGGAGTTGCGCCGGCACAGTGTTCTTGCGCTGGACCATCACTGTCGCAAAGGTGCCATAAAGTACGTCTGCACCACAGATGCAGTAGCTGGGCTGGCACAAGCACCAGTGCCGGTGCCCGTGCACCAGAGCACCTGTCAGCTGCACTGGTCCAGCATTGGCTTGGCTGTGCCAGTGCAGGGCTGCACCGAGCCTGTGCCAGAGGCAGGCAGAAGGCGTAGCAGGGTGGCTCCGGGGGCAGAGACGGGGGCAGAGGCAGGAGACAGCCATTGGGCCATATCCAAACCTGCACCCCCGGGCTGGATGGCCCCAGTTTGGTCTTGGTCATGGGGATTTGCACCTGTGCTTTTGCTGGTGCAGATCCGAGCAGCCCCATAGAGCTGGCTGGGGTTTACCCCAGGGCAAGAGGAAAATATTCCCTTGCGCCATGCTGGGCAGCTGCTGCCTCCTAACATGGTCAGGATGCAACCAGTGGTGTCATCTAAATGATTTAAGAACAGGTACTCACTTTTGATTGGCACGTGTCGGGACCCGCCCACCGGAAGTGACGTCATAAGCCGGAAGTGAGGTCGTGGCAGGAAGGGACATGAAAAAAGCCCTTTTTGAGGCCTCAGACCATTTTAAACTGACCCAACAGTTGCAACAGTATTCCACAGCACCCCCAGAACACGTTAAGGAGGCCTGGCATCATGTTAAAGTGACACAACATTTCCAAAACCCCAGAGCAGCTCATTTTTCAGTGGCAAGGCAAGGCGAGGCTCCACTCGCTGCCTGCCTGCCTGGCTCTGAGAACGTGCAGGCAACTCAAACATGCAGGAAATTCAAACGTTGCAGGGGGCGGAGTCGACGAGTGGGCGGGCGAATGGGCGGGGCCAGCTGTAATCCTAGAAACCGGTACTCGCGTACCCCCGCGTACCCCCTGCATGACATCACTGGATGCAACCCACCTGCGCCAGCCTGACTATTCGAGCACAGGTCATGGGTGGGCTGTCAGTATCTGAACTCATTCATGCGACAAGCAGCTTTGTAGGGTGGGATTCCCCCTGTCAACAGTGGGGGCCAGCAGTGCTTGCTAAATTCATTCCTTCGCCGCAACGCCCAGGATCCCTCAAATCAGAATGGGTGAGATGCCCTTCCTGCTTCATCTTACTCACAAAATTATGTGTGTCCATATCTATCCATGAGACCCGGTGGGACACGGACACAGACACGAAAGGATCACTGCACCTTGAGAGGGGCTCCAACACAGCCCCCAACTGAGTCCTTCTAGGGGCAACTTTCAGCCACGTGTTAAAAAAGACAAAGAAAGGGATTCCGGTGCCTTTTGCAACTACGCATTCTTTCTTCCTTCCTCCCACAATACATGCCACTGCTTGATCCCGTTGGGGTTTGTGAGCTGCCCGGATGTTTACAGAAGGAGATTCTGTGCTATATTTGTGCTTCTCTTTTTTCTGGGTGAAACTTTATTGCCTGACAATACAAAACAAAAACTCCCTGTTCACAGACAGTCTACCTCACCACATTAGGAGACAGGTGCTGGGAGCAAAGAGGGCCATTGCTTTTTTTTTTTTTTTTTGCCCTGCTTGGGTGTTCCCCAGAGACAGCTGGCTGGCTGCTGGTGGAAAGAGGGTGCCCTGTCATAAGAACATAAGAAGAGCCCTGCTGGATCAGGCCAAAGGCCCATCTAGTCCAGCTTCCTGTATCTCACAGCGGCCCACCAGGTGCCCCAGAGAGGCATGAGATACAAGATGCTTGCATCTTGTTGCCATCTGTCCTGTTCGCTGGCCTTGTGGTCTCATCCAGCAGGCCTCTGCTTAGGTGCTCAGGCTTCCATAAATCTGGGGGAGGTGATCCAGATCCATAGATAGCAATGAAAGACACTCTGGGCCCAATCAAATGCAATTCTGCAAGGGATGGATAGAGTGGGTAGAGGGATGTTATTTTCCTTCTCTCACAGCACCAGAACCAGGGGACGTCAACTCAAACTGAGTGTTGGGAGTGTTAGAACGGATAAAAGGAAATATGTTTTTACCCAGCGGGTAATTAATCTGTGGAACTCCTTGCCACAGGAGGTGGGGCTGGCATCTGGCCTAGGTGCCTTTGAAAGGGGATTGGACAGATTTGTGGAGGCTAAAGGCCATGATGGGTTGTGCAATCTCCTTACGTTAATAGTAGGCTACTTCAGAATGCCAAGTGCAAGGGAGTGGCAAGGGAATGCAGGCATCTTGTTGTCTACTGAGCTCCCTTAGGCACCTGGTGGGCCACTGTGAAATACAGGAAGCTGGACTAGATGGGCCTTTGGCCTGATCCAGTAGGTCTCTTCTTATGTTCTTAACTTTCCACCGCTGATGCAGCTGCAGTTCCCTTACCTTGAGGAGGCTTCTATGACTGTCCCACCTCCACAGGATGTAGCACACACCAGCCTAGGAGAGGCCGCAAATCAGGAAGGGGATCTGAACACTGAACAACCACTGCTGTGTTCTCTTCTGTTGTCCTTTGAAGAAGGCATCACCAGCCGGCTTGCAAGAGAACCAAGGCCCAGCAAGGTAGGGCGCAATCCTAACCTGTCTGTGTGCTGGCCTCTCTGCCTCCGAGAGTGGTCCAAACATGCTTTACGGTGGCCCTTGTGCCAGCCAAACTTTGCTGGCCTAACTGTGCTGCCCTAACTCCAGGTTAGGATTGCGCTCTTTGGCTGCTTATTTCCTGCCTGGGAGAGGATACTACCAAAGAGGGATCTTGCTTGGATCCCAACGTCATTGGTCCAAGGGACACGAGCGAGTCATCACAGCAACCTGGCTGCAAAACACCCACCTGTCTAAAGAGCCCCATCGCCACCTGGGGAAGGCAGAATGAGTCACAGGTGTCTCTCTGCAACAATCCCTGAAGGGAGGAGGTGCCTCTGAACATCTGGCTCCATGACATCCGCACTAACAGATATCGGAGATTTCCTATTAGTCACACGGGGAAGAACCAGACGGAGGGAAAAACACCTTTGCTGAGCGAATCCCTCCCCTGCCAGCAACCCATGAATCACCTCTAATCAGGCCACTGAATTCTCCTGCCTTGCTTTGTCAACAGGGGCAGTTCTTCCTCTTCAGACCCCAGCACCAAGGGGGGCCCATTTGGGTCCAGCAGAACCATGCAGTGGAGGCTCCAGACTTCCAGGGGCAGAGAAGCTTCCCCACCAGTTGAAAAAAAAAAGGCACAGAATGAACTAGTCTTTTCAGGTTTACTAGTCCTCAGTTCTGTGCTGTGGAATAATGAGCCTGGAAGAAACCTCGCTCTCCTCTGGGGCTGTTATGTGCACTACCAAGTAGTTCACGGGATGGGCAATACAAGCGTGTGTTCCAGCCTGCCATGACTGTCTCACTGGGGCAGGTAACATAACAAGCCAATCCAAACCACCCTCTTGGCTGGTGCAAGTCCCTTACGCCATCCTGGGAGTGTCACGAACATGTCCTAAAGGATTGCTGCCTGCAGGATGCAGCACAGGCCCCATTGGCACAGCTATGTCAGTGCTGGAAAGTGGGTTAGGATTGCACCCTTAGTTTGTTAGTAGGGATCCTTCTTTTAGTTCAAGCATCAAGTGGCACGTCGCAGCACACGAAACAGCCAATAGAGAAAACATGGAACAAACAGCACTGCAAAATGAACTTTGGCTACAGCAAAAAGCTTGTTGGAATCGCAAAGGCTTTACATGGTGCTGGAGAGCAGACACAGGGATCTCTTGAAGCCAGAGGTTCCAAAGGGTGGAGCTGCACCTGAGAAAGCCCATTTCTGAATCCAGCCCAACTGTGTTTCAGACAAGGGTCAGGACTTGCAAGGAGACCTCTCCTGATGGTCTCAGTGGATGAGGAGAAGGCCCTGAAAGGAGGCAGTCCTTCGGTTGCCATCATCCCAAGCCATTTTTAAAGGAGCATTTTGGACATGAGTTTTCTGGTGTACTTACGCCTTCAGCCTGAGGGCATAGTCCTAACCTGGAGTTAGGCCGGCACAGTTAGGCCAGCAAAATTTGGCCGGCACAAGGGCCACCATAAGCGTGTTCAGACCACTCTCAGAGAGGCCAGCACACAGATACGTGCCATCCTCCCTGACTCCAAGAGGGGTCCAAACGCGCTTTTCGGTGGCCCTTGTGCTGGCCAAACTTTGCCGGCCTAACTCCAGGACAGGATTGCACCCTCTGTTACTTCATTCTCATCTGGTTCACAAAGACCAAGGACACATTGGGTCATTTGCAAAGGGGCTGTGAGGCTGCAACAGACTAGTTGGAATTTGTTGGCACGGTGGAAATTGAAGGGCATGTTTTCCTTCAAAAAAAAAAACCCATTCACTCCCCTCCACGGCAAAGATCTTATAAATGCCCTGAAAATTCCGTGTGCCCTTTTCGGGAGTGCAAAGGGTGCACAATCAAAGAAACGTTGCCTGAACGGACAGACCGATGCTCAAGCACAGGCGCCACCAGCTCTGTGTCACATTCGCCAGCAGGATCCGTGCAGAACTGCGCGGTATGCGGAAAGGGTTCAAAGCGAGGTCAGGAGCCGGGGTCACTCCTCCCGAGTGGAAGCGGAAGTGAGTCAAGCCAGCCCCCCCCCACCAATAAATCAGAGGCTCTTTGGGCTGACTAACCCCTCGCTGCCGTCTACCAGGGAGAGGTGCAAATCGTGTTTGCTCAGGGAAGCCGGCCATGTAAACAAACCCCACGCACAGCCCAGCCACTTCTTCCGCCCTCTTCCTGGATCTCTGGCCTCGCCCAGCTGCCTTCCTTTGTCCTGGAGTTTCTTCACTCTCTCTGGTGACCTCATTGCGACCTCCTGGGGTCTTGGGTAAGAGATCAAAGTCGCAGTGGCAGGAGGCAAGACAGCCAGGCAGGGACAGGACAGAGCAAGGAAGGAAGGGCCTGCTGTCCCTGGCGCCTGCAGACCAAACGCCAAGCATCAGAGACCTCTTGGGGACAGGCCTGACAGTGATGTCATGCAGGGGGTACGTGGGGGTACGCGAGTACCGGTTTATAGGATTACAGCTGGCCCCGCCCATTCACCCACCCACTCATTGACTCCGCCCCCTGCAACGTTTGAATTTCCTGCACGTTTGAGTTGCCTGCATGTTCTCAGAGCCAGGAAGGCAGCGAGCGGAGCCTTGCCTTGCTTTGCCACTGAAAAATGAGCTGCTCTGGGGTTTTGGAACTGTTGGGTCACTTTAACATGATGCCAGGCCTCCTTAACATGTTCTGGGGGTGCTGTGGAATACTGTTGCAACTGTTGGGTCTGTTTAAAATCGTCTGAGTCCTCAAAAAGGGCTTTTTTCATGTCCCTTCCTGCCACGACATCACTTCCAGCTTATGATGTCACTTCCGGTGGGCGGGTCCCGACACGTGCCAATCAAAAGTGAGTACCTGTTCTTAAATCATTTAGATGACACCACTGAGGCCTGACCATCACGGTCTATGCCACAAAGCACATGCCATGAAGCAGCTGGCAATGTCATTCAGAGGTTTCCCAATCATGATATATTGCCCTCTCTGTCTCCACCCCTAGTTTGAAGTGAAAGAACCAGAGGGTAGCTCAATAGAGCAGCACCTGCCCTACAACTCCAGCCCCTGGCTCCCTTGGGTGGGCCCTGGAAATTTGCCCCCTTAAAGCCCCACACAGCCACCGCCAGGCTGCATAGACAGCACTGACCTTGACAGACTCAGGGTGCAGTCCTAACCTGGAGTTAGGCCGGCACAGTTAGGCCAGCACAGTTTGGCTGGCACAAGGGACACCGTCATGTATGTTTGGACCACTCTTGGAGTCAGAGAGCCCAGCACACAGATGTGTGCGCCATCCTCCCTGACTCCAAGAGTGGTCCAAATGTGCTTTAGGGTGTCCCTTTTGCCGGCCAAACTTTGCTGGCCTAACTGTGCCGGCCTAACTCCAGGTTAGGATTGCGCTCTCAGCATCACTAGTTACATAGCGCCGTCCATGTGCACGGGGGCCTTATGCAGAGTGACAAGTCCCTGCCCTGAGAAGCCCACAATCTCTGGCACAAAGCAGCTTCAGAGGGTAATGCCGGTGGTTTCTACACCTTTAGGTACCCTTTCATGTTGACCCACCTGCCATGGAACCCCAGAAGCATTTCACTCTCTAGGGTGCAAACACATTTCATGAACACAGTTTCCAGGCTCACTGGTCCTCAGTTCTGAGCCGGGGGAATCAAGAGCAGAACCTGGAACAAACCTTGCTCTCCTTCAGGGTTGTGCATTTCCAAAGAGCTCACAGGACCCAGCCCACCATGGCTGTCTCATTGTGGCAGGCAACATAAAAAGCCTGAAAGCACAATCCAAACCACACTCTCGGTTACATGCCATAAAGCATGTTCACGACTACTCCAGTGTTTGGGGGGCTGGTGCTGGGATACATGCAGGCCTCCCTACACCAGATCCCAACCATGCATGGGGTGAATTTGCACTGCCTGAGGGAAGCTGGAAACGGAGGGTAATTAATCTGTGGAACTCCTTGCCACAGGAGGTGGTGATGGCATCTGGCCTGCATGCCTTTAAAAGGGGACTGGACAGATTTATGGAGGAAAACTCCATCACAGGCTACAGGCCGTGATGGGTATGTGTAGCCTCTTGGTTTTGGAAGTAGGCTGTCTCAGAATGCAAGAGGCAGGGGAGAGGCAATGAGATGCAAGTATCTTGTTGTCCTGTCCTAAGTGGTGGTGGTGATGTCCTAAGACATCTGGTGGGCCACTGTGAGACACAGGAAGTTGGACTAGATGGGCCTTTGGCCTGATCCAGGGGGGCTCTTCTGAAGTTCTTGTTCTTGGGGCAGGGGAAGGGCAGAAAGGGGTGCATTAGGGTGGGGGAAGGTGGGGGAGGGTGAGCTGGTGGGCAGCCTGGGCCTGGGAGGGGCGTGTGACTGGCCAGGGCAACATAGGCTGGATCCTAACCTCCCTTCTGGCCAGCCCAGGGTTACACTGCTCAGATTTGCACTAGCGATTTCATTGGCTCAGATCCAAGTAGCCCCACAAAGGTGGCTGCCACGGTATACTGGGTAAGGGGAAATAAGTCCTCTTACTCCCAATTGCATGGCAGCCATCTGCACTGGAAATGGCACAGGACCATTGGCTGCTGCCCCAGCCCAGGGCTGCCTGTCTTGTAAGGGCATTGGTGGACATCGACACGCGGATAAATAAATGCACTCCAAGGCTGCAGATCTCTCCGCGCTCACCTGAGAGTAAGTCCCATTGACTACAATGGGACTGACTTCTGCTTAGACATGCGTCGGATTGGGCTGCAAGGCTGCTCAGGTGCAGGCACCTCCGTCCCAACTGAGGGGTCAGCGTGCCTGTCTGGAAAATGGTTTTCTGAGACGGGTGTCAATAAAGCAAGATGGCAAACTGCGGAAATGCTTCTTCCAAAATAAATGTGCCATGTGTGCTTCTAAGTACTTGCGCACCCCCTTGTGGCCATCAGTGCACAGTGCAGATTTGTATTTTAATGTGACTGCTTCAGGCCAGAGAATTGCAGAATTCTTCCTGCTCCAAATCCAGTCATTCTGAGGCACCATTAATTGCTGCACAACAGTCGTGGGCAATCCAGGCAGTTTCCCTGCAAACAGCTCTTAAATTTGGCTTTACCACCTTGATCAGCAGTGGCATAGAGAAGCCATGTGGTCCTTGGTGCTGAATCAATCACTTTACTGCCTGAAGCTCAGCAGGAGAATCTATGGTCTTGTTTTCGGATGGGAGACCGAATGCCAGGCTGTGACAAGCCTGCAGTACCTGTTGTGGCAGAACGGAGTCGCTGTGGAGCTGATGAGCAAGGGTGGGAAAGCGTGAGCAGGCCAGCTAGCAAAAGAACAGAGTACAACCTTAAGGACCAGTCCAGGACTTGCCTGCCAAAGCTTAGTGGCATGCAGCCAGGGGAGAGAACCACACTGCGAAGGCTTCATCAGGGACTGAGAATTCAGTGAATCACAGAATTCTGTATATTTATAAAAACTCATTTGAAAAATGGTGGTTTAGACTAGCCTGCCCATGTAAGCCGCTTTGGGCATTTGCTTCAGCATGGGAAAGGCGGGCAGTGATGTCATGCAGGGGGTACGCGGGGGTACGTGAGTACCAGTTTCTAGGATTATGGCTGGCCCCGCCCATTCGCCCGCCCACTCGTTGACTCTGCCCCCTGCAGTGTTTGAATTTCCTGCACGTTTGAGTTGCCTGCACGTTCTCAGAGCCAGGCAGGCAGGCAGGCAGCGAGTGGAGCCTTGCCTTTGCCTTGCCACTGAAAAATGAGCTGCTCTGGGGTTTTGGAACTGTTGGGTCACTTTTACATGATGCCAGGCCTCCTTAACGTGTTCTGGGGGTGCTGTGGAATACTGTTGCAACTGTTGGGTCAGTTTAAAATCGTCTGAGTCCTCAAAAAGGGCTTTTTTCATGTCCCTTCCTGCCACGACCTCACTTCCGGCTTATGACGTCACTTCCGGTGGGCGGGTCCCGACACGTGCCAATCAAAAGTGAGTACCTGTTCTTAAATCATTTAGATGACACCACTGGATATAAATTCTTCAATCAATCAATCAATCAATCAATCAATCAATCAATCAATCAATCAATCAAACAAACAAACAAACAAACAAACAAACAGATCCCTCCAGCCCAGGACAGCCTCCTCAGACTGGCAGTAGCTCTCCAGGGTCTCGAAGAGAAGAGCCTTTCCCATCAGCTGCCACCTGAGTTCCTTGTAATGGGAGAAGCTGCCAGGGACTCATCCTGGGATCTGCAAAGTGCCAAACTAAAATTAAAACCAGAGCAAGGTGCAGGACTAAGAAGGTCTCCCCCAGCAATTACAGCAGAAGGCTATTTATTTTCTCTCCCTCTTGAAAAAACACACACCTCCGTCCACCCAGCTGCTTGTGATGGAGACGGGCATTAGGATGCTGGCAAGGAGGAGCAGGTGTGGCAAGTGTTTGGTGAACATTGGGGAAGATTCACTTTGGAGCAGAGGCAACTCCAGGAAGGCGGTGCCGATTGGACAGATGTTGGTTCATTACTGTTAACTTGGAGCTTCTGATATTTAAAGGAACAGTTGTTTGCTGAGGAAGCACAGCTGTTAGCAGCGAGGAGAGGAAACCACATGCGCCTCTTCTCTTGCCCAAAGGACAATGAAAGACAAAGCCACAGAGGGCAAATCTGCGCCACTTGGAAGGAAGAAAAATCAGGCATTCCCTGCTTTGAGTTCTTCAGGGTTTGCACCTGCATCGAAGCATGCTGGAGAATTTCGTGTTTGCCCTTCACACTCGCATGAAACTCTGAAAGAGAAGAGCTGCCCTGTCACATGGGGAAAGCCACGGGTTGCCTATGAGCAGGTCTTTGTGCAGCCCTGCAGGCCAGTTTTAGCGCGCAATCCTAACCAGGAGTTAGGCCGGCACAGCCAGGCCAACCAAGTTTGGTTGGCACAAGGGACACTGTAAAGCACGTTTGAAACACTCTCACCATCAGGGAGGATGGCACTGTGTGCCTTCCTCTCTGACCCCAAGAGTGGTCCAAACATACTTTACGGTGGCCCTTGTGCTGGCCAAACTTTGCTGGCCTAACTGTGCCGGGCTCACTCCAGGTTAGGATTGTGTCCTAAGGTGGGGCTGGGGGATAGAGGGCCCTGGGTACCAGCTTGAGGGGTGTCAAGCTGGGGGTACCTTTGTGGGCCCTTGGCATCGTTGGGCACTTGTTTGAGTGGCCAACAGTGTCATTAAATTGAAAAGCAGAACAAAAATGGAAGGAAAAGCAGTTCGCAACAAGAGGCCAAGCACAGAAGGCAACCGGGGCTGCCTGCAAGTAACAACATCCTTCCTGCTACTTTTTGGGATGCTGGGGCTGTATCTGGTTCTTGGTTCAGCAGGTACATGGACTCCTATGGACTCCCATGGAGTCCCATAAATGCCACAATGTTGCCCCACTTGACATCTTGAAAGGCCCTCACCCCTCCCCACATGGCAATTATGGCCAAATGCAAGGACGTTATCACTGTGAATCTTCCTGTAATTTGGGGCGATGGTCTCCTCCCATGAGAAAAAAATCTGACGCTCAGATGGCGGGCGGGGGGAGGAGAGGACTTCCCCGTCCGTTGCATTGTGGATACTGTGCAAGGAGCCGAGTTCACAGCCCTGGACTCCTGAATCAACACTGCCATCCCACTGACTCGGAGGAGTAAGCCCCGTTGAACATAATGGGCGTGATGTCCAAGGACGCATGCATGAATGGTGCTGTTATGGCCCAAGTCTATTAGCAGCCAAGGCGACTGAGCGACTGCCTTCAGTGGTTGGTGGGAAAGACCTCCATGAATGGCCACAAGTGGAATGGCTACATGCAGATGTGCATGCGCACTTGCTCGCTCACTCGCTCTGTGTGGGTAAGTTAAGCAAAATTAAAAATGTTAAGAATTAAGTAAGGGCAAGCTAGACTGAACGGATAATAAGATACCCCTGCATGTTCATCATCCTGGATTTCCAGACAGTTAAATTGTTTAATGCATTTCCTTTGGCTTGCCTATCAATCTCCCAGCCTGTCTGAAGGGGCCTCCTAATATTCTTCCCCCTTCGACGTGATTATCGCTTAAATGCCTCAGTGGCACCAGCAGTAGCTCTCCCACCAGGTAGGGCCTGTGATTCATGGAAGGCGCTGGGGTATGGAAAATGGATTGCCAGCCATTGTCAGCGGGCTGCGATTAGCTCGCCAGGGTTGTCTTTGAGACGCAAATTAATAGTGGGGAGAAGGAAAGCGGGGAGAATAATTTTATTAATTAATCACTTCCTGTAAATAAATGAATCGGGATTTTTTTGAGGAAAAAAAAACTTGGAGGGAAAAAAAAAAGCCAAAGCATTTGGCTTGTTTCTAAAAATGGGGGCCTGCTCCCTTTGGGGCCCAATGCGCGTCAGCGTGATAGAAGAGATCGTATTAGGGGAAAGTGGAAGGGAAACGAATCTTGGCTGAACGGCTCTCTTGAAAACTTTCCAAATGAGTCGGAGCTGATCCATAAACTGCACAGAGTGAGGCCATGTAGACCCCAGTGGCAGAAACAGACACACACATGCGCGCGCGCACACACACACAGAGTAGCATAGCTACAGGGGTAGATGGCATGGTGCGTATTGAAGGTGTGGCAATGCACCGTATAAGTGGCCCCGCCCACTCACTGTCAGAGCCTTTCTGAGCAGCGATGGCAACTGTGTGTGCGTGTGTGTGTGTGTGCGCGCGCGTTTGGTTGTAACCGATACCCAGATTTGCTTGAGGCAATCTCCAATTGATCGTTGAGACAAGAAAATTAAATTTGCATTTTAAACTGACAGCAGCTGTTCTTCTACTAATGTTTCAAAAAATGCCTGGGGGGGGGGGAGTATCAGAAGCAAAAATGCACACTTGTGGTCCTTCTTTATGTGCGCCTGGCTCTGCAGTACAGTACAGTTTGCGCATTAACACACTGTATGCTGTGCATTGGTGTGACACATGACCTTGCCACACTGCCTTCTGCCTTTCTGTGATGTCTTCCCCCTCCCCCCCAAAAAATGAAGTAGGGGAGGAGTAGGGTACAAAGAGCTTGGAGTGGATCTTCCTGACCTCTCTAAGTACACCCACAGACACCGCAGGGTGGTCAAGGCTCCAGCACACGCACAAGGCAATGAACTGGACTCCCAGGTGGTGGCGGTGGCCAGGGGAGCCTTTGCTCAGCTTCGGCTGATTCGCCAGCTGCGACCATACCTGAGCTGCGCAGACCTGACCACAGTGACCCACACTCTGGTGACATCCAGATTAGACTACTGCAACGCGCTCTGCGTGGGGCTGCCTCTGAAGACGGTCCGGAAATTGCTACTAGTGCAGAACGCGGCTGCCCGTGTGGTTGCTGGGGCTCGTCGGTTCGACTCTGTCGGGCTGTTACTTCAGCGGCTACACTGGCTGCTGGTTCCTTTCCAGGCCCGATTCAAAGTGCTTGTTTTGACTTTAAAGCCCTTTACGGCTTGGGTCCGGGGTATTTGAGGGACCGCCTCCTTCCATATAATCCTACCCGTACTCTTAGGTCATCTGGGGGTCATCTGACTGTGCCACCACCAGGAGAGGTGAGGGGGATGGTGGCCAGGAATAGGGCCTTCTCAGTGGTGGCCCCCCCCGACTTTGGAATACCCACCCCTTAGAATTAAGAACTGCTCCCTCTTTGACAATATTTCGGTGGGGGCTGAAGTCTTTTTTATTTAAACAAGCCTTCAATTGTTGAAAGGCTGGCTGGCATTTTACATTCTTCGTCTTATATTTTAAAGGATCCAAGGGGCTTGCTTGTTTTAAATTTTTAACTGTTTTAATATAGTTTTTTAACATTGTTTTAATTGTTATACTTGTGGTTTTTAAAGTGTTGTAATGTGGTTTTTAAAGTCTTAATGTTGTAAGCCGCCTTGGGTACCCATGGGGCAGAAAGGCGGGATAAAAATCAATCAATCAATCAATCAATCAATCAATCAATCAATCAATCAATCAATCAATCAATCAATAACTGGGCTAGCCCAATTTCACAAGCAACCTGAGAACTGTGTTGGAGCGGCAATATTTTTTATAGGTGCTGATAAAAGAGGCACCTAAGAACCCTACTGGACCAGACCAAAAGTTAGTCAAGTCCAACATCCAGCTTCCCAATTCCTCTCCGGCCAACCAGAGGAGTTCAAGAAAGCCAGCAGCGGGTATGTGAACAACGATATTCCTCTCTGTTTGCCCCCCGACACCTGCTCTTCAGAGATAGACTGCCACTGACCATTGAGGTTCTACAGGGCCAGCCAGTGACAGACCTCTCCTCTGCAATGAATCTGGCTAATCTCTTTTTAAAACCTTCTGAGGGCACAATCCTAACCTGGAGTTCGTCTGGCACAGTTAGGCCAGCAAAGTTTGGCCGGCGCAAGGGCCTCCGTAAAGTATGTTTGGCCCACTCTCTGAGTCAGAGAGGCCAGCACTCAGATGTGCTCCATCCTCCGAGAGTGGTCCAAACATGCTTTACGGTGTCACTTGTGCCAGCTAAACTTTGCTGGCCTAACTGTGCCGGACAAACTCCAGGTTAGGATTGCACTCTCAGTGTTCCCTCCATCGAATCCTGCTTGCAAACCCACCATTCCCCACTTGGTCTGCCTGCCTACATTTTCATTGTCTTCGTTCTGGAAAAACTCTTCACGTACTTGTGCTGGGCCCTGAAACTGATGCTTCTGCCGGTCACTTCCCGGAAAAACTCTGCCACATTGCATTAATAATAATAATAATAATAATAATAATAATAATAATAATAATAATAATAATACATGTATTTATATACCGCCTTTCTTAAGATCACTAGATTTCTCTAATGACTAACTCAAGGCGGTTTACATAGGCAGACTTTTATTCACAAACCCGAAGGTTTTTACAATTTACAGAAATGTTCTATCTTTCAAGAACAACACTCATACAGATCTTTCTTTCTGGATTTAGCCTTCTTTCTTAGCCACCCGTCTGTCTTCTGCTGGCTGATAAGAGGCTTCCCTGCTCCCACCAGAGATGCAGCTGACTTCAGCACACTCCTCCTCCCACGAGGCAGCTGGAACTCAGCTTTTAATCAGCCGCAGTTTGCAAGGTCTGCCACTCACAGAGACTTCCGGTAGTCTCGAGCTCACGACCTTCTGATCTTCACCTGTTATCTTCGGGCAAATGGAGGCATTAACCCTCTCGGCTAAATCTCATTAGTTTCCCCAATCATTTCTTCCCCATGCATTTCTTCCCCAGGATGGTATTGCTCCCACTGGAGGAGCACTTGTGAGTGGTCATGCTCCCAGACATGGTAGATCACACCCGCCCATTCATGGGAGCCCATTCATAACCCCGTGAAACTGGGCAAGTGAGTTCATCACCTTACAGATCATACGTGAATTAGTGTTTGGGAAAGATTTTGGCCCAGAGAAGCTCCGGTATGAAGTGGAAAACAGTTTGGACTTTAATATAAAGATGCATCTTCCGGTCACTCATAAATAACCCGAAGCAGGAAAACACACAAGATTTGTCACTGAACGGGAGGCTGCGACAAACAACGAAAGTTTCCAAAATTAATTTTCTTCATTTTAGTTTATTAAAATTGCTTTCATCCGTCTCCCGTGTTAAATATTTTATTTTTCCATATTAATGGCTGCAATTTCAATTGTGGCTTCCTTCTGTCATTAACACTGTGCAAACTTAATATCATTAGTAGTTTTTTCCTTTAATTATGTGACTGGAAAAAGAAAAACATCAAAGTTCCCGTGAAATTGGAATACTATATCTAAATTGCCTCATGTTTATTTTAACATTAACAGTAAATGAAGCTAATGGGCTTCTATATTATTAAAAGCAGCCATTTGTGTCCGGCCTGCTTTAAAAGATGTTAAATAATTAGTTATTTAATAGAGAGGTGCAGAATAAATCAAACAAGCAGAAAAACTTCCGTTAGGGCGGAAATGTAGCTTCCTGTCGGAGCCCCTTGGAGATGTTCGGTAGATTGAAGAAGGTGTCTCCTCCGCCTTGAGATGCCCTACATCCTACTGTGAGTCTGATAGTTCTAATTTAATAACAAACCCTCGGGGCTTCCCTGCCAAATCGGAGATGTAAAGGAGTTGCATGTCTGGAAATGATCACTGGAAATCATCTAATGAGTTGTGATTGGATTTCTCAGCTATTCGGGAGGTTCCTGAGGCAGCAGGATGGTGTTGAGCCAAAATCCTACAGAATCAGGAGCCAGGGCAGAGGGTCTTCCCTAGGAATGTGGAATCACAATGCGCATCATCATGGACATGTGGCAAGGGGTCCCATAGGCTGCATTTTTGCTGAACATCAGTGATAACTACCACTTTGGCTGCCCCCAAAGAATATGAACATAAGAAGAGCCCCACTGGATCAGGCCAAAGGCCCATCTAGTCCAGCTTCCTGTACCTCACAAGTGGCCCACCAGATGCCTCAGGGAGCACACAAGACAACAGGCTGCCTGCATCCTGTTGCCACTCCTCTGCATCTCGCATTCTGAGGTAAATCCTGAGGTAAACACACTGGTGGATAGTCAAGATTCTCCACAGCATTTCTTTTTGACAGCCACCAGAACCAGACGCTCCTCTTCAGACGTGAACTGGGAGCACTTAAGATAACAAGACGCCACTCCCCTGCATGTAGCATTCTGAAGTAGCCTACTTCTACTTTACTCATGTATGTGGCGTTCTGAGGTAAATTCTGAGGATCCTGGGAACTGTGATTAGGGGAGAGCTTTGAGAATTCTCCCTGATAGATTCCTCCAGAGCTATCGTCCCCTGAGACGAAGGTGGGGAATACTTCCATCAACTAATGAGAAATTCATTTTCGGGTTCTAAGGCCACATTCACAAAGTCTAGATTGTATCCCAACATTTCGCCCTAACTCTGTAGAGCAGGGATAGGCAACGTGGGGCTCGCGAGCTACCGGTAGCTCATGGGGTAGTTACCAGTAGCTCGCGGCCCTTCCGGCTTGGAGCAGCAGCAGCCACTGCCTCCAAGCAGCCAGAAAGGACAGGGCGAGAGCACAGAGCTGGTCAGCCCTGCCCTTTCCAGTGGCCACCCTGGAAACTGTGAGCTCCTGGCCAGCATGTGCTCTTGGGAAGTGGCTGCTGAGAGTGACTGTGGCCAGCCAGGGTGATGGGAGAAGCAGCATGTGGGGCGAGGGTGACGGCTTTGGATGGGGCCTAATGGCTGCATCCAGGTTCCACTCCACTCCCTCCAATGCCCTCCCTCCAACCTCCCCTGCCCCATTCTGCCCGCCCCTGCCTTCCGCCAACCTAGAAATGGTCCTGTGCTCGCTGAACTTGGCTAGCATGGGACCAGCTTAGCTGCTGGCTCCGCTGGCTGGCCTGAGGGCACAATCCTAACCTAGAGTTAGGCCGGCACAGTTAGGCCAGCAAAGTTGGGCCTGCACAAGGGCCACAGTAAAATGCGTTTGGCCCACTCTCAGAGTCAGGGAGGATGGCGCACGTCTGTATGCCGGCCTCTCTGACTCCGAGAGTGGTCCAAACATACTTTACGGTGGCCCTTTTGCCAGCCAAACTTTGCTGGCCTAACAGTGCTGGCCTAACTCAGGGTTAGGATTGCGTGCTGAGTCGATGCAAGTGCTTGCGTTGGCCCAGCGCCTCTCTGACTGGTGCAAATGTGCTCAGGCCCGAACGGAAACCGCGCCCCCAGGATGTCGTCATGCCCCCATGCGTTGCTCCGACACACCTTCCTGCACCCGGAAACACTCCATTTTGGAGTGTAATGGAGACCAGGGAGGGAGGGAGGGCCAAAGAGTGCGCAGTTTCCCCTGCAGACTGCACGCAATGGCGCCCCGCTGCTGCCCGGCGCCCATGGCTCGCGCCACCCGGGCTACAGGGCAGATACACGTCTGAATGTGCTTTATGGCAGGTTTGCAACAGCCTTGGGTCGAAGCAAGGCGCATGCATGGGCCCACTGGGCATTTTGCTCTAAAGTGCCTAATTTTGGCTGGCTGAAGCTCTGTTTACCCCTCCCAAAGAGATGCATGGATGCACTCCGGGCAGGATTCAACAACACAACACTCGGTTTCTTCACAGCTGTGCAGAAGGAGAATGTGTGATGGTGCAGCTTCTCCCATCACTTTAACAGGACAAACTGTGCCTGCCAATATTCTCTCCTCCATGGAACAATAAAAAAAAAATTAATGTAAGTAGAGGTACTGCGGCATAGGCCTTAGGACCTTGATTTGAAACTGGAGTACACAGCACTCCTGTGCAGGAATGAAGGCCTGAGCCATCGCTCCCATTTCCGCCTGCAAATTATTATTTAAAACGAGAGCAGGCAGTCACAGAACGACTGAGATGTGCAATAAGGAAATTCCTAAGGCATCCAGAATCGCCAAATACCTTGTCAGAATGCAGCTTGCTGGAGATCCATCACCCAGTCCTTAAGTCATATTAAAGTGGATTTAAAACGACGTGCATTTTCTCTCTTTAAAAGAACACATTACTGTTACGTAGGCCTTTGTTTTAATTAAAATAGGTATTGAAATCCTCAATGAAGCTTCGGTGGGACTGTTAAAAGGGTACCAACCCATTTGCTTTATCTGTAGCACAGCTTCCCCCCTCCCCCCCAAATAAAATAAAAATCCTTGTAATTGTCATTTTCCAACGAGGCAGAAGGCTTAATTTAGTTCAATCAAATCAAAAAAAGCAGCTTTAATTTACGGAGCAATAAAATTCAGAAGCATCACTTTCGATCAAAGAGCTACAAAAACAGTCCAAAGCACAAGTGGAATGTTTATTTTGTACAATGGCCCATAACTGCACTTCTGTGATTTAAAAGCTTCTCGAACCATAGGGTAATATTACATGCATATAGAATTGAGCACTTGTTATGGCTCATTTCTTCCCACAGAGACCAAAAATCATTTGCTACTCGATTCCTACCTAAAATATTTCTTTGTACATATAATTCTCAACGCTTACTTTAAATGGGATCTTTGTGTTAAGAATTTCTTTCCCCCCATGGTCACAGATGTAAAGTCAATTACTAAAAGGGTGCTTAATATACCTCAAAATCTTGGCAAATATTTCCACCGGGGATAGAACAAAGACTCACAAGATTGCAGTCTGGTGCAAAGGGAGGCTTCCAGCACACACACACACACACACACACACACACACACACACACACACACCCCAGGGCATATGCCCACAGGACCACTTTCCTGGCTTTGCTCCATAACTCCAGCTTACACCCTGGGGTTCCAGTTGCCAGCGACTATCTACAGTGACTGGCAGCTTCTCTCCAGGCTGCCGACAGTGGACTTTCCGGCTAACCCAGGAGACGTTGCCTGTCAATCCACTGAACTGTAGCTCCTTCCCAACACCAAGAACAGGGCAGAGAGACATGACCCAGCTCCCTGTGTCGCCATCTATTAGTGCCAGTGGTGTAGCTAATGAAAGTGTAGCTCAGTGCAGAGGGCAAAATGTTGCGCCGGAAGTGACATCAAAACAGGAAGTGATGTCACAGTTTCCTTTTCTTTTTTTCTGTTTTTTTGGCCATAACGTTTGACAGAGCAATGATATTACACTTAACTCTGGTTTGTTTCATTGTGTTCTGAATTAACTGACCTTTACACTGGTATTTAACATGATGGTATTATTCATCCGTACCAAGGTTTTCACAATTTTGGCCACTAGTGTCAAGTGCCCCCCTAAAGCTTGTTGCCCGGTGCAGTTGCACCCCCCCTGCACTTCTTTAGCTACACCTCTGATTACTGTGTTTCCAGGCTGCCCATCAGCACTTTAAGGGCTTCTCAGGGCGACATGCATTTAAAATTACAAAACAATAAAATGAACTCAAAAAGACAATATAAAAAAAAACCACAAGGAAAACAAAAGTCAGATTCAGCAAAATCTCGTGAACAATGATGGGCTCTGAGAAGTTTGTGATGCAACACGTTGGAATTTCTGGGTAAAATCCAACCGTCTTTGCCTGGCACCAAGTGACACCAGTTTTGGCACCAGGCAGGCTTCTTGGGGAAAGGTGTTGCAGAGAGGGAGTGCCACAGCCAAGAAGGCCCGCCCCCTAGTGGTCACCCGCCTCATCTCAGGTGGCAGGGCACCATTCGGAGAAGAGGCCCCAAAGAGGAGCTGCAAGTCCAGGCTGCTGAGACGGGCAGGCAGTGGATGCTTCCTAACACAGAAAGCAAAAAGGAGTGAACGGAATGCCAAAGGAAAGAAGCAAGGTGCCCTGTTCTTGTGTGATTCGGCATCCCCAGACATCATGCAATTTTGTTTTCTATAACAATCTGTTCACCTGCAGATCCCACATGTTTGTTTGGAATATGCGGCGTCTTCAAGAGCAATCGCCTACCCCAGCCCTGTCCTGCATCCGCAGGGATTTATGTGCATGAGCTGCTGGGTATCCAAAGCCACCTGACCAGGTCAGAGGGAGGGGAGGGGTGCACAGGTGGCTCGAAGCTTCCAATCAGAGAGGCCAAGGCTGCTGAAGCTCAAGTTTTTACCCAGCGGGTAATTAATCTGTGGAATCTTTGCCACAGGAGGTGGTGATGGCATCTGGCCTAGGTGCCTTTAAAAGGGGATTGGACAGATTTCTGGAAGAAAAGTCCATCATGGGCTATAGGCCTTGATGGGTTGTGCAACCTCCTTACATTAGTAGTAGGCTACTTCAGAGTACCGGGTGCAAGGGCGTGGCAACAGGATGCAAGCATCTTGTTGTCTCATGCCTCCCTGGGGCACCTGGTGGGCCGCTGTGAGATACAGGAAGCTGGACTAGATGGGCCTTTGGCTTGATCCAGCAGGGCTCTTCTTATATTCTTATGCATTCTGATCTGGCTGTCTCAGAGTGAGGGTGCAATCCTAACCTGGAGCTAAACCGGCACAGTTAGGCCAGCAAAGTTTGGCCAGCACAAGGGACACCATAAAGCACATTTGAACCACTCTCGGAGTCAGGGAGGATGGTGCACGTCTGTGTGCTGGCCTCTCTGTCTCTGAGAGTGGTCCAAACAGACTTTACAGTGTCCCTTGTGCCAGCCAAACTTTGCTGGCCTAACTGTGCCAGCCTAAGTCCAGGTTAGGATTGTGCCCTGAATCTGGTCACGGACAGTTCCACCCACCTCACTGGGGATCGGGGTCGGGTATGTGTGTATAATAGTATCTGGAAAGTTAAGCCTTGCAGAGAGGGACCATCAAGCTAGGATACATTAAGAAATTATTTTGCTTTTTGCCTGAAATCACTGCTCGTTTTTTCACACCTAGGCATTGACAATTAAATGCCCAAACCATTTCCCAAGCCTGGGAAATTATTTATGTTTTAACTCTTTACCTGCCTATGGTCATTTGAGCTGTCAGAGCTTCGCTGCTGTGTTCCTTGACTCTTGACTGCACACTATTAGAGACATCTTGGAGATATTCTCCATGATCCTAAGAAACTTGATCTCCATGATCTCTTTCT
Source organism: Lerista edwardsae (assembly GCA_029204185.1). Taxonomy (NCBI): domain Eukaryota; kingdom Metazoa; phylum Chordata; class Lepidosauria; order Squamata; family Scincidae; genus Lerista; species Lerista edwardsae. The sequence continues at coordinate 6,340,694 of JAJKFI010000026.1, forward strand.
GCCTGGCCTGGCTTTGTCCTTGTGGGGGCAGCAGAGTCCACCAGTTGTGGCCTTGGTAGGTATTAGGCAGATCTGGGGAAAGGAGGGAGATGCTGGCATGGTTTCCTTCCACCACCGCAAGACACAATTTAAAAAACACTCAACAAGCTTCTAGACCTCATGGGTGTGAAGATGCAATTTGAAAACTTGTTGATGCCATTTAAAGGGCCATAAAGATGGGACTTTGGTGATCTGTATGGATCTTGGCTCTTCCTCCATATATGGCAAGGAGAAACAGAAGGAGACGGGCAAATACGTACATGCAGATGGGCCATTCAGGAACAATGGATTTGCATTCACAGCTCAGGGCCAAACTACGCACGAGGCTGGAGGGCCACATTTGAAGTTCCCATTTCCCAACATAGCATTTTCTTCCAAAAGCAGCAACGGGCAGGGGATTGGGGCCATGGCTGCAGTGCCAGTGCAGCATCCAAGCATTTCTCCCCATGCTACAGAACTGACATCCCATCACACACACTGGAGCTGCGGTTAACCATGGAGGTGGACACTTAACCATCGTAAATGTTAAGCCTTCCCAGGCGTTCTTCGGCAGGAGCCGGCTATCCATGGCCCACGTGCTTTACACAGAACGTGAGAAGCTCCTGCCTGAAAGTGCTTTTGAAGGCACAGGAGGCAGCGGCGTCATGCTGCCGGAATGCTGGGCGGGAGGAACAGGTGAGCGGCAGCCTGCCAGTTGTGTACCACTCCGTTTCGCCGTCTTCCCCGCCCCGTGGGGGCAGGGAAGATGGCGAAACGGAGTGGTACGCAATGGGCGGGCTGCTGCTCACCCGTTCCTCCCGCCCAACATTCCGGCTGCATGACGCCGCTGACAGGAGGGGAGGAGTCCGGGAGGGCAGCAGGCAGAAGAGTTCGCTTATTTTTTAGACCTCCAACCCATTGGCAAGTGCGAGGCTGAAAGAGCAACGCTCCCTGCTGACTCTTCTGGGCCTGAGCAGTGGTTGGGGGCATCAGGGCAGACGCCAGCCTTGGGCAACACATAGGATGGGCCAGAGGCTTCTGGCTTCAGGGGTGCTGCTGCTCTCCTTGGGCGCATTCCCCGCATCCTGCAGTGCGCAGAGAGCACATGGGGCAAGAGCTTGTATCCTGGCTGGGTCTGCTTTAACCCACTGAGAAGGCTTTGGGTGCATCATGTGAAGGAGCATAAACGTAGGAAGTGCGAGGCTTTGGGGCCTGATCTCTCCTCTGCCACAGAGTCACCAGGGGGCCTGCTAGCTCCTGTTCCTTACATTGCCATCCTTTGCCCCCTCTGTCTGCAATACACAAGAACATCAGAAGAGCCCCGCTGGATCAGGCCAAAGGCCCATCTAATCCAGCTTCCTGCATCTTGCAGTGGCCCACCAGATGCCTCAGGGAGCATGCAGGACCACAAGATGCCTGCATTCTGTTGCCACTCCCTTGCACTTGGCATTCTGAAATAGCCTACTTCTAACGTAAGGAGGTTGCACAACCCATCATGGCATGTAGCCCACAACGGGCTTTTCCTCCAGAAATCCGTCCAATCCCCTTTTAAAGGCACCTAGGCCAGATGCCATCACCACGTCCTGTAGCAAGGAGTTCCACAGATTAATTAACCACTGGGCAAAAAAGTATTTCCTTTGATCCGTTCTCACTCTCCCAACACTCAATTGTAGTGGATGTCCCCTGGTTCTAGTGTTGTGAGAGAAAAGAACATCCCTCTAGCCACTCTCCGGGAGTAACCTCACAGCCCTATATCTGAGAGGGCTGCTGTCCAGACTGCCGAGATAACATATCTAAAGCATGACTTAAATACCAATTATTGCTACTCACTCTAGTTCTCCTCTTGCAGCACTATTGATGCCGACAAACACTGATCGATTCTCTTGCAGTAGGAGTTTTGCCAATGAATTCTGCAGGGTTGTAAGCTTTCCCCAGCAAATGCCTACGGAGACCGATCAGCACAATAGAGTTCTGCAAGCATCAGAGGCGGATCTAGTGGGGGGCAAATCTGTAAGTTTTGCAAGAAGCCCTACCTTGCAGTGGAAAACACTCCTCTCCTGCACTGTTCTAGCCAATCCTCACAGGGAACAGCAACATCTTGGCATTGCTTACTGGCTACAGCAGCAAGGGAGAGGAGGGATTTACCCTGTCATGTAAATCCCTCCTCTCCCTTGCTGCTGTAGCCAGTAAGCAATGCCAAGATGTTGCTGTTCCCTGTGAGGATTGGCTAGAACAGTGCAGGAGAGGAGTGTTTTCCACTGCAAGGTAGGGCTTCTTGCAAAACTTACAGATTTGCCCCCCACTAGATCCGCCTCTGGCAAGTATTTCGTGTTTCACCTCTTGTGTCATTCCAGGGGCTCTTCTTCTTCCTTTAGATGACCCATGTCAAATGACGCCCCCCCCAATTCACTGTCACAGCGTCATCGGAGCTGGCCTCCTCCCAATTTCAAAACATTGCCTGGAGAGGGGCTGCCTTGTCATCTCTCTCCCCCCCCATTTCCCCTTCCCTCTCCTGTCCCAATTGTTTTTGAATCTGCTCTTCTCCTTGTTGCTTTTGAAGATGGCTTTATAGAGAAAGGGAGGCTTCAATAGCAGCAGATGGCAGATAAGTAGGAATGGTAAATAGTTTTAATTACTGCATAATGTAAGTGAGACAATAAAGGGGACGAGAGTAGGAGCAAGCTGGTGCCGTGGCGAGCGTCGGGAGTGTTACGGGACCCAATTTGTCTGGGAGGCGGCATGTGTTGCTCGGAGTCTTCGGAGGGCTTTAAAAAGAGAATGCCGAAAAAAAAAATATTAATTGCATGGTTCATCTGCCCATCCATCTTCCCCACCGAAGTCGTGATGCTTCCTTTAATTTCAGGGGAATGGTTTTCAAATGGGAATCATGCAAATGAGGATCTTAGCTATTCATTTGTTTTACTGCAAGCGTTTTTGTGAGCAAATGGCCTACAGCCTGCCATGAATTAAAAAGACCCCGGCACTGGAGACCGATTTTTAATACAAAGTCCTGACATGAAGACGACCCCGACCGACAACGCCGAAAATGTTGGCATAGCAACTTTGGGCATTTTCATGCAAATTGGCTCCTATATAGATGATACGAGCGCAATGATTTCCTTCAACTAATCATCATAAAATTAGTTTCACTATATTTAAATGCCTCCACTTAATGCATTATATCCATATGCATGAAATTGCCTCAGCTAATGCGCTACATAAAATGCCAAAGACACAATGAATAGCCAAATTGCTAACAGTTATGCTGTCTCCCATTAAAAAACTCCTTTTCGTCTATTTTGGAGGGGGGGGAGAGGGGGGCAGAGTGTTGTTATTGAATGCGTGGTTCCCCAAAGGCATCTATCACCAATTGCTAACCACACACACACACACACACACACACACACACACACAGCCTTCGTTTAAGTAACATTAAGGTTGTAGCAAAATCCAGCCAAACCCAAGAAACTGTGGCTTGGCCCCTGGATGTTGGCAAGAACAGAGGCCAGCAGAGCCCTTGGGGTATGTCAGTGATGTGGAACCTGGAAGGCAGAGCAGAATCTGGGGGGATTTCAGGTGTTCCATTTTGAACAAAAGGAGTTCTGGGCCTTTCTCTTACATGAGCCAATCAGAATTTCAGCAGAACCATCATTTGTTCATGGGCTTGGCCAGAGGGAGCCAATCACTGCCCACTGTGTAGTGTAGCCGTCACTATCCAGAGCCATCACTGTCCACAGCCATTTCTGGAAACAATTTATGGCAGTGGTTCCCAAACTGGGGGTCAGGACCCACCAGCGGGTCATGAGCTAATTCCAGGTGGGTCGCCCAACATCTAGAGCAGCCGTATTGAAAATACGGGAAGATAGGATGCAAGAAAGGGCGAGAGCTGTGTGGCTGTTTTGCTTGTGCCAAGGTCATTCTAAACAGTGGGTCCAAGTGCTAAAAAGTTTGAAAAGCACTGATTTATGGTACATTGCAATGGAGCTGGTGATTTTCTGCATTTACCATGTGTACTACTAGGGGTTGAGATTTATGCTGATGAGATCAACTTCCAGGGATCTGGTGTTTCGCCACACCTGAGCGTGAGATGACTGAACCCGGCCTTGGCCTCACTGCTGTGACGGTAGGAGCCACAAACAAAAGGGTTTGGCGCATGGCCTCGCATTGCACAAGCACGTTCTGTTCCGCTACTGGGGCAGAATCTCCCTGAGCCGCCGGTTGCCTGACAAGCCGGAGCACCTCGAGGCCTGGGGGGATTCCTAATGGAGCCCCATTAGGCATTCCTGGAGATTAAGCGTGGGATGCCTGCGGACTGTCCCTGCCAAGAAATGCAAGCAATGTGCAAAGCAAACAGGAGTTCAAAGGCTGTCTGGGAAGGGGTGATTAGTGCCCAGGCTCTTAAGCTGGCTTTACAAAGTCCCTCTTATGAGGCTCAAGACCTGCTTCCCACAGGCAAGGCCAGCTCTGCCCCAGAAGCAGCCTCCGCCCAGGGACAGCCTGGCTGCACATCTGAGCGGCATCTCAAGGGCCACTGTGACCCGGGAAGACGTTATTCTCCTGAATGCCCCCCAGATTTTCAGAATTTTTAGCACCGGGACCTTCCAGATTTTTTAGCACCGGGACCCGCTTTTTAAAATGACAGTCTACTGTGACCCACATAGCTATACTAGACAAAAAAAGTTACCTAGAAATAAAGAATATTTTTTATTTCCTAATATTAATAAATTCAGTGGTTCTCAAACTTTTTAGCATCGGGGCCCACTTTTTAGAATGACCATCTGTCTGGGACCCACCGGAAGTGATGTCATGGCCGGAAGTGCTGTCGTTGTGATGCCAGAGCTTGCAGCTTTCCTGAGAATGCAGCAATACGTTGGGTTATTTCTCAGCCATTTTCCAATAGCAAAGTAAATCAGAAAGAAGAAAAGCCTATTGACAACGCTGACACAAGCAAAACACCCACACAGCCCTTCCCCTTTCCAGCATCCCATCTTCCCATAATCTCAATACAGCTGCTCTAGGTGCTTCGCAACCCACCTGAAATTGGCTTGCAACCCACTGGTGGGTCCCAACCGATGGGTCAGGCCAAGACGGGTGGGTCTTCCAGCTGGGCAAGGGTGCTTGCAATTTTTTTAAATGTTTCAGAAACTTTTCGCGACCCACCCAAAATTGGCTTGTGACCCAAAATTGGCTTGTGGGTCCTGCCTTGGAGTTTGGGTAGTTTCAGCAATGGAGAGGCTGGGCTGTGGTGGTTGCCTCCAGCGGCATCATGCAGCCGGAATGCTGGGCAGGAGGAACGGGTGAGCGGCAGTCCGCCCGTTGCGTACCGCTCCGTTTTTGCGTACCGCGGGGGCAGGGAAGATGGCGAAACGGAGCGGTACGCAACGGGCGGGCTGCCGCTCAACCGTTCCTCCCGCCCAGCGTTCCGGCTGCACGACGACGCTGGTTGCCTCCCAAAAAGGGGAGTAAGTGACAGCCAGCAGGGGCGTGCTACAGATCCTCTCCCCCAAGGGAAAAGCTTGCAGGCGAGAGTCAAATGGCTGTGGCTTCGAAAGGAGCCATTGCTAAGGTACTGCAGAGGACTCACCTCCACCTTCTGTGTGCCACAGTCACATGTCTTAGGCAGTTGCCTCTTCTGCCAGTTTAGAAGCCAGAAGGGTATTTGCTCCTGTTAAAGATATTCCAGAAATCAAAGGTGTCACAAACGTCTAAAGCAGGTTATCTATCGATCGTGCAACATTTTCCGCGGCAGCTGCAGGATGTGAAACGGCCGACTGTGCGTGGCACATAATGCTCGTGCAGAATGCATCCACGCCGAGATTTCGCTCCGAAAGACCCCAGGGAGGGAGCTGAACCCTGAAGAACTACAACTCTGCTTAACAAGATTTTAAAAAGTCGTCCCCCAAAGGCAAAAAATATAGGGACAAATAGCAGCAGTGCCGCACCAGGGGACAAAGGCAGAAAACGATCAGGGACTGTGCCTAGTAAATAAGGGCAGCCGGAGTGTACGAGTGGCTCTAAGTCAGCACTTCCCAGGAGTCCGTTAGCAGAGTCGGACCCTAATGTCACAGAGGGTGAGGAAATCTGGGGACGGGCAGGAGTCCAGCCTGGAGAGAGTTCAGGCAAGTCCAGGCTGCTGGAAACTGCCCCTTGCTTTGCCTAATCTCTGACCTAGGGCAGTAGGAGTCTCCCCAGCCCCACCAGACCCCATCCAGGCAGGGGCGAAACTAAAGAAGTGTGTGTGTAGGGGGGGTGCAACTGCCCTGGGCAACAAGCTTTAGAGGAGCTTGACATTCGTGGCCAAAATTGTGGAAACCTTGGTATGTATGAATAAAACCATCACACTATAGATCATTGGAAAGGTAATTTAATGCAGAATGCAATGAAACAACCCAGAGTGTAATATTGTTACTCTGTCAAAAGTTATGCCCCCCCCCCAAAAATAGAAAACGAAAATATAATTGTGATGTCACTTTCTGTTGTGACATCATTTCTGGGGCAACATTTTGCATCCAGGCAGCTTGCTGTTCGGAGCGGCCTTGCATCCAGCCTCGGACACCGGCTCCACTGGGAGATGACCAGGGCTGTGATCTCCTGCAACAAGCAGCCTGCCCCCTGGCCCTGTCTTTCCCGCATCCCTGCAGAGAGCAAGTCACTGTTCTGGGCAAACGTCCACATGGAAAGAAGGCAAAGGAGAGAGAGGAGAGGCGCCCCTGAGTGGGGGAACTCTCCTGAGTCCCGATACTGGTCCAGTTGCACCCTATGCAGAGATGCAGCAGGCCCCACTGCAGCTGGTGTTGCTTGGCTGCACACTTTGTTTGCCTTTGAACTTTGTTTCCTCGCAAGACACTTGTGGTTCTCTGGTGGCACACCCCGCTGGCAAAGCGTTTGGCAATTGCCACTCTCAATGCCACCCACGGCCACAAATGGGCAGCCACCCAGCCGCACGTTAGACGCTTCCCAGCGAGTGCGACTCTCCTTGCTGCCTCGATTCCAAGGATGCCAAAAAACCCATAACTCATCTCTCAAATGCTAATTGCAAAACTACTTAATTAAGGCACACTCGATTTCCCCCATGCTAGCTGTATTTTTTCTATTGGTCTAGATGGAGTCATTTGCGGAGATGAAGAATCTGCAAGTTACTGCAGAGTTGCACAGGTGCAATGGAACGGAACCTGACTCAGCTCCAGGAATGAGGAGCAGCCCCCCCCCAAAAAAAACCCACTGAGGCATTTCTAGCAATGCCGTTATCACAGCGCACCAGGGCTCCTTTTTCTGCAATGTCAGCAATGGCAGAGCAAATGTATTTATCCCACCAGGGCATGGGGCCACCCAGTGCTTTTGGCCAACCTGCCGCTCAGTTAAGCGAAGAGGCTTGGCATGAGTTTCAGCACCTCTTGCAAATGGGCAAACAAAGATCCTTTACACCAAGGATTCAGGCCCCTGCTCCACCTCACTCCAGGTGGCCCAGGCTGACTGGCAGCACCTCTCCAGGAGGTTGGGGGAGGGCCTTTCCCAGGGCTAGCCCCCCTGGAGACGCTGTCAGAGGTCTTCTGCTTGCAAAACGGGTGTCACTCCAGGTTGGGATTGCACCCATCATCACACACAAAGATTTACAAATAGAAATTGAAAGGTGAGGGCAGAAGAAGACCAAAGTGATCCCAGTGGTGATTGGTGCCCTTGGTGCAATTCCAAAATAGCTTGCTTGAAGGTACACCTTCATACATAGACATTACTGCCAATCAACTGCCAAAAGCAGCTTTATGGGGAACAGCTTACATTTTGCGATGTTATTTATAATACCAAAATAGGATCAAAGCCAGGCGTCCTGGGTCCTTGGGAAGGACTTAGAGAGCAATTCTAATCTAGAGTTTGGCTGGGACAGTCAGGCCAGCACAGTTTGGCTGGCACAAGGGACACCGTAAAGTATGTTTGGACCACTCTTGGAGTCAGGGAGGCCGGCACACAGACATGCACCATCCTCCCTGACTCCGAGAGGGGTCCAAACATGCTGTATGGTGGCCCTTGTGCTGGCCAAACTTTGCTGGTCTAATTTGTGCCAGCTTAACTCTAGGATTGGATTGCACCCTCAGTAAAGCAGTCGATAACAACTGTCGGTGTGGAAATATAATAATAATAATAATAATAATAATGAAGAAGAAGAAGAAGAAGAAGAAGAAGAAGAAGAAGAAGAAGAAGA